>CM068747.1:12903993-13503993 GCA_035084275.1 Hydrolagus colliei | reverse complement strand
CCTCTCTTGCCTCCTTCAAGGCTGGTCTCAAGACCCTCCTCTTCGATTGTGCCTTCTGCTGCCCTCCCAACTCTCTCCCTCCCCTCCTAACTCTCTTGCGCATCCTCCACCCCTACCCTGCCCCTCTCCCTTGCTCGAGTCCCGACCTGACTGATCGGTGCCTTGGGATGTCCTCTAGATGTGAAAGGCGCTCTAGAAATGTAATTTTGTTGTATGTAACTCTGCTAGAAGCTCTGTCAAACTTGATGGAATTCTGTTCCAGAAGTAGATTACATCACAGTTGAATGAAGATAATCCTTGCATTTGATACAGCACCTTATCATATCACTGAGACATCGAAAAGCACTGTACAGAATATACCGCAAAGTGAATTGGCTGTATATTTTGTGAGCGAAACACGGCTGCGAATTGCGCACAGCAGTGTCCCAAAAACAGTTGTGGATTGAGCGACTAAATTATATTATAATATAATTATAATTGTTATTATATCAGTAAATAGTGTCCTTCATGTTGGGTGAAGAGCTTCACAAAAGTGATGGAGATTACAAAACAGGGAGGGGACGTTTGAGGATTTTGACTAAAGAAAGGTTTGTTTTAGTGTAAAAGGAACTCATCAATTTAAGGGATTATCATCCTCGGTTTTACATTCATTATTATTAATGCAACTAATGGACATTTTTGTCTATTATTTTAGTTTCTAATAATTATTATGGCATTAATAATAATTCTAATAATAACTTGATACAGAGCCTTATCATGTCATCGAGACTTCTCAAAGTGCTTCACAGAGTATACAGTAAAGTGAATTGACTGTATATTTTTTATGTTAAAGTAATTGATCATTATAGCCTAATATATAATAATAATTATTATTATTAATAATAATCCTAATAATAGACCACTAGGTCAATAGAGAGCTTCTCTGCCCCAGAGGCAAGAGAGTGTTATTAACTGAGCCTGGCTGTGGCATTAACTGAAACAGAATGTGACTGACAGCCTTGAAGCGGCTTTGGCTGTGCGTGCGTTCCGACTCGCAGGGTTCAATGCAAAGTTACATTTTTAAGGGTCAAGAGAAACGGGGGAACAGTTAATGCAGCAGTTTTGAGTCTAGATTCCAATCATCCTGTTGGCATTCTGATCAAGCGTTTTGTGAGTATACACAAGTGAACGGATTGCTGGCTGGATTGTGATCATGCGATCTGACTTGGCTGCCAGGAATCGAACCTATTATCAGGAGCACAGTTTGTTGCAGACGATAATCATCTTCTTGGACTCTTGGATAAAAAAGCTTCAGAGAAAATCACGTAGGTTTCAGAGAGATGGATAAACCTTCATTCACAGCCAATAAATATGCCGCGACACCACCTAACTGGGATGAAGTTTTCTATAAATGTTACCTATAAATCTGTGACATATTGCTTAGAGCACTTGTCTCGCAAGTGAGAAGACCCAGATTTGATTCCCAGAGAAAGGCAAAGTTTCTGCCTCTGTTTCCCTAGCAGCAAACAGGAACCTGATTGATAGTCGATTGGCGGATCAGTTTCTAGGGGGTAATAATCCCTATAAAAATCATAACAATTTGGTCACTCAATCCACGATTTTCGGCCACGTTTCGCTCACATATTCACATTAATGTATATTCTGTGAAGCCCTTTGAGACGTCTCAACAATGTGATAAGGAGGCGCTATATCAAATGCAAAGATTATTACTATTATTATTATTGATTTGTCTAATGATTCCTGAGTAGTTACTATATGCTCCACTCAATGAAATTTGTGGGGTTGGATAATGCATTGTTTGGGATAGTTAGCACAAGAAATGGGCTATTGAACAGCACATACTGAATGACCCCATTTGCCTTGTGATTTTACCTCTGCCTAAGTTCACTTACAGTTCAATTGGGAAAGGAATGCTCCGGCAAGTGGTACAGCATAGAGGAAAGCTGAGAGTGCTTTGAGAGAGGATGTTCTTAAATACTCTCATGGTTTGAGTTTCATCCAAGTTTCCCGGTGATTTAATGTGGAGGGAGGCAGAGGGAGGGAGGAAGTGAGGGGAGTGTGGACGTATTTAGTTTCCCATGGGTTTAAGAAGGATGTTGCTGCTTATAGAACCAGTACTATCTAAAAGCTTTTAGAGACAAATCCATTTGAAGCCAAGATTTAATCCAGTAGAGTGGAGTCTGAAGTGTATTGCCCTTGCCTCACATGCGATTGAACCTGGGTTCGATTCCCGGCAGGGCTAAACCTTAGGCAAGTTTCCTTACTCCACATATTTCTGTTTACCCAGCAGTAAGTAGGAACCCAGTTATTAGTCGATTGGCCGATCACTTTTTTGGTGGGAAAGGTAATACACAATTGATTCACTTTACAATCTATTCTGTGAAGCATTTTGAGATGTCTCAACAACATAGTAAAATCTTATGGAGTCCTGTAGCTCAGTGCCTTACACGCTTGAGACCTGTGTTTCAAATCCAGGCGGGGAGAAACTTTGAGCAAGTTTCCTTACTCCACATGCCTAATAATAATCTATCCCCCAAAAAACCTACAATAAAAAAAATTGGTCATTTCAATCCACGACTGTTTGTGGGACACTGCTTTGCACAATTGGCTGCTGTATTTCGTCCACAAAGTATACATTCAATTCACTTTACAATATGTTCTGTGAAGCACGTTGAGACATCTGAAAGGCATGATGAGACACTATATTAATTGCAAGGATTATTGTGGAGTACTGTAGCTTGGTGGTTAGAGCATTCGCCTTACAAGCGAGAGACCTGGGACAGCAATGCCCCACAAACAACCATGGAGTGAGTGACCAATTTTATCTGTGGGGTACTGTTGGTCAGAAACTGCCTTCTCTTTTTGAATAGTATCATGGGATCCTTCATTATCATCCACCTGAATAAGTAGATGGGACCTAGGTTAACATCTGACATCTCTGACAATGCAGAGCCACCCCCAGCACTGCATTGGACCATCAATTTAGGCTAAGCGATTCCAAGTTTCAATGTGGGACTCCTGAGTGCTACCACTGTGCCAGGCTGACACCGGAAAGGACTTTACAAGTTAGACTTTCTGGTCAGTCCAGTGCCTTGAGTATTCGAACAAGAAAGAATAATCCTTTCTTTCCGATCCCCTCCGGAGCTCTCTGCAACATTCACTGCATTTAATCAAACCCGGGACAGTTATTACATTATATTTCAATGACCATTTGGACAGAATATAGTGACGTTAAGATTATTTACGATTTAACTCTGCCTATACTGGGAGTTGCTAACCCATTCATCACTGCACATTGCCTGCAATTTCTCTTTACAGTTAATGTATCAAAATCTGTTCACCCCCTCTTCCCCCACCACACATACACACACTTACAACACACACACACATATTGTTCATACCCATCCCCCCCCACCCCCCCCTTACCCCCTTCAAATCAATTAAACCCTTTTGGCAATGAGGGTTTAATTATGGGCAAAACTTGGATGGTAAGTGGTGTTTGCACTCAAAATGTGGAATCCTTTAGTGCATCAGTTAGAGTCTTCACCTTGCAAGCAAAAAGATCTGAGCTCGATTCAACTAGGCAGATTTCCATACTCCACATGCCTCTATTTACCTATTGGTGGATTGTGTTCCTTGGGTAATAATCTCTTCAAAAAAAATTTGATCACTCAATCCACGAATCTATGTAAGACGCTGTTGTGTGCAATTGGCCTCTGTGTTTCACCCCCAATATATACAGTCACTTCACTTTACAATATATTCTGTGAAACGCTTTGAGATGCCTGAATGATGTGATCAAATGCAAGCATTATTATTATTATTAAAATGCATTGAAAAGGAAGTTGGATGGTACAATCTCAAATAGAAAACTGTGCAACTTTAGATTCCTCTGTGTTCCAAATGCTTTATGATTCCATTTCACAGAATCAGGTTATAAAAGTCGCCTGCGGGCAAGAGTGAGCTTCAGAGTAATTTCACTGGGCCATTAGCAGGTAAGCAGAATGGAAGCGATAGAGCAATGAAGTAAGGCTTTCAAAGGGAATGAGGTGTATGTGAACAGTGCACTCATGCTAGTCAAGACAATAATTTGATCCGAAAGAGCGATGACAAGTCCCTTTTTTTCCTAGGCTGAAACCTGCCAAGACTCTACTGTATGTCCCGGATGTATTAGTAATGCAACACATGTGTTGCAAACCATGTTTTTTTAATTCCTGTTCCTCTTGAGAAGGGCTATCGCCTTTTCTTTTTGTGAAACATCTGTTTACAATGAGGCCAAACTGAGTTTGATTAAAATCTATGAGCTTAAACCAGCTCTTGGTCACAACTACTGAAGACTTTTGATTTGTTTGAATCCCATCCCAGTGACCAGAGTAAATGAATGCCAAATAAAGTATTATTCCAGAATCCAGAATTCCAGGAGCCGGATTGGTCCCTGCCTCACTGAAAACTGCTGCCATCATCTCCCTCCTCTAAAAACCTTCTCTAGATCCCTTAAACTCTTGCCACTACAACCCTATTTCAAATCTGCCCTTCCTTGCCAAAGCACTCGATCACATTGTTGCCAACCAACTCTGTGCCCACCTCTCCTATCAATCCCTTTTCGAACCCCTCCAGTCCGGTTTCCACCCTGCCCGCAGTACAGAGACTGCACTTGTGAAAGTCACAAACGATGCCCGCTCTATCTGTGACCAAGGGCTCCCTCTGCCTCCTTATCCTCCTGGACCTGTCCGCTGCGTTCGACACAGTCGACCACGCCATCCTCCTTCACCGCCTGTCCTCCATCATCCACCTCAATGGGACCACACTTGCCTGGTTCGAGTCCTACCTCACAAACTGCCAGCTGTACATCTCCATAAACAGCTTTTCCTCCTGGTTACCTGTGGGGTACCCCAGGATCCATCCTTGGCCCCTCCTCTTCCTCATCTATATGCTTCCTCTTGGGATGTCATCCGCAGATATGGGGTATAGTTCCACAATTTTTTGCGGATGACACCCAACTCTATTTTTCCATCTCACTTTGCGACTCCCAGTCCCCTGATGTTCTGTCAGCCTGCCTGTCAGACATCCGAAGCTGGATGAGCGTGAATTTCCTCCATCTGAATGTTGACAAGCCAGAAGCCATACTCTTTGACTCTCATCCACGTCTCCAATCACATGGCTCTCACCTCCTCCACCTTCCCGGCCTGCCCCTAAAACTCTCCGAACCCATGCGCAGGTTCGACCTCCAACTGTCTATTCTCCCTCATATCCGGTCCCTCATCAGCACCGCTTTCTTCCACCTTCTACGGATCGCCAGTCTCCGGCAATACCTCACCCCAAAAGCCGCTGAAACCCTGGTCCATGTCTTTGTCATCTCTCGGCTGGACTATTCCAATGCCTTCCTTGCCGGTCTCCCCTCCATCACAATCCATTAAATCCAACTCATTCAAAACTCTGCCGCCCACATTATCACCCGCACCAAACTTCGCTCCCCCATTACCCCAGTCCTTACCAGACTTCATTGGCTCCCTGTCCCAGAGAGGATCAATTTCAAGATCCTCACCGTTGTTTTCAAATCCCTCCACTCCTCTGCACTCCTGTACCTCTCCGACCTCTTCTCTCCTCAAACCCGCACCCATTGCCTTCGCTCCACCGGGTCTGGCCACATCCATGTCCCCCGAATCCTCCGTTCCACCATCGGTGGCCATGCCTTCAGCCTCTACGCCCCAAGGCTCTGGAACTCTCTTCCTCATTCCCTTCGCCTCACTCCCTCTCCTCCCAGTTTCAGGTCACAGCTAAAGACCTTTCTCTTCGACTGCGCCTTTGGTCACCTTTCTATCCCTGCCCCTGGCTCGGTCCCGGATCCGTTGTTGTGAAGAGCTCTGAGATGCCATCCTGCGTGGAGGGCGCTATATAAATCAAAGTTGTTGTTGTTATTCTTTTTCTTGTATTGTATTTTAGTTGTGCTCACGAGGATATTGGTGTTGGGAAAGTGGGTTCTAATCAGTAAACTGACAAACTATCCTGGAAGGGTTATCACTGATGTTAGATGGACTTTGCCAACTTTGGGAATGCAAAATTCCCCATTTGTGGAGTTTCACACTGAATTCTGATTCGGAAACTGGATGTCGCATTCCATCAATCCATCTCTGGAATTTCCATGTGTAGGTGAGATGATTGGAATTCTCAGCTTGGTTTGGATATTTCTAATGTGATGGGGTTTCCGCGTGTGTCAGACACCCGTCTGACAAAAAGAAGACTTTGCTGGGATGTGCTGCATTGGTGGAGCTGCTGCCCTTCAGATGACTTGATAAACCAAGATCCCTTCTGCTAGTTTAAGTGGACAATAAAGATCCATAATTATAATAATCCTTTCATTTGATATTGCGCTTTTCACATCTTATACAGAATATACTGCAAAGTGAATTGACTGTATAGTTGTGGGCGAAATGCAGCAACCAATTGCACACAGCAATGTCCCACAAACAGTCATTTGGCACTATTCAAAAGGAGAGGGGAGTTTCTTCTGATATTCTGACCATCAATCACTCAAATAATATTGATCATTCATGTCATGGCTTTTTGCATGCAAATCGGGGGTGCCAAGTTCGGTAACAAATTACATAGTCACTACACTTTACCACATTGTGCTTTGTGCCTTTCCATCCATGTAGTGGATGTGCTTTGAGACATACTGCTGATATGAAAGTTGCCTTATCAAATTGCAAGGATTAACATATATTTATTATTTAATTAAAATTTAAATAGTGCAATTGATCACCTGTCTGTCAACAAAAAAAGAATGATTTGAGTAAAGATTTTCTTTTTTAACCTTTGCCCCATGTAAGAATGATGAGATTGGTTCTGCGATTCTCGCCGTCGAAACAGGCAAATGTATACGCACGTATGAAGAATCTAAACACACGCACGGTGAACTACAACATAAGAACATAATAGTTTTGCTCAATGTAAGAAGACCAAGGTACATCCAGTTTGCTTTCCACTATACTGGCAGTCTCATGCACAATGTTGTGTCCCAAACTATATACTGTATCCCCAAATCCCGAACAGAAATCTATCTAATTTTTGAAAAAATCAACGTAAGTAGCTTCTGAACCCATGGGACTTCACCAAGAGCAATCTAAAGGTGTGTGGACGGGTCAGTTTGACGTGTGCGGCAGACGAGTGCAGTAGCTTGTGCTTTTAGCTGTTCAGCTGCTCAGAAAAACCTCCTTGTCACTTTGTTTGTCAGCACTAAGCAAGGTCACGGAGGGCCTGTCAGTGTAAAGGTGGGTTTTGCAGTGAATCCCACCACTCGGTGATAGAATTGGTTCTGACAGTGGGGCTTCATACTCTGTTCATTTGATGAGTTGGCTGCCATTTGGAGAGGGTTGTATATCACGAAAGGTAGCTTTGTGTTGTGTTTCCCCTGATGCTCTTTATGCTTAATGTGTTCCACTCTTTGCTGGCTTTAGGAGAGAACTGATTTAAAAAGGACATCTGTACCTCATATCCATGAATCCTCATGTCCATTATCCTGGAGGCAAATAACAACCCCAAAGTCCTCTTTTCCACCATCCACCACCTCCTCTGTGCACCACTTCAGGCGTCAGCAATCTTCACTTCAAATGCGAAGTGCGAGGAGGTCATGGACTTCTTCTCCTCCAAAATCCACAATATCCGCCAGGCAGCCTCTCGTCACCCACTACCACCCCCACTTCATTCCCCCACACCCTCCCCATCATCAGCTCCTACCTCGATCCCCTTCCTACACTCCTTCTCCCCGGTCTCTCTTTCCTCCCTCTTACGCACTCTCACCTCCATGAAGCCAACCACCTGCTGCCTCGTCCCCGTCCCCACCAACCAGCTCCCCCTCCTCTGCCCACTGCTGACTGATATCATCAACCAGTCCCTCTCCACAGGATCAGTCCCTGCCCCCCTCAAAACTGTTGCCATCACCCCCGTCCTTAAAAAACATTCCCTAGATCCCTCAAACCTTAGCCACCACCGCTCTATTTCTAACCTGCCCTTCCTCTCAAAAGCACTGGAACGCATTGTTGCAAACCAACTCCGTGCCGACCTCTCCTCCCACTCCCTCTTCAAACCCCTCCAGTCCGGTTTCCGGCCTGCCCGCAGTATAGAGACTGCGCTTGTGAAAGTCACAAACATCGTCCTCTCTATCTGCGATCAGGGCACCTTATCCTCCTGGATCTGTCCGCTGCATTCGACACAGTCGACCACACCATCCTCCTCCGCCGCTTGTCTTCTGTCATCCACCTCAGTGGGACAGCACTCGCCTGGTTCGAGTCCTACCTCACAAACTGCCAGCAGTGCATCTCCACAAATGGCTTTTCCTCCCAATCTCACCCAGTTACCTGTGGCGATACTCCAGGGATCTAACCCCCTCCTCCTTTGCCTCCACTGCCTTCTTCCACCTCCGACGGATCACCCGTCTCTGGCAATACCTCACCCCAAAAGCCGCTGAAACCCTGGTCCACGCCTTTGTCACCTCTCGGCTGGACTATTCCAATGCCCTCCTCGCTGGTCTCCCCTCCTCCACAATCCACAGAGTCCAGCTCATTCAGAACTCTGCCGCCCGCAACCTCACCCGCACCAAACTTCGCTCCCCCGTTACCCCAGTCCTTGCCAGTCCTTCACTGGCTCTCTATCACAGATAGGATCGACTTCAAGATCCTCACCCTTGTTTTCAAATTCCTCCACTCCTCTGCACCTCCCGACCTATCTGACCTCCTCTCTCCTCAAACCAGCACCCGTTGCCTTTACTCCACTGGTTCTGGCCTCCTCCATGTCCCCTGAATCCTCCTCTCCTGAAGCCTCCTCTGGAATTCCCTTCCTCACTACCTTTGCCTTGTCCCCTCTTTTCTCAGCTTCAGGTCCCAGGTAAAGACCTTTCTCTTCGACTGCGCCTTTGGTCACCTTTCTACCCCTGCCCCTGGCTCTGTCCCGGGATCTGCTATTGTGAAGCGCTCTGAGACACCGTCCAGCGTGGAGGGCGCTATATAAATCAAAGTTGTTGTTGTTGTTATTAAATGCTCAGTTTCATATATTCCATAATATTTGAGATGCTTTGTGTAAGTCTATTACTGTAATTGGAATAAGGATGATACGACACAAAAAAACAACTTGCGCTTATATAGCTAGGTTTGGATAGATACTGTTTGGCACAGTGATGGTTTTCCACATGTGTCAGTCAGACACCGGGCTGACGAACAAAACAACCTAAAGGGGTGATATAGGGCAATTGTGGCAGTGGAAGTAAGCGGTGTCAGTCAAAATGACAATAGGATCAAAATATTAACAATAATAATACTTTTGATACGGTGCTTTTCATGTCTTCTAGACTTCTCAAAGAGCTTCACAGAATATACTGTAAAGTGAATATGTGGGTGAAACACAGCAGCCAATTGCACACAGCGATGTCCCCCAACCAGGCGTGGCTTTAAATGACCTTTATTTAGTGATTATTATCGGGTGTGTGGAATAAGGAAAATTACATTTGTACAGCGCCTTTCAATATTGAGAAGTTGTCCCGAGCCCGAAAAGAACTGCAAAGAGTTTCAATATCAAATGAATATTAAAATCTCATTAATACAATATGATGCCCTAGGAAGCAATATTTTTCGAGAACATTGCTGCCGTGCGTCCTCTCTCCAATAAATCCACTCACATCATGTTCTGAATGCACACTGTGGCCTTTTGCAACATTGCTGCACAGCAATTAGATTCAATGGTAAAATTCCAAGCTGCTTCTGTGAGATGAAACTGAACCTCATCAAGCCATCACAGGACTCACCAGTTACAGAACAAAGCAAGAGAGAACATGAATAATAATCCTTGCATTTGATATAGCGCTTTTCACATCTTATCAACATCTCAAAGTGCTTCACAGAATATACTGTAAAGTGAATTGATTGTATATTTGTGGGCTAAACGCGGCAGCCAGTTGCGCACAGCGGTGTCCCACAAATGGTTGTGGATTGAAGTGACCAATATTTATTATTGTGTTATTTTTTTGGACGGATTATTATTAGGAGTGTGGAGTAAGGAACCTTGCCCAAGGTTTCGCCCTGACCTGCCTGGATTCAAACACAGGTCTCACGCTTGTAAGGTGAGTGCTCTAACCACTGAGCTACAGGAGCTCCACAACTGCACTAATTTTAGAGAGAAAAAAAATCAAGAAGAACCTTGGGACACAGACCAGTTAACGTAATACAAGTTGCAAAATGTCTGGACAATGGGGTATAGTATTCTAATTCCAACCGTTGACAGGTCTGCAGAGATACAAGTCTTTTGGCCAACTTGTTCAGTAAATTTTCAGCTCATGGACTGACAATGACAAAAATATATTAATACTGCTTGTAGGATGTTACTGCGCAAATTAGCTGTCACATTAGATGCTATATAAATTGTATTGCTTCACTCTAGGACGTGCTCCATTCAGAGTGAAGAGGGGCAATGTCGCATGCTCTCCACCTTAAAAAGAACTAAGCTGAGACTCTAGTACAGTGCTTATTTTGGGTAGGTGGGATATTAGATGGGTGATGTATCGAAGGTGCTGTCCTTCAGATTAAACGTTAACCCAAGGTCCCGTCTGCCTGTTCAGGTGGATGTTAAATTATCCTGTGACACTATTCGAGAAGAGAAGGGATTTTCTGGCCACCAAGCCCCCAAATAAAGTTGGTCGCTCACTCCATATCTGTTTGTTATAAAGATGTTGTTCACTCCAGAGCTCCATAACTGGCTGCTGCATTTTACCCACAAAATATACAGTCAATCCACTTTACAATGTTTCCTGTGATGTGCTTTGAGTCATCTCAACGGCATGGTGAGGCGCAATATGTGTTCAAGGATTATTATTATTTTCAGGTAAAAGTCTAAACTGTGGGGAGCACAAAATCGACCTGGCTTGTACGACCTGGCTTTTTTTATTTCTATTTTTCCTTCCTTCACAGGGAGCAGGGCAGCTATGAGCTACAGCCTTTGACAGGAGAGTAATCTGTAATAATATGATGAGATATATTTTGACGGATAGAAACGAGAGAGACGGTTCTTAAGATTTTTCAAATACATCGAGGGATTAACAAATTCTACTGGAGAGAGAGAGAGAAAATATAGCAAAGTTAGAACCCTTTACAATAGCTTCCTTTGATGCAGACTGTTTGCCAATGTCAATTGGAAGATAATAGTAATAATCCTTGCATTTGCCTTATCACGTCTTCAAGACGTTACTATGCACTTCACAGAATATACTGTAATGTAAATTAACTATATTTGTGGGTGAAACTCGGCAACCAATTGCGCCCATGTGTCCCACAAATAGTCATGGATTGAAGTGACCAATTTATTCTTCTTATTTTTTTGAAGGAATTATTATCCCCAGAGCAGAAATCTGCCAATTGACTAATAGGAAAAGTGCCCAAGGTTTTGTCCTGTCGGGAATTAAACTCAACCTTTTGGTTGTGAGGTGAATGCTCTAAACCACTGAACTACAGGCCTCCACAATGAAAAATAAATAATACTGATGTTGTGACCCGGGCTTGATGCTGTACACTACCTATTGAGCATGGCGGTGTTATGAGCTGGTGAAGGGTTTTGTACAACAACAATACTTTATTTTTAACATCAGATAATTAAGGAATATCAACTATATTTTAAGATCATTTCCTGGTGTTTATCAAGGCAGGATGTAAGAGATGAAGTTCGCACTCCTTCTCAAATTTTAAGCAATTAAAACACTGATTCCAATCAGTCCGGGTTGGGCTTTGAGCCACAGACTGAATCTCTCCCTTCTCTGGATGAGGGCAGTAAACAATAATAATAATAATTTTTGCTTTTGATGGAGTGTCTTATCACATCATTTAGATGTCTCAAAAGGCTTCACAGAATATATTGTAAAGTCAACGGACTGGATATTTTATGGGTGAAACAATCACAGTGGCTGAGAAAGTGCAACTTGTAACTAGTGTTGATGTGTTGGCCTGGCTCAGTCGATAGCACTCTCGCCTCTGAGACAGAAGGTTGTGCGTTCATATCCCATGTCTGGACTAGGCTGACTCCCCAATGCAATGTTCGAAGAGGTCCCATTCTTCAGATAAAATATTAAGATGTTGTCTGCCTGTTCAGGCAAATGTTAAAGACCCCAAGGCACTATCTGAAAAGAGAAGGGTTTTCTAGTTGAGGATCCTCAGATTAAATTGCTCACTTGCTTCACAGCTGTTTATGGAACCTTGTTGGGACTCTATAGCTCAAACATACGGTCATCACACTTTCCTGTGAAGCACTTTGAGACTTCAATTTCTGGGCAGGACGAAACATTAGACATATTTTCTTACAACATGCCCCTGTTTACCTAACAGTAAAGTAGGAACCCAATTGTTAACTGATTTGCAGGGTTATTAATCCCTTCAAACAAAAATGATAATAACTCTTTAGGCTCTCAATTCATGTTTATTTATGGGACATTGCTGTGCAAAATTGGCTGCCGGGTATCGCCCACAAAATACAGTCAATTCACTTTACAGTATATTCTGCAAAGCGCTTTAAAACATCTGAATGAAGGTATAACGCAAGGATTATTGTTATTACTTTATATTTTTTCTGCCCCTAAAGTGTGATTTGGTGTGATTTGTAACTAGGAATTCTGGTGTAGTATTTATTGGGTGTATCAGAAACAGTGAGAGAATGACAATGCTCTCCTGACCTTTATTTTGGATTGGATTGAAAGCTTGGATTGTTTTTGTGTCACCTAACTCCCTCCCTCCCTCCCTCCCTCCCTCCCTCCCCCCCATGTGGGACGGTAGATTGAGACTCAGTCCACTTTACCCCACAAACTGAGTGCAATTCTGTTAGACATCTTGCCCCCTCTCTCTGGAACTGTTTTCCTTCATCTTTCTGCCTTGCATCTTCCTTCTCCCTTTCAAAACCTTTGCAAAAATCTACCTCTTTAACTCAACCTGGCCCTGTCCAGCAACTTCCCCAGGTAAAAAGTACAGGTTTATTCACTTCACGTTTGTTTGTTGGATATTGTCATGTGCAAATTATCTTCTTCTTTGTGGAAAATATATATGTATGGAATTATTTAGAATCCTGAAGGCCATTCTGTCCAACTACTCTATGCCGTTGATTGTACTCCGATTTCAACCTTCAGCAATCCTAGTCCACCCTCTCAAGCCACCCTCACAATCCCTTCTCCCTCATGTTTCTATCAAGTTTATTTTAAAATGTTTTCTACTTTGACCATGGTTCTCAGTGTGAAGCAGTTCCTCCTAATCTCCCTTTTGGATCTGTTAGTGTCTCTCTTGTATTTGTGCCCTCCCTTGTTATGGATTCACCAACAAATTACTTGTGTTCATCCTACAAACGCAATGTAATAAATGAAAACTCTTCTATCAGCTCCCCTCGTAATCGTCAAAATGCTTTGAGATATGTTTTGAGCAGTTGATTGAAATTGTGGAGCATAAAAAGTTCACATCATAATGCTGGACATAAACCAGCAACCTCAACACTGCCAAGTTATGGTGATTAACGGGCTTTGTTTCTGGGGAAATCTTAGCCTCTGCATTATAGCTTGTTATGATATGTAACCTATTTTTGGATATGTCTAGGCTGCATTGCAACAGGAGTTGATAGAAGTTGTGCCAATTTTACACACAATATATGAGAACACACAGAGATGAGTCGAGTCTGTAGAGCACTCGCCTCGTAAGCGAGAGGACCCGAGTTCGATTCTCTGGCAGTGCAAAACCTTAGACCAGTTTCTTACTCCATGCGTCTCTGTTTACCTAGCAGTAAGCATGAATCCGGTTGTTAGTCAATTAGCAGATCACTTCCTGGGGGAAATAATCCCTTAAAAAAAATTAGGGTCACTCAATCCACGACTGTTTGTGGGACACTGCTGTGTGCAATTGGCTATGGCGTTTCGCCCACAAATGTACAGTCAATTCACTTTACAGTATATTCTGTACATGCTTTGAGACTTCTAGAAGACATGAAAGACACAATATCAAATGCAAGGATTATTATTATTATTTTATTATGGACTCAAATCATTATGGCACTTGCGGTTATTATTAAATGTTGCAAAGATACTGCGAAGATAACCGTATGAAACAACCAACTCCTACACAACTGCACAACCAGCGTTGGCTATATTTATTCACAGCCATAACAGGTATGTTGGTTCCAGCTGAACAAGCAATGGGAAAGCTTTCGTGCTATGTGGTTTTAGCTGGTTCAATTTCAGCAGTTACCCCAACCCACACTCTGGGGTCTCCCAAGCCTTGGCTCTTTCCGACCAGCACCTAATAGTTTCCAGAATTTGCTAAGCAGGATGTGTCCTTCCATGGAGAGAGTGCGCATTCCATTCCAACAATCTATCTGTGGGATTTCCATGTGTAGACAGGTTAGATGGAATTCTCAGTTTGGTTTGGATACTCTTAATCACGGTGATGGGTTTCCGAATGTTTCAGACACCTAGCTGACCAAAGAGAAAAATATATTTATTCTGTGCATGTACCACATTGTCTATTAGAGTGACATAGCAACAGTGGTTTGAAGTCAGAATGCTTCTAGTTCAAGTTCCACGTCAATGTTATGAGCTCAGTCTAGGCTAACACTCTAGTGTAGTATTGGGAAGAGTGTTGCTTTGTTTGAGATGCTGTCCTTCAATTGAGATGCTAAACTGAGGACATGTTTGGCTGCTCAGGTCATCATTAATCCTTGAACCTGGGCAACAATCCTCCAAGCCAATTGATGATTCACTTTATGTCTATTTGTGGGACTTTGCTGTGCATAAATTGCCATGTTTGCCTACAAATTTACAGTTGCTACATAAATACCCTGTGAAGCACATGAGGACCTCTCAATGGTATACAAGTGATATCAGATGCAAAATGTTATTAATGTCACATTTCATAATCAAACTG
Organism: Hydrolagus colliei; assembly: GCA_035084275.1. Taxonomy (NCBI): domain Eukaryota; kingdom Metazoa; phylum Chordata; class Chondrichthyes; order Chimaeriformes; family Chimaeridae; genus Hydrolagus; species Hydrolagus colliei. The sequence continues at coordinate 13,489,066 of CM068747.1, read as the reverse complement.
AAAGCGTTAATCTATCCTGTCTGAATTGAAATTCAATAACTTTCCTATTGTTGATGTTTCAAGCCACAAAAACTCAACCATGTCTTATTTACAGTGTCTCTCAGGAATTTCCAGAGTAGGGCACTGTTTGTTTCTTCCGTTCTGTATAAATTGCAAGCATATGGCCTTAGTCTCCCCAGAGATGGATTAGATATAACACTGATGTGAGCAGGATACATGGAAACGCTCAGAAAAGACATCTGCACTAGTTGTCTGGAGATTGTTACAAAATAATGGAAATCATTTGGAGAAACAGCACTGGGGGCAAGTTATCTCCACAGCAATAAAAGACAGAATCATAAAATAAAGTTTACGGAGTGGAGGAAGACCATTTGGCTCACGGTGTCGGTGCTGGTGATCGCTCCTTCAATTAAGCTTTTATGCTCCAATCCCATTTCTTTGCTTATTCCCCATAACTTTTCATATTACTTTTCTGCAAATATTTAGCTTTTACATCGTGTTTTGGACTCAGGAACAAGAGCAATTCGTAGTTAATCGTTCGAAAATCCTAACAGCCCAGCCAGTCACAGCCTGCCTTCAAATCCCATCATGCACTGGCACCTCCCTACCTGTCCTACCTGCTTACTCCCCAACACACTAACCGACTGGCTCTAGTCTCCTGCTTGTACCTTGTGCCTTCTATTCCAAATCAATGGCCGTGCTTACAATCACGACACCCCAAAACTTAGGAACATTATGCCTCTATCCCTCCACCTTGCCCTCTCCTTCCCCATCTTCAGATCGCGCCTGAAGACCTTCTACTTCGACTGTGCTGACTGTCACCTCTCCCTAGCTCAGCATCATGCTCGCCACTGTCAAGCCCTCTGGGATGCCACCCTGCTTGAGGAGTGCTATATAAATGTTCTTGTTATTATTGGCTCATTCAGTAGCACTCTCGCCTCTCAATGAGTAGACTGTGGATTCAAACCTCACTTCAGGATTTTGTGTTTACAGTCGAAGGTAACAGTCCAATGCGTTGTTAGACTTACTGCCTTTCAGATGAGACATTAAACCGAGGCCCCGATTGCCTATCCACATGAACGTAAAAGACTACATGGCACTACTTGAAAAGAGAAGGGAGTTTCTCTTGGTGTCTCGATCAAGACTGCATCATATAAAACTGATTGTTCAATTATAACTGTTTGGGGGACATTGCTACGTTGCTCTGGGCAAATTGGCTGCCGTGTTTGCCTGCAATGTATGCAGTCACCACACTTTGCAGTACATCCCTTGCAGTGCGTTGAGATGTTCGCCTGACGTGAAAGGCACAAGGTCAAACGCAAGGATTCCGATTATTATTTAACATTCTGCGTGACATCCTTTGAGTTTCCCTGTTTTTGTCCGGAACTTGTTGGTTGCTGATCTGCACAAAAAGAATGAATGGCGGCAATTCTTTGCAGGATGTACAATGTGCACGTTTATTTGTCTCCAAGCTGCTTTCAGCTGCACCAGGAGGAAACATTAGGAACTGAAGTAAGTGACTGGAAATATTCAGGTCAAAGAATTTCAATGGAAATATGGACTGAGATCGTTGCACATGTTATATATGTGTTCATTGTTTTTGCATGTCTATCTGAGTCAGAAGCCACCACGTCGTTTCCCCAAAGTTCAAAATTTTTAACCTTGTGATTGCAGTATTAATCATCTTTTTTTCACAGAGACATGTATGGCAACTAAAACCTAATTATTAAAAAAAACCTTACATTTCTTAAAGCTCCTTATCACATTATCGAAAGGTCCTAAAGTGCTTCACAGGATTTTACTGTGAAGCGAAATGACTATGTATTTTGTAGGCGATCGCCAATTTGCATACATGTCCAACAAAATAGCCATGCTGATAATCCTTGCATTTGATATAGTGCTTTTCACGAATATGATATAGTCATGAAGTGAATGATAATTTTTTACCAAGAGCATTGTTAGTCAGGGCAGTGGGAGCAGATCCCTTGTCTTTTCAGGTAGCGCTGTGTGATTTGAACCATAGGGAAGCACAGACAGGCCCTGGGTTTAAAGGCTCATCCAAAGCATGACACCTCCCAATAATAATAAAAGCCCTTGCATTTTATCCATTAGTTCCTTTGACATCAGGAGGACATCCCAGAATGCTTCATAGGATTTAACATTAAATGGAATGACACACTGCACCAAATAGGCTCACACTTAAGGGAAAGTAATATAGGATTTTGGCTCAAGTGACCAATATTGATCACAATAAATGAATGCAGAGGCAGATCCAATCTGGTTCCAACAAACACTGCTTCCTTCTTCCCTTATATTACACAGTGTTTGCTTTCGCTTTGATTTGTACATGGCTTTCAACATTATACAACAACAACTTTTATTTACGTAGCGCCCTCCACACCAGACGGTGTCTCAGAGCGCTTCACAATAATGGATCCCGGGATCAAGCCAGGGGCAGAAAGGTGACCAAAGGCGTGGTTGAAGAGAAAGGTCTTCAGCTGAGACCTGAAATGGGGCAGAGAGGGCGCGAGATGAAGGGAGTGAGAAAGGGAGTTCCAGAGCCTCAGGGCATAGTGGCTGAAGGCACTGCCGCCGATGGTGGAGTGGAGGATTTGGGGGACAAGGAGGAGGCCAGACTTGGTGGAGCGAAGGAAGCAGGTGCTGGTTTGAGGAGAGAGGAGGTCAGAGAGGTAGCAAAGGAGTAGAGGGATGTGAAAACAAAGGTGAAGATCTTGAAGTCGATCTTCTCTGGGACAGGGAGCCAGTGACGTCTGGCGAGGGCTGGGGAATATTATAATGTTCAATCCACTTAAAAAACGGAATAATTGAACCCTCCGTGGCTTTATGTTTCACAGTGAATATTGTAATGTGTATGGGGCCACACCCAGTTTGCATTGCGATTGAAGGCCATAAAATGCTAAGGTTTCACATTGTGCCAGAAACTGCAAGACCAAATCTTGTGCTGTTTATCGTTGTGGTTCCAATCTCATGAGGTGGCAGTGCCATGGAATACATTCTGGAATATATTTCTCTGTGCATTGTATCTATTTGGACGGTAGAGCCCAGTAATAATGCTGCAGTTTCAGGGGTCCATAAAATCCCAACCTGTCAGGCTCTGCCATTGTTAAACGCTCCAAGGGTAATAAATGGATGTTATTGTTGCCTTATAATAAGACACCCACACTGTAAAGGATATTTTATCGCTGGTAACCTGATGATCGGATGTCCTATAGTGGTCCTGTAGCTCAGTGGTTAGAGCACTCGCCTCACAAGCAAGTTTCCTTACTCGACACACACCTGATAATAATCCCATTAAGAAAAATTAAAACAGAATTAGTTGGTCACTCAATTCATGACTGTTTGTGGAACACTGCTGTGTCCAATTGGCTGCCATGTTTTGCCCACAAATATACAGTCAATTCACTTTACAGTGTATTCTGTGAAGCGCTTTGGGATTTGTAGAAGACGTGAAAAGCATTATATCAAATGCAATTATAATTATTAAGTTGGAGGTTAAAGTTTAGGAAAAGCATCATATATCAAATGAGACTTATTTTGTTTGTATTCTAACCTGATGCACATGTAAGGCACTAAACAGTACTGGAGCATCAACACATGGTGGAATTTTTCATATAAACAAATTGAAATTTCCCTTCAAGAAAAGGATCATTAACATTAAGTTTCAGACAAAATCAGCCTGTATGTTTTTGGTCAGCCGGGTGTCAAACATGTGCAGAAACCCATCATCATGCTTACAAGTACTGAAACCGAACTACAAATTCCATACGTCCCATCTACACATGAAAATCCCCAAAATAGATTGTTGCAAATGGAATGCGCACTCTCTCCCTGGAGGGACACAACCTGCTTACCTAATTCCAGAAAGTATTAGGTAGAGGTTGGCGATCGCAAAGGCTTGGGGGTCCCCCAAAGTGTGAGTTGGGGGTAACTGCTGGAGTCTCAGCAGCTTTTTTTATTGGTGTCCAGCTGGGACTACCCTACCCATTAGACAATCAGCAGAGGCAAAAAAAAGCAACAAGTAATTCAGAGGCAGGCTAACAGAGGAGACGTTTGCTTTGTTCAAGCTGGTTTTATTGGGTTATAAAAGGTAATCAGTCCTGAATAAGCCCTAAAATTGAAACAATGGGTGATGGAGTTGTCAGTAGTTCAGTCAAGTTCACTTGATTGATGATCATTACCTAACAATTTCAGATCTAATTAAAGTGAAATTAGCACCTTAATAGGTGTAATTACTTATTGTCTCAGTTCACTTCATGGCTAATTTTCTCATTCTTGAACGTAGTTCAAACTGTGCATTTTATCTAGGTAATGCTCCATGCATATGTTGAAGCTTGTGGCAATCAAAAGATTTCTTCCCAACTAACTGACAACATGAACGAAGCAAAGCCTGCCAGGAAGCGGGTTGGTCTCTAAGAAGGGAGGTGAGTCCTTTTTAATCATTATTTTTAAATGCAGGAGGTGATTTGGGAGGCGTGTTAGTGCTCTGTAACTTCCTAGTAATCTTGAAGGCTTTTGTTCTTGATGTTGCTTCTCAGTTGTCTCAGGGATTGGAGTGTAGGGGTAATCTATCTGTTCCTTGAGATTTGCATTTCAAAGCATTAAACTAAGGCAAAGGAGAGAAGAGTCATGTAAGTGCTGGATTGGAATTGAGTATCTTTGAGTCCTTCCCAAAGTTAATGCTTCCACCAGTCATGCAGAGATCAGATCAGTAAGTTCAGGCTGGTTGAATTAAATGAAGTTCTTGTCACTGATTGTGCAGCAAAAGACCTTATGAAATCTTGCATAATTTAGAAACCAGAGGGTTTATTTCTTTCCAAAATATCTACCGTATATAGGAGAGTGGTGCCACAATCTGTCTTAAATTGGTCATTAGTGCTCTTTATAGTCAAGAGTTTGTTTTACCACACCTGATCTCTTCAGTTGTATTATTATTTTTATTATTGTTGTTTGACTCCACCAGAGCAGTATAGTGGGCTATGAGCATCCAGTCTAGTCATTCTACATTATTTCTGTTCTATTAGTGTTGACGAGTTGGTTGAAAAGCCGGGTGCACTTTTCCTTTAGAAACAAATGTGGTCATAAAGGTGAATTGTGCCACTTTGGGCCAAACGATGACTCACTGTACACAGTCTAAATTGGGTTCCTTTGCATCCGTTGTGGCCAACCCGTGAGACGTCAAGCGGTGGCTCCATCGAGCATTCACACTAGTCAAGATAAGTCTGCGTTAAACCAATGTTTTGTTTCCAGTGACTACCAATGAGCAATATATATGGCTCAGCCATGAATCAAGAAAAGTGTACTGTATTTGATTGGCTGACCCAAACCTTTATGTGCTCTATTTTAACCAACAGTTCGCTTATTGAGAATGCAAGTACGTATCTCGGCCTTTGTATGCTGTTCCAATCATTCCTTTCTTTTGAATCATCACAATTAGTGCATTGAAATTATTTAAAGAAAAGGCAGTGAGTTGGGTGGGGTTTAGTGGGGAAAGTAAAAGTCTGCTCATGAAAATTGGCTGAGTTGTGAATTATCGAGCGATCATTAACACCTACCTGAGAGAATGTTACTTTTTCCAATTGATTGATTGAGTCAACAACATATAACATTATACAATCCCTGTGGTAAGAGCTTGAGATTCATATGACACAAACAAGCATGAAATCCACTATTGTGTTCAACCATCCTTGTTGAACAATCGATTGCATAGTTAAAGGACAGGTTTTTCCTACTGTAGAGCCAGAATTGAGGCATGAATCCAGACCTATGAGAAAATCTATGCGAAAGACGCAGTGTGCCTAGAGAAGATAGTTTGTGGTTTTGCTGCTGTGAACAAAATGCTCTTGTCTCTTTCTTTCACTTACTAAGGAAATTCCAAAATGCGAAATGTTGGATGATTGCCAAACCAAAGTGTTAGACTTCAACTCGCCTTTTATTTCCCTATCCTGTTCTTGTGCAAAAACATAACTGAAACCTAGTGAGATAGTATTGGATGTGCTATTTACCTCTGCTGTAATGTAGCACCATTATTCTCCTCAGAAACTCAATCCATCTGCCTGCACCATAATAGTTATTTAAATATCTTTTGTAACCTCCAAATGGTCCTCACTGGAATGAGCTTTAATGGGATTTGGCACATTATATTGCATTTTATGCGCCCCATTGCCTTTCACAAGATGCTTTGAAAATACGGTACATTATTTGACAATTTCATGAGGAAATCCATCCATAAAGTCCTTGCATTATTTTTTTAATAAAAAGTAGGAATCCTACCAAAAGCAGCTGAAAACATCAGTTGTGTTTTTAGCAATACTGACCACTTGACGTTTTCTTGATGTTCATTGAACTGGATGAATATCTGAAGTTTGGGGTGGATGATTTACTTGGGTATTAATGAATGGATACGATGGTGGTTGTGGCCGGTTGTAAAGCGCTCTGAGACGCCATCCGACGATGTTGTTGTTCGAATCTGGAATGCATTGCCTGAAAGGGTGGTGGAGGCTGATTCGATAACAACTTAAAAGAAGTGAAGCTCAGCCAAAATGTTATCTCTGTCTCTTTTTGGACTCAGCAGAACTCCGAAGTATGCTCTTTCATACAAATTGGTCGGCAGTGTCGCCTCAGGGGCTTTTCTTTAGCATCAAAAAAGCATTTTGAACATTAAAGAAAACTCTGATGACCCTTCGCTACCCAACCGAGGACTCCTGCGACCCTTATTTGGGTCAGGACCTGAAGCTGGGAACCACTGCTTTAATGGTTATTGGAAAGTGTGAGTTTGAATGGGTTGAATTGTGTTTAGTCACCTGAATATAGTTTGTGTGGCCCAACTACTTATCGTGACTATTCGCTTCCGGCTCGGATGTACACCTACCTGCGCATTATCCAAAACAGAAAACTCCCTGGCCCTTTGTGCACCTTGCAACACCCTCTTTATGTTTTGTTGGGATTGTTACGAAGTTCAACCTTCTCAGGTTTTAAAGCATGTCAAACTCTTTCAGCACACAAACGTCTGATTGCCAGTATTTCACAATCTCTTGTTTCTAGTGGGGAACCTCAAAGGCAGGAAAAACAAAAGTCTGGAGTTTGGCTTGGCTTCTTTCAGCTTACCAAAGCGCACAAACCCCTTTTCAATGCAATTCTTCGTTCACATATGGTCGCTCTTGGTTTCTGCACAATCGCCTATGTCAGCACATTTTAGAACCTGTTTGGCCTTAAATTGGTTTCAGTGTGGGTGAGGAAATCATTGCAAGATTGTACTGCAGATCTCTGCTTAACGAAGATTAAATAATGAATAGGCTCTACTCGCTGTATTTAAATATGTGTTCTCAAACAGTCTGGGTGGTTACTGTAGAGTACAAATGATCTCCAGTGGGTGATGTGGTTGGGACAGCCTTGCAAGGTGAAAGGTGCTACGCAAATATATTGTTGTTGTTAATTAACACTGGTGTTGGGTTTATTACTTTCACTGATGTACTGTCAAACACATGGGATGCGTAAATGCATGGCAACTACTATACACCCTGTAGACTTGAACCTGGATATAATGGTAACTGTTCCATTATAGTGGATCGCAGCATAGAAGTGTTAGTTTCTGGGTCAGCCTGGCTGAGTCGATGTTGGCTCTTCCCTCCAAGTCAGAAGGTTATCCCACATCAGGATCCAAAGCTTATAGTCTTACCTTTGGATCAGATAATAAACCAGGGTCTTTTTTTTCTTTTCAGGAGCACATTAATGCCTTGCATTTGCTGTAGGATCTTGTACATTGGAGTAATTCTTTGATATGTCCTCCTAAAGTGCAGTCAGGGACTTTGAATCCAACCATGTGATCATTAACATCCTCCTGAATAGACAGTGGCTTGATTTAATGCCTCATCATATTTGATGGCTGATATCTCCAATAATATAGGGTTTCCCCCACTGTATTGAAGTGTCAGCCTAGATGATGAGTTCAAAGTCTAGTCATGGAACCCACAACTTTCTGATTCCTGAGCTACACTGACATCTGAACACTTCTGCGTTTGTCTTGAATGAGTTTTGTTTTTAATTTACACGTTTGCCTTGGGCTGCAATAACAATGGTTCTCCATTGGTATTGTGTATGTAGGGGTCAAACGTGGATTATTCAATACTTTGCAAAAGGAAGGACTAAAGACTTCAGTCACATTGAAAGCTTCGTTAATGTTCCAGCTAGGTCTAAGTCTTGCTTTGAAAAGCTCAAGAGAAACTCCTTTAATATGCAAAGTCGATTGTTTGATTACTTAAGTACTTTTGATGATGAAATCAACTCTTGCATATTGTTTATGGGATATTTCACTGGTCCATCAAAGAAGGCAAATAAACATGGTGGGGGAAAAAACAAAACTGAGCCTTATTGGACTGGATTGTTGTTCTCTTCAATCCCAGTGATTGATCTTGGCTTATGCCCAGCCAATCCCCATGAACGTTGCTGTTGGCAGCACGAGATACCAAATTCCATTGATGGTGTTTCTTTAAGTCCCAGTGAAATGCTTTTGAACTGCCCAAATCAGCTGAAAATGTGCTGAACTGGCCAGTCTGGAGATAAGTGTGCTTCAATCTGTTGGCAATTCGAAGAGTTAAATTGAGGCCACTATAACAGGTAACTTATTTGTAGTTGGTGCAAGGAGTTAACTGGATAATCACAAAGGCTCTTCTTTTCACTCATCCAATACTTTGTTCTTGTGATGACATTAATATAGGCTACTTTCATGGATACTTGGTTATCCTTTTCACCATTTATACACTCCCTCTGGGCGATGTCATCCGCAAACATGGGGTAAATTTCCACATGTATGCGGACGACACCCAGTTATACCTTTCTGCCTCATCCCTCAACCCCCAGACCATCGATGTTCTGACAGCATGTCTGTCCGACATCGAGTCCTGGACGAGGGACAACTTTTTGCAATTGAATGTGAGTAAGACCGAGGCCCTCCTGATTGGCGCAAGCCAGCGCCTCCGCACATCGGGCGCTGCCAGCCTCAACATCCAAGGTTGCACTCTCCACCTCACAAAGCCAATCAGGAACCTCGGCATCATGTTCGATCAAAAACTTTCCTTCCTCCCCCACATCCGCGCCTTGACCGGCACCGCCTATTTCCACCTGTGCAATATTGCCAAGCTCCGCAACTATCTTACCCCCGCGCTGCCGAAACACTCGTGCACGCATACATCACCTCACGGCTGGATTACGGAAACTCTCTCCTCGTCGGCCTCCCCAGTTCCTCCATTCACAGGCTGCAGGTCATCCAAAACTCTGCAGCCCGTGTACTATCCCGCACTCGCCTCCGCAACCACATAACCCCCACCTCGCTCGTCTCCATTGGCTCCCCATTCTCCAGAGGATCGAGTTCAAGATCCTCGTCCTCACCTACAAGGCCTTACACGGCCTTGCCCCGCCCTATTTAACCGATTTACTTTTCCCCCTACAAGCCCACCCGGACCCTCCGTTCAACAGGACTTGGCCTGCTCCAAGCCCCCCGCCCGAACCGCCCCACCATCGGAGGCCGGGCTTTCAGTTTCTCCGCTCCCACCCTATGGATTGCCATCCCTCAATCCCTCCATTTTGTTTCTTCCCTTTCCTCTTTCAAGGCCGGTTTGAAGACTTTCCTCTTCGACCGTGCCTTTTGTTCCACCCCGAACTCTTCGACCTCCCCTTCGTGTTTCACCCTTTCCCAAACACTCCCCTCTCAGCTCGGGTCACACGCCTCCTGTGCAGCGCCTTGGGACGTCCTCCCGACGTGAAAGGCGCTCTATAAATGTCATTTGTTGTTGTTGTTGTTGTTAGCAGTTGACAGAACTGCAAATGATTAGATTTGCAATGAATAGGTAAGCATGAGTCTTGATGGTGTGTCAGAGGGGACCTTGTAGAGGTATATAAAACTTTGAAAAGGATTGAAAAATGAAAAATCAATACAGTGCGTTAGCTCCAACAAGACAATAGAATAAAAGGACAAAGCTTTAGAGTTGTAAAGGGCAATTTCAGGATAGACACAGGGAAGTTTTTTTTAACCCAGAAGCTAATTAATGACTTTTATAAGTTGATTGGAAGAACGGCTGAGGTCAGGACACTGGGACTCATCTACAAGATAGCTTGATACGACAACAACAAAATTACATTTATTGAGCGCATTTCACATCAGGATGACGTCTCAAGGCGCTAAACATTCAGGTCAGGACCTGAGCAAAGGGATACTGTGATGGGAGGACAGTAGGGTGGGGTGAGATCCGATGGGCGGGCGGCTCTTCATCCATAAAGGTCTTGTGGATGTTCTTTCTGCAACCCGTTCTTCAAAAGTTGCATTTCTCTCATTGACATTTAAATTCTCAGTGTTTGCTTACTGAACAATATATCTTTTCTAAATAAACTAAATATTTCCAAAGTATTTATTCTGGATTTTTGGTGCTCAAAATGTTTCCTTTAATACTGAAAAGAAGTAGATTTGTTTTCTCTGTATGCACTTCCCCAATAAAATTGAGCCACAAAAAAAGGCTGGATTTCATAAATCTACAGTAAGTGCCATTTCATGCCGATCAATTTCCTGAGGCAACTCAACATGAAGAAAAAGAGAGGAGACCAGTGTTGATGTGAGCTTACTGCAAGCATCTGTGCAACGTGGAGACTGAAAGCTTTTTCTTTCCAACTGATCAGTGATTGTGTGTGTGTTTTCTGTCTTTTGTTGCTTTTGCAATATCTTGCAAAAATGAATGAAGCCAGCACTTAAGGGCAGAATTCTTCCTTTGCAATGGATGCAGGATGGCAGAAAGCTGATTTTCCCCCCCACCCACCCCAACACCCCATAGCTGGTTTTGCTATACAGAAACACATCATTTTAAATTATACCCAGGGATGCACTTTCCTTTTCTCTCTCTACCAAGTACAGCATTGCACAACTCACACCCACTAAGTGCTGCATTTTCAATACGAGAACCCAGAGGGTATATCTGAAAAATAAACTTGCAGTACAAAATGCGCAATGTTTTTGTGTATTTTTCCACAGATGGGTTGCTCTGTTCTTTCTATATAAAAGGGAAGTCTTTATAAGAACAGGAAAGGATGGCTGAGAATGCAACCAAATGAGCAACCCTGCCATCATCAAATGACTTGGGATGGGTGAATGCGAGTGATCCTGTGTGTTTGCGGATGGGCAGAAATTGTGCATCAATACTGCAATTGTACACAATGGCTAAGCCCGGTTTGACTAAAAGAATTGCAAGATAAATGTAATGCACGAGGGCATCTCTTCTCCCACACTCTGGAACTCTATCCTGCAATCCCTCCACCCACCCACTCTCTTGCCTCCTTTAGATCCAGTCTGAAGACCTTCCCCTTTGGCCATCCTCCTACCCTGACACCCTCTGCCAGCCCTCCAACCCTCCTGACCAACTCCCAGCTCGGGTCCAAAAATCCCAGACTTTCCCAGCACCCTGGGATATCTTCCCATGATTGGTTGTTGCTGCTAGTTAATTGCCCACAGGCAACTGCTGGCTATTTCAATTCTGTGTTTGGTTACTCAATTTAAAATAATTTTTCATAATAGTCTAGGCCAGGGGAATGTCCAATGTTTTGGCAGATAAGGGCCAGATGTCTTTTTTGAGAAACATCTGCGAGCCGCATAAACAATATTTTTGTTTCCTTCTGGTAATATAACCTTTGGAGTTATGAAGGGAGTGGGTTGTCCAGATGAGATGAGGGGTGATGTGAGGGGTCGGGCTGCTGGTTGAAAATTGGGCTGTGGGTCACCACTTCAACCACCCTGGTCCATGCTGACGCTGCAATGAAGTACTGGGGCTGCTCTGCAACGCTAGAGGTGCTGTCCTTTCAGGTGAGACATTAGAGCAAGTTTTTGTGTACAGTACATGTTCAGGTTGACTTTGAAGATCCCGTAGTCCTGGCCAATAATTCCCCAGATACAATTGGTTGCTTACTTCGTAGCAGTGTACAAATTGACTGCAACATAAACAACAAACAAAACTTACATTTATATAGCGCCTTTCACGTCGAGAGGACATCCCAAGGCGCTGTACAGTCAGGTAGGACAAGAGCAGGGTGGGAAGGATCAGGGCAGGATGAAGAATAGTAGGAAAAGTAACTGTATTAGTGGGCCAAATTGCACACAGCAGTGTCCCACAATCAGTCACGGAAGTGGGACTAGGGGCAAAAGGGGGAAAAGACCCACAAAATACAATCACTACACTTTATAGTAAATTTTGAAATGCTTTGAAACATCCTCCTGCCATGAAAGGTGCTGTACCAAATGCAAGGAATAGTATATTTCTATACCTTCCTCTATACTCACTGGGAAAAGACCTTTAATCAATGTATCTAGAAGATCTCATGGCCATGAATTTATTGGTTCAGGGGAGGAAATGATCCTCTTGCTGGAAAGACTGGTGACTTTACTAATACAGTACTTGAATTTGATATAGCATCTTGTCACATCATTGAGAATTGTGTAAAGTGGATTGACTGTGTAGTTTGTGGGGGAAATGCAGCAGCCAATTCCACTCAGCAGTGTCCAACAATTGTTAATTGAGTGTTCAAATTCCCTCCTGCCCCAAAGAATATGAAAGTGGGGGTGGGAGACAATTACTGAAAACATAGTTTGTGGAAACTTCTAACGTAACATTGTCAGAGAAGCCTCAAAGGAACTGTCAGGTGTTTCCTGCCCCATGATTCCCATTTTAAATGCATGTTGGCTCGAGTTACTGCACTTGAGCAGAAAGGGGTATTTCTCACACTTTTTTTTATCGTACTTGTTTTCCATCAGTACTAAGTTACACTGACAATTACTAAATGTTATTCTCATTGTGAGGTTTTCCTAATTTTCTGTGTATTTCTGGTGACCTATAATAATTTGGTCACTCAATCCATGACTGTTTGTGGGACACAGCTGTGCGCAATTGGCTGCCACGTTCGCCCACAAATGTACAGTCAATTCACTTTACAGTATATTCTGTGAAGCTCTTTGAGACATCTAAAAGACGTGAAAATCACTGTATCAAATGCAAGGATTGTTATTATTATTATTTGTTTGAACCCAGTTGTGTTCGTCTTGAAGATGCTGTTTGACTGGGTCAATTATTGTGCACTGTTTGTCATTGTTTATCTTTAGGGAACTGCTTTGATTTCAGTTTCACAATAGATGTGTGTTAGACCAAACTTGTCTTGTGCTGTACTTAAACTTGGTGTGCGCAGCAGTCTGTTAGACAAAATAATGACTAACACAAGAGCAAATCCGCATTTGGAAATCCATCCGGCAATTCTGCTAACAAGCAAATGCATTTGCCAGAGTGCTGTAGCCATATATTAAATTTAGTTCAATGGGTAGATAGCGTGTTCGAGCAGTCTAAGGTGCTGTATTAAGGCTCTGAGGGCATAGTTTCAAATCCCACCTCTGCCAGTACATATTCAGTGACTGAGGATATATGCTTGATGTGAAAGGTACTATACAAATGTCATTTGTTATTCTTATTAATCAACTAAAATTCATTTTTTGTTAAACTTCAGCGACAGTTGCTTTGAGCTTTCAGTGTTACGCCATCATTGTGTTCCTCAGCTGGTAAAATATTCATGGGACAATTTACATCTTAAAGAGTTCAGTGAACAGGAATAACTAGATTGGGTATAAATAGAACATAGAAAAGGGAACAGCACTTGCCTCAGAGATACTTGCTCATCAGATGTTCACTTGTGTTTTCATGTCACAAAAGGGGTTCAGGTGAAGAAGTCCCTTCACCCATTTAATCTTGACCCTGTAGAACACCCACCCTAATTGTCCATCATTGCAGTGTCAAAATGTTTCTTAAACCAGTTCTGCACCCTGGCCTCAACCACTCTTTGTGGTAATCTGTTTATTCCGTGTTCCCCTCTTTTTTTAAAAAAAACCTGCATTTGATATAACGCCTTTTACAATGTTGAGACATCTTCGCAGGGTATACTGTAAAATAGATTGACTGCATTTTGTGGGTGAAATGCGGCAGCCAGCTTACTCACAGCAGTGTTCCACAAACGTCTATGGAGCGAATTGACTGTATATTCTGTGGGTGAAAAATTGAAGATGACCCAGTGTTAGAGGCATGAGCTATGAGAATCATGCCCGAAAATGGGTCTGCTTTGTATCTCAAACTATAGTGTTAGGTTTATCTTTGGAGTATGGAGTCCTGTATCTCAGTGGTTAGAGCACTCGCCTCGCAAACGAGACTTGGGTTCGATTTGTCAGGCTACACTGGCTCCCTGTCCTGGAGAGGATCAATTTCAAGATCCTCATGCTTGTATTTAAATCCCTCCACTCCTCTGCACCCCCATACCTCTCTGACCTCTCTCTTCACAACAGTACTCATTGCCTTTGCTCCACCGGGTCTGGCCTCCTCCTTGTCCCCCGAATCCTCTGCTCCACCATCGGCGCTGTGCCTTCAGCCACTACTCCCCGAGGCTCGAGAACTCCCTTCCTCACTCCCTTCGCCTCGCCCCCTCTTTTCCTATTTTCAGGTCTTGGTTAAAGACCTTTCTTTTCGACCGCGCTTTCGGTCCCCTTCTTCACCCTTCCACTGGCTCGGCCCTGGGATCCGTTATTGGGAAGCGCTCTGAGACACCATTCAGCGTGGAGGGCGCTATTTCAATCCAGGTTGTTGTTGTTGTTATATTAGAGTTCTGCTATCAACTTTAACAATTTTGAAATGGCAAAGTGCAGATGAAATTGCTTTGAGAAGTCTCAACAATATGATAATATAATTGAAAACAATAGCATTTTAAACTTTATAAAATCACAAATATGATAATGTTTGTGTTGTGTGTGTGTATTAGCAAGTGGACAGTTAATGTGGTCAGTTATTTCTTAAAATGATCTGTTTTAATGCAAATTGGAAACAAAAATTAAAATGTTTTGAAGCATGCCTGTGTGTCCCTCTGTTTTCAGACCAGGCAGTAGTTTTATGAAGCATTTCACGGCAGAATCTCCTAACAACAAAGCTGATAAATGCCTTTATGCTAAACAACTGGTTTCTGTGCCCAAATCCAAATGTGTTGTCTATCACAACAACTTACAGGGAAGCAAACAGCTTGGTGAATGACTTGCCATCCATTTTGCACTGCAACAAAAGCTGCAAAACTTCTATGTTTAAGCCAACGGTTGGGTATTAATTACCTTTCTTTTAAAAACATTGGAGTCCTGTAGCTCAGTGGTTAGAACGCTTGCCTAGCAAACAAGAGGACTTGGGTTTGATTCCCAGATGAGGCGAAATGTTCACATTTCCTTTCTCCACGTGCCTCTATTTTACCTAGCAGTAAATAAGAACCCCATTGTTAGTTGATTGCCAGATTGTTTTTCCGGGAAGAATAATCCCTTCACACACACAAAAAAATTTGATCCCTCAATCTACGACTGTTTGTGGGATGCTGCCATGTGCAATTGGCTGCCGCATTTCGCCCACAAAATATAGGTGATACACTTTATAGCATATTCTGTGAAATTCTAGAGGATGTAATATAGCGAATGGGTGATATATTGAATACAATAATTACTATAGACTGACATCCTATCCAGGCTACATCAATGGAATTTAGAGATGAAAACATTCTGGTTATCCACATCCACTGGCTCCAGTGACGTGCTGATGCAATTGCACTCCAATATATTTGTTTATTTAATCAGCTGAGAGTCTGACCTACACAGAAACACCTTGTCTGGTTTAGGATCCTCCGATTTCCAGGAGAGGGAGATATCACAGAACTGGAGGGTTTTGGAGAGGCCTAAAAATCTGTGGGGAGGCCTAAACAAAATTCTCTCAGTCTTGGCCTGTGCAACCATTTGTTTTGTTGAATGTTAAGTGTGGGATTTTTTTTTTTATTGGTTTCTGTCTCCCTCCCCACACCCCATTGCCCTCAAATTTTGTTTGTTTAATTCCTGAAGCATTGCTGGGCCACATTGTTGGGGTCAACACAGATTTAAAATTTAGAAATAGATATATATCTGAAGTTGCTGTATGTACTCAAATATGCCTCCAGAACTATAGTTTAATATTCAGTGTAAATGAACACAAACTACTGGTTTATTTTTATTTATTTTCCTCTTCCTCCAGCAATGAAAACCGAGACCTTGGGCATCACATTGCCCACAGTGGAGTATTGTGCTATGGTATGCTCTACATCTAAATGCTGTCCCACTCACTCCACCCATTGTTCCAAGCTGTGAAATTTGTCTTGTGTGGAAGTGATTATGCTTTACTTGGAAACCCAAAGGGAGGGAGGTGGGGGATGTCTAATTCCCATTATTACAGCCATTCATTTTGAGTCTAAAAGCAAAACCCGGACAAAAATTAAACAATGTAAGTGCCTGCAAGGTTCTTCTCCGGAGGTGCTCTATAATCACTCCACTAGAGGCTTTCTTCCTGTTGAGTAGCTGAAATGCTATTATTTTCTATTTGTCAAAATGGAAATTCCTATCATAACCTCTCCTCTTCACTGCTCAGCTGAGAGTTTAGGAAACTCATCACTCATCCTGGGGTTTGATTTGAGCTATTTTTCCTACAACGACTTGTGTTGATCATTAATCATCGGGTTGAATGTTGACTTGAATTGGGTGATCTTAAACACTGCACACTGTTGAATGTTAAAGCAGAATAATATTGAGATTGGGGAATCTGACACATTTATAAATATGAATAATTTTTTTTAAAAGGGCTTTGGATTCCAAATCAAGACTTAATTCACTCTTACATTTATTTTCAGATGACAATTGGGGTGGCATTGGGCTTCCAGCTTTGTTTTGTCAGTTTGCAAATATTGAGGTTTGTCACACATGTTTTGCCTGCAAACTACTCGGTCAATTCACTTTACAATATATTCTGTGAAGTGCTTTGAGACATCTCGAGGACTTGATAAGGCACTTTATCAAATGCAAGAATTATTATTATTAATTCACTAAAATTGTGATCTGTGCATTGCTCATTTATAATGAAAATAAGTGTAATACAGTTTATTTTTAGCAGTTGCTGCCTGTGGAGGGAGGAATTGGGAAGACCGACAAGCAGGGCATTTGCATAGTCGAGCCGGGATGTAATGGAGGCATGCATGAGGATTTCAGCGACTTTGGGGGTGAGGTAGAAGCTGAGTCGGGCAATGTTGTGGAGATCGGGAAAGGCAGAGTGAGTCATTGCTTGGGATGTGAGGAGGAAAGAGGGTCAAACAAAACACCTAGGTTTCTAACTAACTTGGTGAGGTTCAGTGTGCAACCATGGAGGTTGATGCTGCCAGTGCCTGATGCATGAAGGCACTGGCACAAGCCAATTGGTGGGACCTCTGTCTTGTTGACATTCAATTGTAGAAAGTTAGCTCTCATCCAAGACTTGATGTCTGACAGACAGTCTATCAAGACAGCAGTAAATCAGTAATATATTTCATGAAATTAGCTGTCAATAGCTCAGATGCTTTCAATTAGGAAGCTAACCGAATTCAGTGCACAGCATTTAGAGAGGAGGAAAAACACGAATTCAAGTACATGACTTCAGCCGTGAAGGGTTCAAAGGATCATGATGAATCCTTTTCATGTTCGTTTTTCGCTTCTGCTAGTGATAAGCTGCTTCCTATCCGTGTCAGCAAAGGCCAGCCACATCTGTGGCCGCATTCAATTTACAATGCCACAATGTTGGTCATATAAAATGTATGACTATGAACCAAGGGTAGAATTTCACCATCATCAACTAGCAGTTCAACGGGATTTCCAAAGAACAACAACAACATTTATATAGCGTCTTTCACGTCAGATGAACGTCCCAAGGCGCCGAACATTCAGGTCGGGACCAGAGCAGGTGGGAAGGGATCGGGGTAGGGGGAAGGAGAGTAGGAGAATTGACTGTAATTTTGCTGCTGTTGTTGTGGTAGGCATGGCTATTGAAATGATGCTTCTTCATACAACTTTCTGTAGCTTTCAATAATGGTGGGGGGGGGTTGGCGGTTGGAAATGTGTGGAATAATTTTTTGTATGTTATGTCTGGTAGAGATATATAGGTTACTTTCAAGACCACCTTTCTATCTGCAAAAACGTCAATTGTATCGGGGATAAATTGACTTGCAAGCCCGTACGCAGGGGGGGTGCGACGGGTGCGTACGCACCCCCCCAAATTATAAAAGGTCCACATTTTCCGGGGTAGAGAATTGTATTTTTTATCAAATTTAAATACCAAGTAAATTTATTGAACATTTGAGTAACAATCAGTTCTTCAAAACTATGTATAAATTATAAACACATATCTTTGAATGATTTAGTATTAATATAAAATTATCGAGTCGCACACCAGAATCGGCGTCTACCCAAAACATACCGCGTCGATAGACCAGTCCATGACGCGGCGAGTCTGTGACTCGTGATTGGATAAACATAGGCGCCAAGACTCAAATCCTCGTTTGGAAATCATCCCGTAAACAGCCACAAAGGACAGCACCACTACTGGAAGTTAAATCATCTTTTCATCTGATCACCGTAAGTAGAAATTACTCAAGTTTTGAGAGGTGTGACTGTAATGCTAGCAAACAATGACAACATATTTACAAGCTTCTGAGAAATTAAAGCTTTTGAGAACCCAACAAAAAAGTTATATGTGTCTGGACGGGAATGCCTATCTTTAAAAAAGATACTCATGGACGTAGACCTATGCTTTAGCGCATATTCCACGTGGTGTGTCAATTGGAAATCATCCCGTATACAGTCACTACATAAAAAGGTAGCACCACTTTGTGGAAGCTGAAATCGTATTTTAATCTGATAAATGTAAGTAAAAATGACTTAAGTTTTGATAGGCATGTTTCTGAAATATCATGTTTCTTGTTTTGTCTTATCACATTTGATTTATATTATTAAAGATGTATTCTGTAATTAAAAATTGCTTTTAGAGACGTCCACTGGCATGCAAAAAACATATGACCGCAAAGATAAACAGTGCGACTTTATTTCACATTCAGTTTTGTACCCAGAGTGAAAAAACATCAATGTCGCACGAATTTGGCATAAAAATAGTTTCACAGTCATCTGATCGAGCGAACTCGGGCATTGACAACCACACTTCTCCACTGATCCCTTCTCTCCACGCAGCCTGACAACTCCCGCCTGCCAATACCCGAATCGCACTCCAGAGTATCGATGTAGGTTAGGGTCGGTCTACCTCGTGTTCTGTGACCGTGCAATGGTTCCCATAGGATAGTGGCACTATGGACAGTTTCCTCCCGGCTTCTCCAGCTATGTCCGCTAAACCTAAGACGCCTCTGCAGTAATGTCTGTGATACCAGTGTGGTAGTGTACCATATAGCTCACTATTTGTCAGATGCTGTCGCCAGTAAACGTTCAGGGCGTCTCTTAGAAGCCTGGTATATACCTCACGAGTCACCTAATCTCCTGGTCAAGGTTTGCGTAAGTGTCCAGCATTCTGCTCCATATAGGAGCGACTTTCAGCACTCGCGTTAATGCACATTCATTATAATATGGAAATCGATATTGGTAGAGCGGTTGACGTATTGGCTTCAAAGCGACCGAGGCGTCTCGAATACGGAACGCTATTAAAGAATTAATTTCCCCTCCCTTATTTTTTCAAGTGTTTTTTCGTCAGGTCAGTATTGCTTGATGGGTCACTGCCTTTCATTTTGATTCTAAATAAATAAATAAAAACTAACTACACTATTGCTCACAGTTCAACGATATTTTCAGGTTAATGCTGATAACAGGCTTGTAACACGTGTGAATTAACTGTTTGACACTGATTTTCAGTTTCTGTATATTTTCTTGTCTTTTATAAAATTTGCTTTGCTGGAATATCTGAGCACATAATTCATACTTTACTCTTACATTATTGTTCATTACAGTCCGAAAGAAATTGAGTCTTAGGATAACAATGCAGAACAACTTATTAATTACCGTCAATCTGTAGTTTATGATCATTTTCTCTTATACGCATACATTTATCAAGCATTCGTCATTGTACTGTGTTAATTGGATTGTAATTTACTTTATCGTTCGCATTCCTTACATCATCGAGTCAACAATCGTGTTTGCTTTTATCGGCGAACACATTCGACCTTCCCAATTAGACACGGACTACCGGGGAAAATAAAAGCACTGAATAAATAATGATGCTCTTAAACACCAAGGGCATGAAACATTTACCGTTCATATTGGATCTTCTGAATCGATTAAATAAGACCTCAAACTGTGTAAAACGTCGGAGCCTCGAGGGGGCTTCGGGGGCAGCCCGCAAGCCCCCGGCCATTGTTGGTCCCATCACTAGCAATTCGCACCCCCCCAAAAAAAATCCTGCGTACGGCCCTGACTTGATCAGCTTCATATGAACAAATGGATAGCATTAAATTTGTGCACAGCAATGTACTAGAAATCGGAAGTGAATGACCAATCTTATCTGGAGGATTATTGACCATGACCTTGAGAAATATTGCATTCTCATTTTAAATAGCGCCAATGGGGTCTTTAATGTCCACCTGAACAGACAGATTGGATCTCTGTTTAATGTGTCATCTCAAGGATTGCACTTTTGACAATTCTGCACAGCCTGAGCTCCAAGTTCTAATGTGGGGCTTGAACCCACAATCATTGGATTCTGAGACGAGAGTGTTATCAACCGAGCAAGACTGACAAGTATGGAATGCACCAATATAGGCCTGCAAAATAATGCTCACCCTCTAGGCTGTCTAGAGGATGTTTTTTTCCCAACATTAATGATAACTTTAGAAAGCTGTATGAAGAAACATTCCTGCAGAATGTAACACCGCTTTGAGTGAAAATCACCATTTGTTATCTAACTCTTGGTAGCTGAGTTGAAAACATATTACTTCGGATTGACCTTTTTCTGACTGTAAAGCACGTTCTAATTCCTTGGCTTGTCCTCAACAGGAAACCTGGAATTCTTGGCAGAACAGCGACTGTCAAAATAGCCCTGTGTGAAATTCTGCAGGTATTGTCTAACAAAAAGGAATAATGCATCTAAATTAGAACCATATAACTGGAATATGGCTTGTCCAACTCAATTTTATTTTACACACTAACACATTTCTGGGCTCTTGCTGGTAGCTGTATTGAATGCCTGTTGCAGCTCCCGATGTGTGTACACACTTCAACTCTTGTTAGAGCTGCAAATAGTGAAACCGTGTGGAATCAGACTCTCACCAGATTAAAATGCCTTTTCTAATAGATGGGTAGGAAATTCAGTTTGAGACTAGAGCAGGTAAAATAACAATATTATATATAGTGCCTTATCACGTCATTCGAGATGTCTCAAAGCGCTTCCCAGAATATACCGTATAAATTTAAAAGATACATTCTATAAATCAATAGCTGGAATAGGATATTGAGAAACTGGGAACCCTGGATTGAAAGAGCATCTTATTAACAATAACAATTACACTTGTTTAGTGCCTTTCACATCGCGAAGACGTCCCAAAGCATTGGACAAATCAAAGACGTGCACCCAAGCTAGAGGTGGAATCAGGAGAGTTGAAAGGTAGGAAGGTTGGGACAGCCTCCTGATGTGGAAGGCGCTACACAAATGTCATTTTATTGTTATTATTGTTGGGAGTAGGTGAACAACCAAAGAATGGATCCCACAGTCGATTGAAATCAGAAAATCATTGGATTGGTATTCTACAAGATCGACATCCAAGCTCATTCTTCATCACAGCCTTCTGTGTGAATTTAAGTGGTGATTCTATTTGGTCTATTAACCATCTAGAGCTGTAATTTTACAAATATATAAATATGTGTATATTACTTGTATAATGTATACATATATATTCTATATATATATATATATATAAAAAGGCTGACAATTAAATGATTTTTTCTACTAAAACCCATCAAAGTATTTAAAATTCAAATTTCGCAAAACCGAATGAATAATTTTTTCCCCCGCCTAAGAATTCAATTATTTCCTTTCACTGTGTTGGAACATTACCCGGTTCTCTTGGGATGAAATTAATTCCGCAATCCTGATATTGGGTTCACTGTTCACAGTACATTGAGTTAAATGTGCTGCATTTCAACCACTAACCCAGCTCCCTTTGTCATTAAGCTGATAATTCACACTTTGTATTAAGTCTGCCAGAGCAAATGCCCTTGGAGAACTAAAAATGTCACTCTTATTTTATAATAACAGTATAACATTGTTGAGGACATTGGCCAAACTGCCCTTCTCACCAAATTCTGTGCAAATAGTCCCTGATCCTCAAAGGTTAACATGCAAAGCTACAGAGCATTCATGCATCTTCACACCTCACCCATTCAACTCTGTGCCATTGAAGGCATATGGATAGGACTGTAGTCTATGGACCTAAAGCTTCCTGATTGGAATCTCAGTCTGTGCTTGAGTTTCCTGGTGTTTGCTGGAGCTGCAAGGGGCAGCTAAACTGATTTAGTCTTTGCAGGGTTAGTGGGGGTGGATATTGGGAACCAGCCAGGCCTCCTGCTCCTTGTGCTTCTATGCCATTCTCTACTGCCTATGTTCATATGGGACAGCCAGGTGGTGAGAGGTCAGGCTCAGCTGATGCCCACTACCGTTGTGACTTTCTGCTCCCACCCATTGCAACTCTATTCCACAGTCCCTTTGCTTCACCCCATCCCTTGCCTTCTTCAAGGTCCATCTCAAAGCCTTCCTCTTTGACTGTGCTTTCAGTCACATTCCTACCCCCATCCTGCCCTCCACCTCTCCTGATCCATGAATCCTTGTCACTTGATAGCGCACCTGAGGGCAACTAACACTGTGGAATTGCTCCTCATCAAGAGGAAGCCAGAGAGTTGTACACCAGCAAAGAGACAAAGGGAAATAATAAATGTATATATTTAAAATTCCCCCTCTTAGCCATCATAGTTTATCCAAGATGTTATTTTATCATCTCAGATTGAAATGATCTCTATTGACATTCAGTTCTGTTCTTTCTTTGCTTCACATGCCTGATAATAATCCCTCAAGAAAAAAAATTGGTCTCTTCAATCCACAACTGTTTGTGGGACACTGCTGTGTGCAATTGGCTGTCGTGTTTTGCCCACAAATATACAATAAATTAACTTTACAGTATATTCTGTGAAGTGCTGTGAAATGTCTAGAGGACACGAAAAGCACTAGCAAATAATTATTATTGTTATCATTTATCCAGTTACTCTCAAAAGAGTAACTGGATAAATGATAATAATAAGAGTTCACAGCCTCACTTAATTATCTAAGTTACTCTTTCCTCCTTCCACCCTACTCCACCCCATGATATAGAATAGGTATTACAGAAATATGTCTTGTTTAGAGTGTTTAACTTATGGGGAGTTTTGACAGGTTCCAGTTTCCCTGTTTAATTACCATACAGATTAATTTTCTGCTCAATTGCAATGAGATCATTGAGTTCCATTAATTTACAGGACTCTTGAGTGTCCCGTTGCTCCCTGTAGCTTTTATTAGTGTTTCAGCTCACAATTCCTGGCAACTTTACTGCTGTATTGGAAAGCCATATATATCTGTCCAATGGCTGCTTGTCAATGACCTAATGGGACTCCATTGGGCACATTAAACACCTCTTTACTTCAGCTCTTTAAAACTCTTAAGATTCCATGTGGGTAAACAGACATCCCAGTGTGTATTAGTGAGCATTTTTTCAGTCTTTGTGGGGCAGTTGAAATGTAGTCATTAAATCTCTTTTGTTCAGGTGGTTATGGAGTCCTGTAGCTCAATGGTTGGAGCACTTGCCTTACAAGCATGAAACCTGTGTTTTGTATCCAAGCAGGTCAGGGCGAAACCTTGGGCAAGTTTCCTTACTTCACACGCCTAATAATAATCTGTCCAAAAAATCACCAAAATAATCAAAATTGGCCATTTGAATCCACGACTATTTGTGGGATACTGCTGTGCACAATTGGCTGCCGCGATTCCCCCACAAATATACAGTCAATTCACTTTACAGTATATTCTGTGAAGTGCTTTGAGAAGTCTAGAAGATGGGGAAAAATGCTATATCAAATTCAAGGATTATTATTATTTATTATTATTACTCTATGTCTTTTAAGCATAAGCTATCTTACTGGTGCTGGTAATGGGGATGTTAACGTCCTATGTAATTAGTGGTGTCATTGCTTTTTTTCACAACTTGTTCTGCTTACTGCTCTTTACAGGTGAGAAAGGATTTGACTTGTTTTTCTTCTGATGATCACCCATACTCTAGTCTGCATCACTCAGCCATTAGACCATTATTTATTTACTGACCTAGATCTAGAAGACGTGAAAAGCACTATATCAACTACAAGGATTATTATTATTATCATCATTATAATATTGTGGAACCCAATTTCTCTTCACCTCACAAGTAAAAAGATCCAGGTTCAATCCCTGGACAGGGCAAAACCTTAGGCAAGTTTTCTTACTCTACACGCCTCTGTTTACCGAGGAGTAAGTTGGAATTTGGTTGTTGCTGATTGGTTGATCGCTTTCCGGGGTAATGATCCCTTCAAACAAAAAACAATAATTTGCTCACTCAATCCATGACCGTTTGTGGGTGCTGTTGTGTGCAATTAGCTGCTGTATTTCGCCCATAACATATACACTCAGTTCACATTATAGTATATTCTGTGAAGTGCTTTGTGACATCTCAATGACGTTATAAGGCATGGTGTCCACTGCGACAATTCCTTTTATGACTTAATTCTGGATAGCTGTAAATGCAGTTGGGCAGAAACAAGTTTCCAGAGAGTGGTCTGGGGTAACTGCTGGAGTCTAACCAGCTAAAATCGTATAGTTAGTGTTGTTGATATTCTTTTCAATAACATTAACAAAAGCATTACAGTACAACTGTGTGAGTCAGCATCTGTAAATTGCTGGCCACGTGGACTATTGTTTGTTTTGGGGGGAGGGAAAAAGAACTCCAGTCAGTCTTAAAAAACAAACTGGACTTTTCTTCAAATAACAGAACTTTCATTGGGACTGACAGTGTTGGTGATGTGTAGCTGCTCGCAAACAGATGGCCAGTTTATTTTGAATGAGAAAATGGAATAGTCTAAAAATAAGTAAAATAGCAGTGCATTTAATCTGAGCAGCATAAATCACAGCGGGAGACAAATTATCTTGATTGATGATCTCAATGTACCCTTTGGTGTTCTCAAACAGGGAGGGAGGGGGGGGGGGGGGTGAGGAAGAGAAAGAACCACAGTGTTTAAGATTTGCTTTGAAAATTGTTGACTTGTCTCTTTCCTCAATTGTTGATGAAAAGACAAACGTTTTCTGTTCATCTCTTGAAACGCAAACATCCACAATCAGACCAGCAAAAGCCTGGAGGAACATTCTGTGTGTTTATCTGGGATTGAGCCAACTGGAGATGTGGGGGTTGGGCTGATTGGGGTTATGGTATGAAACTGTATTTATAAGCAAACAAGGCAGCTAAATTGTTGCACATGGCACAAACAGCCATGGAGGAAATGAACAATTTTTTAAATTTGGGATTGTTGGCCAGGACACCGGGACAAACTTCCTTCTCTTTTTCGAATAGTGCCATGGGATCTTTTAACATCCACCTGAACATGCAGATGTTTTTATTTAAATACCTTTCTCTTCGACCGCGCCTTTGGTCACCTTTCTACCCCTGCCCCTGGCTCAGTCCCGGGATCCACTACTGTGAAGTGCTATGAGACGCCGTCCGGCACGGAGGGTACTATATAAATCAAAGTTGTTGTTGTAAAGTTAATTGACTGTAAATTTGTGGGCAAAATGCAGCAGCCAATAGCGCACAGCTGTGCCCACAAACAGTGATGGATTGAGTAACCACATTTTTGTTTAGGGATTATTATCAGGCATGTGGAGTAAGGAAACTTGCCCAAGGTTTGCCCTGCCTGGAATCAAACCAAGTTCTCTTGCTTGTAAGGTGAGTACTGTAACCACTCAGCTACAGAACACCACATTTACCCCCTATCTCCCTTCTGTTGGCTTAGTATTCCCTGTTTATTTTACACCGGTGTGTGGGGGAGCATTTGCTGTTTGGAATTGCTTTTTACAGCACATAATCAATGTGCCAGTTTGGTAGGTTACAATGTCTGAAGCCAACACCTGCAGTTTATCACAAAAGACCAAGTCTGACATCTGTGCTTTTCTTTTTTTAAAAAAAATATTGAGGTCACAAAGAATTGTTATGTATTGTTACTCATTTAGTTCAATTCTGCCCATTTCTGCTCAGTGAGAGGGGAAATTGTGTTCATCACATAATAATCCTTGCATTTGATACAGCGCCTTATCACATCTGCCTCAAAGAGTCTCACAGGATTTTACTGTAAAGTGTTTGTATGTTTTGTTGGTGACTGCTGTGCACATTCATGTCCCAGAAACAGCTGTAGAGTGATTGACCAATTTTATCTTTTTTTTGTGGCTCAACTCTTAATTATAGTAATTCTATTCATCCAGACAGACTTTCAATAACAAATGAAGGAATAAATGAGTGTTGTGGCTGTTGCTGGAATAAACGGAGAGTCTGTACAATCTCAGAGAAATCTGGATAGAGTTGGCCTCAGGTTTGATGTGTGTGGATGTTGACGTACATAGGTGCAAGGTTATAATCAATGAATGAATTGAGCTAATCCTATTAAGATCATTAAACTGGAAAACAACACCTTTTGGGGGAGGACGGAGGAAAGTTTCAATAAGAAATGGCCTTGACATCTACAAACAGTTTTTGAGAGCGGTGACTTTAGCAAGAAGATCACCTGGGGAATTGTTACTCACACTTTCAGTCAAACAATTGTGGTACAGTAGCAAATGGTGGGGCAGGGAGGCAGAGCGACTGGGCAGTGCTGGGAATCTGAAACGGTTCTTGCACCTTTTTTGAGGCAATGGGATTGGATCTCATGCAGATGTGATTTGCAAAGTAACCTTTTCTGCCCTTGTGAAAGGTCATTAATAGAATAAAGTTCAATAACCTTATAAGGCAACACCTGGGGGAATCGGAACTGAGAACTAATGTGGGGAAAGGGAATTAAATAATATTGGTGTGGGGGGTGATGGAGAGAGAGTGGAGGAAGAAAATGTTTTTTTTCAATCTAATGGAATCCAATTATGTAATTTTGGCTCAGTTGGTAGCACTTTTTCCTTTGAGTCAGAAGGTTATCGGTTCAAGCTCCATTGGGACTTTGAGCTGACTGTTTAAGTTGACACTCCAATGCAATGGTGAGGGAAGTACGTTATTCTCAGTGGTGCTGGTCTTTAGAAGAAATGTTAAACTGAGATTCCCAACTGTGCCTGTTCAGTGGATGTTAAAGTACAGCTCAAAGAGAAGGGAAAAGGGAGTTTCTCCCAATGTTCCGGCCAACAATCCCCAGATTCATTATTCAAGTCATGGCTGTTTGCAAATTGGCTGGTGTGTTCACTTACAAAAAAAACACTTTTGAGTAAGATCCTATGAAATGCTTTAAGATGTCCTCAAATTATCCTGCTCTCCATTCACTCCCCCTGCTCAAGTCCAAATCCCTGACTGTCCAGCATGTTGGGATGTCCTCCCTATGTGAGAGGCTCAATACAATGTCATTTTGTTTTATACTGTAAATGCAAGGATTGGTTACATATGGAGGAAGAGAAAAACATTATGTATGATCATCCAGGAGTATCAAAAGACACATTTTCTCCCCATTGAAATACTCGGAAAGCAACAGAAGTAGGAAGTTATCTCATTGCACTTGTAAATGTATGGATAATGAGTCATGGGAACGTTCAGAGGTCACAGCTACCCACCTGTGTGGCAATTGCAGTTTGCTCGTTGCAGGTTCACACCCATTCAACACTTGTGAAAAGTTTGATAGCTTGAACTCTAGACAACCATGAGCTGTGGCTAGCAATCCTTTGAATTGTGGTAATAAAACAGACTTGATGATAGCAGAGCTTGAGAATTCAGTCTGGAGGAAAACGCAGAAAAACAAACCACTGTTTCTGTTTTGCATATTTCTTTTTTCCCCTCAAAGAAAGAACTTGATATAACTCTATCCTTCCTGCTCAAACATGCCATAAATAAGCTATCTCGTTGTAAGATATGAGACCGGTTAGCAACTTGATTTACAATAAGGACCAGGCAGATGAGCATGTCTTGTTTTACTATTAAAACTCATGCTTGAGTGAGCGAGCAACGCTGAAAATCACAAATCTAATAACGTCAACTAAGTTTAACAAGTTCACACGTCTGACTTCTAATCTGTAGAGTAACTCCTTGATAAACATGTATAGCACAGTGCTCAATATATTACCTGAGATGTTTTCAGAACTGTCTGTGAAGCAGCCTTATTATGTCTCACAAACTTCAGATTGTTTCCAGTCTGAGTTTTGCAGATAGTTTTTGATTAAAAGTACATCAATATCGTGTTAACGTCTGAGGATGCAATCACCTTGAGTGTCGCAAGGTTAAATCACAGCAAAGCTATCTTTTGGATGTGAAGTTAAACTGTGCAACTGGGTAAACTTCCACATGTTTGCGGATGACACCCAACTCTACCTCTCTGCCTCCACCCTCAATTTCAGGACTACTGCCGTGCTGACAGACTACCTGTCAGACATCAAGTTCTGGATGAAAAACAACTTTCTACAGCTGAACGGCAGCAAAACCGAGGCCCCCCTGGTTGGTTTGCACCAGCGCCTCCATACCTCAGCATCTATGGATGCACACTCCAGCTAACCAAGCCAGTCAGGAACCTGGATGTCTTGTTTGACCCTGAAATGTCCTTTCATCTGTATATCCGTGCCATGACCAGCACCGTCTCTACCTCCTCCGCAACATTGCCTATCTCCATCACTGCCTCACCCCTCAGGCCTCTGAAAACCTTACACATGCATTTGTCACCTCTATGCTTGGCTACGGCAAGTCCCTCCTTGTCAGCGTCCCCAACTCTTCTAACTGACTGTTTAGTGCCTTGCAAGGCAAATGTAATTTTGTTTGTTCTTGTTGCAAGAATTATGGTTAACCAGCCATTTCCTTTGTGATGCTGCTGTCAACTGAAATGTAACCACCCTTGGAGCAAACCATCAGCTTAGCTGTGTGCAATTGTCTGCCATGGTTCCCCTCCCACCAAGTATACAATTCAGTTTACAGTATACGCTGTGAAGAGTTTTGAGATGTCTCGAAGGCTTGATAAGGCGCTCAATCGAATGCAACGATTATTATTCAAGCGGTCAGCCTGCAATTAATCATGGTCAATTTATTTGCTTCCATTGCCTTTCTCCCACCCATTGCCAAATTCTGTTCAAGATGGTGACCAGTGGCACAAATTACTTTACATTACTCATTCTAAAGGTCTCATTCAATCTTCTCTTGTTTCGTGCAATGAGAATAAAATGCTTAGAATCATCCTTTGATTCAGATTTCAGTTTCCCCACTCATTGATATAATCTCATCAGCAGTTCTCTAAATCCTACTGTGTTGTATTCATTTGTACTTTGATTACGTTTGCATCTGTGCTTGGGTTTGTTTCATTTGCAGTGCATCTTAACGGCATTCCTTAATGCATTATGAAATTAGCAAAGGAGAACTTGGTAGGTTTGTTAGTAGAGGATTCTTCTCTCTGGTAGAGGGATTCATTGCATGGGAGTATAAGATTATAATCAGAGCTAAGTCAATTCGACCTGAGGTCAGGAAGCATTTTATCCCATAACGCATTGAAAAAATGTCAAATATTCTGCCCCAGAAAATTGTAGAGATAGAATTGATGGGGAAGCTATAATCAAGAGATAGATACTTGGGTAATAGATATATTGAGGGGGAAGGCGAAAAGGGCAGGATCTTGAGATTAGTAGATCTTTTAAGACTTAAACTGGTGGAACAAACTAAATGAATTGTTGTCTTCATGTTGTGAAAGTATTAATGTTTTAATTCCTCCCCACACTTCGGTACTCCATCCCACATACCCTTTCCCTCTCTCTCTCCCTCTCTTGGCTCCTTCAGGGCCCATCTCAAGATCCTCCTCTTCGAATGCGCCTTTGATCACTCTTCCACCAAAGCCATCCACGCCTCCTGGTCCTAACACCCAGCTTGGGTCCAAATCCCTGACACTCCAGCACCTTGGGACATCATTCTAACATGAAAGATGCTACACAATTGTAATTTGCTACGATTGTTGTTGGGCACACTGTAGAGTTTGCCTGTCAACAAAACCCAAATCATGGAGTAATTTCTTTGTTGCTGGAACCATGAGTTTTCCAAACTTTAATCTTCAGGGTCTCTTGCTGCGTGACTTTGGCAAAGTGCTAATTCTGTCGAACAGGAATTCGATATCATCGGATGCTGGACTGTGACTCGCCAAAGCCGATTTCATTGAGTCCTTATCAGACCTCAAACAGAAGTGATCAATTCAACTCTGGAGCCCAGAGGTGAAATGAGGGCACCAATTGATTGTAAATTATTTCTGATTCATTGGCTAAGAGTTTTAGTGCTCAATTTATTTCCCCTCCTCCCCAGCATTAATGATGTACTGAGTTTTCAATCTTTTATACTGATTATATTTTTCTGATCAATGACAAATTTAATTACCTGTACATAAGTAGGCAAAACATCTAGTCAAGTAAATTGAAAGGTACCAGTAATCTGATAATACAACCATGTACGTGATATTAACACCTGGTATGAAAAATTGTGTGTGTGCACATGCAGACATTATTTGCTGCATTTTTAAATAGAAGTACAAATGGGTCATTCCAAGGCCATACATGATGTGCCAGCAGCAATACAATGCACCTTTTCATTCAACTTTAAGATCTCTCGGATTTAGTTAACCCGATCTGTCGGTCAGATGTTTGATGGGCGACTTTGGATTTACTAGTGGATTTGTTGAGCTGCTTGCTTGACGCAGAACGTCTAGGAGAATTAAATATTCTGTATTGTATTGCTGTCCTTTGAATGAGACATTAAACTGAAGTCCCCTCTGCCTGGATGTTAAAGAACCCATGGCACTCTTTGAAAAGAGGAATTTCTCCTCATGTCTTTGCAAAATAAAATTCCAAATAAAATTGGTCATTCACTTTGTGGCTATTAGTGGGATATTGATGTGTGCAAACTTGCTATTAAATATGCCTATGGACTAGTCACCACACTTTACAGTCATAAATCCTTTGACGTCCTCTTGATGAGACACTGTATAAAATGTAAGTATTGTTATAGGAAGGCAAAGGTTCCTAATTGAATTGTAGGAAACCACTCACTTAACACTAAATGCACTTAGAATAACACGCCAAAGCTATTACCTATGCGCTGTTCAATAATGAATTGAATTTTCTCTTTTGCACCCACTCCTGTTGTATATTGGCAATGAGATGGATATTTCAATCATTTTCCCACTAAGATAATGACACACTTAGTTTTATTAGATCAGCCTGCAGCCAAGGGAAAATATTGATGAAAAATTACTCTCTCTTACTATCATTGCAGTTTTAAAAAGCTCTCATGTACTGTGAAAAGTTCACAAATATGTCAGTATGATCTTTACAGCAACACCACTCAAAAGGGTAGATGGAAATTACAATATAAGCTTAGCCAATTGGAGTTCTCTATGAGCATTTGTACATTTGGAGTACATGTGCTAAAACCTGTAAGAAATCAATGGAAGGATGTGAAAAAGTGTTGCTAGATGTGATTAATTGGCCTTTGAAGCACTGTGGCTTGCAGAATAGATGCTCCCTGTAAAGTACTAGAAGCAA
The DNA here is from genome assembly GCA_035084275.1 of Hydrolagus colliei. Taxonomy (NCBI): domain Eukaryota; kingdom Metazoa; phylum Chordata; class Chondrichthyes; order Chimaeriformes; family Chimaeridae; genus Hydrolagus; species Hydrolagus colliei. The sequence continues at coordinate 13,457,348 of CM068747.1, read as the reverse complement.
ATAATTAACCAGTTATGCATGTTGCAACATGATTCCTCAGTTTCAATGATACTGCCATCACAAGTATTGACTCAACTATGTGTGATTGCAACTTTTCACGTACTGCAAGTATTAACAGGATGATGGGTACTGTACCTGAGGAAGTGGAGAGGAGACACAGCCCTAAAAGGAAAAGTTTAGACAATTGATGGGTTTAAGTTGCCTAAGAATGGATTTGATTGAGCTACAGGAGATAGGAAATAAGATAAAAGTTTCAGATGCATCAAAGCAGTAGGACAAGAGGCTACAGGTTCTGCTTTATGAAGGGTGATCTCAGAGCAGACACCAGAAAGTTTTCTTTGCTCAGTCAGTAAATAACAGCTAGAATGGATTAATAACAACAACTTGGATTTACATAGCACCATCCATGCCGGACAGCGTCTCAGGGGGCTTGGGTGTTAAAGTGGATGTTAAAGATCCCATGGCACTCTTCGAAATGAGGAGTTTCTCTTTGTGTCTTTGCAAACAAGTTTCCAAATAAAATTGGTGATTCACTTTTTGGCTATTAGGGAAGGAGTGCTCAGGACACTGGATTCATATAAACAAAAAAGGATTTGATGTAATTTTTCTGACTATTTTGAGCATTCCCAAGACTATTAATTGTTAAATGGGTAGACTCCCCATCTTACTGCCTAAATTGTTTGTGTGAGACACTGAGAACTTGCAACATTATTCCAAAATGTATAATTAATCTTCAGAATTGTCCTGTGGAATAAAATACATCCTTTGGAGATCACATGTCCTTTAGCACAACGTGTGAAAGCTAAATAGTCCAGCCCTTGCTTTTATTTTAAATTCAAACGTATCATTTTAAAAGCAGCCGCAAATTGATTCTTTGCAGGACTGAGACCAAAATCTGAATGTCAATGTTTCCCCTCCTTACCCATCTTCAGGTCACACCAGAAGACCTTTCTTTTCAACCATGCTTATGGTCACCTTCCCCCCCCTCCCCCGGCTCTGCCTCGGGCTCCGCCATTGATAAGTGCCCTGAGACGCCGTACCTCTATTGCACTATATAAATGTATGTTGTTGATGTTGTCATCCATGCAGTTAACTATAATTATTAACAATAAAATTACGTTTATATACAGTAGCGCCTTTCACGTCAGGAGGACGTCCCAAGGCTGCACAATCTAACCCTGTTGTACAATTTCTGGTCGTTGCACATGACGATTGCAAAAATGATCACTTCTTGTTGGTTGCTCTGTATTGAACTGTTTCCTCTCAAACTTTGTCTCTAATTTCTCCACAAAGGTACTTGTGAAGGTATATGATGATTATTGTCAAATATTCACCTATGAAATAGGTGACATCGCCACTGTCCATGAAACACTTGGAGATGCCTTGCTGACATGAAAGGTGTTTGAAGATTGTTAAATGAATTGTGCCTTATTTATCTTGCATATCGCTCATTCAATTACATCACCAGATGCTTCTCTAATTCCCTCTTACATTTTTCAACACAATCTGTCCACAGTGTGTACATGGGAGGTGGAATGATGCAAATTAATATCCACCGAGTGATACTATAAGGATGAGAATTATTTGAAAAATGTTGTGAAAGACATGACAGAAATGATGATAATCATAATCCTTGTCAAAAACACAAAATACTGCAGATGCTGGATATCTGAAACAAAAACAAAAAGATCAGGCAGCATCTATGGAGAATGGAAAAGTGAGTCAATGTTTCAGGTCCACGACCCTTCGTCAGAAATGACGAAGTTCTGACAAAGGATCATGGACCCGAAAACGTTGACTCGCTTTTCCTTCCTCCATAGATGCTGCCTGACCTGCTGAGTGTTGCCGGCGATTTCTGTTTTTGTATCATAACCCGTGTATTTGGTATATAGCGCTTTTCATGTCAGAAGAATGTCTTAAAGGGCTTCACATGATGTACTGCAGATTGTGACTGTTTTGTGGACAAATACAGCAGCTAATTTGTGAACAGCAATGTCCCACAAACAGCCATGAATTGAATGATTTGTGTATGAGTGTGCGCGTGTGGGGAAAAATAACCAGCAGTTAGATAATAATTTACATGAACTGGGGAGGGAAGGGTAGGAATTCATCCCAAGCAGCATCATGGATTCACCGTTGGTAAAACTTTGTTTTATTATAAAGCAATATATTGCTAGCCTACTGGTGTATCAATAATAGTAATCCTTGCATTTGATCTTTGGGACGTCTCGAAGTGCTCCACAAGATCTACTGTAAAGTGAATTGACTGCATGTTATGTGGGTGAAATGTCTTGTTATAAATGCCTACTTTCAGGATGCTATAATTAGGGTATGAGAATAAAAACCCACTGAAGCTATGTTTAATATGGGGCTGCAGTTTAACATCTCCTCTGGACGGCACTTCTGACAATGCAGAACGCATGTCCAGCATTGCCTTAGACTGTGAACAAAACTAATCCCTTGTCTAACACATGCATGTTGAACCATTTCCTGGTCACATTTATCAGCATCCTAGATCTTTTTCTTCATCTTCCTGTCCCTCTCCCAGCACCAAACAATTTTCTACACTTTTTACTAATGAGACGTTTTGCTTAGATCTGGATACAAGTGTGGATGTGAAGCTTTTTTTAAAAACAAAAACAAACGATCCAATGCTTGCTCATATCCACTTCCCCAGGAAGAGAACTGTAAGGCTGGTTTTGTCGTGTGCTATTAATATAGCTTTTGTCATTGGCCCAGTGATGAGGATGATGATAATAATCCTTGCATTTGAAATAGCTCCTTATTCATGTCTCAAAGCACGTCACAGAATACACTGTAAAGTGAATACATTACATTTTGTGGGCGAATTCTGGCAGCCAATTTGCACATAGCGGTGCACCACAAACAATCTTGAACTGAGTGAATATATTTATTTTTTAAGGGATTATTATCCTCGGAAAAGCAATCCACCAATCGATTAACAACTGTGATCCTCCTTACTGTTTGGTAAAGAGAGCAATGTGGAGTAAGGAAACCTGCCTAAGGTTTCGACCTGTCTGGGAATCGAATCCCTGTCTTCTCCCTTGTGAATTGAGTGCCGTAACCATGACACTACAGGACTCCACTATATGATTTTGTCACTGCAATTGCATGAGACTTTCTGTTGAGGCAACATTCTGCTTTCACTGCTGTCCCTCCACGTAGCTGTTTCCAGTGGAAAGAAGCAGCCGCACGTTCCATCCCGGGACTAATTTCGGATTCACTGACTGGATTTTTGCCTTTTGGGCCAGCCACGCTCTGAGGCAGATGCAATCCATCTCCTCTCCCATGGAAGTCAGATGAGTCCAGGAAAACAAACTCATTTCTCCCCCTTTCTCGAGGCAGACGTACAGCACAGCTGGCAATGTGGAAGAAATTAACCTTTTTTTCATTTTGGCATTGAAATTGAAATCACACGGCACATTAAACCTTTCCCAATAACGGAAATCCACATCGTTTGTAAGACAAACATCTGGTCCAAGTGTTCAGAAGAGGGTTTATTTGTACAGTATTTTTGATGGTGAGGGTCTGAACCTCTTTTGTTTGTTTCAGCTCTCTCCCCCAAAATTCACAGAAACAAGAATAGGCCATTCACTCCCACAAGCCTGTTCTGTCATTCTATAAGATCATGGCTGATCTCTACTTCCAGTCCTAATACCCGCCCTTGCCAGGTTTCCCTCAATATCCTGACTTAACAAATATAATAATCCTTGATTTGGTATAACGCTTTTCACGTCTTCTAGCCGTCTCAAAGCGCTTCACAGAATATACTGTAAAGTGAATTGACTGTATATTTGCGGGTGAAATGCAGCAGCCAATTGCACACAGCAGCGTCCCACAAACAGTTATGGATTGAAATGACCAATTTTATTATTGTGTTTTCTTTGGAGGGATTATTATTAGGCATATGTGTATGGAGTAAGGAAACTTGCCAAAGGTTTTGCCCTGACCTGCCTAGATTTGAACACAGGTCTCATGCTTGTAAGGCGAGTGCTCTAACCACTGAGCTACAGGACTCCACTAAATAGTTTAGTCTGCATGTGTTTCATGTTTGGGGATTTGGGGACTTTGCTATGTCGAAATTTATCACTATGTTGGATTACAAATATAGCCAACATATTTAATGGAAAACTGAAGTGCTTTGAGGTTTCAAGACCACAAGCGCATTTTATCAAATTCAAAGATTATTACTCACGTTTAATGCGGTGGGCAGATAATCTTTTTGTACGACCATAGTTGGCAAGGGCCAGACGGATGTTTCTAATCACCATCTGGCTTTGGCATAGGAATTTTGTGTAACCTGATTGTAAATGATGACTTATTTGCTGGATACAAGCTAACCTCGATAAGCACCCGATGAAGCATGTGTAAACAATACCTTAATCATTGGTGTGAACCAATGATCAAGCACCTTAATCCTGTGCCACATACTAATAAACTGAATTGAATTCACACGGGGTCTAACTCGCAGTATTTCATCATTATATTTCTTCGGAAGGAATCTGAGTCACAGGAACTGTAAGCATCACGTACAAGGAACCCGTCTCTACGGAGCGCAGGTGAAGACCTGTGCTATACCAGAAGCATTATAACTAACTGGCTTCCAGCAGTTTATCAAGATGGCAGAGTTCCGAGTTGTCAGGTCACCACTGAAGTCAATTGCTGCACAGGATGCAATTCTGAGGTCACTTCCTCAATGCACACCATCTGCAAGAAATGACATCAGTCCGGACTTGAATCGCAAGCGAGAGACCTGGGTTTGATTCCCAGCAGGGCAAAACCTTGGACAAGTTTCCTTGCTCCACGTGCCCGATAATTATCCTTCAAGAAGAAAAATAAATAGTAAATTAGTTGGAAAAAATTAAAATAGAATAATTTGGTCACTCAATCCATGGCTGTTTGTGGGGCACTGCTGTGTGCAATTAGCTGCTGCATTTCATCCACAAATGTACAGTCAATTAATTTTATAGTATATGCCATGAAGTGCTTTAAGACGTCAAAAACATGAAAAAGCGCTATATCAAACGCAAGGATTATATACGTTACCACGCACAAGTCGGCCATTTCCTGCTTCATTGTAAAGCAATCCTGTACTCAGGATCTGCAGTATTAGATGCACAGCACAGAGCTAAAACCGGGCTGTGCTGTCCAACAACAGAGCTTTGGAACTCTCTCATCCAATCCCACCATCTCGTCAGAGGCATTTTTAATGTTGGTGCAATCGGTGCAAAGCACCAATGGGCCCCTCATATTGCGGGCCCCCAAAGTAATGCAAAAAATCATTGAAATGGGAGGATTTGAATGTGCTCTTGTCTGTTGTTAAATATAGCGAAAACCAGAGCTCTCCCCAGCCCAGCGGAGCAGGCTGTCCACCTAAAGAGGCATCGCACCTGCCGAGAGTTAATATTTTTGCATACGCACCTATTAAACTTATTGTCGGTGATGGGCCCCCTAAGAAAATTGCACCGAGTAGTTTGGTCTTAAAATGCCTCTGTGCCTCGCCCCCACCTCTTCCCCTCTTTTAGATCCTGACTGACGACCTTACTCTTTGTCACCTCCTTTCTACTCCTCAGTTCATCGTAAGGTTGTTAAGTGCTCTGAGACGTCTTCCCGGGTGAAGGGAGTTATCGAAACGCAAGTTGTTGTTATAGCCCCACATATCTTTATAAAACAAATGTAGAAACCTAGAGATTACAGCTCTGCTGAATACCTTGATCTCAGCGTGAGTCTGAGACATCTGGAGCATCAGATGAACAACTTAGCACAGTTGCTACACCTGTAAACCTGCATTTAAAAACAAGTATGCTGTTGGATGCTGCGTATGGATAGTTTAAACTAACTGCAGCTTTGGGGAACGAGACCACACAGAGTTCAGCCAAACCATTCCATGTATGTGCGCCAGACTCCTCTGGCCTGCTGAAATCCCTTGGCAGGATGTAAAACGGAATCATTAATATCCAGAGGTTAACATTTGCACGATGGAACTTTACAGATAAGATCAAGGAACCGGCCAATTTTTGTTTTTATGGGGGGAAAAAAAACACAGAAAACCAGAGTGTTTCTGTTGTTTGATTTATTTTGTGGGGTTTTCAGATCAAATTCTTCATCTTGAGATCATGTGACCATCAGTGACCCAGGAGATTGGTGTCTCCATAAATAGATCAGTCAGTTCAGTAACATTCGAGAGGTTTCTAAAAGTACATCAGAGGACAGAGGATTTCAAGATCCTCACACTCATCTTCAAATCCCTTCATCCCCCAGCACTTCCATACCACTCTGACTTGCTTACTCCCCAACCCATTGCCTGCCGCCTTCGCTCAACTACCTCTGGCCTCCTGCTTATCCCTCATGCCCACTATCGGTGACCGCGCTTATAGCTACTGGGTTCCGAAACACTGGAAACTCTTCCTCTATCCCTCAGCCTTATTTCCTCATTCCTCATTTTCGGGTTGAACCTGAAGACCTTTCTCTTCAACCATGCCTATGGTTACCTCACCCCAGCTTAGGGTCATGCTCTGCCACTGTCAAATGCTCAGGGACACTAACTACCCTGTATGAGGCACGCTATATAAAGGCAAGCTGTTGCTATTATTGAGAATTTGAGAAGACTTGTCATACAAATTCAGCAGCAATTACACTCAAAGCAATGTGTGTGTTTTTTAAAAACACTGTAGTCCCACAGACCAGAGTGTATGTTAAATACCAATACATTACATTTACATGGTGCATTTTATGTTGGGAGAATGTCTCAAAGTGCTTTACATAGCTGACTGAGTGCCAGAGTTTTTTGGGGGGAGGGTTGCTGGGGGAGAGGAAAGAGTGTGCTGAGGAGGGAAGGAGGGAGAACATGTCAAGGTATAATCAAAAAAGGATATCTGTAAAAGTAAAAATGAAGCCTATTTGGGTGAATTCAGGATTTAGCACTTTATCTCTTAGGGAACTGAACAGTGAAGGATGTCATTATCTGCCCCCGATGACAAGTACAGCACTTGGTAGGCGGATGGGGGAGGAGAGAGAGTGGAGAAGGCTTTTTAAAAGTTTCTATGGAAATGTCTAAATGTGAATTCTCGCGTCTGATGTAATGCCTTTCACGTTGGAAGGACGTGTCGAAGTGCGTGTCACAGGATTTCTGGTCATGTGTAACGACTGTATTTTTATAGGTGAACGATAACTGGATGTTTAGCTAACATTTTGTTTCCTCCGCACCCGCTCCCCCCAACAAACAGAGCATCCTTTGCTCCTACTTGCACAGAACTTCCTTTAACTTTTGTCCTGCGTCCCAAAGGAAGTCACGGGGTGGGAAGCCCACTTCCTCCAGCTGTCAGAAGTATTAGCAAAGGAAGGAAGTCAAATATCGCAGACACCTGCTGTGACTGCTGTGTGCACAGAAAGCCAACCGTTCCTCCAAGGATGGGATCATTAACAGGCTACGCAGGATATGGGGGCGACTATTAGTGAAGAGGGAATATCTCATTGGCAGAGAAACTTTCATGTCGAGAGGACGTTTCGAAATGCTGCTTGGATTTTCTGTAATGTGCAGTCACTGTATTTCGCTCATTGAATACATAAAGAATTCCACTTTGCAATATATTCTGTGAAGTGCTTTAAGACTTAACAAAGTGATAAATATTTGTTAGGTCAGTCAGGGTCTGAAGGGATATGGGGCGAGGGTGGGTAATTGGATTTGAGGTACAGATCAGCCATGATCTTATAAAAGGGCAGAACAGGCTGACAAGGGTTGAATAACCAACCCCTGTTTCTAAGTCTATGTATCTATCATAGGTGCTATATCAAATGCAAGGATTATTGCAGTTAATATTGTTATTACTATTGTGTAGCCAAACTCAACAGCTAATTTGCAATGTCCCACAAACAACCTTAAAGTCAATGATCGTTTTTATCTGGGGAGTGTGGTGGGATGGATTATTGGCCAAAACACGAAGGAGCAAACTCACTTCTCGAATAGTGTTACGGTACTTTTGATGCTGAAAAAATAATAAATGGGGGAGGTGGAGAGTTTTGGAAGAAGGAAAGCAATTTTAAACAATTGTTTTTAACATTAGAAATTCATGCTTTTGAAACGTGATGTGAAAACAAAGTCATATTTAGAGCCTTTTTTCGTTATTCTCAGAGGGTTGGCTCATATCCTGAGGAGGGCTGATCTCGTGTTCTCTGCCTCTCTCAGTTAATCTCTCTCGAACTGCTCGCTTGAAACATCCCAGTTTTTCAAATTGGGCTTCAGGCCAAAGCATTGTCAAAAGTATGGAGTGGAGAGGGAAGGAGAGAGACGGAAAGCATATGTTTACTTCTACACCCAGTCCTTTATTACATTTTCCTGAGGCAGATTGAGTTCAAGTTTCTTGTTCTCACTTTCAAATTCCTCCACTGTCTTGCCCCCATTCTACCTTCGTGACCCGTTTCAATCTTACTGACCTGGCCCTTGTTGTCGCTTAGCGAATGCTGGCCTGTTTCATGTGCAGTCCTGGTGCATATTGGTTATTGTTGATTGGGGAATTGCTTTTTGGGGCTAATCCTTCAAAAAAGATTAATAAAAAAGTAAATCCACAACTGTTTGCAGGGCACTGTTGTGCGCAATTGGCTACCACGTTTCCCCCACAAAATTTAGTGAATTCACTTCACAGTGGATTCTGTGAAGCGGTTTGAGATGTCTCGAAGACGTGATAAGGTGCCATATTAAATGCAAGAATTATTATTCATTTTTGCCAAGGGAAAGGCTGCGCATAAACCACGTTAAACATGGGACAAAGAGACAGCAATATTGTAGTGAAGTGTCTGACCTTCTGGGGTCAGTTTATTGCAGCAGCAAAAACGCATGGTAGAATTTCAGCGGCGATTTTTCATTTGCAAAGATTTGTGCCACATTTGCAATTTGACCATTCATTGGGTGCTGAGTCACTGCATCCTTACACAGCAATTCTGTTCAGTAGGAAAAGGTGAAGTGTCACTGTTTTCAGAAAGGCGAGGTGAAAAATGTAATCATGGAATCATTGAAATGTACAGCACAGAAGGGGGACATTCAGCCAATCGTGCCTGTGCCGGCAGTTTGAAAGAGCTGTCCAACTAGTCTCTATCCCCCGCTCTTATCCCATCATCTTGCAAAATGTTTGCTTTTCAAGTAGCGGTGGGGGGAATTCCACCCAGGTCTAAATTTACTCTTTATGTAGCATTTCAGAGTTTCCAGAGTTGAGCGAATTCTTAAATATAGCCTTTAGTATTTTTTCCTGTGTACTTATTTTAAGAACAACAGAGCCTCTCCCCTCATTCAAACGCACCTCCTTGGCTTTCGATAATCTTTCCTCTTCCTGTTCCCTTCAGCTCTCACACTCCTCCCACCTGCTGCGATTGCCAGAAAGAGGAAAGGCACTATACAAATGCTAATACTGTAATAATATTCATCATTGTATTTGATATAGGGCCTTATCTTGTTGTTGTCTCAAAGCGCTTCCCTGGCTAAACTGTAAATATGTATTTTGCATCTTTCATTTACTGAAGGTGAAATACACAAACCATTTTTTTTTAACGTTTCATCTGAAAGAAGGCACATCAAGCAAAGGAACACAAACCCCAGGACTGCAAAGGAATGTCATCTTAGACAATGTCATTCCAAATCCTGACGTGGGACTTGAACCCACAACCTGCAACACTGAGGTGAGAGTGCTACCACTGAGCCAAGCAAACACACAAGTGTAAGATGTTCAAGAATGCATGCGTCAAATCTAAGACCAAATTGAACCAATGTGCCAAATTCTGAACTGTTACATTGATGGAATAACTGGACCTGAATGGAATTTCTAACCTTGTGATACATGAGCTTGGGTGTGGGGGGGGGAGAGAGAGGGAGAGAGAGAGTGTCTGTTATCATGAACACCGACACAAGGGAAAACCCAGAGGATGTGAATAGTGCTACCTCCCACTGTAGTGCTGGAGATGATCACTAGCCTACTTATGTCTCTTATCACCTTCCTTCACTGTCCCCCACCATACTTCCTCATCTGTCTCCCTGCCACCCCATCAATACACAGACAATTCACTTTACAATATATGCTGTGAAGCTCTTTGAGATGTCTCAATGTGAAGATACTACATCAAATGCCAGGATTATCATGATTAGATTTCCCCTTTCTTTTTTTCCCTCTCTCTTCTCCTTTCTGCTTTGCCACCAAACGGTTAACGGTGACTTAGAGAGACTTGGTGAGGAGAGAGAGAAAGAGAGAATAAAATCCATTGTTTAAATACCAAATGAAAGGGCAACTCACACGGTCCAGAAAGAAAAGTCTCATTGACGGAGCTAAAATATTTGGACAGCTCGCTCTCTACATGTTGGTACAGTCAGGAAAGTAATCTGCACGACTGAGCGATCAGACAAAACTCACACCAGCCTTCTGTTATGATAAAGGAATGCTGCAGGAATGTGTGTGAGTATTGTTTTAGATAGTGCCTGGGCCTGGATTTGCTTCCTTCTGATGTGTCAGAGGCAAGTTCTCATTTCACACCCAGCTGAACCCATCCCTGGTTCCCAGGAACAGCCAAAGCTGTTATTGCATTTCCCTCAGTAACTCATCGGATGGATGTCTCTCAGCAGCGACCATTGTTTAGCATCGAGCATTGAGAGATCAATAGACCGTGTAGAAAGACTGCTTCCTGCCGGCTGTTTGTACTGTACTGTACGGGAGATGCGGAGGACAAGCTAACCCCAGTAATCCTCTCTAGGCAATGATCATCCAACGTTAAACTGCAAGGTGGAAAAGTTCGTGGGAAAAACGAATGAAAGAGTTTGTAAACATTATATCACAATCTTCAGCCGCAGCAAATAAAATAGATCAGTTCTCGATTGGGTAACTGGCTGCTCTCATTTTCACCCCCTCCCTACCAAAACAAGTCTTCTTTTGCAATTCCAGCGACTTTCAAAGGCTTTTTTTTATAATGTTCATTTGCAGCCACACACTTTGTGTAGCTAAAATGTTTTTCCAAAGTACAATATGTACTGTAACTGTACATAGAGTTCAGTAAACCTCACATAACTCATCAGTTGGAACTATACATTTTATGTGTGAAAAGTATGAGTTGCATCAAACTTGTATGAAGTTTGTGGAGTTCTGTAATTCAGTGGTTAGAGCATTCGCCTTACAAGCGTGACACCTGGGTTCAAATCCAGACAGGTCAAGTTGAAACCTTCGGCAAGTTTCCTTACTCCACACACCTATAATAATAATCCCTCCAAAAAAAAATAAAAAATTGGTCATTTCAATCCATGATTGTTTGTGGGGACACTGCTGTGCGCAATTGTCTGCCGCGTTTTGCCCCATAAGTATACAATCAATTAACTTTACAGTATATTCTGTGAAGCACCTTGAGACATCTAGAAGACATGAAAAACACTATCTAATGCAAGGATTATTATAAAATATGAACTCCTGAACAGGACTTGGGTGGATATATGACTGGTCATTACACGACTTATACAGGACAGATTTGTGAGTTTTATTGTAGCTTACGGATTAGAAATGATGCAGTAAAATGTGAGACAAACTGACACGTTGTGACATTACAACAACAACTTTGATTTATATTTGGCCCTCCACGCCGGACGGCATCTCAGAGCGCTTAACTTCTCCACCTTTCAATCTTTTTGTAATGATCCTAGTATTTACTACAACAGCTTTCACGTTGCAAGGATGTCCCAAAGTTTTGTTCTTTCAGCCACTGTGCCCCGAGGCTCTGGAACTCCCTTCCTCACTCCCTTCACCTCACCCCCTCTCCTCTCAGTTTCAGGTCCCAGCTAAAGATCTTTCTATTTGACCGCACCTTTGGTCACCTTTCTATCCCTGCCCCTGGCTCGGCCTGGGATCTGTTGTTGTGAAGCGCTCCGAGACGTCGTCGAAGTTGTTGATGTTGTTGTTATTGTTGTTTTTGCATAGGATTAACTGTAAAATGTAGTGACTGTATTGTGGGCAAACTCGCCAGCCAACTTGCGCAAAGCAATAATCTCACAAACAGCCATAGAGTGAGTGACCAGGACACCAGCAGACTGACTTCTCTTTTTCAATAATGTCATGGGACCTTTAACGCTCACCTCTATCTCAAATACAGTCAATACACTTCACGGTAAATCATTTGAGATGATTGGATGGAGTGACGTGAAATGCAGCTATCAGTATTACTATTTTATTGTGTGGTTTTGAAGGACAAGGAGAGACTGAGGAAGGGCAGATTGAGCTTAGTGAGGCCCAGCAAACATAATTCTCATTAGTACAAGAATAAAGAGGAACACGAGCAGGCAATTCTCTCGGGAACGGCAGGAAAGGAAAATGCATCTTGAACGTGATTCTCAGCTGTTCATTGAATAAGTTTAGTCGCAGCGTGAATGAGGCAGATCGAGTAGGTGAATGCACCTTGAAATCATTTTGACTGTAAACTTGCATGGATTAATTTAACCCTGTGCCACCACTCCTATTTTTGCATTTGGAATGAAGTGTGCTGTGAGGAGGGACACAGTGTGACGGCTTAACCCTAGTACTGACAGCTGACCTGTATTCTAAAGAAGTTTTTCCTATTAATGGGCCCAAAATTGTATTCAAAGAAACATTGTTTTTCTCTCCCCAACCCCTGCCTTCAATTTTGGATCATGGTAGTGCACAAGACTATTTATGAGCCATTTTGGACGTGGGAGTGTTAAATAGAATATTGATCTAATTCAATAATCCTACAATCAATTATTAAAAAAAAAAGAAATTGGGGTCAGTACTGAGAAAGGGGAAAATGAAGGAACTTTCTCTCTCCCTGTGCCCTGCCCAATGATCTCCCAGATATAACATTGATCATTCACTTCATGGCTGTTTGTGGGACCAATTTAGTGTGTGCAAATTGGCTGCCATGATTGCCTACAAGCATACAGTCGCTACATTTCACAGTGAAATCCTGGGAGGCATTTGGAGAGAGCTCAATGACTTAACAAAGCAACGTATCAAATGCAAGGATTATTATTCTTAGTTTTGTTACATGCGTTTCCCGGATGGCAAAGGCATGTTGTGCTCGGAAAGGGATGTGTGGGAACAGTTCAAAGCCTCTCCCATTTAAGCCCTTCAATTTCATTTGTACAAAGTTACGAATGTGAACCCACTGCACCCTTTATAAAAATACCATAGGTATGTCAAACACAAGCCTCAGCTGCCAAACCCTATACCTTAAATAATTTACTGTCTATTTACTCAGTTTGTTGGAATGGCCAAGGTTTTACAGGAAGCCTCGCCTGCTCTCTGGCTGACCACACACTTTGTTCCCAACCACCTTTTGCTGTAGAATATTGTTCCCTGCTGTGTTTTTGTGCGCAGATGTTTATGAAGTGATATGAAGCCCTTGTGTTGGCTGCAACATTGTAAGGCGTTACAGTTTTAAGCTGTCGTAATAAATCTCTTCCACGAACTCTAATGTGCTGTCCTGTCTTCATTTCCGGCAATGAATCACTGCACAGTTAACTGTAATAACGTTCATAATAACCTAATCGTTGGCTTTGAGGGACAAGACTTGGTTGACACCCAACATGTCTAGTTTTGGTTGCCATGACCCAGTTTGCTAGGCTTGCTATCAGTGTAGCACCAGGAGCTGTGTCACTGACCCCCATTATATTTATAATCCCTCCTGAAATTTTCCACCCCTAACAGTACTGTACCACGGTGATTATTTCTTGTGTGATCTCTGATGTGTGCGGAAATGTAAAATAATTATAAAGGTAGGTGTACGAGTGTGTTTTCTATTGTACTGTGGACTTATTCTCTCTCTAAAGCCAATCCCAAAATACTCCAGTACACTACCCATGTGAAGGGTACTATATAAATGCAAGTTGTTTTTGTCCAATCAAGGTCCAGTTGTTGAGGCAGGCAGGTTACATCAGTGATCAACTGGACTTCTGTGGAATCCTGGATTCTTATTGCTTATTATTTACTCAATGATTTTTTCAAAATGATCTCCAATGACAAATTGCATTTATATAAATGTTGGGAGGATGGACAGTTGAGAGTTTTCAGGCAAGCTGGAGGTTGGAATCAGAAGGGGAGGAGGACAAGGGCAATGGGGTTGGACGGGAAGGGGAAGAGAAAAAAAAACAAAGGCGCAGTCAAAGAGGTGGATCTTGACACAGACCTAAAGGAAGAACCACAAAATTACATTTGTAGAGCGCTTTCAATGTTGGGAGGACTTCTAAAGGCACTGAACAGTCGGGGGGTCAGGACCCGAGCTCGGTGTAGGTGGTGGAACATAGGAACATAGGAACATAGGAGTAGGTCATTCAGCCCTTCGAGCCTGTTCCGCCATTTAATTAGATCATGGCTGATCTGTACTTCAACTAATCCTTTCAATTCTAATTTCCCGCTTTTTCCCTGTATTCCTATTACCCTGACCTATCAAAAAAAAATTATATCTCATTCTTGAAGTTGTGGATGGATCCAGCATCCAGGGTGGAGATGCCAGAGATGAAAGTAGACGAGGATTTGGGGCTGTAGTAAACGAGAGGGATTTTGAGGGAAAGATTGGAGGAATGGCAGAGGGTAAGGGGTGGGGGGGGCTTCACTCCCCCATCACTCCAGTCCTTGCTCCCCCATCACTCCAGACTTCACTGGCTCTCTGTCCCTGAGAGGACTGACTTCAAGATCCTCACCCTTCTTTTCAAGTCCCTCCACTCCTCTGCACCCCCCTACCTCTCTGATCTCCTCTCTCCCCAAACCAGCACCCGCTGCCTTCGCTCCACTGGGTCTGGCATCCTCCATGTTCCCCGAATCCTCCGCTCCACCCTCGACAGCCGTGCCTTCAGTCACTACGCCCCGAGGCTCTGGAAATCCCTTCCTCACTCCCTTTGCTTCGCTCCCTCTCTTCCCAGTTTCAGGTCACAGCTGAAGACCTTTCTCTTCGACCGCGCCTTTGGTCACCTTTCTACCCCTGCCCCTGGCTCGGTCCTGGGATCTACTATTGTGAAGCGCCATGAGATGCCGTCCGGCATGGAGGGCGCTATATAAATCAAAGTTATTGTTATTGTTGTTATTGTAAGGTGTTCGAATAAACCAGAGGAGTAGGGATATAGAGCAAGTGAGGTCCTGGAGATGAGGTGGTTGGGACGTGGGGTATGGTGGGAGATTTAGCCGGATGGTGTGGCCTCAGTGAGGAGGAAGGTGTCGCCTGGGGTGATCCAAGTTTCAGTGAGGGACACGATGTCGGTAAGCGAGGGTACGGAACGAGGCAAAGGGAGTCAAACGGATGTAGCTCCAGAGATTGAAGGGCAGAGAGACTCAAAGCACAACCGTCAACGGTGGACAGGGTTGGGATGTAAACCATTGGATAGGGGTTAGCAGAAGATCTACTAGAAGATCAGAAAACAGTTTTTAAAAGCCTCAGTTGTTTAAAAGAGCACAGATCGCTGGTCTGTTAACACTGCAAGCATAACATTGCTTTATTGAAAAGAATTCCGATAAGAGATTATAACAGAGAGTCCTTGTTTTACATTCAAATGTCGGATATGTTGGAAAGACCTTGCTTGTTTTGGATTCAATACATTTATTGCTCAAAGTATGTTGTTTTGCCAAAAGAATTCCCCGCTGCTTATTTTATGGTTATTGTAGGGGATATATGAAAAATCTGTACAAATACTGTTTTTGAAGCATAGTGATTTATATAAACATCCTTCCCCTGGACTAATTGAAACAAGATCTTTTGTGTTTTTTTTCATATCTTATTTGCTCTCCGTAGACTTGCCTGCACCCATTCTCCCCAAAATCATGGTTTAAAAATAGAAAAAATCTGTGCATTTTAGGCACATCTATGGGGAAAAACAATTGGCAATGTGAGAGCTCATTTGAACCACATGCTGCATGTATCAGATAACATACATTCTGTCTAGAATAACAACAGTAACTTGCGTTTGTATACATACAGTATATATGTAGCGTCCCAGAGCGCTTGACAATGGGAGCGTGATGCTGAGCGGGAAGGGGGAGGTGACCGTACGCACAGTCGAAGAGGAAGATCTTCATATACAACCTCAAGATGGGGAAGGATGGGGGCAAGTTGGAGGGATTGAGAGAAAGTGTTCCAGAGATTGGAGGTGTAGTGGCTGAAAGCGTGGCCACCGATGGTGGAACAGAGGGCACAAGGAATATGCTGGAGGCCAAAGCCAGTCGAGTGGAGGTAGTGGAGTGGGGAGCAAGCAGGTCGGAAAGATAGGAAGGTGCCAAGGAATGAAGGCATTTGAAGGTAAGTGTGAGGGTCCTGAAATCAATCCGTTCGGTGATAGGGAGCCAGTGGAGCCTGGCTAGAACTGCTGTGATGAGTTTATGGAGTTTAATATGAGTGAGTATGTGGGTGGTGGAGTTTTGGATTAACGGTAATTTGTGGATTGTGGAACTAAGAAGGCCTGTGAGGATGGCAGTAAGAAAGCTGCCTTGGAGCTCAGTTACGTTGAGGGTTTTCTTCCCCTTGTTAAGTATTTTCAGGTTAGCAAACCAGTCTGATGGGCAGTCTCATGTATACACATTCCAATCAGTTACCTGCCAGGAATCTTGGACGTCCTCCCGATGTGAAAGGCGCTCTAGAAATATGATTTTGTTGTTGTTGTTTGTTGTCATTTCCTCAGTGCTGATGTTCTGCTCAGCATGTGGTCCACAGAATTCTGTGACTTTTACATAAGGTTACCACTTAAATAACTCATTAAAGGGATTTGCCCATTTATTTCTTCCTTCCAGAAGAAATTCCTTCCAGAATACTCACCTATGTGGGTTTAGCAAACAATTTGCATAAAGTGACATACAACAAACGGTTATCGGACAACTTCATCCGAGGAATTGTTGGCCAGGTCACAGTGAGAGGAACTCTCGTCTCATATAGAGCTGCGGAAATCTATAATGCCCACTGGAATGGGCAGATTTATCATGGCATTTGAAGTAGAACACTCAGCAATGTAGCGTTCGTTTAAAACTACATTGGCACACCAGCCTGCACCATAATAATAATAATCCTTGCATTTGATATAGTGACTTATCACGTCATTGAGACATCTCAAAGTACTTCACAAACTATACTATCAAGTGAATTAACTATATTTTGTGGGCGAAACGAGACAGCCAAATGGCCACAGCAATGTGCCCACAAACAATCGTAGATTGAGTGACCATATTAGTATTTTTAGTTTTTTTTTTAAAGGGATTATTACACCCCGGAAAGCGATCCGTCAATCAACTAACAACTAGGTCCCTACTTACTACTCGGTGAACAGAGGCGTTTGCAGTAAGGAAACCCATATGGAAATCGGACCTGGCAACTCTTGCTTGTATGGCAAGCGGGCTAATCGCTATGCTATGGAACTCCACATAATCCTAAATTCACATTTGTTTGCAATGTTTACAGGCAGCAGAGGGGACATGGTTGGAAGGTCATTGAATCTGGGCTGGATTCCACTCCATTGTCCCTGATGTGAATGACCTATTTTTCCACGGGGGCGGTGGGGGAGGCGGTTAAAGAACAGGTCAACTATCTCCCTTAGCTCTGGTATTCAATAAACAGATTTCGTTTTTTTTACAAGGGAAAATAAATGAGCTGGAAAACAACCACGTTTGGCAAAGGTTCAGCAATTTGAATTGGGGTAAAAAAAAAAGGTCGCAACCGTTCAGTGACACATCGACACTCGTGCGAGAAAAAACGTTTAGCCGGGAGTCTATAAATGAGCAGAAGTCCCTAGCCGTGCTTCGGAGACTCGAGTCCCAACTGCTGAGAATTCACACGTGGTGTGAGGAGCAGAACAGCTGCACGTGGATTGCATTGCCACACGGTCTACAGACCACAGTCAGATGCTGGAACCTGTTGCATGTTGAGGCCACTGGATGAAGGCTGAAGCTTCAGCAGTCATCACCAGAGAGGGTGGTGGCAGGAGATTCACTAATAACTTTCAAAAGGGAATCAAAATGTTGGGCAGCTTTCCTTACTCCGCACGCCTCTGTATATGTGACAACTAGGAACTCAATCGTTAGTCGATTGGCAGATCGCTTTCTGGGGGTAATAATCCCTTGCAATAAACAAAAATGATAAATTGGTTACATAATCCACAACTGTTTGTGGGACACTCACTGCTGAATGGAACTGGCTGCCGTGTTTCGCCCACAAAATATACATTCAATTCACTTTACATGCATTTATATTCTGCGAAGATGTATTGCTTTGAGATGTATTGCAGATATAAGTCACTATATGATTATTACTTGAAGAGGAATAATTTCCAAAGCTCTGGAGCTATTGCGGGGGAGTGGAACTAGTTGGTAGCTGTTTCAAAGTGCCAACACAGGCACGATGGGCCAAATGGCATCTTCCTATTCTGTAAGATTCAATGAGTTGTTTAGACTTAAACTTTGCATTTGATATAGTGCTTTTCACATCTTCTAGATGTCTCAAAGTGCTTAACAATTTGTGGGTTCAAGTGACCAATTCATCATTGTATTCTTGAGGGATTATTATTAGGCATATGAAATGAGAAAACTTGCCCACGGTTTCACCCTGCCTAGAATTGAATCCAGGTCCCTCACTTGAGGCGAGTGCTCTAAACACTGAGCTGCAGGACCCCACAATAAGTCGAGGAGAGGAAGGATTGCAACACTTGCACTTGCCCATTTAATATATGTCCAAGACTGAGGGTGGTTTATTTGGCACGATGCAAGTGACTGGAAATTCCAGGGATGAGATGTTTAAACCCGGGTGTCGTCTGTGCCTGTTCAGTTGGACGTTGAAGATCACACAGCACCATTTTCAAACAGAAGGGAGATTCTTCCCTCAATAGAAAATGGTTGTTCACTTCTTGGCTGTTTGTTGGATGTTGCTGTGTGCAAGTTGACTGCTGAGTTCACTTATAAAATACACGGTCATTAAACTTTATCGCGAAATCCTGTGAAGTGCTTTGAGATGTTTCGACAATGTGACAGGACTCTATATCAAACACATGATTTTGCAATCTACTGTGTTCTGAGCGGAGTTACTTATGAACCGGTTGTTGGATGTGATGACTTGCTATGTAAACAGGATGTCTTTACAGCAAACATTAATGTTTTGTACAACGTGACCTCGTACAAGTTCTGACTCCAAGACTGGATTGTGTCCAGTTGAGCACTGAAATAATGCCTCTTTGCCAATTCCATTTCTGAGACAGGCTGACCAGACAATAAACAAGTCCTCATTGCTCTGTGCATCCCACACTGTGGATGAGCACAATCCAGAACTGCTTCTGAACTAGTGGCTGTAAAGCGCCTTGCGACTTCCTCCCAATGTGAAACATGCTCTAAAAGTGTAATTTTATTGTTGCTGTTGTTGTTGTTGTTATAACAGATAAGGATAAGATAAGAATTTGCTAGGAAAAACAACAACAACAAAATTACATTTGTAGAACTCTTTCCATTGTCGGGAGTCAGGGGTCAGGACCCGAGCATTGTGGGAGTGGGTGGGGGTGGGGGAGCGATTTGGTGAGGGATGAGGGGGGGTAGCATGGCGGCAGAAGGCGCAGTCAAAAAGGAGGGTCTTGAGACTGGCCTTGAAGGAGGCAGCAAGTCGAAGGGATTGTGGGATGGAGTTCCAATGCATGGGGACAGAGAGGCTGAAAGCCTGGCTGCCGAAGGAAGGGCGGGTTGGGCAGGAGACATGGAGCAGGTCGGAGCCTAATGAATGGAGGAAGCAGACAGGTTGATAGGGGGTCAGCAGCAGCAGACCAAGAAGAAGACCGAGGTCCATCTAGTTTGCCTTCCACCATCCTGGCAGTCACATGGCATTTTGTGTCTCAATCTAAATGCTGTAACTCAAGATATCATTTCCTAACAGAAATCTACCTCATTTGTTCTTGAAAGAATCCACACTTTCTGCTTCAACTGTGACCCTCGGGGAGCTTGTTCCACGTGTGTACTAGTCGCTCACTGTAGTAGTGTTTCCGTAGATTGGTTCTGAATTCACTTGTCCTTCAATTGCAAGCTGTGTCCTCTGATTCTAAAGTGCATGTGCAAAGTGGAAGTTTCACAATGAATTCACATTTTCAGAACTTGCACCAACGGGAAACAGCCTCGTCAGCCCTCGAGTTAGTCCGGGCTGACATTCAAGTTCAGTAGTCAGTACAGTTCAATGAAGCTCTACATTGTTTGAGGTGCTGTGCTTTTGATAAGATAAGCAGAGGTCCTCTGTGGTGGAGCTTAAAGATCCCACCATACTATTTGACGCCAGAAATGATTTTTCTTCCCTGCCCAACAATCCTTCCGTTAAATTGGTCAATCACCTCTCAGTGGTTTGTGGGTCCTTGTTGCTGAACTTGGTTATCTACAAAAGTACAGTCAATTGGGTGGTGATGAAGAATAGTGATACTGTTTGATATTATCTCTCTTTCTCCACTCCCCTACCAATCCCAAGACCACTGGCTACAATCTGCAACAGAGCAGACACCTACCGTCTATCATGAAGGGGACGTCGGACACTGAATACATCAGGTGAAGCCAGGTTCTTTACTTGAATGAAAACCCAAGCTAAACTGAGCTGCTGGTATCTTCCTAAAAATGCTCACAGCAAAGTATTAAGGGTTCCCATCCCGCCAGTGGCAATTGCCGCCTGACTGTACAGCTCAAACAGTGCAAGTCTAACTCCACAAGATGGCCTAGCACTGCTTCTATTAAAACAAAATGTAGTCCATGGATGGGGCAACATTTGCCTGGGGGCAAAAGCTGATATATACCTAAGGGCGTTAGGTAACTTGTCTACTGCTTTGTCGAAACAGTGAGGGATGCCTGATTCATTGCCAAATTGGTCAAATCCATAGCTTTCTTTGCTCAAGCTGCGAGGTCCATTGATCTGGTCAGGAGATAAGTATTGCAGCCAGTATTGATCTGTTTGCCACCCTCTGTGTAAACAGAGCCTTCCTGGTGTCTCACTCTGAACCTGCAATTGTACAGCAGCCCATGTGTCACACTCCAGTGGTACAAGATTAACTGTGCAGCTGCTGTGAAGAGGATACACCTGGAATGTTTTATGATTCCAGAAGCTTGTTTGGTGTTATAAATTTGATACAGCACCTTATCACATCGTTGTGACGTCCTAAAGCACTTCCCAGAACATGCTGTAAAGTGAATTGACTGTGCATCTGTGTGGACGAAACACGGCACCTAATTGGACACAATTGTGTCCCACAAACAGTGGTGGATTGAGTGACCAAATTCTTTTTCTTCTTTTGTATTGTTTTGGAAAGGATTATTACCCCTGGAAATGCAATCTGTTAATCGACTAACAACAGGTTTCTGATTTACAGCTTGGTAAACAGAGGTAAAGAAACCTGCCTAAAGTTTTTCCCTGCCTGAGAATCAAACCTAGGTCCTCTCGCTTGCAAGACAAGCGTACTAACCACTATGTTATGGGACTTCGCTTACTCAAGTAAAGAGGCAGGGTTCATTGATGGCTTAGTTGGTGTATTTAGTGGCCATCACAACACTTCATTGAATTAGCAGATTGTAGTTGGAGCAGTGGTGCGTGCACTCGAAGTCACAAGATTAATTTGGATTAAGGAGGCTCATCTAGTCTCCTTCCAGCACAGCGAGCCTCTCATCACAGCATCAAGCTGTTTTCAAATGAGTTCCTTTGTCCTGACCTCAACTATGCTTTCCTGGTAACCTGTTGTAGTCATGTCTGACTACAACAGACATGTAATCACGTCTGACTACAACAGGTTACTGTTGTCCTGAGAAAACAAGTCCCAGTTCGAGTGGACAATCAAGTCAACAAGACAGATGGAGTCCTGAAGCTCAGTGGTTGGAGCCTTACATGCGAGAGACCTGGGTTGGATTCCAGGCAGGTCAGGGTGAAACCTTGGCCAAGTTTCCCTACTCCACACACCTGATAATAATTCTTCAAGAAAAAAAACAGTAATAAAATGGTCATTTCAACCCATGACTGTTTGTGGGACACTGCTGTGTGCAATTCACTTTACAGTATATTCTGTGAAGTGCTTTGAGATATCTAGAAGACGTAAAAAGCGCTATATCAAAATGCAAGTATTATTATTAAGACAAGCAAGTTTCTCCTTGTGTCCCAGCCAACAATCCTCTCCACCCAGAATTAAAAATGGGACATAATTAGGCTTCCAGGTTTGCCTACAAATAATCACTACACTTGACAGTAAATACCATGTAGCTCCATGAGCTGCTATAACAAATGCAAGTATTATTATTATTATTTAATGATCTGCTTCACTGTAATGTGTAGATAATCGGAATGATATTCTGGAAGGCTGAAATCAAATGGGCTCACAAGTCTTCTTTATCCAAACCTCTCTTATGATCTTGTGAAAAGATCGCACTCATCATCAATCTCTAACCACACTGCAATTCCCAAGTCAAAAGTGACTTAATAAGCATTTCGAGTTGATCGAGAAAATGCAGTCATGCCTGGCCTACAAAGGGTAGTGTAACGATTGAATTAAATGCTCTTTAATATTCACAGAAACTACACAATTTACGAGTGCTCAAAGGAATATGACATTTTGATTATTAGACTACATTATGCTCTGCTCTGTTACTGAAAGGGAAGAAGTAATTTGTTTAGGATAGCATTTAACATGTTAATATTTGCAGAGGTTAGGCTCCTAATCTACTCCTCCAGCGACTGCAGGAATTACTCTTGTTAAACAAGCTGCTGTGAACCTCAATATACTTATTAACTTGTACAGGTATTTATTTAAAAGATACACACATGGAGAGCACGAGAAAGAAAAATAATACATTACACGGTTTTAACAGCTAATTCCGACATTAAAATCTTGCAGAAAGTTCACTTCCTGGAAGGGAGATTGTTTAGTTTGTAGGTATAACTGTATCTCTCTAATTCACAAGATGTCGCATGCCTCATTGCAAAATGAATGTACGTTTCATTTCAATGCTCAGTTGAAAAGACCATTGTTATTGGCTAAAACCCATATTCCGCACACGTCAGTATGGCACAGTTGGTAGTCTCTGAATCAGAAGGTTGTTCTTTCACTTCCTGATGTCTCGCTACCTCTCCAACCTCCTCACCAACCAATTCACCACCAAGCGCCTTTGCTTGACTGGCTTCCTGCTTGTCCCTCACACCCTCCGCCCCCCCCACTGAAGGTCATGCATTCAGCCACTACGCCCTGAAACACTTTTCCCTGAATCTTTCTGCTTTGCCCACTCTGTCCCTTTCTTCACGTCCGACCTGAAAACCTTGCTCTTCCACTATACTTATGGTCACTTACCCCTCCACCCACCCCAGGCTCGGAGTAAGGCTCTGCCACTGCTAAACACTCTGAGGCACCACCTTGCATGGAGACACTATATAAGTGCACATTGTTGTTGTTGTTGTGGGTTCAGATTCCATGTCAGGACTTTGAAAGTCTGGAATGACACTCCAATACAGTGCTGGAGGAATGCTATAATGCTGGAGGCCTGTACCTCGGATGAAACATTGAGTCCTGTTTATCTGTTCAGATAGATGCCAAGGTTCCCATGGCAACGAGTTTACTGTGAAATGTAGTTATTGTGTATTTGATAAGCAAACGCGGCAGCCAGTTGTAATCACAGCCAGGAAGTGAATGACAACAACTTGTGTTTACAACAAACAACAAAATAACAAAATGACATTGGGAGGATGTCCCAAGGCGCTACAAAGCTTCCTTCACATGGGATGGATAGTGTCTCAGCAATAGCATAGTTTGACACTGAAAGGAAAGGTGATCGTAGGTAAATACAAAGGTTTTCAGGTACGATCTGAAGACTGGTAAAGAAGGGCCAGGCATGTGTGACAAATTTGTAATGATAATGCTTGCATTTGATATAGCGCCTTATCACATCTTCGACACGTCTCAAAGTGATTCACAGAATGTACTGGGAAACTGTATATTTTGTGGCTGAAAAGCAGCAGCCAAATACGAATTGAAGTGTTTCACAAACAGTCGTGGGCTGAGTGACCAAATTATTATTATTCATTTTTTTGGAAGGGATTATTAGCCCTAGAATAACGATCCGCCAATCGACTTTAACATCCAACTGAATTGGCAAAAAGTACCTAAGTTTTAACGCCTCGTTCAAAGGACAGCACCTCGAGTGCGGTGCTAATGTAGCACTGTATTGGAATATCAGCCTAGAGTAAATTGGAATCTATAGTTGCGAACTACATTAGTAACTCAGGTTGAAATCATTGGGAGCATCTACACTGTGTGTCTGGAATGAACAGTCCCTGTAATACAGACAAAACCAATACTAACTGTACAAGATTTGAACTTCATGTAGGTCAAGTTATGAGATTAGAGACCTGCTTGTTAATTGCGAAATGAACAAGCATCTATTGTTAAAATATACTATTGAAATTCATTAGAAAACTGACATCTGAAGTGTCTTTGAACAGCTATTGTTGCGTTTTAATATCATAGGAGAAAATCAATGCAAATGTCTTTGGGTTTCAAATCACTGCTCGACACAGAACATAGTCTGCAAACGGTACCCTCGAAAGAAATGTGAGAAATTGGAAGCAAAATGTCATTCAAAAGCTGACGTGTTCCCAAATCTGATTATCTTTTAGTTAACGTGCATTTGTATAATGTCCTTCGCATGGGATAATGTCCTCGAGCACTTGTTTCTAGAGCCCTGTAGCTCAGTGGTTACAGCAATAAATGCGTAAGATTTTCTTTAATTTAATGTATACCTGATTCAATCTCTATTCGTATTGAATCCTCGTTGCACGATTCAAGTTTTGCTGCATGCTAGGGTTGTTTCCTTTGCAATTGGATGAAGAATTGCCTTTACCTCTGTCCTCTTTTCTCCAGCAAAAACAACATCAGGAGAATAATTTATTTAAGACCATTGCAGAGTTTTTGTGTTTTATTCATGCATTCCGGGAAGAATAAAATAAATCATATTTTTTTCCTCTCAGCTATAAAAAGATTGTTTTTGGTGTGTGTGTTGGGGGTTGGTAGGGGGTGGGGGGAAATGCTTTTTACATAAAACGCATGAGAAGGCTAGTCATCGGATGTGATGGGAGCTGACAGCTAACCCCAAGACCTAACGTTCTGACAGCTAATACATCCCATTGAAAGCACTCAGGAACTACAGCAGATGGAGCGACTTGGCTCCACGCAAAGGTTTACATTTAATGCATTTGCCTGGCTCTCTTGGAAAAGCTTGAAAAGAACATTAAATTAGACCTTTTGTGGGGGTCATTTGGACTCTGCTGTATACAAAAGGGGGCCTGATCTCCCAAACATATTGGATGTTTTGGCTTGGGGTCAAATTTTCATGCTCACTGCATCCATATAGTGCGTTAATCATCAAATTGTATAGTATCTTGTTAAAGCAAGTGGATAATTGGGTGTGGTGGAGAGGGGTGTAACAATCTTGTTACTATACTGTTACTAGGAGGCTATACCCCTCAAGGTCTAGTGTCAACAACAACAGCAGCAACTTGCATTTATATAGCGTCCCTCCCACAGGATAGGGTTCCAGAGTGCTTGACTGTGGGGGAGGACATTGCGGAGAAGTAGGTAACCGAAGGCACAGTTAAAATGGAAGGTTTTCGGACCAGACCTGAAGATGGGGATGGAAGGGGCAAGGCAGAGGGATGGAGGAAGTGCGTTCCAGAGTTTCGGGGCTGAAAGTGTGTCATAATTGACCCACACAATGATGTGTTGCTGCTTCTTTGTAAACCTCTGGGATCGAACTTGAAGGATGGTGACTGCTCTTCCCATTATTATAATGTCAATTCCAGAAGGTGGTTGAACATTTACAATGGGACATGTCAGGAGTAATAGTTATCTATCTCCTCTGTGACAAATGATAACTGGATAGCATGCATTTAAGTACTTTCCTCTGACATTGTTCAAAGGAGATGTTAACAGCAAAAAGATGTCCATTCAAAGTCTTTACGAAACACATGCATAAGTGACACACAGCTGGCTTATGGTGGGGGGGAGGGAGCTGAAGATTTGTGCTGTACATTGCTTTATTTCTTTAAGGTTACATGTTATATCGGTTACAAATAGAAAGATGCAATTTTAGCCAAAAGAAAGTTTGATTCAGAAGCAGCATCTATAATAATAAAACAATCCTTGCATTTGATATAGCGCTTTTCACATCTTCTCAAAGCGATTCTGTGTATAGGCTTTCACTGAGGCTGCACATGAAACCAGCCACAAATTATTTTAGAATGATAATAATAATAATCCTTGCATTTGATACTTCACCTTATCACGTCATTGAAAGTTCTCAAAGAGCTTCACAGGATATAATGTTACACGCAGCCATGGAATGAGGAACCAATATTATTTGTTGTTTTGGATTGTTGTAGATCCAATGAAGAGACACAGCGCCTGAAACACTAACCAACCTTTCTACGCTATTTCACATCCTCATCGATCTTTAGTGTGCTTTCGGCATTTCAGGTTTGGAATAACTTAAGGTGACAGCTATAATAATAGTAATCCTTGTATTTGATATACAGTAAAAGCCCGTTTATCCGGCACCCGATCAATCGTAACTTGCGTATAAAAAGCAGGAAAAAAAGCATTCGATTAACCAGAATTTATCCAGAAAAATACTTTTTTTTTGCGTTTTCGGCCGAATATCCGGCAGGCACTTTAACCAGCATTGGCCAGGTCCCGAGGGTGCCGGATAAACGGGCTTTTACTGTAGTGCTTTTCTTATCTTCTAGACATCTCAAAGCGCTTCACAGAATATACTGTAAAGTGAATTGACTGTACATTTGTGGGCGAAACACAGCAGCCAATTGTGCACAGCAGTGTCCCACAATACTTGTGGATTAAGTGACAAAATTATAATAATTTTTTTAAGGATTATTATCCCCAGAAAAGCGAGCTGTCAATCGACTAACATCCAGGTTCCTATTTAGTATCAGGTAAACAGAGGCGTGTGTATTAAGGAAACTTGCCCATACTACTCCCTGCTGGGAATCAAACCCAGATCTCTCTCTTGTGAGGCCAGTGCTCTAACCACTGAGTTACAGGAGTCCAAATACATCATAAAAAAGGAGAAAATTGCATACCAGTATTTAGGAGATGCAGTATACTCAATTCAAACAATCTTTTACTTCTTTAAAAAAAAGCTAAGAAAGTGAATAGGAATACAGGCCTAAGTGTGAGATGCGTGGAACATATCACCATCACAGGAGGGGAAAGAAGAGATTAACAATTGGTTTTGAAAAGGATCAAGTTCCTGTCAAGGAAATGTTTTTAGATGGTTCAGATTTAAAGACTGATAAAGTCTAAAACTGGAGAATCATTGTCCTCTGCGCTCAGTCCATTAAACCAGAGTTCTGCCTTCCTGATGAGCTGGATGTTAAATATCCAATGGCACTACTTGAAAAGAGAAGGACATTTCTCTCCTCCCTCCTTCTGTCAAAGTGCTTCAGCGAATTTACTGTGAAGTGAATCAGCTGTAAATAATTGTGGCAACCAATTTGCGCACAGCAATGTCCCCCCCACCACACAGCCATGAAACAAATGACCTTATTTTTGTCCGGGGAGGGGGATTGCTGGCCAGGACACCCAGTGAAACTCTCTTCTATCTTTGAATGGTCCTTGAAACCTTTATGAGGACCATGGGATCTGAACAGGCATTTGGAGCCTCAGTTTATCTGAAGGGCGGCACCTCCAACATATTAGGTGAGCTCAAAGGCCTGACGTGAGGCTGGAACCCACAACCTCTGACTCAGAGGCAAGTGCACTACCACTGCTCCAGAATGAAATACAAAACACAGTGAAAGTCACGGTTCCAATTCAGCGGTAGCAGTTTTCACTCGAGTGAGCGTCTCTCTAAACGATCCCAGCGCAGCAGTACCACAGAGATTTAAAAAATCCGGCTAATTCATGCATGTAAGAAACTGTCGTGAAGATGATTGGAAAAGTTTTTTTTTACCAGTTTTGATTGTCCCCAAGTGAACCTTAAATTTTCCTTTAATTTAATCCATTTGACGCATAGGCTCAGCATTGCAGCATTTAAAAACTTGTCTTGTAACTTTGAGGTCCTGTCCTTGACAGCTCTAGGGCTCGGGTTCCCCATGCTGTCAGTCATAGTTTTAATAAAATATATCTCTCGCAGTGCTGTAGTTTGAGTTTTGACAGATTGCGAGATGGGAATAGATACATGTGGCAAAGTGCTCCTCTCCTTCACCAACTAGGCTTTTAAGGCATATTGAACTCTGCTTCAGAAAGTGACTAAGGGTCCATGGGACATTTTCTTGCCCGTTCTTCTGATTCCCAGACAGCCCTGGTTAAAGTCACAAATAACATCCTCTCATCTGCATATGGATCATTCCCAATTCTAACTTTCTGTCTCCACTATCTGGGCTCTAACCAAGTCTGTTTCATCCATCTGGGCAGCTTCCCACCCCTCTGCCGCTACCTCACCCACAACGTAGCCAAAATTCTTCTCCTTTGTTTCCTAATGCATCCATGGCCTTACCCCTCTGACCTCCAGTGTCCTTACTTCCCTACCATTCCCTCCTTGCCAGCTATAGCCTGTTTCATGTTTCCTGTCTGCTCCAGTTCACCATCAGTGAGCAAGCTTTCGGCCATCTTGCCTCCACCCTCAGGAGATCTCTTCCAACATTCCTCTCCCTCACCACTCCTTTCCCTCTCTCTCTCTTTTATTCTGTCTGCATTCACAACCCATCTAAAGATCATTTTTTTACTGTGCCTTCAGCTACCTCCTACCCCATAACCCTTTTCCTCTCTACTCCCTCCACCCCACACCACATTTGCTTGCTCCTAGTCTTTCTAAAGGACTTCGAGATTTTCTGTATTGAGACATGAAAATCCCCATACTAGGATTCTCTGATTCTTTTAGGAACAATTGAGATACGATTTCCATTAGGATATAATATCTCGAGATACAGTACAATATATAGTTTGGAGCATGACATGTACATGTGGCTGCCAGGATGGTGGAAGGCCGGCTGGATGGACCTTGGTCTTCTTTGCTTTAGCAATTCTTATGTTTTCGTGTTTTCATATCTGTGTAAACGATATTGTACAGTATTGTGTGATGAATTGATTAACCACAGCACTTGATTGAAGGTGGGGTTGCAAACTAACAAGAGAGAGCTTCTGAGGAAGTTTCTGTGAATCACTGCAGTGCTTAAATAATTACCTTTTTAGGATACATCTTGGCTGAGATGGGGAGAGATATCATTCTGCAAGATAATGCAAAATCTTCCCTGCATTATCATTATCCCAAAATCTGAGCGTTGTGGGGAGATTTACTGTTTTACAATTTGTCTTGTATTTTTCGATTTGATCTGATTTTAATCTGTTTGCATGCTGACTTGACATGTTGTCACTTAGATACATATGCTGCCATGGGAAACTGATCGGTTCTTCTAAACACAGTGAATCACTGGCTTTAGTTATGTGAGGAATGAAACGACTGATTCATGTGGAGAATTTCTAATGATAATCCTTGCATTTGATACAATGGCGTTATCACGTTGTTGAGACGTCTCAAAGTGCTTCAGAGAATACAATTATAATATGAATAATTCCTGCATTTGATAGAGTGCTTTATTACGTCTTCGAGACATTTCAAAGCACGTCATAGAATATACTGTAAAGTAAATTGACTGTATTTTGTGCATGCAACGCAGAAGCCAATTGCACACAGCAGTGTCCCATAAACAGTTGTGGACTGAAGTGATCAATTTTTTAAAAAGAATTATTACCCCTGGCAAAGTGATCCGCTAATATATTGTAAAGTGGATTTGTATTTATTTATAATAATATAAATCCATGCATTTGATGTAGCGCTTTTCACGTCTTCTAGGCGTCTCAAAGTGCTTCGCAGAATATACTGTAAAGTGAATAGACTGTATATTTGTGGACGAAATGCTGCAAACAGTTGTGCACAGCAGTGTCCCACAAATAGTCATGGATTCTGTGAGGTAAGGAAACTTGCTTAACCTGGCTCTAGAATTGCTCAATTTACGTGAACAATTTATAGCATAGCTAAGATTTAGCAAATTGTTTTTTCAGTGTCCATTTACTGTAGTTCTCAGTATCACAGTGTGTACTTCCTCGGGCAATAGGTTCTATCTAGTATGATGACGTAATGATCTTTGCATTTGATATAAAGTGCCTTATCACATTGACATGTCAAATGCTTCAGAGCTTCCTGTGGGCAAATGCGGCTGCCAATTTGCGCACAACAATGTCCCACAAACAGTCAGGCGGTGAATGACCTATTTTTAACTGGGGGATTGTTGGCCAGAATCTCTCTTCTCTTTCCAAATAGTGGCACTGATTCTTTGGCATCCAACTGAAACCGGGAGATAGGACCTTAGTTTAATATCTCATCCAAATAATCTCTTTGACAAATGTTGCGCTCCCTTCACCCCCACTACCCCTGAACCATCACTGTATGGAGAGTTAGCCAGGCTAGACTGTGAGCTTCAAGTTGTGCACAACAGTGTCCCACAGATGGCTATGGACCGCATGACCAATTATACAGTTCTAAATAATAAAACTCCTCGCATTTGATGCAGCTCCTTTTCATGTCTTCGAGACATCTCAAAGCCCTTCCCAGAATATTCTATAAAGTGAATTGACTATGTTTTGTGGGTCAAACACGGCAGCCAATTGCACACAGCAGGGTCCCACAAATAGTCCTGGATTGAAGTGATTTTTTTTTGGAACAAATTATTACCCCCAGAAAAGCGATCTGCCAATCAACTAACAACCGGGTTCCTACTTACTGCGAGGCAAACAGTGTGGAGTAAGGAAACCTGCCCAACATTTCTGCCTACTTGGAATCAAACCCAGGTCTCTCGCTTGCAAGGCGAGTACTCTATTCACTGTGCCACAGGACTAAAGCACCAATTTTGTATCTAAAGGGGAATGTATTATTGTTGGTTTCACTAGATAACCACTTATAGACATTTTTGAACTTTTCCCAAGTTTTTGCAGAAGTCACATGGTTGGACTCGATAACTTAGTTTCCATCAGACAAAGCCTCTGCATTCAGCCCTTCAAGTTAGACCAACGCGCAGCTTTGATGTTAACCTTCTCAGATGTCTGTGCAATTCGAGGACTCGGACAGATCACTAACTGTTCAGTTAGATTTAATTATGTTTGCACATTAAGAAACACCATGGGATACAAACCTGTCAGAAATGTTGATGGCATTTTCATTAAATTCTCTTGAAAACATTCACATCCGACAGTGGTTTGATGGTAAATATTTCATTTCCATGAAAATTCCAAGTTTCTTTTTCTCTCCAGAGTCCTTGCCCGGGAGTGCCTAGAGAGATTAAATGTCTGCTAGTCATTTTTGAATGATCGGCATCCAGTAAAATCTTCCCTGGATTCTGTTCACTGAACAGAAAGTCCGTTTTACTGTGGGAGAGCAGTTTTAGATTGCTGTGTCAGTATCTGGGGGCTACAGCAGCTAACCTCCTTTTATTACCTCCTGTTACCCTTGCCAGTATTATGTTTACTGAAACTGGATTGAACCTGGGTGAGCTCAGGAGCAGAGACAATCTGATTTCTTTAAGGATCGGGGAAGACATTTTCAAGATGTGCTGAGCTATCCAGTTAAAGTAAACTTCCATATAAGTGTCTAATAGTTTGCTTAAAGGCAGTTTCACTTTCATCACATGGCAGTGATGTTTTGAAGACTCCTCTTCGATGGACCCATCGGCAACTCCTCCCCCACCCTCTCCCCACCCCATCCTCAGCTCAGCTCTGAATCAATAGCTGTCCAGTGCCTTGGGACATCATCCTGACCTGGAAGGCACTATACAAATGTAATTTTGTTGTTGTTGGTGCCTAATTCTGGAAAGTGTCAGGTGCAGGTTGACAAGAGCCGAGGCTTGGCGGGCGAGGGGGAACCCAGTGTGTGCGTTGGGGTAATTGCTGGAATCTAAAGTCAAGGATCACCCTACCATAAGGCCTTTGCCTTGCAGGATTAATAGCATCTGAGTGAGATGATTCCCTGCACCCTGACTGATGGCTGTAATAAAGGGGGAAGTGTCGACAATTCCGCTGTCTAGCTTTGTGTCAGGGTTGTCATTTCTACGTCGTATCTTCTCATCTGGAAGGTGGTTGGAAAATACCATTTGGCCCTGAGATGATCACTGAACCCCAGCGTGTTCTGAGTGAATTGTTCAGGTTAAATAGAACAGGGTGAGTTTGTTGGATTTGAGGGTTGCCCTAATGTTGAAGGGTAATGATCCCATATGCTTGGAGTCTCGTAGCTCAGTGGTTAGAGCACTTGTCTCACAAGCGAGAGATCTGGGTTCGACTCCAGGTCAGGGCGAAACCTTGGGCGAGTTTCCTTACTTCACACACTTGATAATAATTGCTCAAAAAATTGGTCACTTCAATTCACAACTGTTTGTGAAACACTGCTGTGTGCAATTGGCTGCAGCGTTTTGCCTGGAAATATACAGTCAATTCACTTTACAGTATATTCTGTGAAGCGCTTTGAGACGTCAATAAGATGTGAAAAGCGCTATATCAAATGCAAATATTATTATTCTAATACCTCAAAATACATCAGCATTGCCTTGGCTCATTCGGATATTCATCTGCAATACATATAGTCTAGTCACTTTCCTGTGTATCCTGTGAAGCGCTTTGGGATGTTTCAATGATGTGATAAAGTGCTGTATCAAATGCAGGTATTATTATGTAAAATACATTAGTAAGTTATATATAAAATAATTATACCACGCATGGTTTAAAATACCCTACACTCACAGCACATCAAGAAGTTGTGGAATTAATGGAAGCATGATTTGTGGGAAAAGATAATAATTCAAAGCTAAAATAATAATCTTTTCATTTGGTGCAGCAGTGTTCACAACTGGAGGACCTCCAAAAAAAAACCTTCACAGCATATGCTGTAGACCAGTGTTTTGTAGATGGGCAAAAATAGGTATCAAAGCATTAACTTTACATAAACAGTCCAGAGAGTCAATTCGTTGAATAGATTTAATGCAAGTGAACAGAGAAGCAAACAATATATTAATATATCCAGCGTTGAATCAAATACCACTCTTCCCCACCTCTCCCACCCCAAGGACCCAATAGAAATCTAATACTTCACAGCATTGAGATACCAAGGATACATATCTTCAAGCGAGTCAATTCTTTCTCTACTTCAACAATTACTTGGGAGGACATGAAAGATTGGCTCATCACATTATTATCTGTGAACTACCTTTTGTCATCTATTCAACATAAATGATGATGCTTCCTGGCTTAACAGTCGTTCCATCGTGTAATTTGTAAAGTTCTTTGTCTCTCACTGCCATATATCCACCTGAAGATCACTTAAACTCGATGCCCATAATTCCCAGATCTTGGGAGACATCTCTCATCCGTTCATCGTTTTCTTTCACAGTCGGAATTTGCACAGAATTAACTAACCTAATTTCCTGGAAACATAATATAATCACTATTGCCTGGGAATCTGCTTTACTCCGTGTACACAGGATATCCTACAAATCACTGATAAATGGCAGGATTATGTAGCAGTCACGGAATGCCTTTGAGCGGTTGGATATTTATTGTGATGGAAATTTAAAATATCAGGGCAGAGGGGAAGGGAATAGAAGCAAACGTTTAAGTGAATCTGGGAGAGATGGAATTTGAAAGGATTTTAAGTCGAACACTTTTCAAAGCTATTCTCTCAACTTTGAAAAATGATTCCAACGCATGACTGTTTGCAGTTGGCTGCCGCGTTTTGCCCACAAAATATGCACTCAATTCACTTAACGGTACCGGTATATTAAATGGAGTGGTTTGAGGCGTTTTGCGATATCAAAGGATTAACTGCATATTTTCCAGCTGTTTCGCAAGTGGGATTCTGAAGCTGCTGAGCATGGTTTAGTTGCAAAGATTTCAACAGATTTCAATTCAGCGGCGGGTGAATTCCTAGTCATTGTTCCCATTGGTAATCAGGCGCACACCAATACTAGTTCATCATCTTCCACTCTCTTGATTTCAATTCATCACATTCCTTTCAATGGGAAACATTCGCAAGATTAGGGTGGACATGAAAAGAAGACTGATTTCCTATTCAGTCTTTCTGACAAGATTTATGCTTCTCTCTCTCTCTCACCCTTCCACCCCCACATCACCCCCGCTTTGCGTCCAATACGTCTAATAATATTAGTGCAGAAAACATACTCTCAGAAACTCTAGCTGCTTTTCTGTCCAAGGAAGACAAAGATCAAATAAGGTCTGTGTACAGTGAATTAAGCTAATTTAAAAGCTGTCAGGTCTTGGGGTAAAAAATTTTTTGAAACGAGATTAAGGGCGAGACAATTACTCAATGTAAATTTCAGAAATGCTTAACAGACCTTTACAGTCAGGCATGGTATTAATTATAAATGATCTTAATATCGTTAATTCAGTTTTTTTCTTGATAATGAATGGCTACAAGGCTGGTGACGACAGCAATATCCTTTTTAGAGGGCTTTAGAGGAACCTGCAATATTTGGGATTAAAAGTAATTGATGGCAATTACTAATCTGTAGTCACGATTAAGGAAACATTGTGAACAAGGCTGCCATTAGAGCTGGTGACCCCTTTGTAGTCAACCAACATAATAATCCTTGCTATGTGATATAACTATTGCAATATCTCTATGTTTCAAAGAGTGCAAGAGCCAAGAATAATGACTGTGAGACAGTTCCCAGGGAGTGGTCATTTGCAGGTTGTTTTAACCTTATGGCTGCCAATAGTTGGATGCTCTATTTGGGTAACATTTGTGGGTCGTGTAAGCAACATTCAGTTGCCCCTTGTCAGGACTTGGGCTCATAGTCTAGACCCAGGCGCCAGTGCTAAACCATTATTATTTATTATATTGTCTGAGTAGCTGTGTTTTTGAGTGCAATATTGAACTGAGATCCCATCTCCCTGTTTCAGATGGGCTTTAAGGATCCTGTGGCACTATTTGTAAAGAGAAGGGAGTTTTTCTCTCCTGTTGTCCTGGCCAACAATTTCACAGATAAAATTGGTCACTCCCATGACAAATCGCTGCATAGTAAATCGTTGCCAAGTTCGCCTGTAAAAACCCAATGATTAGACTTCAAGTTTATTTTGTGAAGAGCTTTTGACACACTGTCCTGATACGAAAGGAGCTAAAGCAAACGCAGGGATTATTATTTATTGTAGTCTACCGCCCATCCCCCTTCACCCTGACTCACTGAAATGCACACTTGGGATTCAGTGGATCAAGGCTATAAAATTCCGGGTCCAGAATTCTTGTTTTATGTGCCAGATCCTTCCTTCTACACCCTTTGATTATCCACATCAAAACGTGCATTCTTTCCCCCTCGCAATGAATTAAAGATGGCAGGATAACTGGGAGGCTGGTGACCACATTGTAAAGGTATCTCCCAGCAGTCCGTGCAACTTTGGTTTGGAATTCCATTTAAATTAAAGCCACTTGAGAAAAAAAAAGCAAATTTGCAAAAACTAATAATTTGAGACCCATAGTTAGTTATTGCATCATTATGTTATGGGTTAATTGTTCCTGTTTCTGTAATTTTAGCTATATGAATTAATAACACAGACTTGTTAGTAGAGACGAATTGAACATTTGCCTGTCAGTACCCATTTGGGGTGGAATGTAGAACAGAGACATAATCACACTATGTGTTTTTTTTATATATACATATACTGTACATGAAGAAAAATACGGGTGTTAGCCAAACCAAAATAAAATCCAAACAAATGTAAATTAAATGGATTATAAAAAGATTACACCTCTGAGCAGTCAAATTGCTTTACATCTTATACAATATGGATGATTTTGATAACATTAGCAGAAATCTCTCCCTTACTCTCTCTCTCTCTGTCTACCTAAATTTCTAATGCTTGTTATTATCAATTCAATTATACCAGTGGAAAGTGCTGCATTCTATCTGACTGAACAAAGCCTATGTAATGAGAGTTGGAAAAGCCTTCACTGGAGTAGTAATTGCACGAGAGAAAAAAAGAGAATACTGCCGTGAATTTCCGTGAGAGAATTATTCTGTACCTTTTACTAATGTGGAGTAGAATCTTTGTTGAGGGTTAAATTTCACAATATCCCTGGAGCCTTAAGTGATGGCATTATCCTGGTCTACTGCCATATGCTACCCAGCTCTTGTATGGATTGGATTAATAGCAGCACAGCAAAGGTCAAAGGAAGAAACTAATTTGAGACATGTGATCAAATTCTAGAGACGTGTGTGTATTTTATGTTTTAAAAATAAATCCATAAATCTTGTTCTTTGCTGCCATCACACTGTACTTGCTGTGATTTCAGTGCCTTCAAATGGATTCCCAGCTTGAGGGGCGCTCTACAAATGTAATTCATGCTGTTTTTTTTGCTGTAATAACATGGACAAAATAAATGTATAAAATTAATACTAAATAATAATAATTTGGTCACTCACTTTATGGTTATTTGCAGGACACTGCTGTATGCAATTAGCTGCCGCGCTTCGCCCACAAGATATACAATTCGCTTTACAGTATATTCTGTGATATGCTTTAAAATGTCTCAAAACATGATAGGCCATTATATCAAGTGCAAGGATTATTATTATTAGTAGTATTATAAAATGTGACGGTGAATCCATTAGTGGGGGATAAAGGCCCAGAAAACTTGAATGCACAACTATCGTTTAACATGAAAGACTTCTTTCAAAACGGCATAATGTTTTGAAATTTAATGCATAGATGTATGTAATTGTTGGCACATTACAATAATTGTGATTAACTTTACAATGGGGGGGATGTTTCAAACCACTGCACTGGATTGACTAAGTGTAGTGACTATTTTGTAAGTGAGCGCAGCAGCCAATTTGCGCACAGCAGTGTCTCACAAATAGTCGTGAATGTTATCTGGTTGTTTTTAATTGACTGATACATTTTATCTGGGAATTTCAGTTTGTTGGCTAGGACACTGGAAGAAACACCTTTCTCTTCGATGTACTATGAGATCTTTAACGTCCACTGAACAGGCAGATGGGAACTCGATTTAATGCCTCACCCAAAGGATGGCACCTCTGGCAATACAGCACTCCCTCCCCCAGTGCTACACTGGAGAATCACTGTTGACTGAGCTCAAAGTTCCCATGTGGGATTTGAATGCCTTGAGATGTCCTCCTGACGTGAAAAGCACTACACAAATGTAATTTTGTTGTTATTGTTGAACATACAACCTTCTGACTCGAAGACGAGAGTGCTACATTCAACCAGTCTTCAGTTCACCTCGGGGATATGGGATGGGGAATAGGATGACATGATCTGAAACCTCCTGGCTGAATGTTGGCAATTAGAGACGCATTAGTATCTTGAACCACCTGAATTTCGGGATACACAATTGCAAATTTAACCCGAGGAATGAAATGAAGGATAGTGTGTGTTTTTGCCCATTGCAGCCTAATTTGGTACAGTACAGTTCATTAACATCTCAGTGATGGTTGACGCTTCTTAATGAGAATTTTGCTGAAACAATTTCATAATTTGAATGCTAAGAGGTCTGGCCCACTTTCTTAAGATGTAAATGACTGCATTGTTCCTCAATCAATGATCGTGGCATGTCTGCCTGAGATAGGAGAGCAGCGTTGAAAGGGCACTATGATTTATGAGTCGTGCTTGTGTAATCTCTGAACATTTGCATTTCATGTAAATAAAGAAGATCAGTTATCTCGATAACAATTACAGTCAGGTTCCCTGGGAGCAGCTTCACGGATTGTTTGGAACAAATGGAATTTTGATTTTAGT
Organism: Hydrolagus colliei; assembly: GCA_035084275.1. Taxonomy (NCBI): domain Eukaryota; kingdom Metazoa; phylum Chordata; class Chondrichthyes; order Chimaeriformes; family Chimaeridae; genus Hydrolagus; species Hydrolagus colliei. The sequence goes on along the minus strand of CM068747.1, from coordinate 13,419,514 downwards.
CAAAAGCGCTTTGTCTTTCGCTACATATTTATTACTTGTGTAACAAACAAATGCCCTTTTCCGCCTCATTCTCCACAGAGGCAAGGTTTGTTTCATTAAGCGCTGCCTTGAAATTAAAGGTTTGAAATTTTTTTAATTAAAAATTAAAATAAACAGCCTCTAACTGCTGAAAATGTGGAGGCTTGTAGCAAATTGGGAGTCCTGTAACTTGTTGCTTAGAGCACTCGCCTCACGAAGCGAGAGGGTATATGATTGTCAGAACCTCAGGCAAGTTTTGTTAATCCACACGTCTCTATTTACCTAGCAGTAAGTCAGAACTTGGTTGTTAGTTGATTGGTGGTTTGCTTTCTGGTGGTAATAATCCCTTAAAAAATAATAAATTGGTCATTCCACACCTCTTTGCGGGAGACTGCTGTACACAATTGACTGCTGTGTTTTGCCCTCAAACTATACCATCAATTCACTTTATAATAATAATAATAACAGCCCTTGTATTTAATATTGCACTTCATCACTTCTTTGAGATGTGTCAAAGCGCTTCACAAAATATACTGTAAAGTGAGTTGACTGTATAGTGCTTGGGTGAGGTGGGTTGAGTGAGGAAACGTGGCTAACTTTTCGCCCTTTACAGTATTTTCTGTGCAGCACTTTGAGATGTCTCAGTGATTTGGTAAGGGACTATAATTGAATGCAATTATTATTATTAACATTTGAAAAATTCAGCAAAAGCTTCGCAAAGTGGCAGGGAAGTCTCAATACGAAGACTTTTTTTAACTTTGAAAACTGTTATTTTCATCACCAAAGTGTAATTTTATCAACAATTACTTCCATTTATATTGCACCAGAGGAAAAGGTAGGCTACATGACTGCATGTCAATAGTACGTCAGTACATTGAAATAACTTTTCCACAGTACGTTTCCAACCAATGTGCTACTGTGTTATTATCTTATCACTTTCATTACATGCGTTTACTCAGATGTTGGATTTTTCTCTGTCTCAAACCCTATCGATCACCTTTCAATCCAAATTCCTTCCATGTTTTCCCCTATTAATTTAGACTCTGGCTAGGTCAGATGCTGTTTGAGACTGATCATGAGTTGAGATACAACTAATAAGAAACATCGTGTTGTGACTTTGTTCTGAACATTATTTTTCTCAACCTACAACACAGGCAAACATTTGAAAGTTGCTGGAATATTTATTTCAATTGCAGGCCAATTGACAATCTAAGTCTCCCTCCCTCCCTCCAAGTACTTCAACAACAACAGCAAAATTACATTTGTATCATGCCTTTCACATTGGGAGGATGTCCCAAGGAACTTCACAGAAAATCAGAGGATTTGCTGTAAAGTGACTCACCTGCAGGTGATTGCAGCAGCCAATGTCCCGCGTACAGTTATGAAATGAATGAGCTGAGTTTTAGCCTTGGAGGGGGAGGGGGTGCGGGAAGGGAGATAATTGGGGTCTCCTTGGAGCTGAACTGGCTCTGAAGTGACATGCTTGGCAGTGGAATGTCGGAGTCTTGCCAGCCCTCTGTGATGTCTTCGGTTGTCCGATTCCTGAGCCAGGCGGGCATGCAGTACTCCAGTGCACGGCCAATATCAGGCCAGCCAGCTTGGCTTAGCCCTCAGGCTTTGAGCGGGAGACACACAGGGCACGGATTTGTCGGTGGTCCTTGCTGGACAAACAGCTAGGGAAAGCTTCTCAAAAGAAAGTCCCGTTTTATACCGTGGAAAAATAACCTTGACCGTGCACTGACCCCCACACCATTGTATTACACTAAAGGAGTCCTCAGTCTTCAGAGCACTCTCCTCACAAGCGCGAGTTCTGGGTTTGATTCCCGGCAGAGCGAAACCTTGGGCAACTTTCCTTACCCCGCACCCCTGATAGTAATCCATAAAAAAAAAACTTTGGTCAGTCATTCCATGACTGTTTGTGGGGACGCTGCTGTGCACAATTGGCTGCCGTGTTTCGCCCACAAATATAGAGTCAATTCACTTTACAGTAGATTCTGTGAAGCATGTTGAGACGTCTAGAAGACATGAAAAGGGCTGTATCAGATGCAAGGATTATTATTATTATTATTACAGTGTCAGCCTGGACAGGGTGAGTTCATGTACATAATATATTAGCATGGCTCAGTTGATTGGTGGCACTCTCGCCTTTTGAAGCACGCTTCCTCGCAACTGACAGTGGAGTTAACCATCATTTACTGGCTTTGATTTGTTAATTTGTCCTGCTTCCAATTGCTGCAGGGCCGATTCCGAACATCCCCTTGGTAACAAGTTCAACTCGTTACGTGTCCCTGGGTATATCTTCCCTGTTGGCTCAGCTGCCTCCATTCTGCCATTGTTCATGGTCTGGTTTGCAGCTAAAACTGAGGAGAGGAGAAGGGAGGGGAGAGAAAACAGGCTCACCATATCTGTTTTACCCTTCTGCCTCGTCTACAGGTGCAGCAGATTGACTGTCCTGCTCTGTGTGATCTGTATCTAATTTACTGTCAAAGAGGCCGTCCTCTCCTAATCCTTCCGACAAGATCTGACCTCCTAATCCGCTACTCCTCAGATGTCTGCGCCGGTTTCCTCCCTCAGCCCAGAGACAGAACAGAAATCAGGATGCAATCAATGTGTGTGGCGGAACCTGTCACCTTGCCCCCAAGAACAGTACTGTTTCCAATAACCCTCCATTCATCCGCTCAGCATCCTATTTACAGCTTCCCAAAGCCTTTACTTTGACTGTTCATGGGGCAATGATACTGGAAGCTATTGATATAGCGTTTTTCACGTCTTCTAGATGTCTCAAAGCGCTTCACAGAATATACTGTATTGACTGTTTATATGTGGGCGAAATGCGGCAGCCAATTGCGCACAACAGTGTCCCACAAACAGTCGTGGATTTAGATGACCAATTTTTTTTTGTGTGGGTTTCCTCTCTTTAATATAGATAATAATGCTTGCATTTGATAATACAATACCTTATGTCTTCGAGTCAGGATATACCGTAAAGTCAATTGACCATATATTTTGTGGACGAAACCAGTTATCGAGGTAAAGACTGGATGATTCAGAGATTGATCTTGGCATTTGGTACAACAGCAAAATACATATTGTTCAGATTGAACTATAATAATAATTATCCTTGCATTCGATAAAGCTGCTTATCACGTCACTCAGATGCATTCAAACGCCCCACACTTGCCAATGCGTTTCTCTGTTTGTGGAACACTGCTGTGCACAATTGGCTGCCGCGTTTCGCCCACAAAATACACAGTATAATATATTCTATGAAGTGCTTTGAGACGTCTTAACGGCGTAATCAGGTGCTATATCAAATGCAAGGCATATTACATCAGGATCGATCTAATTTTTTTTAGAACAAATTGAATTGCCTTAGTTTAAAAATGAAATATTTTATTCTTTGGTGTTAGTTGATAGAACCGTTGAACCTTCCAAATACAACTACTGCCTGCCAGATAATACAATTACTGATAAATGATAAAAGACTCGAGTAGCTAAAAAATGCAGGTGACACGGTGCAACCTCTTCAAGGTTCAAATGCTATTATCTCAGATATGCAATCAGCTGAAATGCAGAGGAAAATTGCTGGCACAATGTAATGGTTGCATTTAACGACTTGGAGTGAACTTGAAAAAACAAAAGGCAAATTGTAAATTGTGGACTGCTTTTTGGGGGCAGTCACCTTTGAATACAACTGCGCTTTGAGCCGCCTCTCTATGGAAAGATACGGTCTGTATTGGCACACCAGTGGATTTATAAATACTAATTCAATGTCTTTGCCTGCTGTAATTGTGTGTGCGTGTGTGTGTGGAGGTTAAATGTACTGTACAGTGAGATTACCTGCTATCTGTCGGTAAGAATCCTCAATGAACTAGCTGTGCGACGAGAGGGAATGGAAACCGATGTGTGGAAAATAGAACTGATGATAATAATATTTGCTATGAAAATAAAAACAGTTTCTGGGAACACACAGCAAGTCAGGCAGCGTCTATGGAGAGAGGAAAGTGAGTTAACATTTCACGTTGATAACCTTTTGTCAGAACGCCTTGCGTTTGGTATCATACCTTATCAAGTCATTGAAACACTCAAAGTGCTTCACAGTAAAGTGTAGTGATCCTGTTTTTGTAGCTGAAGGCGGCAGTTAATTTTGCACACAGCAATGTCCCAACAACAGGACAAGGAGGCAGGAGCCTTTGTTTAAAAAAAATACAAAGTTAAAGAGGCAGCTTTGCGAACACAATCCTTTGGGTTGAGTATTTGTTGGAAATATAAGAAATAATGAAACAGGACTGATGATGAGATTATCTACAGTGTGCTCAAGATTGGGGGAGTGTGACTAATTGAGAGAGACTCTCACTTTCCTGGCGAGGGCTCAGCTGATGGAGATATGTGGCTCTGGCTAGCGTCCTAGAAACTCCTTCTGTTTCCACTTCTCCCACGGGCGACCCTAAACATTTATCATTTCCTCTTTCCTCTTCGTCTCCAATCTGGTCTCCGTTACCTGGAGCACAAGAGTGAAGGTTCAAAACTTTAACGGTGTTTGACCAGCAAAACAAATCACTTAAGTGTGCATAGAGCCTGGAGGGTGATCAGTTCAGTGACAAGCAATCCTCTGGATAAAATGGTCATTCTCCTCATGCAAGACTTTGCCAGTGCCCAAACTACAAAACACGCAACCATTGCCTTGGAACTCTTGCCTCTGACTTCGAATCATAGTCACTACACTTTGGTCAATCCGGTGAAGCACTTTGAAACGTCCTCCCGCAATGCAAGACGATCTCCGAAATAGTCAGCGTTATCAATATCATCAATTAATCAATCAGTAATTTTTGAGAGGTTTTGGCATTAAAGAACATTACATGAAATTCAAGTATTACACCTTTTTATGTGGACTCTCTAATATTATATTTTAATATTATTGGGAATTTACTTAACTCCAGGCCCTATTAGAGGAGTTATGCATAATTCATTAACAGTGCACAAAGTTATTATCCATTACTGCCGATATAATTAAAGAAAACTTCTACTTCCCTCCTGGTATAATTGTGTTAATAGTGTGCTACCAAAATGCATTATCAATTCACATCTACAATAATGCTGAAATAATGCGAAATAACTAAAGAGATGTATGTTCTCATCTCTATTTTCGAAACGCGGTTGTGATTTGGAATGCATTATTCATTGCACGTGTTATATATTGATGGATAATCAAAGGGGCCACATGTCGTGATTGCACCCTTAACATACATCCAATGAAAGATGTAAAAGAAACAAAAGGCAAAATACTGCAGGAGCTGGAAATCCAAAATAAAAACAAAAGTCACTGAGAACATTCAGCAGGTCTGGCAGCATTTATGGAGAGAGGAAAGTGGGTTAATGTTTCAGGGCAATGACCTTTTGTCAGAAGAGAGTTATTCACCCGAAACACTTAACGCACTTTGCTCTCTCCATAGATGCTGCCAGATCTGCTGAGAGTTCCCAGAGACGTCTGTTTTTCACTTTACAATATATGCTGTGAGGCGCTTTTGAGATGTCTCAATGAAGTGTGAAACCCACGATATCAAATGAAAGGATTATTCTCATGACATTGCACTGCATTGAGGGATTAGTCCAACCCAATTTATTAACCGATGATTCACGGGTTCATGTTGAACAAGGAAGCAGAGGAACAAGGCATCTCTTGTTACCTGTGGGAAAAGACAAGGGAGTTCTGCTGGAAAATGACACCTGATGTCGTCACGCTACAGGACGAAATCAAAAGCAAATATTGTGGTTCACCAAAATATTCCATGTGTTTCGTAATCGTGCGAAGACTGTTTGCCCTCTGCACTCGCCTCTAAACTCGATCTCTCTGAAATAATTGAAGTGACAATACCTTCTCTTTGTAATGCACATAATAATATTAATTCTGCCTGATTTAATTAGGAGCTCCAGATTCAACACTGACATCTGAAATAAAGGGACAATGTTCCTCTCTTTTTCTTACTGTAGCTTTCCTTGTTTTTCGCAAGAGTCCCATGGCACAGTGGTTAGAGCACTTGCCCTGCAAGCGAGAGTCCTGGGTTAAATTCCCGGCAGCAAAATGTTGAGCAAGTCTCCTTACTCCACACACTATAAAAATATACTATAAAGTGAATTGACCGTATATATGTGGGCGAAACGCGGCAGCCAATTACGCACAGCAGTGTCCCACAAATAGTCATGGATTCAAATGACCAATTTTTTTCTAGCTATTATGTGTGTAAGGTAAGGATGCCCAAGATTTTGCCCCGCCTGGAATTGAACCCAGGTCTCTCGCTTGCTATAAGCACTGGACCGCAGGACTTCACAAACATTGAACATTGGACTGAGGTCCCCTCTGCCTCATGTGGATGTTTTTAGACCCCATGGTACTACCCAAAGAGAAAAGAGTTTCTTCCGGTTTCCTGGGCAACAATCATCAAAATAAAATTGTTTGCTCATTTGATTGTTGTTTGGAGGACTTTGCCGGGGGGCAAACTGACAGCTGTGTTTGCCTGTAACATAGCTGGTGCACTTGCAGTGACTCCTGTTAAGTGCTTTGCGATGTTCCCCTCATATGAAAGGCGGTCTATCACATAATAATGATAATAATCATCATCCTTACACTTGATATAGTGCTTTTCACGTCTTCTAGACGCCTCAAAGCGCTTCACATGCCAGGGTGACTGTATTAAGCGGAGAGCTGTTTCAGAGGGCTGGCAAAGGAACGATGGACCGAACAGCCCCAGTTACGGGCTGCTAATTTCTATGCTTCTATCAATTGCATGGGTTTATTATCATCATTAATACAAGAAGCCACAACATGTCACTTGACGAGACAAATATAATATCTGTGAGATGGAATGAATATTTCGCATTAGCTCCTTTGCCATTAATACTGTCTGTGGATTTTGTTTGCTCCCGAAGGAAATCAGACTAATCCGTTTGTGTAATTAACATCCAGTGTGACTTTGTCAAGTCAGAGGTCAGACCATGCTGTGAATAAGATGCCCATTCTCTAAAATGACCCCGGTTTAAAACGCTTGAAATTTAATTATTTCATATTTTATTCAATTTAGCGGTTACAAAAAATTGAATCTTTGGTTTGCGGGGGATGTTTTCACTGGTGAGTTCTTCCATTTTGCTTAGTTACTTTGAATCGTATATCTCTCTCTCTTGCTCTCACAATCAAGGGAAGTAATTACCCTGTTATGTACAGGACAGAAAGGAAAGCAAATGGGGACCCTAATTGTAAAGTTATTGGCTGTGATGGACACAGTGTCTCCAAGCACTCGGGTTGAAACAGCAACATCAAATCAACCACCTCTGGAAGGAGTTCAAAGGTGCTGACTGTCTCTCATTGACTGCACTATTGTGTGTATCTGCAGTGGGCGTGTTTTTATTGTTTATTTGCTGAAAGTAAGACTCTTTTTTTACAATTATGTTTCTGCCTTCTACCCTTTCTTTGCCTGCCCACTTCAGCCTCACTCCATCCAGTTACTACACAACTACCCAGATACCAAAGCCTAAGTGTGTACAGCCTCTGTGTATAGGCTTTCACTAAGGCCGCACATGAAACCAGCCACAAATTATTTTAGAATGATAATAATAATAATCCATGCATTTGATACTGCACCTTATCACGTCATTGAAAGTTCTTAAAGAGCTTCACAGGATATAATGTTACATGCAGCGACGGTTCATTTTGTGGGCGAAACATGGCAGTCAGTTTACGGACATCAGTATCCCACAAACAGCCATGGAATGAGCAACCAATGTTATTTGTTGTTTTGGACTGTTGCAGACCCACTGAAGAGACACTGCTCACCAACCTTTCTACTCTATTTCACATCCTCATCGACCTTTAGTGTGCTTTTGGCATTTCAGCTTCGGAATAACTTAAGATGACCTTAAAACTATAATAATAATAATAATGTGTGCATTTGATGTAGTGCTTTTCATGTCTTTTAGACGTCTTAAAGTGCTTCACAGAATATACTGTAAAGTGAATTGACTCTATATTGGTGGGTGAAACACAGAGGCCAATTGCGCACAACAGTGTCTCACAAACAGCCGTGGATTGATATGACCAATTTTATTATTGTGGTTTTTTTGGAGGGATTATTATTAGGTGTGTGTGTGGAGTAAGGAAACTTGCCCAAGGTTTCGCCCTGACCTGACTGGATTCGAACACAGGTCTAACACTTGTAAGGCGAGTGCTCTAACCACTGAGCTACTGGACTAACCTCCACAGAATTGGGTTCTCAATAACCATATGATTAGGGGAAGGAAAGATAGGAGAGGGACTGACTGGGAACTTTGTTTACATCAATAGTGAGAAGCCACTTGGGTTTCATTTTGACCAACTGATGTCTTTGCCAAGACAAACTCTGCAAATTCTCCAAGGGTCACATTTCACTTTTGTCCTTTTTCTCTGAATGTACAAAGGAAGTGGCAAATTTCCTATCCATTTCCTCTCGGCTGTTTTCCGTCCTCTCCTTATCAACTCCACAAGTATTGGGCAATTATTCAGCACGTTAAATGCATATTCCTTTCACTTTCAGACTGTTTAAATCATCTGAATCCACCGCCATATGAGGTGATTACATATAATAATAATAATCCTTGAATTTGATACAGTGCTTTTCATGTCAAGAGGACTCACATGATATACATTGTGAAGTGTAGTGATTGTGCATTTTTTTATATAGGCTAACATGGCAATAAATTTGCATACAGTGATGTCCCACAAACAACTGTGAAGTGAATGAGCAACATGTTTTAATCTGGTGAGGAGGGAACTATTGGCAGGACACCAGAAGAAACTGGTATTTTGCTAGGATTATTATTATAAACCTCCTTCTCTTTATCAAATAATGCCAAATTAATAATAATAATAATAATCCTTGCATTTGATATAGCGCTTTTCACGTCTTATCTATGTCTCAAAGCGTTTCACAGAATATACTGTAAAATGAATTGACTGTATATTTGTGGGCGAAACGCGGCAGCCAATTGCGCACAGCAGTGTCCCACAAACAGTCGTGGATTGAAATGACAAATTTTATTATTGTGGATATAACGATAAACCAAGAATCTCTAATTCCACCCCTACACACAAATTATGATCTTTTAGCACATTCAGCCTACAAAACATACAGTCAATTTACTTTACAGTGTATTGCGTAAAGCAACTTGAGGCGTCTCGAAGACATGATACGGTGCTATATCAACTACAAGGATTATTACTTTATTATGCTTGAAGTGACAGCCTAGACTTTGAGCTCAAAGCCCGTCTGACGTCTAACATTTGTTTTTAACCTAACCAGCTACAACTTACCCCTCAAAATCACTCCACTTTACAGTGTATCCTGCTTTGAGACACTCTCCTGACATGAAAGGCTCTACAGCAAATGGAGGAACTATTATTGATATGAGAGTATTTTGTGCTGTAAATAATGACTCTTTTTACCCAGAGCTTGGCATGTATTTTTGCTCAGTCAAGATTTCGAAACTGCAGAGATGCAAGGAGCCTATAGAACGATGCATGAGACATAGGATTAAGAGCCGGGGCTAGAATGCATGTTTCACTGACAGTTTATCATCACTATCACCATTTGAAATGAGAGTGAACTATCCAGAGGAGATTAAATCTGATAGACATCTGGGAAAAGAACCCATGAACTGATCGGAAAAGACATTTATGATTTGTCTGCACCAGATTTGTCTGGCCTGACAAAAAAAGGGCCTGCGTTATCTGTGTGAATAGCTTTCCTGTCTTATTCTAGCATTCTTTAAATAGTTTACTTGAACGATTTAAATTGACCTTGTTCCGCAGATGTGCGGGGGAGGGGGAAGGTGGGGGAGGATGGGGGAGGTTACAAGGGAGGGAGAGGAGGGGGAGAATTAGGCTTTTAATTTCTTCAAAGGGTTCAAAAGTTGCCGCAGTTTAAAGATGAAATAGTTTTGATCTCTACTACATAGAAGAGAAAGATGCAAGGGGTGCAACCGAGGTACAGAATGAAATAAAATCAATTCCTCAGATTTCTTATGAAGAAATCCAATTGGAAATAACACATTTTAGAAAACGGATTTTTTGTTTGCTTTTTTCCCCCAAAAAATTGCTTTTTTAAAATGAAAGTCCAACATTATGAGACGCTTTGAAGAGTCTCTAAATCAAATAATAATAATAATATTAAGAATTCTTGCATTTGATATAGCGCTTTTCATGTCTTCTAGATGTCTCAAAGCGCTTCACACTATATACTGTAAAGTAAATTAACTGTACATTTGTGCGTGAAACGCGGCAGCCAATTGTGCACAGCAGTGTCCCACAAACAGTCGTGGATTGAAATGACCAATTTATTATTATGTTTTTTTCAAGGAATTACTGTCAGGGTTGTGGAGTAAGGAAACTTGCCCAATTTTTCACCCTGTCTGGAATCAAACGCAGGTCTCCTGCTTGCGAGGCGAATGCTCTAACCACTGAGCTACAGGATATCACAAATCCTATTACTGTATCTTATTATTAAAATTGAGCTGTTATATGTAAATGTAAAACTAAAACAGTACCAATTCCACAACTTTCAAAATCTTGTCACTTCAGCACTTACTTTGTGGAGAAAGATGATCAGTATGAAGAAACAGCCCCGCAACCGAGCTCCCGATCATCCAAGGGATGATATCAAACATTGGCATCTTGACGATTTTTGCGTACACCTAAAACACAAAGTCAAAGCCCTGTAGCTCAGTGGTTAGAGCACCTGCCTCACAAGCAAGGGACCTGGGTTCAATTCCCGGCAGGTCAGGGTGAAACCTTGGGCAAGTTTCCTTACTCCACGTGCTTGACAAATAATTGTTCATTTCAACGACTGTTTCAAACATAGTCAATTCGCTTTACAGTATATTCTGTGAAACGCTTTGAGACACTCAGAAGAAGTAAGAAGCGCTATATCAAATGTAAGGATTATTATTATTATCGTCATCATTATTTTTAACGTATCTTTAGCCACAATTTTGTCAGTGTGTCAATGACTGTACCACGCATGTCTGTTCTATAGGGATATTGTACAAACTTCGCAAACATTTGGCTTCAACCAAACTACCTGATATTGCAGAAAACAAGTGGTGAATAAGTCATTGAGCTGCAGAAATCCACAACACACTAGGAAGCCATTCAGCCCAGAGTTAGTGCTCTCTCTTACAACTAAGCCATCCATCTACATCTTAATAAAGGTCCTTTATTCTAATCACGCCCAGGCTCAGTTGGTTACACTATCTTAATTTTGAAGTCATTTTCCTGTTCGTTTCTTTGAAGAACTTAAAGAACAGAATTAAACAAAGTTAAAATTGAGTATGACAGTTTGCCAAATTCTGCATCTCACTCCAGGCTCAGGTTAATCCAATGGATCGGATGAGCGGCCAAGGGATAAACTTGGAAGTCAAACACAACAACAACAATTACATTTGTATGGTGCCTCTCAGTTTGGGAGGATGTCCCAAAATACTGGATTGTCAAGGATGTGCACCCAAGCTGGAGCTGGGGAGAAGGAGGGGTGGAGGGTAGAGAGGCTGGGGTAGGAGGGTGACTGAAGGAGCGGTCAAAGAGAAAGATCTTTAAAGGGGCTTTGAAGGGGACAAGGAAGGGGGCAAAGCGAAGGGACTGTTTGATGGAATTCCAAAGGGCGGGTGCTGAAGGCCCGACCTCTGATTCTAAAAATGCATAGAAGTCCCGCAGTAGTGTGCAAATTCCACTCTGTAAGCCACCAAAGTCGCAATGACAGAGCGTGACAGAGTGGAGTTTGCGCGACTTTAATTCTCTGATGAATAATCCCTGGATTGGATACAGCACCTTGATCCATCACAATATCTCAAATTGCTTTATGGAGTTTTTCTGTAAAGTGCATTTGTATGCAACCAATATTGCATGCACTCAGTGTACCTCCAAACAGCCATGGTTACTTCTGGGGGATTGCTGGTCAGGACATGCTGGACAAACTCCCTTCTTTTTTCGAAACATACCATCGCGGGATCTATAACATCCACCTTTACGGGCAGACGGGATCTCGGTTGGACATCTGATCTGAAAATTAAGCGAACGCCAATAATACGCCATTGCATTTGAGACTATGAGAGACTGATGTACCTGTGCATTAGATTTAGATGAATAGGTCGCGTGACATATTGATTTCTATTCGCCACACAGTCAGCAATGCTCCAAATGGGCAGGTAAACAAATGTAGGCCGGACAAAAAACAATGAAGATTTTTCACACTCTCCAGATTATTAAAGGTCAGTTAGTTTTGCATAGATCCATGCAAGCTCCCAATGACTATTGGGTGAAGGTTATAGCACAGCCCAGAGACAACACTTATAGACACTAATCGATTGTAAAGACTGTGTTTCTTGGTAATGAGGAAAATGAATTTGTCACTGTAGTAACAGCGGGGGAACCCTCCTCTGCTAAGATCATGGTTTCAAGTGCATTAACAGTATATAATTAGAATGAGTAAATAGAGCTAATGGAATACCTATAATGAGAAAAGCTTAAATGGACAAATTCTGCTGTTTTAACATCTTTTGACAAAGAAAATTAATTTCAGAGTAAAACATCAGCAATAAATCTTGCTGGAGTTATCGTGCCTTTCATTGCCAAGATTCCCAGACTGTTGACAGGGTAATGGGTGTGAAGAAACCTGTAAATTTTATTTAGCCTCTGGCGAAAGCGACATAAATGAGCAAACGTCAGCTCTGCTAATGGCCTAGATCGGCTACGGAAATTGCAACGTTTCCCAGGTTAGGTTCACTCTAGGTTCAACCAAAGGTGCAAAAGTCACATTTCACCCACAAAATATACAGTCAATTCACGTTACGTTATATTCTGTAAAGCAGTTTGAGACGTCTCGAAGACTTGGTAAGGCACTATATCAAATGCAAGGATTATTATTATTATTAGGGGCACTTTGTAAACCCCTCCCTCTCCTAGTCAAAATAATCTGCATTCGGGCCCTATACTTAAGATTTAAGATTTACAGTCTAGGCTGACACTCCAATACAGTGGGAAGAGGAGTGTTACGCTTGTGAGAGATAACTTCCGTGGAGACTTTAAACTGAGATCCTGAGATGTCCATGCCTGTTCACATGGATGTTAAGGATCCCGTAGTACTATTCGAAAAGACAAGGGACTTTCTCCCATGCCATGGCCAAAAATCCCCTCCCGATTAAAAAATAGCAAGAAAAATTGCATTTGAGGCATTGCTCTACGCAAATTGCCCGTACTTGCCTATGAATATGCCGGCACTGCACTTTACAGTGAATCCTGTGAAGTTTATTGACTTCATAATTTACCGTATATTCTGTGAAGCGCTTTGAGACGTTTAGAAGACGTGAAAAGCGCTATATCAAATGCAAGGATTATTATTATTATAATAATGAGACATATCAATGCAAGATGATTATGATTATGAATATCCTGGTTTGTGCTGACTGGGTTGACCTTAGCCGGGGTTGCAATAATGATGCCATATGGGGTCCCCGTAGCTCAGTGGTTAGAGCACTTGCCTTGCAACCGAGAGACTTGAGTTCAAATCCCAGCAGGGAGAAACCCTAGGCAACTTTCCTTACTCCACACACCTGATAATAATACCTCAAAAAAACATAGAATAATAACTTGGTCATGCAATCCGCGACTGTTTGTGAGGACACTGCTGTGTGCAATTGCCTGCCGCATTTTGCCCACAAATATACAGTCAATTAACTTCACACTATATTCTGTGAAGCGCTTTGAGATTTCAAGAAGACGTGAAAAGTGTTGTTTCATATACAAGGATTATTACTATTATTACTCTTTGGGAATGGGAGGTAAAATGAGACTGGGTTCTGCTCCTAACCTTTCTGGATGACCAATGCATTGACTTCAGATTAGGAGAGCATCTGGCTTTGCCGCATTGCCTTTCTCACACTACCCTATGGCCAAACAGCCAATGTCACGCATGAATAATGGTCACGCAGTCTTCATTTCTCTTCCTTTCTTTCGTCCTCCTTTCTTTGGCCTGGCACTTAAAGAGTTAAATTGTGAGGGGCTGCCGTGTTCAGATACGGCAAAATTTGCAGTCGCTCCACTTTGCAGTCGTACTTTAACAGCGCCTTGAGACGTTCATCCTACTGCGAGAGACGCTGCATCAAATGTAAGGATTATTATCGGGAAAAAAAACACAGAGTGCATTGATTACAGTGAATTATTATTTTTATTATTATCTGGAATTTCCCCATGAAAAAAGGCTGCGCGGGCTTCTGAGTGAAATGTAATCAGTCACGTTCGTCACCTTCACAGTAAGAAAATCACAGCAATTAATTTGCAGGGAGTGAGCGGAAAATATATTAATTTTCATAATGGGTGACTCAAGTCCTTTATCAACCGAATTAAATTGCCTCTTCCCCCAAAAAATCAAGGGCACCTCATGAGCCATCTGTCTTATATACACAACGACGCAAAGTCTGACCTTCACAGTGTGGTTAAAGCTCCCATCGCTTGGCTTCATCTGATTCCCCTCTAACGCTGCGTGAAAGCAATCATCCCTTTCATTTTGCGGTCGGTATCTGCAGCTTACCATTTTTTTTTAACTTGTATAAACCGTATGGGAAATGTGTTTGTAATAAGAATATTATTCTTTCCAACCTCCTCACTCCCAAACCACCACCCGGAGTCTCTGCTCGACTGCCACTGGCCTCCTCCCAACGACCGGAGATCGTGCTTTCAGTCACTACTCCCCCAAACTCTGGAACCTTCTCCCTTAATCCCTCTGCTTTGCCCATCCTCTCCCACTTTTGCAAGTTTCGCCTAAAAATCTTCCTCTTGGACCATGCTTACAGTGATTCGAAGCCAGGTCCTCTTGCTTGCGTGGCGAGTGCTCTAACCAATAGGCTACAGGTTATTTAGCTTGATTTCCACAATGAAATGAATGTAAAAAAACAAACAAAAGCTACATGTAAAAAATAATACCTCTCAGTTAAGATAAATAGGTTTTCGCTTGTTAACCACTGAAATCCAGTTTCAATCTCGTGTGCCGTAAGATTCATTTAGGGGAATGGATTTTGCATCTCTCGCCGGAGGCAGCATAGAACCGTGAATGATTGTGGTGCCGGGTTTACAAATTTATCCTTGTCCCCCTTGGAACACGGCTCTGCTCCTATCAGGCGGAACCACAGACAGACCAGGCTATTTGCTGAGCTCAAATATTTTTGAACAATTGCAGTGTTCACTGTGTTTTTTCCCTTTAACCAAGAAATATGAATTCGCCCCTGTTCTGTTTCCGTGTCGCAGAGTTACGCAGAGTGATGCGTTCGGCCTCAACAATCGTGCTGCCGTTCATACTCTACCTGAGCCTCCATCCCCTCTCTTATTCTGTGGAGTCCTGTGGTCAGTTGGTTATTATATTTGCCTATGGGACACCCCCACCCCGCTGCTCGGGTCCCGACCTGACTGTTCAGCGCTTTGGGATGTCCTCCCGATGTGAAAGGTGCAATTTTGTTGTTGTGCGCAATTGGCTGCTGCATTTCTCCCACTCAATAGACAGTCAATTTACACTATATTCTGTGAAGCGCTTTGAGATGCTAGGAGATGGTGCTATATCAAATGCAAGGATTTATTATTATTAATATTATTATTATATCCGTTTCCTATTCCTCCCCCTGTAATCCACTGCCAACCGCTCACCTATGCTGTTGAGAGCTACTTGTAACAATTATGGGTGTTCTGGGCCCTAGGAACTCTGTCATATTATCTGAAAATATTAATATAACGACCAAGGTCTTGTTTATCTGAATCACTTTGGCAAGTTTAAATTCGGTAGCTCAGATTAATTTGGGTAGAACGGTAGAGTTCAGCCCACTACAGTCGATACAACTTTCAACTCTGGATCAGAAGGTTATGCGTTCAAGCCCCACATCCATTCCGTTTATGATGCCGCCCGTCTCAGCATCGCTCCCCATCACTATTAAGCACTCTGAGACGCTGTCCTACATGAAGGGAGCTATATGAATGCAAGTTGTTGTTCTTAAGACCAACCAATGGCGCTCGTCTTATAAGGGAGAGACCTGGGTTCAATTCAAAGCAGGGTGAACCTTGGGCAAATTTCCTTACTCCACAAGCCTAATTCATTTTTTTTTAAATTTGGCATTGTCAACCCACGACTGTTTTGTGGGACACTGCTGTGCGCAATTGGCTGTCGCAATTTGCCCACATATACAACAACAACAAAATTACATTTATACAAATATAAAGTCAATTCCAATATATTCTGTGAACTGCTTTGAGATGTCTAGAAGATATGAAAAGTACTGTACCAAATGCGAGGATTATTAGTCGTATTATTATTATTTTTAGGCAAACAGGTTTTTAGGCACGGCAAAATATATGACGGAGGTTTGGAGTAGCAAGCGGCAGACTAGAGTCAGAGGAATAGAAGTTAATCAGAGAAATATATATATTTTTAAAACACCACAGGGCCTTATATGGTAAACTGGATTGCAAAAGTGCGAGGGCATATAGTCGAATTGCAGATCCTTGGTGATTAGACATGAATGTGCAATCCTTTTAGATAAGAAAAATAAATGAATAATTCAAATGTGGATGCAATTTACAATATTCATGGTGTGGCATGCATATGTATTCAACGCGAGTGATAAGAGTAATAATAATAAGCTTTACATTTGATACATTCGCCTACAAAATACACCTTCACTCCACTTCACGATAAAATCCTGTGAAGTGGTTTGAAACGTCTTGATGATACAAGAAGGCGCGAGATCAAATGCAAGGAATATAGCGCCTGGGAGGACATCTCCAGCGCCCTCACGGGGATTATAATAATAATTTGGCCAATCAATCCTCGACTGTTTATGGGACATTGTTGTGCGCAAATGGCTGCTCACAAAATGAACAGTCAATACAATTCCCAGTACATTCTGTGAAGTGCTTTGGGAGATGTCTCGAAGACGTCATAAGACACTATATCAAATGCAAGGCTTATTGTTATTATTATTATTATTATTATCGGAACAGGGTTGGATCGAATGAGAATGAAAATCCCTATCTGTGCGTATGCAGAGCTGTTGTTTTCCTATAGAGAACTACCACTTAGTCAATTGCAGGTCAAATTCACAAATTTAAAGCCCGTCAGCTGGTGATTACTATCTACTCTGCTCCGGAAATTGGAACAAAACCGTCACTAAGCGATGGCTACGAGAAGGAGTCAATAATACTTGAGGGGAAGATGATTGGCGTTCGCATAATTGGGCACAATCAAAGCTGAGCACAATACAGTCTTCTGATTTGAAGCGTTTTAATATGATTCTCTCGGATCAGGCGAATGAAAGGTTAATGAGACTAAATGCTGCCTATTTTTACAGCAAGGTCAGTTTCTCTGTCACCCTCCCGATAAAAAGCACTTCGCAAAAATTAATTTGAGACAAAGCTGTGTGTTCATGTGTGTGCATATGTGTGTCTGATTATAGGATTTACTCAAATATACAGTAATAATAATAATCCTTGCATTTGATATAGCGCGTTTCGCATCTTATCAATGTCTCAAAGTGCTTCACAGAATATATTATAAAGTGAAGTATATTTGTGGGCGAAACACGGCAGCCAATTGCACACAGCAGTGTCCTACAAACAGTTGTGAATTGAAATAACCAATTTTATTATTGTGGGTTTTTTGGCCGGATTATTATTAGGCGTGTGGAGTAAGAAAACTTGGCCAAGGTTTCACCTCGACCTGCCTACATTCGAACACAGGTCTCACGCTTGTAAAGATAGGGCTCTAACCACTGAGCCACAGGAATAAGCAGTGTGTGTATTGTATATATATGTGTGTGTGTGTTGTTGGTGTGGTTTGAAATGACCAATTCTTTTTTGAGGGATTATTAACAGGCATGTGGAGTAAGGAAACTTGCTCAAGGTTTCGCACTGCCTGGAATTGAACTCAGGTCTCTTGCTTGCGAGGCGAGTGCTTTAACCACTGAGCTACAGGACATATATACAGTATACAGAATGTGCGTTCCTCCCAACCCCATTTACTTCATGGCTGTTTATGGTACGCAAAGTTCCAAAGTACGCATGGTATGCAAAGTTCACTGCCTCATTTGCCAACAAACACAAAGTCCCTGCACATTGCAACAAAATCCTGCGAGGAGTTTTATATCCTGCGCCAGATATGAAAGGCAGTGCATATCAAGGACTTATTATTGTTATTATTATGGATAGTCGGATGCAAAGAAACATTTATTAATGCTGCCATTTCACCTGGAAAAACTAACACTTTTTTGCAAATGTGGAAGCACACACACCATAGTAGCTCCTGGCACATGCCATTCAATAATCCGTTGCTGAAGCCAGGAACCTTTTACGTTCTTAATGGTGGTTCTGATAAGCAATGTGGCTCCTGATTAATTAGAATACACATTCCCCAATCAGATTTCCGAGGAATCCCAGTTATTTCTAAGCGCCAACTCCCATAGGATTTCTCAGCTCAGTTTCCCCATTCTGTGCTGGTTTATCCACCAGTCACCAGGTTTCATTCACTTGAATGGGGAAGCAGATCCTATTAAGCTTTCATTTCCTGGCATTTGCACTAACTCAACAGAACTGCAAAGACTCCAGAGTCCATTCAGTGACTTCAAAGCAAATTAACTGAAGACCATACCAAGGTTCCTTTAATCTCAATGCTTTTCCATCTCCCGCTGAAATGAATTTGACACCCTGGGCCTTTTCAGAACTCCTTACACGATTTTTTACATCTCCTTTTTTCTGTGGCATTGATATTTCTTTATCTACATTTTACCCATTTCAGTTGTTATTTTATTTCTTATCACAAAATGCAGTCAATTTGCTTGACGGTGTGTTCTGTGAAGTGTTTCGAGATGTCTCAACGAATGTGATAAGGGCGTGATATCAAATGCAAGGGTTATTATTCTGATTATTATTAAAAATGTAAGTTATTGTTGTATGGTGTGTGTGCTTATAGGAGTCTGTTCCCCCCCCGCCCCCCCCCCCCCCCCCCCCCACCCTCCCACCAAACTGCATTCCTTTAAACAACATCAATAAATGAACCAAGTAAGAGAGACTGACTTCTTGCTGTTCCTGTCATTAAGTGAACAGTACGCATCCTGCCTTTGAAGGTACCTTTGCTGCCACTTGTATCTCATTACCTGAGCATTAATAAGACCTCGGTAATAATAGCAGGAGGTATTCTGCACAATTACAGACGTTTTATTAGGCTCTGAAAGGTCTGGATTTCATTCGGACCATCCAATTAGTTTACGCTCACTTACCAAAGGAGTCACTTTTGTCTCTCTTGCGCACCGCTCAGCCGATGAGGTGTTGCTCTTAATAACAACCTTCACCCTGCGCGAGTGCGGCTGCAGTTGTTTAACGAATGCGTTTGTCATGCGTCTGAGCACTGATCTCTGCTGGTCGACTGTTTGTCATTCAGCCGGCTAAAATTAAACACCTCTGTTCCTATTAGAGCTGGATGCTGCCTCAGGCAGTCGGCTGATAAAAGGCGAGTGTGTTGTATATCTAGCAGCCCCGAGCAGCCTGCACCACACTGATAGCAGATGGCCAAGGACCTACTGCTACCATTATTCAACTTCAATTAAAACTCCGGCTTTTCTCCGAGCTTGACATCTTCGAAGCCCATTGTTAACTGCAGCCCGAGACGTACCTTCTGCCACACTTGCGACCTCCGTGCACTGGCTGTGTCTGAGCTTCACAGCGACACTTCCCGGTTTCACTTTCAATTCATCAACCTTCAAAATGATAATAATAATAATAACGATTGTCTATCTCAGTTTCTTGGCTGACGAGTTAGATAATAATAATGATGGCAATCCTTGCATTTGATATAGCTCCTCATCAGATCATCGAGACGCCTCAAAGCGCCTCACAGAGTATACTGTTGAGTGAATTGACTGTATAGCTTGTGGGCGAAACACGGCAGTCAATTGTCCCACAAACAGTCGTGGATTGAGCGATCAAATTATTATTATTGTTTATTCATTTTGAAGGGATTCTAACCGTTGGAAAGCAACCCACCAATTGACGAACAACTTTATTCCTGCTTACCACAAGGTAAACAGAGTAAGGAAACTTACCTAAGTTTTCCCCTGACCGGGAATCAAACCCAGGTCCTCTCGCTTGTGAGGAGAGTGCTCCAACTAATAAACTACGGGACTCACTTAAGTACAGGTATACTGTAAATTTGAGTGACTGTATTTTGTGGGCGAATCAAAGTAGCCGGTTGCACGCAGCAATATCACAACAAACAGCCACGGAGTGAGCGAACATGGAGAGAGAAACTCCCTTCTCTTTTTGAATTAGTGCCATTGGGATCTTTAATGTCTATCTGAACAGACAGACAGGATCTTGGTTTATACAGAAGCAAGGTCACTATCGGTCTAACAAGGCTTTGCTTGTTGTTATACATTTCGTTGGTTTTATTCATACTATTGTCTAAAGTGTGGTACTTTGTGAATTCTGAACAGATCCAGCTGTATTGAGGAGACAGGGTGGTAAAATGTTAGTTAGAAAGGCACACAGCAGAGGGAAGGAAGGCTTTGATGTATTGTTGACCCAGTATGAAACCTTGATCTAATGCATTGTGAAAACATAATTAGGTTTTCATCTCTCCTTCCAAACAAAAGGATACTGGGGAAATGTGAATAATATGGGAGGAACATTTATCTAGAAGCACAAATACATGGTACAGTGGAAGCTATTCAGCCCCATTGAATCGCCAACCAAAATGTTGGGCAAATTTCCTTACTCCACATGCCTCTGTTTACCTTGCAGTAAATAGGAACCCAGTAGTTAGTCAATTGGTGGATCGCTTTTCCGGGGATAATAATCTCTTATAAAAAATGATTTGGTGAGTCAATCCACCACTGTTTGTGGGGCACTGCTGTGTGTAATTGGCTGCCACGTTTCGCCCACAACTATATAGGCAATTCACTTCACAATATATTCTGTGAAGTGCTGTGAGACATCTCGAAGACGTGATAAGGAGCTTTATCAAATGCAAGGATTATTATTATTATTGTTCCTTTCCCAATCTAGCCTCTAGTTTCTCCCAGATTTCTAGCCAACCATCCCCCTCGATGAAATTGTTCTTTCACTCCATTGCTGTTTGTGGGCATGACTGTGTGCAAATTGGCTGCCGCACCCTCCTGCAAAATGCACAGTCACTACACTTCACAATAAAATCCAGTGAAGAGCGAAAGGCGCTGTATCAAATACAAGGGTAATTATTATTTACTACCTGCTGGGCTCTGGTCCTATAGTACTCTGTAAATAGAAAGTGAAAACATACGTTGCTGATAACTGACGGCTTGTCAGTGGAAAGAGACTTGAGTTTGCCTCAGAACCAGCCAGTGTAAAATATCACAGCTGTGAGCAGAAGACGGACGTGTTTCGCCAAAGACAGATGTGGCTGTGGCAAGCGCTGGCTGAAACTTGTTTGATATCAGCGCGATAAATACTCACAGGAGAATAACCTGTCTGGACTGTGTCGCAAAGCGGTCATAAAATCCAGAGCTGGTGGTGAGATCACAAGCTGTAAGAGCATAGGTCAACAGCTTATGGAAATGATCAGTACCCTGAGATCACGCTTACAGTCTGTTATTACACCTCCTGG
This sequence comes from Hydrolagus colliei, assembly GCA_035084275.1. Classification (NCBI taxonomy): domain Eukaryota; kingdom Metazoa; phylum Chordata; class Chondrichthyes; order Chimaeriformes; family Chimaeridae; genus Hydrolagus; species Hydrolagus colliei. Next base: position 13,397,804 of record CM068747.1, on the reverse strand, counting down.
GTCCTGTTTGGCCATTAACTCCATCTGATTTACGTCGACTATTGGGTCCGAAACACCGCACTTTTTAATGAGGATTCCTTACGGAACGAATGGACATGGTGGTTAGCTCACCTCCGCCCGCCCACCCTTGCCCTCGATTCCAAAGGTGCAAACCCTTCATTGTCCAGTGCCTTGGGATGTCCTCCCGTGACAGGTGCTATATACATGCAAGTTGTGGTTGTTGTTGTTGTGTGTGGGTGCAGTGGGGTTGTGGGGTGTCTCCTCCTGGTAAACTGGATCCTTTCATACCCGCTATCTGCACTCACAGGAATTCCATTTCCCAGGCACATTATAACGGAGGCGTTTATGTAAATGTGAATGTGTGAAAGTCCATGGAAATGCTCGGCACAATAACCAGTGAAGGATAGAGAAATTGTGAGATTTTGTTTCCATTTATGGGGTACCCAACGACAGCATCAACTCTTAACGACTCGACAAAATCACCGGACAATAAGGGATAAAAGTTTTCGAAATAACTCTATGACCAGAAAGTCTGTCTTTGTACAACTACTGCGGAGTCCTGTAACTCAGTGGTTTGAGCACTCGCCTCGCGTGAGAGGGATCTGGGTTCGATTCCCGGCAGGGAAATTTGGGGCAAGTTTCCTTACTCCACGCGCCTCTGTTTGCCCAACAGTAAGTAGGAACCCATTTGTTAGTCAATTGGCGGTTCGCTTTCCCGGGGATAATAATTCATTCATTCATTAAAAATATATAATTGGTCACTTCAATCCACAACTGTTTATGGGACACTGCTGTGCGCAATTGGCTGCCGTCTTTCGCCCACAAATATACAGTCAATTTACATTTCAGTATATCCTGTGAAGCACTTTGAGACATTTAGAAGACATGATAAGGTGCAATATTAAATGCAAGGATTATTATTATTATTATTGCTGTTGTTTATTGAGTGATGTGCGTTCTGCTGCACAGCGCTGTAAGCTGTACCAAGCCTCCAGGCAATGAGTCATTGTGAACAAGCCAAAAGGCTCAAATACCAATGCCCTGTACAGAGAGATATACATAACCATTATATCTAGCCTGAGAGCTGGTATACTTCTCTCAACAGATGCAACTGCATTGAGATGTAGTATGTATGTGACTGTCGCAACATTAAAATGAATGTTGTGCAATGGGGAGGCAGCAACACTCTGAATTGATGATCACCTGTTTCAGAATAACACAGATTAACATAGCTGATGTGATTGTTTCTCTTTCGCTGGTCTTTCAACAGCCCCAATATTAATAATAAGCCTTGCATTTGACACAGCGCTTCACCGCTTTGTTGAGACGTCTGAAAGAGCTTCACGGGATATCCTGCTAAGAGGAGTGACTGTGCATTTTGTGGGCGAAATGCAGCTGCCAGTTGTGCATAGCGTTGTCAGACAAATAGCCATGGAGTGAGTGGCTGATTTTATTTTGAGGATTATTGGCCAGGACACTGAGAAAGAGAAACTCGCTTCTCTTTTCAAATACTGCTGTGGAGTCTTTAATGTACACCTGAGTCTTTAATGTACACCTGAGTCTTCAATGTACACCTGAACAGGTTTAACATCTCATCTGTAGGACATCACCTCTGACAATACAACACATCTCCAGGACTGCAACAGTGTGTCAGCTCAGACGATATGATTCAAAGTGTATATCGATCGAAGTTCCCTTCAGGTGGATGTTAAAGATGGCACGGGACTGTTCAAAAAGAGAAAGGACTTTCTTCTCTCATTCACTTGACCCACAATCCCCCAGATAGAATTGTCCATTCACTTCATGGCTGTTTGCGTGGACGTTACTGCAAATTGGACACACCTACTTTACAGTAAAATCCTCCAAAGCACTTTGAGACACTGCAAGCACGTAACAAGGTACTACAGCAAATGCAAGGCTGATTATGTTTACCTCAGAGCAAGATTCCTCCACTTGTTGCCGTCTCTTCAGTAAAGTGCAATTTGATTGCACTCTTGCTTCCAATTAAATATCTGGAGTTTTGGCAGCAATAAATCGCAAAAGTACAAAACACACACTGCAATTCACTGTGGAACAAATACACACCGAATACACTGTGAGATCTTTGTCACAAATCGAATACACTTCGAGTTCCTGCTGTAGAAAATCGATAGTTATCCTTTGGCTTGAGTTGCAAGAGATGACTGGATGGTAGAAAGAAATGTGGATATCACAGATATCTCAGGTCCTACAAATGCACAAGTGCAAGACTTTTGGTGCTGTATGAGACAAAAGAGGTGAGCAAGAGGACAGCAGTTAAGAAATGGCCGCAGCCACCACTTAACAGAAACAGCAAACACATAGTAGTACAGCAGCTTGTATCTTTTACGTGACGTCTTGTAGCGCACTCGCCTCCCGAGCGAGAGGACCCGGCTTCGATTCCCCAGTAGGGCAAAATCTTAGGCAAGTTTCCTTACTCCATGCCTCTGTTTACCTAGCAGTGAGTAGGAACCCAGTTATTAGAGGATTAACGGATCGTTTTCCTGGAGTATCAATTCTTCCCGCCCCAAATAATAACAATTCCGTCACTCCATCCACAACTGTTTGTGGGACCCTGCTGTGTGGAATTCGCTGCCACGTTTAGCCCGAAAAAATTTACAGCCAATTCACTTTATAGTATATTCTAGAAGGCGCTTTGAGACTTCTCAACGACGTGATGAGGCGCTATATCAAATGCAAGGATTATTATTATCGCAAGTCAAAAGTGCCAGACTTTCCTCTGGGAGAGAAACAGAGAGCAAAGCTGCAGCTTAAAGCTTAACAGGTGAAGGGGCTTTACTAAAACAATTATTCTTATCCCTAGAGTGCTACAGACTGTGCCATCAAGACGTCTAGACCCTGCAGCACTCTGCTCCTCATAATATTTTTTCACTGACCCCGTACTATTGCCTGTAAGCATGTTGCTCAGATTTCCTTCAAATGCTGTGCTGTTGGTGTGAAATGTTGCTTAACCAGTTTTGTGGAAGACAGTTTGTCCGTTCAATGTTCAACAAGTTTAGGTTAAATTTGCGTGTTAACAAACGCTGACTTTGCTTGCAATGCTGTTCCCTCGTGTCGTAGAATGTATGCTGTGTGTAAAGGACCTTAATGTATTATCGGTCCCTTGGGATGTTCTCCCAACATGAAAGGTGCTCTATGAATGTAATTTTGTTGTTGTTTGGTACATAAATTCGCCAATAAACAAAATCTGGGAGACAGATGTGTGTACTGGGGCGAGGGAATGTTATATTTTTCCCCTTCTTTGAATTTCCTACCTTGTTAATAATAATCCTTGCGTTTGATACAGTGCTTTTCACGTCTTCTAGATGTCTCAAAGCGCTTTACAGAGTGTACTGTACAGTGAATTGACTATATATTTGTGGGCGAAACGTAGCAGGCAATTACGCAAATCAGTGTCCCCACAAACAATCGTGGATTGAAATGACAAATTTTATTATTGTGGATATAACGATAAACCAAGGATCTCTAATTCCCCCCCACCACACACACAAATTATGATCTTTTAGCACATTCAGCCCACAAAATATACAATCTTTTTGAGGGATTAGTATTAGGCGTGTGTGGAGTAAGGAAACTTGCCCAAGGTTTTGCCCTGACCTGCCTGGATTCGAACACAGGTCTCACACTTGTAAGGCAAGTGCTCTAACCACTGAGCTACAGGACTCAAGTTGTTAAATAGTGGTTGACACAAACAACTAAAGCTCTGTTCCCAGTAGAGGGAGGAGCTGTTAAGATGGCCATGTACCACTGATCTCCTCCATCTGCTCCCAGTCACAGCGTTCGCACTTTGTCTGCCATAATCGACCCGAGCTGCTTACCCCATCAATGAATGCCCAGCACCGAGCGACGTCCTCCTGACGTGACAGGCGCTATACAAGTATAATTTTGTTGTTGTTGTTGTTGCTGCTGTGCCTCTCCTGTTCCCTCTAATGCTGTCTGCAATCTATTTGGTAGCCAACCCTTTCAAACACCGTCCATAGAATCAATAAAAGCTTTCCCGAGGTTCTAGTGAACAACCACCACAACATCAATGGCAACCATCTGTATTCACAGTGGAGTTGTTCATATTCGACTGTTAGGTTGGATAATAATAACACTTGCATTGAATATCCACACTCCTCTGTTTACCTAGCAATAAGTAGGGATTCGGTTGTTAGTGGATTTGCGGCTCACTTTCCCGGGGGTAATAATCTCTTCATACAAAAAAGAAAATGATAATAACTTGATCACTCAATCCATAGTTGCTTGTGGGACATTGCTGTGCACAATTTGCTGTCGCGTTTCACCCACAAAATACACAGTCACTCTGCCTTACAGTATATTCTGCGAAGCTCTTTGAGACAACTCGACGACTTGATCAGGCGCTATCTCAACTGCAATGATTATTATTATATCTTTCACTTCAAGAGGACATCTCAAAACACTTCACAGTAAACACTGTAAAGTGTAGTGTCTATTTTTTGTAGGCAAACACTGCAGTCAATCTGCGCAGAGCCCCATAAACAGCCAAGAAGTGAATGCTAAATTTTTACTTGGGTGGGTGAGGGGATTTGTTTGCCAGGACATCGGGAAAAACTTCCTCTCTTTCAAATCCACCTAAGGTAATGTGATGTAAGACTCAATTTAAAGTAGCATCGACGGATGTTTCTGTTGATTCATAAACTAGACTCCCAAGAGGTTAATTTGCTTGGATTTAATTTAAGTGAGTTGAATTATACCTAAATTAAGGAGAGTTAAGATGCGAGGGAGGAAAGAAAAGAGATAACTACATCAACTTCAGACCAGGGGAAAATAAATCATTTGATATTTTTTCCTCTCTCTGTATATTGACTGTATATTTTGTGCGTGAAACACGGCGGCCAAGTGCGCACAGCAGTGTTGCATAAACAATCGTGAATTGAGTGACCAAATTATTCTTTTTGTAGGGGATTATTACCCCTGGCAAGCGATCTGTCAATCGACTAACATCCGTGTTCCTACTTACTGCTCGGTAAGCAGAGACGTGTGGAGTCTCAAAGTGCATCATAGAGTACACTGTAAAGTGGATTGACTGTGTGTTCATAAAGTCTAAGCTGAAGACTCTCTTCTGTGAAGGTACTGATGCAGAGGATGGGTATCAAGGTACTCAATTAACAGCTTTGCCCTTTACATTGCTTGATAGGTGGTCTGTAAGACACAGTTTCTCGCATTTTAAATTGTTTTGTCAGCAAGAGACAACAGCGGTAAGGTTACAAACTGCCTTGCTCAGTTTAATTAGGCTCTGTGTCCATATCGCCCCACCCTTGCTCGATTCCACTGGCTTCCCCTCACATAGAGGATACAGTTCAAGATACTGGTCCTTACCTTCAAAACCCTCCATGGCCTCGATCCCCACTACCTCTACAACCACCTAGCCCCTTACCAACCTGCCTGCTCCTTCCACTCGGCAGGCCCCGGCCTGCTTCACGTCCCCCATCTTGCCCGCCCGCAGCCTACACCATTGGCATACGGCCCTTCAGCCACTTTGCCCCCACCCTCTGGACTCCATCAAGACCCACCTCTTTGATGCTGCTTTCGATCAACCTCCTTCCTCCACTGCCCTCCAACTTCCCCAATCCGTACAGCAAGCTCTAGACGTTTCAAAGCGCTTCACAGAATATACTATAAAGTGAATTGACTATATATTTTTGGTGAAACACAGCAGTCAATTGCACACAGGGGTGTCCCACAAACAGTCGTGGATTGAAATGACCAATTTATTCTCAGGTTTTTTTTTAAATTATAGGAGTGATTATTATTAGGCATGTGGCATAAGGAAACTTGCCTAATGTTTTTGCCCTGACCTGCCTGGATTTGAAACACAGTCTCATGCTTGTAAGGCAAGTGCTCTAACTACTGAGCTACAGGACTCCAATGGGATTAGAGTAGAGAGCTCCAGTGGAGTAGTGAGCACCAGCACTGATACAATGGGGAGAAAGAGCAGGGGAATGGGATAAGAGTAGAAAACCCTATTGGAGGAGAGCGAGCACCAGCACTAGACACAAGACATAATAGTGGGGAAGAGCAGGGGAATGGGACTAGTTTAGGGAACTCCAGTAGGAAGATGGGAGGGGAGATCGAGCATTTGCATGACACCGTGGTGTGGGGATAGGGTAGGGTGAAGAACAAGGGAATGGGATAATAGCAGAGAGCCTCCTGGAGATGGGAGAGCAGCCAACCAGCAAAGCCAGTGGTGGCCTCCGCATGTGCTGTAAACATTCTGTGATTGCATTGCCATCTGAGCAGTTTTGAACACAGTTCATACAACAAGGGATAAACAATGAAGCATTTTCAATGTAAAATGAAACTGCCCTAGTTTGGACGAAATTAGATCCCATTCAATGGCTTATTTCTTTTTGAAGCCTATCAATATATCAGTTCCTGGCAAACAGGTTTGAACTGTCTGGCTCAGGAAAGTGCTAGTTTTGAATAGCGCACACAGTAACATGAGAAGAAGCTAATTCTCATGACATGGTTTTGCTCTTCCCTTAATCTTGTTTAGGAATTCTGCCTTCAGCTAAGCCTTTTCGTAGTTGCCGAATGTCATTTGTTTTCCTTCCTGGAAATCCTTCGCCCCACATACAACAACATTTCCCTACATCTTGATTGGCAGATCGCTTTCTGGGGGGTAGTAATCCCTTGCAAAATTGCTTGGTGACTCAACTCATGATTGTTTGTGGGACACTGTTGTGCGCAATTGGCTGCCGCGTCTCACCCACAAATTATACAGTCAATTCACTTCACAGTAAATTCTACGCAAGTTTGAGACATCTCAAAGACGTCATAAGGCCTATATCAAACACAAGAATGCTAATTATGGTGCTGATTACTATTATCTTTAGCGAGTACATGCATCTGTTTTCGCTGACACGTGGCGAAATCCCATTTGAGTCTGGATTTAATCCTGCAGCATTTTACTCCATTTATGTAGCAAGCATCAGCCTGTCTCAGTTGGTAGCACTCTCACCTCTGAGTCAGAAGCCTGTGGGTTCACACCAGGACTTTGAACACGTCGTCTAGACACGCACTGCAATTTCACTGCTGGAGGGAGCCTATTCCTTTGAATGAGAGGTTACATTCGAGCTTCCGTCAGTGTCTGCTCAGTGATGCTAAAGGTCCCATGGCACAATTCAATAAGACGAGGGAGCTTCTCCCTGTGTCTTAGCTAACAATAACCCAGATAAAATTGGTCACCCACTTCATGGCATTTGGTGATACAGGACCTAGCTCTGTGCTAATTACCTGCCTTGCTTATCTACAAATATATAGTTACTGCACTTTACAGTAAATCCTGTGAAGCACTTTGAGATGTTTTTATGACTTGACAAATGACTGTATTAAACTGCAGTGATCATTATTATTATATTGTTTTATGGGCTTGTTTTAAGGTTAAGCTTTATTTGGTAAGTTTTTCAGTTTGATGTTAACAATGGGATCGCTTGTGAGACTGTGCCACAGATAAAAATTCTAACTTAGATGTTTGGGCCTATAGATTTTGTCTTCACTACCGTGCATTCCTGCAAGCACTGGCCTGCTTCATGCTAAGTCTTGGTATTGCCTTTCAAGTCGGGAGAATGCCTCAAATTGTTTCACAGAAATTAAAAACTGTTGAAGTTTAACGACTGTATATTTTGTGGGTGAATGTGGCAGCCAATTTGCAAAGAGCAATGTTCCACAAACACAGTAAATGATCAATTTGATCTGGAGAATCGTTAGGATTTATAGGTGAAAGGTGATAGCCAGTTGCGCACATCAATGTTTCACAACAGCCTTGGAATGAGTGACCAATTGTATTTGGGTGATTGTTGGCCAGGACACTGGGAGAAACTCCCTTTTCTTTTGAAATAGTATCACAGGATCCTTAAGGTCCACCTGAACAGCTAGATAGGACCTTGGTTTCAAGTCTCACCTAAAGCAAGTCCTCAAGTTGTTGTTGATGATGTGGTTTTGAAAGTTTACCAAATGTCCTATATTTTTGGACAAGTGGATTTTGTATTTTCTCAGAGAGAGGTTACATTTTGAACAGAACATTTGAGAAAAGTAGGAAATACGTTCGTTTGACACACATAACTTGAATGCTTGGAAGTTTGAAGTTTAACAAGTTCATTTTGGTGCTGTTAATACACACTCACTGCACTTCACTGTAAAATCCTGTGAAGTGCTTTGAGACGTCTTCCTGACATGAAAGGTGCTATAAAGCAATGCAAGCGGCATTCTAAAAATTCGACCCACAAAATCTAGTCAATTTACTTTACAGTATATTCTGTGAAGCTGCTTGAGACGTCTCAAATGTGATGAGGTACTATATCTAATGCAAGTATTATTATTGTAATAAAGATTTAGGACAATAATTTTTCATCAAAAACCAGGAGATTTGTTAAGGTTATATACTATATTTTCATAGATACAAAAATTAACTTATTTGTTTTCAGTCAACTGATAATGAAACTGTAACTACGCATTGAATGATACTGTATAGAAGAATATTAACAGCATAATGTCAAGGGCTATAAATAGCATATGGTTTGAAAATGTTTATGATGAGAGTTTACAAGGAGAGTTCAAATAGCAAATCCATTATAAACTCAGTCTTTTAACTTGTGAAAGCCAAAACGATGAAATATAGTATATTATTCTGTAAAACCAGATATGCTGGCAACAGTACAGACCCAAAGAGTGTTTACAGTGTAAGTCTTATTAAATGTTCCTATATAGCAATGAATGGAATAGGTTGGCATGTTGAAGTAAGTCATTTCAGCCTTTCTGCAGATTACATTTGAAAGATTTGTAATGGAACATTTGTTTTGAGCCTTTGCTGGGTGGATCTCTTGTTTGCTGGTTAATGAGACTGAAACTACAGTCATGAATAATTAAGAGTGTGCTTTCTGAACATGCACCAGATGGATTCTCTTCACGGTATAATTCCTCCTAATCTTGGAGACGATTCCCCAGACTCTCTGATGCCTTTGGAAAATAAAACTGTAAATAATAATAATGATAATAATCCTTGTATTGGATATAGTGCCTTATCTTGTCGTTGAAACATCTCAAAGCGCTTTGCAGAATATATCGTCAAGTGAATTGACTCACTATTGTGAACAAATATGGCAGCCAATTGCAAACAGTTATGATTTGAGTGACTGAATAATTATTATGATTTTTTTTTTTCGAAAGGATTAAATCGAGGGCACTAAATAAAGTGAGGGTTTTGAATGGCATTCCTTAAGAACTCCAAGTGGCAAACGGGAAGTGATTGGAAGTCCAGCACACTGATCTGCATCAAATCCGCTCTGATGGGCTCTATTTACGGAGTTGATTTACGTCAGATCAGTGACTTAATCCTGGTTCCTGGACAGAATTTATAATAATAATAATCCTTGCATTTGATATAGCGCTTTTCACATCTTATCGACATCTCAAAGCACTTCACAGCATATACTGTAAAGTGAATTGACTGTATATATATTTGTGGGCGAAATGCAGCAGCCAATTGCACACAACAGTGTCCCATAAACAGTCATGGATTGAAATGACCAATTTTATTATTGTGGGGTTTTTGGAGGGATTATTGTTAGGCGTGTGGAGTAAGGAAACTTGCTCAACGTTTCATCCTGAATTTCCACACCTTCGGTTATAAAACCTCCTGAAGGAATCCCATTTTCTTTTAAAAAACAGAGAAAATCCCTGGTCTTTAGACCCCAATGTGTTGTAAGTAAAGATGAGTTTGTTAACTATGCCTCATCTGCTCGCAATAAGGAGAGTTATGGCAGCAGGGTAAAACGTTAAACTATAAGAGCAGGTTGAATAAACTTAGTCTTTATCCCTTATTATCTTATTCCCTTACATTTAAAAGATTGAGGTATGATCTGATTGAGTTTTTAAAAAAATAATTAAGGAATTTGATCTGGTAGATCTGGTATCAGTTGTGGCGTGGGAATCCAGAACAAGGGGGCATAGTCTTTAAATTAGAGCTAGGCCATTCAGAAGTGAAATCAGGAGGCAGTTTTTCACTCGGAAGATAATGGAAATTTGGAGCCACCTCCCCAAAAGGCTGTGGATTATGGCTGGATCTATTCACATTTTCAAGACTGAGGAGGATAGATGGTTGTTAGATCATCATACTTAGGGATCTGGGGCCAAGGCGGGTAATTGGAGTTGAAATATAGATCGGCCATACTCTAATAGAATGGCAAAACAGGCTCAGGGGGCTGAATGGCCTACTCCTGTTTCTATATTTCATAGAATAGTGTGGTTCAAGAGCTATGGGATAAGATGCTTCACTTCACTCTCCTGGGTTACATTAGTGTCTCTTGGCGCTGATCAAGTTTCAAATAGATTTTTCTTGCATACTTAGGAATACAGTTTGGCCTAGATTTTGTGAGGGGTGGGGGGAGGGGGAAGTACAATAGTACTGTATGTTGTAATGTAAATGTTTGAACTGAACAGTTTAGTCTATTTAGGGCATCAAAAGGAATTGTGCCTTACTCACTGACAGTTCTGTATGCACAAAATGTTTGTGTTGCATTCTCAGATATGACTAATCAAATAATACAGTAAAAGCCCATTTATCTGGCACCCTCGGGAACTGGCCAATGTCGGTTAAAGTGCGTGCTGGATATTCGGCTGAAAACACACCCAAAAAATATAATTAAAAAAAACATTGTGCCGGATAAATTCCGGTTAATCGAATGGGGACTTTTTTGAGGTGCCGATAAACGGGCTTTTACTGTAATTATATCATCCAAAATGGCATAAAATGTCTACCTCCTGCAGTTCAAACATATTAAGTAGCATCCATTCAAGTGTAACATGGCAGTGTTATTGGTCTGGCTAACTCATCACTATAAACCACTTCAAAACAGTTCACAGAATACACTGTGAAGTGAATTGATTGTATATTAGTGGGCAAAACGAGGCATCCAATTGCGCACAGCAGGGTTCCCACACACAGTTATGAATTGAAATTACCAATTTATTATTGCTTTTTTTCAAGGGATTATTATTAGGCTTGTGAAGTAAGGAAACTTGCCCAAGGTTTCACCCTGCCTGGAATCAAACCAAGGTCTCTCGCTTTTAAGGTGAGTGCTCTAACCAATGAGCTACAGGACTCCACTTGCATATCAAATGCAAGGATGATTATTATTATCAATATTATTATTATTGTAGGCAAATTAAATGAAGGGCGATTAGTGAAATGAAAAAGGAGCTGTTACATGTGCAGACTCTGGTGAGAATGGCATTGGATAATGCTGCATCCGCTTCACCTCAGCAATTTGCCTTCGGCTTGCCTTTCACTCACATTCCTTTCCCCTTATTAGGGAGGACACAAGACTTTTCAGGCTGTTTCCCACACTCCAAGCCATGTGCAGCCGATCGGCTTGCTTCACCTGTTAGCACAAGCCGGTTCAGGTACATTTCTCTAACATTGTAGACAAAATAATTTCCATAATTATCCCCATACTCGGCCCCAAACCAAGTGATGATTGATGACATTTCCGTATGCCCTTGAGAAAGGGGGAGCAGTTATTAAGGTGTCCGTTCTGACAGAGGATTACTGTTTGATCCTTAAATTATCAGCTGCCAGTTCACATTGATTAAGGCACTTTCTGTTTCGCCTGAATAAGAAATGCAATGATAGATGGTTGTAATCTCAGTCGATTGCATTCCAGGTATTTTTCATGCAATGGAGGCTAAATTATTTTGGGTTCCTAACAAGCTTAGCTTGTTGGAGCCCTGTAGCATATTTTCCCCTCTCAGCTCGGGTCACACGCCTCCTGTGCAGCGCCTTGGGACGTCCTCCCGACGTGAAAGGCGCTCTATAAATGTAATTTGTTGTTGTTGTTGTTGTTGGTCAAGGCACTCGAGCACACGACAAGTTAGAGAAGCCGGTTTTGATTCCCACGTAAGGCGAAATCTTAGGCAAGTTACCTTACTCCACACTCCTCTTTTAATCCAGCAGTAAGTAAGAACTCCGTTGTTTGTCAATTGACGGATCACTTTCTGGGTGATGTAATAATCCCTTCAAAAAAATTAAATAAAAAATTATTTGGTCACTCAATCCATGACAGTTTGTGGGACAATGCTGTGCACAATTGGCTGACGTGTATCGCCTATAAAACATACGATCAATTCATTTTACAATTTATTCAGTGAAGCGTTTTGAGACGTCTCAATGACATGATAAGGTGTTACCATCAAATGCAAGGCTTAGTATTATTATTAGTTAAATGGGTTTAGGAACCTAATGGGCATCAGTGGGGTGCAAAGTAGGAATTTTTGCTCATGTATCCTTCATTGATACAAATGAAAGGATGTAAATTGCAATATTCTAAACAGGCGAGAACTGCAAACTGTTTTGCTGTGTAAAATATGAATCCTCTAATGCTATATTTTTTATCTCCATGACAAGTAATTTACTAGAGTGTGGGACAAGTGATGAGAGCACAATAACATAAGAAAGCTACAGCAATTTAGCAACTTAAGACAGCTATTTTTCTTCATGATGTGTTAAATCACTCAGAGCTGAATGAATTTTGAGGAAATGGATTCTCTGGTGATGCAGAGGAAAGTCTCGGAAATTGAACTGTACATCTGTGAATTGGAAGTGGCTTTAGATATTGTCACGTCTATTCCTCAGCGCTAAGGTGGCGGGTCTCAATAATAATGCTTACATTTGATACAGCTCCTTATCATGTCGTCGAGACTTCTCAAAGCACTTTATCGTGAATCAAGTGAATTGACTGTGTATCTTGTGGGTGAAGCATGGCATTCAATTGCACACAGCAGTGTCGCCCAAATAGTTGTGGATTGAGTGTCCAAATTGTTTCTTTGAGGGATTATTACCACCAGAAAGCAATCCTATTAACCAGCTTCCTGTTCACTGCTAGGTAAACAGAGGTGTGTGGAGCACGGACATTTGTCTAAGGTCTCGCCCTGTCCGGGTATTGAACCTAGCGCTTGTTCTTGGTGTAGGATTTAGAACCAATTGCCCAGTACAGCAACTGAGTTGGATGCACGATCTATGTTGACTGTTTCATTAATGAGAGACAACTAGGAGTTTGAAACTGCCCATTATTGACGGGGGAGGGAATAGGCTTTGAGAATGTGGTATAATTATTAATGATTTGTAAGATGCTCTTGTGGATGAAGCCTTACCTCACAAAGTAACTTGCGACACAAATAACCAAAGCTGGAAGCGAGGGAGGGAGGGATTGGTGAAAAATGCAATATGTGACATTTTTCGCCCACAAATTTTCAGTCAATTCATTTTAGTATATTCTGTGAAGCACTTTGAGATGTTTAGAAGACAAGCGCTATTTCAAATGCAAGGATTATCATGATTATTATTATTACAGAGCTGGTATGGCATTTCAGTGATGCTTTACAGATACTGGCTCAGCTATCATGGACTATTGCAGGACAGAAAGAGGCCACTCGGCTCATTGTGCCTGTGCCATCAGTGATAATCAGCCCAACACAAGTCACATTTTTCCCCCTAAAGTTTCAAGCCAGTACAATACTTTAAGATGTCCTCTCAGCGTATGTATCATTGAATGCAAGTCTTATTATTGTTATTATGAGGCTGAACGTTAGAGATTTGAGCTGCCTATTGTACACACTGAAAACCACAACGGAACTGAGCAGAGATCTTGATTCATTGAAAACAAACCTCCTTTGTGCACAGTACCAGTCAGACGCTAGGAACTAGTTTGATCTGGTCAGGCCTCACTTTCTGTTACACAGCAGCACCAAAGATTGAGTACATGCCCAACCTTTCAGTCAACCCTTCCAGCAGGTATTCTCCAGCATCAACATGTTATATTAATACTGATCCTTACATTTAATACAACATCGTTCACGTCAGGACAACATCCCAAAGCACTTTGCAGGCAATATTGTAAATTGCAGTGTAGCTGAATATGGCAGCCAATTTACGCATAACAATGTCCCAAATGTTTGGTTCATTTGGGAGTTGCCTCTGTCCTCACATGCCTGAGTGTTTAGCCCGAGGTTTAAGGGGTGACCTGATAGAGGTCTTTATGATTATGAAGGGTTTTCATGCAGTCCATAGGGAGAAGCTATTTTCACTTGTTGGTGTATCAGTGACTGGAGGGCATCAATCTAAGCTGGTAGGTGGTTGAGGCACAATTCATATTAGCTTTGAAAACAAAACTAGCTTAAACACAAGTAAAGCACTGGGGTACGGAGAAAAGGGAGGCAAATAGCACTGAAAAGATTGCTATTTAAAGGAGCAAGCACAGACATGAAGGGCTGAATGCAAATCTTTCTGTGATGTGATTGATATATCACCCGAAGGACATCAACTCCAAAAATCAAATGCCGCCCCCCCAGCACCGCATTGGAGTGTTAGCACAGACGTGAGTTTGAATGCCTGATGTGAGGCTTGAAACCACAAGCTTCCGATTCAGAGGTGAGAGTGCTGATCCGTTAAACAGCGCTAGGCCGTAATACGTTTAACAACACTGGGAAAATATTGTGTGCTGGTTCGATTTGTCAAAGAATATAACCGGGAATAGCCAATTCTTGGGATGTCCTCCGGATGTGACAGGCGCTATGCAATCTGTTGTTGTTTTCGAATATTGCGCCGAAAATGTAAGACAAACATTCCCAGCTGTGATTCACTGATTACTGTCCCACAAACCCCACAAACCCCACATTTAAAATGCAAATGAAACGTTAAACTGCAATGCGGGAAAATATGGGGCTTGATAATCCCAAAATAGATTAAACGCCCCTTTGTGTAGTATGTTAGGTCTATATGGTTTTATCAACTGCAATGCAGAATGTAATTAAAATTGCAATAAAGCCAGCTCATTCGTTTTTCAAAGAGTTGACGGGGTGGGGGGAGAATCTATTCTAAGCAACTCAACAAATGAACAGGCTCCTGCAGTCTAAGACCGTTACTCATTACCTTACATTTTAATTAGGCTAACGAGATGTCGAAGTGTTTTCAGAACGATTTGTTTGAATTAGCATCACAATCGAAAACACGGTGAAAGCAAATGGAATTGTACGTCTCAAAAAAAAAGACCTCGTCAAACGCAGGGATAAAAACACCATAATTTTCCTCCCTTGTCGCAATCTTTATCCGACATTATGGCAGGAGAGCTTTGCTGTTGCCAGGTACTGTGACAATTGTCTTAATAATCGCACAATGTGCTGCAATGTTCTCAAACATCCTTGAGCAACACACCCAGACATCCAATGGGGCTCACACTCACTGCCTCCACATTCAGTCCTTTCATTAATGTCGTCCATTTCACATTGCGTCGATATCTCAGAGCGCTGCTCAATGGGAACTGCATTGTTGAATAAACCCATCAAAAGCTTCACGCTATTAGCTGTGAGCGAGCAGATGAAGAGATTTATGGCTTTGCAATATCCTTCACAACTCCATCCAATTACGCCATAAGTGTTTTTTGTGTGTTTTTGATTGGATTTCTATTCTGGTAGTCGAAATTAAAAGATTGTGTTGACGTCTTGAATTATTTCACCTATTTCTTGTTGATAAACATTTGCAGCTTCAAACTGCTATGACATAAAGGGCCCTTTTGCCGAATGCTCCAATATCATACAGAGGTCCAAATGCAACCTATATGGTTGTAGCTAAAGGTTCTTACACAAAGATCACTAAACAGGTGTTTCGTGCATAGAATATGTCATTTGCAGTTTAAAAAAATTATGCACCAAGGTCCACTTTATACTCCATCTATATGGCTGAACTTTGATGAGAACAGCTCTGTGCTGAGAAAGCCTTAATAGGGGTTGATTTACAAAAGGATTGAAACGTCTCGGCCCATTTGTGACACCTAATTGAATTGCAAATCCGTTTTGTTGTGACACATTTGTTCAGTGCTTTTGGAATAAGTGCTGGCAGAGCTGTGAGACATTTGAGGCATTTTTCAATGCAGAGAGGGGACATTAGAGATAATCACATGACGAATCCCCCTCCCACCTCCCCCTCTATATCCAGACTTGAAACACAAAAGCTTCCTCTTTGACAGGTTTCCCGAACGGTCGAAAGGAGTGGCGTCAGGGTGTCAGCCTGGCTTCAGTTGGTGGCACTCACACTGTAACTTGGAGCTCATACAGGTTGTAGAGTTCCTGTAGCTTGGTGGTTAGCACTCACCTTACAAGCGAGAGACCTATGTTCGAATCCAGGCAGATCAGGGTAAAAGTTTGAGCAGGTTTCCTTACTCCACACACATGCCTAATAATAATCCTTCCAAAAAAAACACAATAATAAATATTGGTCATTTTCAATCCATGACTGTTTGTGGGACACTGCTGTGTCCAATTGGTTGCCACATTTGCCCACAAATGTACAGTCAATTCACTTTACTGTATATTCTGTGAAGCGCTTTGAGACATTGATAAAATGTGAAAACTGCTATACAAATGCAAGGATTATTATTTATTATTATATAATCCAGGCTGAGGCTTAAGTGAGAGCACTGCATTGTCGGAGGTGACATCCTTTGGATAAGACGTTAAACGCAGATGAAGTCTACCTGCTCTGATAGACGTTAAAGATCCATTGACACCATTCGAAAGGAGAAGGCAGTTTTTCCAGATACCCTGACCAATGGGTCAGAGTATCTGGTCAATGCACCCGACCAAATAAAACTGACATGTTTTATCAATCAGCCCAGCATCATTCACTCCAAGGCTGTTTGTGGGATACTGCTTTGGTGCAAATTGGCTACTGTGTTCACCTATACAAATATAATCACTGTTCATTACAGTAAATCCTGTGAAATCCCGCAGTAAATCCTGCGAAGCGCTTTAAGTCTTTCCTCTGTCGATATCATATGCAAGGATTACTCATTATTATCCCCACAGACAGTCCCTTAAATCCCTTAAATGCCAATTTATAAAACCAGCAGCGCTGTTGAAATGTTAAAAATAAAATGGGAGCATTAGCTATGTAGAGTGCTTCCGTCCCCTAATGTCTGATAATCAGGTATTCCATTAACATTGCATTATTCAATTTAGCAAACCTTGATTTGAAACTTTGATTAGTGCAGACCAGTCACTGGGGGCAGTGAGTCACCCCACTCAGCTCTTGTTAATCCTGCAAGCCAAAGCCCAAATAGGCAGAGTGGTCTTCAGTGGACAAGCGATAGGAAAGCTTGCCAGACAGCAATATCAATGGCAAGCTACAATAGAAGCCCATTTATCCGCACCCTCGGGACCTGGCCACTGCCGGTTAAAGCGCCTGCCGGATATTCGGCAGAAAACGCAACACAAAAAAAATTACATTTATTTAATATTTTTTTAAAAAACATAGCATATTAATAATAGGTTAAATAATCATTCATATGATAATATAATATATAAATAATAATGATAATAATTTTACACACAGTGACCAGGCAGTTCAGAGAGATCTTTAAGCTAGTGCGAAAGTTACACTGTTCTCATTGGGGGCAGAAGAGAGGAAAGCTTGTGTTATTGAGAAAGCAGACAGTGAGCGGCGGCCGCTCAGTTGAGTTAACTTTCTTTCCAAAAAGCCTTGCGATGCCTGTGTGTGTGTGTGTGCACTAACTTGAAACACCGCACTCTGTAAAACGAGCATTGCAGGGATGAATCTTTTTTATTAAAATAAAAGCCAATGAATTGATCCGCAAGCTTTGCTCAGGGTGGGTGGGTGTTTTGGTGTTTTGTGGCTAAATTAAATCTAAATTAATCAACTCACCCTCTGCCTCTTTCAAAAACTACACTCCTGAGAGTGCATTGCTTTACAATACAGGCAGCATTCTGAGCTAGCGCCACCATCAGGCACCTAGTAGCAGCATTCCAAAATACTGACGCAACACAAAACACCAAAAAAATAAATTTTTCTGAATAAATTCCGGTTTATCGAATGCGGACCTTTTTTTTGTGGTGCCGGTTATACAGAAGTTACGGTTGATCGGGTCATGGATAAATGGGCTTCTACTGTATATGGTTTTAGCTGGTTAGACTCCAGCAATTACCCCAATGCACGTTCTGGGGGCTTGGCTCTTGCCAACCTGTGCCTAGTACTTTCTAGAATTGGAAAAGCAGGATGCAATCCTCCAGGGAGAGAGTACGCATACCATTCCAACAATCTATAATAGTAATAATAATTCTTGCATTTAAAATAGCGCTTCTCACATCTTATCGACGTCTCAAAGCACTTTATAGAATAAACTGTAAAGTGAATTGACTGTATATTTGTGGACAAAATTATCTATCTCTGGGATTTGCATGTGTAGGTGAGATGTATGGAATTCTCAGTTTGGTTTGGATTCGCACAGTGATGGGTTTCCGCACGTGTCTGACAAACACCTGAACAAAAACAGTTTTTATTTGGAACTGCCATTCACAAGGCGGCAGGTAATGAATGGTCCTGCATGTTACAGTGTTCCTTGTAAACCTCTAGCACATCTACACCATGGTTTCAAAACACATCATTGTGTTTTTATTACCTGCGTTTGATGAATGATTTCCTCCTGCCACCAGCCTTAAGGTTATTTCCAAACTACAGTAAATATGCTGCGGAAGGAATGGTGCATGTGAAAGATGAACCTTCAAAGCTCCGACTGCTAATTTTATATCAATTGGACACTTCCCTGAACTCACAGTGAAGCCATATATGGAAATGATCAGGGTGGTTCAACAAGCAGTTTCAACTGGTAACTTCTTATCTCAACAGAGTGTGACGTCCAAAAGATAGGACTTAAATTACGGAGCTGTGTTAATGAGCACGCCCAGAAAAGTTTTAAACTCTCGTAGTTTCAACATACTATCTCTTCCTATACCTGTAAAATGAGGGCGCTAGATAAATCCAAGTTGTTGTTGTTGAGTCAGTGATAATGTGTCTCGTGATCTCCGAGTTTCGGGTTGGGATAAAACTGTTTACAGGCTGTTTCATCCATTGTTGCTGATGTTAGTAAATCAATTCATTTGCTAGAAGGTCAGTAGTGCCTATAAAATGTCTCATGGGGAAATTTCTGCCAAGTGGTGTGACTGTATTATGCAAGCGAATGAGGCAGGCAATTCATGCACAACAATATCACGCAAACAGCCAGGATGTGAATGATCAATTTCATCTGGGTGGGGTGGACGATTGTTTGACAAGACACTGGGAGAAACTCACTTCTCTTTTCGAAACTGCGCTGTTATTTCTCAAAGACACCGTTATCTCTCAAAGATGTCTTTGTACACGAAAGAGTCGTGCGAAAAGTTTCACTAAAAATAGATTAATTAATGCAATTTAATGGGTACATGATCTAACAATACCTTACACAGTTTATCCTTCACCAACACACCTTGTGACTTTCACAAACTAGGCCATATGTTTGGAGGTGTGTTTTTTCTCTCAATCTAATTTTTATATGTAACTTGTTACCATTGACATTCCTGTCACCTAGGCCTGTCACGGTACATTTTGCTGTTTGGAGTTAATAGGGGCATTCTATTTTCTACTAACGTCATTAACATAATGAATAGCTGTATGCTATTCTTTAAACAGCTTAATCATTATTGTATTCCCAATAAACACTGATGTGGCCTTTAATAACCGCATAGACAACGGCAACTAAAGTGGTTGAATGTGGCTGATGTAACGACCCTATAATTCGTTAAAGGGGATAATTCCTTTTAAAAAATACTAAATAATAATAATAATGCGGTCACCCAAACCACAACTGTTTGTGGGATATTTGCTGTGTGCAATTGGCTGGTGCGTTTCGCCCACAAAATACACGGTTAATTCACTCACCAGTGGATTGTGTGAAGCGCTTTGAGAAGTCTCAACAATGTGATGAGGAGCTGGGTTAAATGCAAGGATTATTCTATTTTCTGAGCTGGGGAAGTCAGTCAGAGTTGGAAGCAAGGTGTACTAGGCTACTGGAGTCACAGAAGCTGGAGTCACAGGACATGCCTGTACCTAGAAAGGAAAATCAAACTTGTATTGCGTACACCAAGGTCAATGCTCGCATGGTGATGTATGTTTGAACTGTACCCCAGAATGGTTAAATGGGATTAACTTCCTTCACTGTGGAAATTGCAAATAAGAAACTAACTACAACAAGCTTGTCTAATCTTTGTACCCTGATGTCATCCTAAGGCCCAACTCATAAATAAATGGTGGGCTAATAATTAACTCTGCAGTAAAAATTAAATATATAATAAGCCTTCCTTAGCAATTGATTCATCACTCTAAGCTTCCCACTGCCTTTAACCCATATAGTAGCATATCTCCTCCACCTTGTTCAAACTATGACAAGGTTATACCTGGTGTGGATTTTTTTTCAAGGCCTATATAGCCTGTATTTCCAAAAAAGAAAATGACAATCGCCAACTTTTTTGGTTTGAGTTTCCCTCAACGCTGGGACTGATTGAGTCTGGGATGAAAAATGTCCAGTTAATGCTCATCTGTGCATGTCCTTGCAGTGGTATGCAGGTATCTACAAGCATCCCAAAAATAATAACCTTTGCATTTGATATAGGGCCTTATTACACTGTCCAACCATCTCAAAGCACTTCACAGGATTTTATAGTTAAATGTGAACACAGCGTCATTTTTGTTAGGTGAGTGTGGCAGCCACACAAACCAGCTTTGAATTGAGCTAAATATTTTATCTGGAGGATTGTTGGCCAGGAAACTGTTAAGAGATTGGCTTTTCTTTTCTCAAGTAATAAATGGGATGTTTAACGTCCGCCTGAACGTGTATGGATGGGACCTCGGTTTAACAACTCACTCGATGGACAGCACCTCCGCCATTGCAACAACTTGTAGTTGATATAGCGCTGTATCACGTTGTTATCTCAAAACCCGTCACAGGATATACTGTAAAGTGGATTGAGGGTGAAATGCAACAGCCGGTTGCGTACCTCAGTGTCTCACAAACAACCATGGAGTGAGCGACCCATTTTATTTGGGGGATTGTTGGCCAGGACACCAGGAGAGACAAACTCCCTTCTCTTTTCAAACAAACAGTCCTTGATTTAACGTCCCATTCCAAATGACAGCACCTCCGACAATGTAACACAGCCCCAGCACTGCATCGGACTGACAGCTGTGAAGTGCTGAGTTGGGGCTTGAACCCACAACCTTCTAATTCAGAGGTGAGAAGGCTTCCAACTGAGCCAGGCTGATGGGCTAAGCAAATTATTATTTTAAAATAATCTCAAAGTGACATTTAGCATTATTAGATCCCAATATTATAAATCCTCAGTAACATTGATTGACCTGGAATGCACTAACACTCAAGACTGATGGGCCAATTGTTTCCTCTCTGCGAATTGGGGATGAAAACACCCAAACACATTTCACACATGGCTGTCAGACAATTTACTGGAGCCCCATCAGTCCTGGATCAGAGTATAGAACAGCAAGGTAATTGGCATTCAGCCGTCGTTGGACACAGTTCAAGAAAGAAGTCAGGGAAAATGCTAGAGATGAATGAGTCCATCCTTCTGAGCCTTCACTTTGCTCCGAGAGTTGACTGATTCTATCAATTCGCTGCTCTTCAATCTGCGTCTGCTCCCCATTCAGTCCCACTCTCTCAAAAGCTGTTTGAATCACTTGACTCCAGTGTTAACCTTTACTGTCCCTCTAGAAATAAATGGGCCACATTTCCTTAGCAATCTTTTCCTATTCTGTGGACCATCAATGGGCCTCTCCCAATCTGTTCAATTCTACAGAGTCTGCAAGGTCCTGTTAGCCCCATATTACAAAACAGTGATGCAAAACTATGGAGGTTGTTGAAACAAGCTGTTGGAGATGAATTTTGCCTTGTCACTCCATCCATATTGTGGAAGATATCGCATTGAACTTCACGACTGGTCTGTTATGAAAATGATAGAGCTCTCACACACCAATCCTCAATGAAGTACTTCTGAATCAAATTATTATCATTCCTCTATGTATTTGGGTTGTTGGTCAGTGCATTGCAGTAGAAATAACATATTAATAATAATAATCCTTGCATTTCATATAGCGCCTTATCATGTCCAAGATACCTCAAAGTGCTTAACAGAATATACCATAAAGTGAATTGACGTATATTTTGTGGGCGAAACGCAGTAGCCAATCTCGCACAGCCGTGTCTTACAAAAGTTGAGGATTGAGTCACTCATTTATTATTTTAATATAGTTTTTAAAGAGATTATTACCTGCAGAAAAGCTATCTACCAATCAATTAATAACCAGGTTCCTACTTGCTGCTAGGTAAACAGATGCGTGTGAAGTAACGAAACTTGCCTAATGTTTCTCCCTACCCAGATATCGAACCCAGGTCCTCCCACTTGCAAAGAGATTGCTCTAACCACTAACCTCAGAGGGTAATAGATCTTTGTGGATACCCTGTACATTCCAAGTAAGGTTTCCTGTTACCATCATAAACCTCTTTGTTAAATATTATTGAAGTGACAATTATGTGAGAAGATTTTTAAATAAGATTTTTTTTACAAATGACCTGACCTCCTCTGAAATATCTAAAGCGCTTGCGATTAGAGAGAGTTAATCAAAGTCTCTGGTTTCGGAAGACAGATGGTTTGCTGATAGGCAATGTTTTGACACCTCCCAAAGCCCAAATCCAGGAGCATTCAAAGGAAGGCTTCGAGGCAATTGAATCCTGTCAATGTTCCTTATCACTAGTTGGGTGTTCATTTTGCGATCTCGCATTTTGAGGAACGTCAACACGTGCTTCAACACTCAGCACCTCTGAAAATCAAGAGGACTTTCTAGGTGTAAAATGCTATCATTTTGCCCACAAAATGCACAGTTAATTCACTTTACAGTGTATTCTGTGACACTCTTTGAGACACCTCGGTAAGTGTGATAAGGCGCTATATTGAATGCAAGGATTATTATTATTATCATCCTTCCTTCACTCCACTGTTGCTATGCGGGGAGGCAGTGATTAATTGAATTCTCAAGAGCTTAGTCATGGTATTTTATCACATGATTTGAGATCTTAATTTTAGTATTCACAAAATTTATTTACTGATTAAAACACTTGCCTCACAAGCCTGGGCAGAGAGAAACCTTAGGCAAGTTTTCTCATTCCACACATACCTAGCAGTAAATAGGAATCCGATTGCTGATGATCACTTTTCCATGGGTAATAATAGTCCCTTCATAAATAAATGAAGAAATAAATAAGTTGGTCTCTCCATTCATGACTGTTTGTGGGACACTGCTGTTTGGCTGCTGCGTTTTGCACACAAAATATAGTTAGTTCACTTTACACTATATCCTGTGAAGCACTTTGAGGCGTCTCAACGATGTGATCAGGCACTATAGCAATTGCAAGGATTATTATTATGGTAGAGAATGTGTGTTGCATCTGCCTTGACAATCCTAACCCCCTTAATAATTCTCTTAGTTTATAGCTGTTTTGTTTTAATTTGATTTAATTGTTCAATCCAATGATAAATGTGTGTAGCTTTAAGCAGTGTTCAGTCTATTCAGGAGGGATGAGATTGGATGGGCTGAAGGACTTTTTTCATCCTAACCGATCTAGTGAAGATTTTGTAAATCATAATAATTTTTCAACAGAGGGAATGGCTACAGGCTAATAGTTTTTTTTAATCTAGGATCACATTGTTAGAGCTTGCAAAAGACACTGTACTTTAAAGTCCCAGTGTATCTTAGAGGTCACAGGATGGTTTGCACGAGGCATTGTTTCCTTACATGAGTCCTGTAGCATAGTGTAGCCCTCACATCATAAGTAAAAGCACCTGGGTTCGATTCCTGGTAGGGCGAAACTTTGGTAAGTTTCCTTACTCCACACGTCTCTGTTCACCTCACAGTAACTAGGAACCCAATTGTTAATCGATTAGCAGATCACTTTTCTGGAGGTGATAATCCCTTCAAATAGATACTAATAATAATTTGGTCACTTAATCCACAACTGTTTATGGAACAATGCTGTGTGCAATTGGCTGACGCTTTTCTCCCACTTGAGAGTGTATTCTGTGAAGCGCTTTGAGACATCTCAAAACTGTGATAAGATGATATATCAAATGCAAGAATTATTATTAATATTATCATGCATGAACTGCAGTTGCGCCTTAATCTAAGAACATGAAATCATTCTATTTGTATCAACGCTCTTTGTGAGACTCTGTACACATGCTGTACACAGTCACTACACTCTGAAGTACATCCACATGAAGCGCTTTGCGATGCCTTTGTGGCGTTAAATGCATGCGAGTAAAGATTGTTATCATCAAAATCAAGAACTGTTTATTATAGAGGGAGTCGCAGTTAATAACAGCAGCATTTAATAGCGAGCGCATGAAAATGTAGGCTGTTGTAATCTTATTACATGTTTGATTATGCAGAGCTGCATTATTGAAAAGCCGTGAAACGTCACAGTCTCTTGGGGATCATAGTAGCATCAATATTTTATTAACCTATTGCGATCTATACCTAAAGCAGAATACGCAGCACAGCTGTTTGTGTTTGCCTCTCTCTATTAGAAAGGCGCAGTGATGCAAGACAAACCAAACCTCGTTTTTCAATGGGACGTTAAATAATAGAATGTAAAATTACCATAAGTAACACGGGAGGCAAATGGGAATAAATTAAGCCTTTTTTTTCATCCACAAACGGCTACCTGTTGGCTCTTTGAAGCACTGCGGCCATTTGTTCAACACTCTGAGGCCTTTCATGCATCGCATACTACATCTCGTATGGAAATCTGCAAGACAGGGGGGGAGGAGAGGGATGGAGAGGGGAGGGAAAAGCTCCCCTGGCTTTTATCTAGGAGCGTTGCAGAAGCCTAGTGCTAGCAGGGGCTCTGGCTGACAAAGGCTTGCATACCATGAATGCTGATTTCTAATGCGTTGAATAACAGTGTGGAGCAGCTGTTACAAACCAACCCTCAAGCACAACATTAACCAGTTTCAAAGAAGGCCCTTCCTACAGGCTAAACAGCCAAATGTATCTTTACTAAAGGCAACACCAGTGAGTAACTGTATCTACCACAGATGTATGAAATTTATGACATTTTTAAAAATCCCCGCAACGTAAAAGAAGCTAAGGTGAAAAGCATGCAGGGACAGGGGAGAAGGAGCTCACAAGAATGCTTTAAAGAGGAAGGGCTGAAACTGAACAAAGCAAATAATTACTGGGTGACAAAACAAGCACAGGTCTCATCATAGAGCCTGCTCCTCCCCACCCACCGACCACCAATTGTTCTGAAACCACATTATTGGGTTTCACCTCTGTGCTGAGCAACACAGAGATCAATAGTTGATCTGTTTTCTGTATCGCTGGTGCGGTTTAACAACACAACAAAAAACAAAATTATACAGGGTCTTTCATGTCAGAAGGATGTCTCAAGGCACTGGACATTTAAGGGGTTGAATGCTTCTGGACTATCTGTACATATATTTATATATTTAACTGACCGCCTCACTCAATATTTGTACTCTGTATCTAGGCGGCCACCGATTTCCTTCACTGTGAAAAACTAACTCTCCACCTGTCTTTCCCATTGCTTGTCCAGTAACTCCTACCCTAACTGTTAGGACTTTGGTTTGCTGGGTTGAGAGGATCTTAGTGGGATGATTTCCTGTCCCCAGTGACTGGTCAGCCCTTCCACGTCCTGCCAATGAGCCAGCCTGGCTGGCTGTGCCGTCACCCACAGTGCTCTGGAATTCAGCGGACCCGCCTGGTTCAGGAACTTGACTACCGAGAACGAACTCGATGCCAACATTATGTTGCCAAAAACATCAGCTTGGAGCTAGCTTAGTGCCTGCTTAACTCCCTCCCTCCCTCTCTCCCTCTTGATGACGACTGGGATTTTTCCAGGAAGCTCCTTATCCGTTTGAAAGATTTCCCAACACTAGTGGATTATGTAAGATCCGCAGGCAATGTTTGCAAACAGACAAACCAGAGAGAAACCACTGCTGGGGAATCAATTAAAGTGCGTTTTCCCTTTTTTCCGAGCTGTGTTTGACCAAGCGTGACCCTCTGCAGCTTCCTGTGAGTAAGACAGGCTGCCGATCCCAGCCTTTTCCTGGGGTTTGTGGAAAAGGACAGTGCTTTATCTATCTTCACTTCCTTTACCACAAATCAAGGTCCGATGTTTCACATGGAAATCCCTGTCGGGCTCTCCATCTACCAAACAAGGAAAATGAAAGCAGTCTTACTGTGCACAGCACAGTCTCTGCTTGTTAAGACACGAAAGAACTGCAACAACAAAGTGAACTCTACTGATGTATGATCATATTCTGACTCATTGCCACAGGAGACATTATCCACCAAAATTTCACCCAAATTCAGCTGGTCAAGACCATTCTGGCTTTGTATTTTATTACAATACTAATAATATTTTATATTTTTATATATTTTATATAGTGCCTTATCACATCATTGGGACATTTCAAAGCGCTTCACAGAATATACTGTGCCTCATAATAATCCCTTCCCAAAAAAAACACAATAATAGAATTGGTCATTTCAATCCACGGCTGTTTGTGGGACGCTGCTGTGCGCAATTGGCTGCCGCGTTTCGCCCACAAATATACAGTCAATTCACTTTACAGTACATTATGTGAAGCACTTTGAGATGTCTAGATGATCAAAATGCAAGGATTATTATTTATATTCTTAATTGAACTGTGAATTTTGTGGATGAAATAAGTGACCAATTCTTTTGAGGGATTATCGTCCCCTATAAAGCGATCCGCCAATCGACTAACACGGGGTTCCTATTTGCTGCTGAGTAAACAGAGGCATGTGGAGTTGCCTGAAGTTTTGCTCCGCCCAGGAATCGAACCCGGATCCTTTCGCTTGCGGGTCGAGCACACTAACCGCGACACGACTCCACAATTAGGAAGGTGCAGTCCGCAAAACATGTAGTCTACGCAGATTTGGAAATGCCACTTTGTTAGTTCAGATCTGTGGAAAATTCTTCTTACTTCGATCTTAAGAAACGGGTTTCTAAAATCGAAGCTGAATTGAAGAATTTCCACACAATTCTACCCCTGTTTTCATTTGTTTTAAAGTCAAAACAGCACTACAGGCTGAGGCTAGATGGAATTTCAGGCTGAATAGTGACACCGAATGCCTCATTGGCCTTCATGGATGCAGTAATCAATGTCTGAGGCCTCTTGTGGAGCCTCTGGGATCACTTACTGTGAAAGAAGGAGATTGAATTCAGGAATAAGGTTTTCTAATTCTGCGAGAGTTCAAAATAATAATTTATTGATATATATTTTCCTCTCCCACCTTTCTCTCCCTCGCATTCCACTCCCCATGTCGGGATATTGACCTCGCACACTGTGGGCTGAAAGCTTTAATACAGCGCTGGAGCAGTGCAACACTTGCTCCCTGGTGCTCTTATCTTAGAAGACAAACCTTATAATAAATATCTGTTCCCCGTATTGGTCTACATATATATATATACAGTCACTGCAAGTTGCAGTAAAACCCTGTGAATCCTTTGCCGTGTCTCATTGACGTGATAAGGCAAGACATCAAATGCAAGGATTATTATTTTTGTTATCAATAATGAATAAGACTTCTGAATTTCCCTTTCGAGTTCTGCATTGTAATTTAATTAGCTACCATCATCCTGAATATTTAACCCATCTGTCCGTCCGCGTGTGTGCATCTATTTGGTCGTATGAGAACTCTGTCTTTGCTATCATTATAAGAAGTATGACTTTCAATGACCCAACATCAATCCACCATGAGGCATAGTCAACAGTGAATGCCAATCCCCACCTCCCTCCTCCCCCCTCATTTCCTGCCCCTCCCCCACCACCGCACAGTGCCGTGATCATATAAGACCCCAAGTTGGACAGATGGAAGGAGTGTGAGAAAGCTCCCACATCAGACTGCCAAATCACAGCAGTAATTGTGGCTTCTTCCCACCAGGCAGCTGGCTCAAAGCTATTGAACAGATCACACAAAACGGCTGAACACCGGATAATAAAATAAAGAAACAGTTAAATAAATCTCTCGTCTGAAATGAGATTTTCGCATATTGTGGTCGAATGGAAAGAATCCTACTTCTGTGTATGTAAAGTAAACAATTTCTAGCAAGGGCAGGAATGCAACAACAACAAAATTACACTTGTATAACGCCTTGCACATCATATCCCAAGGTGCTGGATAAAGGGACCATTAAACAAAAAAGGTTCTCTTTGCTGTGTGTTAAAGTCATCCGATGCCGTAAGCATTGGCTCATAGTTTACCGCGAAGTAGTGCAAGTTCCTTTGAAAGTTAATTGCTTTGAGAATGCCCTGTTGCCCAACAGACTGGCAAGAATTTCCATGTCTGTGGCAATGATAGAAACTCATTAAGAACTCAAGAGGAAATGACTATTGGATATGTTGACAGGTTTGTCAGCCTGGTTCAATCGGAGGCACAATCACAGACGCTTGTGGCTTCAACACCCCACCCCTCCCCCCCGCCCCCAACCACCCCGCTACGTCAGGACTTTCAATTCTTCCCGACCTGAGAAGCGCTATACATATGTAACTTTGTGGTTTGTTGTTAAATTCACATAGTCTGAGCGGACACGCCAAATGCAATGCCGGGGGGAGTAGTGCATTGTTAGAGCCGCCACCCTTGGAAAGCGCCATTAAACCCGGGTCCCATCTGTGCCTGTTCGAGTGGGCGTTAAGGATTCCATGGCACTACCCAAAAAGAGAAGGAAATCAGTCACTCGCTCCAAGGCTGTTTATGGCATATTGCTGTTGTAATAGTCAGCCGCATTTCACCCATGAAACGCACAGTCACTCCACTTTGCTGTGAATCATCTTAAGTGCTTTGAGAGATTATCCTGACGCAACAGTCACTACATCAAATAGTGATGGATTATTGGATTATTGTTATTCTTATTTTTATTTAGCCTGAGAAGGATCTGCTATTGACTTACTGGCCATTTCTGCACTGTTAAGTAAGCATTTGCATGGAGCACGCTCACTTATTCAGTGATTGAAGCAATTGTCTTTAAAGGACTGAATAGGATGAGAAAATGCAGTCAATCGGTGGCTCTTGAAGCTCGGGCATCAGCATCGGATGTCAGTCCTGCGAGTGGCATTTGAAGTAGGATTGAATAACACGTGAAAAAAAATATCCTTTAGCAATAACACAGAGCAGCAGTGTCTCGGGCTAGAGGAATCTTCATTTTGGCAGCAGCTGAACTTTGCTGCAATGTGCGGATAACAGAAGGAGAACAGAGAGAACCAGGCATTAGCCTCTTGAAAGAATTCACTGGCACGGCTCCAAATATTTGGGTTTAACCAAATAGCATTGAATTTAAGCCCAGGAGAAAGGACCGCAGTGACATATGGCATCAGTTGCAACCAGCCCAAGACTCACCCTTTGTGACTTGACTACATTCCTCACACAGTTGCCATCAATGTCTTTGCAACTGTCTGGCCCATATTTAAGGAATGACGTGTCCAATTGTCCAATAAACTTGGTCTGCAGAAAGCTGGTGTGGATTCTCTTGAGTTTGGATGGTTGAAGTGTGATCCAGTTGAGGTGTTTCAAATGATAAAGAGATTCGATAAGGTAGCTACAAAGAAATTACTTTCTCTGGTGGGAGAATCCAGAACAAGGGGTATCATCTTAATATTAAAGCTGGGTTATTTCGAGGTGAAATCAGGAGGCTTTTTTTCACACAAAGTGTAGTGGAAATCTTTTCCAGACTGAGGTGGATAGATTTTTGTTAGGTCAGGGTATCAAAGAATATGGAGCAAAGGTGGATAATTGGAGTTGAGGTACAGATCAGCCATGATTTAATTGAAGGATGAAACAGGGTTGAGAGGCTGAATGGCCTACTTCTATTCCTATGTTCCTAATTGTTGGTAAAGTCCCAGGCTTTGTGGGCGTGGCAGGCTGACAGAGGACTTCAGTTTTCTCCTATGACCCGACAGAGTGAATAAAGGTGTTTCTCCTGGCCACCACATCCCTCAAATCAGAAAGCAATGACTGAACAGCATTGAGCTGCTTAACTCTTAAACCCTGTGTTACATCAATTGTCACAATTTCATTCAACTTTGCAGCCTGACAAATTACAAAGAATATTCAACACAGAAACAAGCCACTTGACACAACCAATCTGTGCTGGTGTTTATACCACTAATCTTTAACCATTCCCTATTCCCACGTATACCCCTCTCCCTCGTGTTCAAATCTAGCCTCCTCTTGAATGCATTGACACTATTAGATTGAACAACCATTTCTGGCAGCGAGTTCCACCATCTCACTACCCTCTGTGAACATAGAGTATCTGAATTACAGCGGACAGCAAAGCTTGCTAAGTCTGACCTGTATGAGTCACACATCTGCCTAAGTTCCATTCAGGAGTTCATATTTCAAAACAAGTTTGAAACTTGTTTTGAAATATGTACTCGTACTTTGGCAAAAGTCACATCGAATGGTCCCAATTGATACGAATTAGGTGAGGTTTACTGTATCTGAATGTTGCAGCTTTGGCGTGGTTCGTTGAGAACACAAACCCTCGCCTCTCGAGGCAGGAACTGCAGCTACACAACCGTTTGTGAAAATCAACAGACGTTCTCCTCTTCACTGCTGCTGCTGGCTGGCCAGGTTTAGACATGCTAAAGCCACACAGGTATGTAGAACTGAAGAACAATGACAAAATAGTTCAAATGTGTTACCTATAACACAAAGTAATTGACAGAGTAGCTATTCGCTATTTAATCCTGAAAGGGTCGGGCAAAGGTAAATTGTCACCTGAACTATACAGGGCTACACGCTAAAGTTGTGGAACCAAGAACTCACCTAGACTTACCTAGCCAGAGAAATTATATTATCTTAAAAATTCAGGCACGTGCAGAACTATGGAGATTCTTGAATTTGGTCTCCATTTCAAAACCAGCTCATTTTAGGAGTTGTGGATAACTGATTTTAAGAAAGTTTCATAATTTGGCACAATCTTGGGTGTTTGTTTTTTTGAAAGAAAAACTTGCATATATATTGTGTCCCACAAACAGGGGATGTAGGTATGTAGAACTGAACTCTTAGAGCGCTTGGCAAAAGCATTCTTACACGCTAACATGTTTTAGACAAACACCACAGCTCATTTTTGCATTTCATATGCAAGGATTATTATTAATAAACTGACGGCCTTATGATGCCATTGAGATGTCTTAAAGCACTTCACGGGATAGACTGTAAAGTGGAGTGATTGTGCATTTAGTGGGCAAAATCAATAAATACCATTGAATTGCATCCAACAATAAAGTTGCAAAGTAAATTGTGATTCCCAAAGGCCATTTTCACAACCAGCCTCTTGTTTTCCGACCTTTTCTTCAAGTATTTAAATTTTTTAAACAAAAGTAGTTAAATAAATGTTAAAGAATAAAAATATTTGGTCACTCAACCCACGACTGTTTGTGGGATGTTGCTGTGTGCAATCGGCTGCTGTGTTTAGTCCACAAAATTTACTTTACAGTATATCCTGTGAAGCACATTGAGACGTCTTAGGGATGTGATAAGGCACTATATCAAAAACACGAATTATTATGTTTATGATTATTTTCGTGGCCTTTCCTCACCCGCTCCAATCAGTGGCCTCTGATAGCAACTCGATTCCCACCTTCAGGAAGGGTTCAGCAGGCTCTATGCTACAGACCATGGGTGACATCGTCATTTTAAAACCAACCACACAAAAAAAACAGAGATGGAGATGGTGTTTGCTGGGCAAAATCTTTGGAAGATGACCTGCAGCAATGTGAACTACCTCAGTTAAAGCCTTTTCACGTCTCTCTCTCTCTCTCTCTCACACACACACACAGTAATCCTGAAGCACTGCTGGTAACCTATTGTGCCAGCTATCTGCAAATATAGATAGATTGAGAGAGGAAAGTTCAAAGTAGTCAATCAGTGTTAAATTGGATTCCAAGCTGCAGTTTATTTGTGCAAGCAGCAGTTTATCTGGCCCAGGTCCACTTGCATTGCTGCTTCATTGCTTGTGGACTCACGTAGCCTGGTCAGTCCACGATTGTTTGTGGTGCGCAATTGGCTGGTGTGTGTCGCCCACACAATACACTTTATATATACAGTACTGTGAAATGCTTTGAGGCGTCTCAATGATGTGAGAAGGCGCAACATCAAACGCAAGGATTACTTTTGTTTATTTTTAAGTCATTGTCTCTGATGGTTTCCACGATGGCTTTGTAACTCTCAAAGCAGTTCATAGCCCACTGTATCCCTGTGCAAGCATTATGTCTGCTAGCATGGTGGACAAATCTTGTTGGAAAGACTGCGATGAGGACATTAGCAATATGGCATTGCAAACAATAATGGTGTTCTCTATTGCGCCGTTCCATATATACGGTAATGTCCCACTACCTATGAATGCTTGCCTCTCGCAATCATTACACTCGATACAGTGCAAAACGATGCCTTAGTAAGTTGCAAGTTTCACAATTGGTCCTCAGATGCATGCTGACCTTTAATTGCACTATTGCTTCAGCTAATGACAGTTCTTAGCAGTCTACTTCCAAAGATCCTTCCCAAAGAGCTATTGTTTTACCCAGACCTAGCTCTGTAAGACCGTTTTGTTTACTGACAAATTGAAGGTTAAGGTAACGCAGAATGATGACATTTTAAATTCCTTCTTAATTCAAAAATCGTGGTCTTATTCTTTTAAGGTAGAATTAGTGTTTGGCTGGGGATAGGAGCGAGGATGGGAGGTGGGGTGGGGGCGGGGAAGGTGACTTGAAAGTGTGATCGAACGAGGCATGTTTGTGAATAGTATGCGAGGAATTTCAGAAAGCATAAAGTTAATTTTTAACCGAACCAGGCTTCTGGAAATGAGAGCAAATCCTCCTCCCATCACCCCCCACCTTGTATTGGATTGAAAACTGCTTTGTCAAAGAGAAAACAGAAGGTGTTGATGACGGGACAAGTCTCCGTTGGAGGGGGCATAGGCTAATGAAGTTCTGCAGATGTCTGTTCGGAGTTCCCTGCTGTTTGCATGATTCATAGACAATATGGTATCATGGGCTTCTGTTAATACTGTAACATTTATGAAAGTCGTCGAGCTGTGAGGCTGTATTCTAATGGTGAGTGATAACATTTGAATGGAACTGAAAACAATCCCATGAATAGGCTTAGGCACAGCAGATGGGTTTTAATGTAGATTAAAGGCGAGGTTTGACACAAGGGACTGTGAAATGCACCACGTGAACATTCCACGCCCATTGACAACGTTAGTAACATAGAGAAAATGTTTTAGGTTCATCCGTTCAGCTTAAGCCTTAAGATAACATGAAAGGTATTCACGAGACCGATCAGAAAGTGAGTCATTTAATGGGCTCGTTGTTAATTGGGCCACATTTACAACATTAATTGTTCTTTTCTGGACACTCATTTCCAGCAAATTGTGTGGCTTCACGCTGTGACATTGTGTTCGCGGACTGGACTGTGACTCCGTCATTTTAAATAATAATCCTTCATTCGATATAGCGCTTTTCACATAGTCTAGACGTCTCATAGCACATCACATAATATACTGTAAAGTGAATTCACTGTATGTTTGAGATGGTTAATCTCCCCTCAATTATCTCAATGCACACTCTTGCCGATCTGTGTTTGATGCGCCTTGGAATTAAGTTAAGCAGAGTACAGCACTTTCAGTTGTTTCCCCCCAATGTTAAAGGCACCGTTATTGAGTTGACAAAATAAATACACTCTTGTTGTAATAGATCATAAGCTTTAATAAAGCTCAGATTAAAAATACAGTTTAGTGATCAGGTACAGAACAGTCTGCTTATTATAAACGCCTTGAATAATTCTAGTTGAGTGTTTTTTAAACAAAGAATTATTGCAATAATTTACAACAACACCGGATTACAGTTTTTCTTCCAAGGAAAAAAAAACTATACTTCAATAAATACTGCCAACACATGAGAACAGACTTACAAACTTCAACGGACAAAAAAATAATAAGAATTGTAAGACGCCCTACGCTTTTTGAAACATTTTATAATTTAAAAGTTTACGATAACTAATACAGAGAAGCTTTATTGTTTTTGCCAGCCGTTATATAATGTCACCGAAAGCATCGTGATGCAACCAATCTTGAAGCTTTATTTTAGTGACACAAACCCGCAGCGTATGTGGTGTGGGAACACTGCGATTGCTTCACTTCTGCAATGACAATGCGATGGGCAAATTGTAACTACTACAGCTCTCACTATCTCGCCAGTCAATGTTGTGTAGCCAATATCCTTCCCTACCACACAAAAAAAACTCCATATAAATACAGCACCCTATTCCCCTTCCTCTACTCCGGCACACTGCTTGAGAACAAAGAATAATCGCTCCTTTACCTGTGGGTTTTATTATTATCATTTTAAATATCCTTTCCATCCCCCTCCCAACTTCCGACAAGCTGCCATCTTCCACTGGCGAGGCCTGTGATAAATCTTGTGACCAGGTGGCACTTTATGAGTTCCAAGAATTCGTAGATGAGCTTTTCCTTGTCTATGTGTGTG
The DNA here is from genome assembly GCA_035084275.1 of Hydrolagus colliei. Taxonomy (NCBI): domain Eukaryota; kingdom Metazoa; phylum Chordata; class Chondrichthyes; order Chimaeriformes; family Chimaeridae; genus Hydrolagus; species Hydrolagus colliei. The sequence continues at coordinate 13,363,253 of CM068747.1, read as the reverse complement.
AGTGTGCATGTCACTGATATCAGCCACTCAGCTGCCTTTTAAGGCCACTCAATCCATTTGCCGTAACCACGAGTCCCACACTAAAAGGTGAAGGATATTTTTTCTCTCTCGCTCTCTCTCTCAAAGGCTGATCTGAGCTGCTCGCTATGTAATTGATGCTGTGTGCGCACTGCACTTAAGTTGATCCCCTCCGTTAGTTTATGTTCCTGTGGGGGCTTTTTTTGTGAGTGTATGTGTGTAAGTGTGTATAAGTGTGTGTGACAGGTCAGCCACCCACAGCCGCCACAACATTGTAACATGGTCTGAACTTCCACCGCCCGGCTCCTCCCGCCTTCCGCTCTCTCCTCACATCACAGTGCAACTCCGCGCCTTGTCCTTCCTTAAATCTGGGGACACAGTGGACAGTTCGGGTCGACTAGGCACGTGTGAAATCCGCTTTGTGGCTCGCTTTGACTGGTTGCGTTTGACGTTCTTGTTTGGTTTGTTGACGCAGGCCAGAGTAGCCACGTGGAAAATGTCTCTCACGCTATTCTCTGACGACAAAGATGAACATTCAATGTACGTCGCTGCTCCGATCTGCTTTGACATACTGGTGCCCTGAGTAGAGTACAAACTACATGTTAATCATGATCTGTATAACAACCCTTTGGATTTGATCCTTACATTTGCATTTGATGCAATGCCTCAGAACATCATTGAGATGTCTTCACAGGATATACTGTAGAGTGGATTGACTGTGCATTTTGTGGGCGAAACAACAAACAACATAATTACATTCATAGAGCGCCTTTCACATCGGGAGGATGTCCCAAGGCGCTGAAACGCTTGTACACAGCAGGGTCCCACAAACAGTTGTGGATTGAATGACCAATTTCTTTTTAGGAAAGGATTATTACCTCTGGAAAGCGATGCTAGTTAAGGAAAGAAGGATTTCTTAAAACACTTCACTTAATTCACTGTAGAGCGTAATGGGGATTGCTGTCACTAATTGAAAAGAGAGAATCCCTTCTGTTTTTGAATCATGGGATTTTTAACATGCCCCTGAACAATTATTCTTAAACACTGAAAATGGTTGGAATGCAGTATACTCCACCCCAAATCATAGTTTGATGCGTAATCCCTAGAATCTATAAAATGCTCAAATAAATGTTTGTAGAGGAACAAGATTGATAGGAGTGGGACTGTTACGATTAGTGTTAGAGTTAAGGTGGAGAAAAGATGGAAAGATAAGCTGAATGGGCTGTTTCTGTGCTGAAACTATTATGTACAATAACATTATGACTGTATATCAAGATCTTAGAGATCCTGCCCCATGTGAAAGGTACTGTATAAAGGCAATTTGTTGTTTTAATTTATGACCGAGTAATATAAGAATTCGAGAAACAGCTTATGTCAGTGGCCAAAATATTCAAAGAAACTCACAGCAAATAGAACCAGAATTTGGGATATATTTTCCAGTATCTTGTTTTCTTAAGACTAACCATCCTGCAAGCTTTATCCAGTCCGAACATTCCGGTTGTTAAATTGTTACACCCACAAAGCTAACAATCCACTTTAGGCTAAGGGAAGCAGCTGATTTGCTAACAGCAACGACCCACAATGAGCCATGAAGTGACTAAATGATAAATAAGTGAACAGGCAATTGGTTCCTATGGTTTACTGTCTCATCAACACACATTTAGCACTGGAGTGTCAGCCTAGACTATATGAGTTGAAAGTGTGGCTTAAACCCAGAACTTTCAGTACTACCTTGGGACGTCCTCCTGACATGAAAGGTACTCTATAAATGTAATTTTGTTGTTGTTGAATTGAATTACTCTCATCACACATTTGTTCGAATGTGTTTGTTTGTTTAAAATAAATTGGCTCGGCTGGATTAACCTTCAATAATGTACTTCCTTATGTCAGAATGAAGTTGGGAGTTGACTTTGGTTGTGTCTCCCTTTTGTGTGAGACACTGGATATCTTTGATGTGTGTTTTTTTAGGTCACCAGTGAATATTTCTAAAGTGACGTATTTTCTGATGTCTTCTCTTGTTCACTCCTCTCCAGTTCTGTCCTTCCTCTCCCCTCTCCCCTCCCACCTACACTCGCACATAGATGTTTGGCGGTTGCATTTGATAGATGAAAGCAACCAAACACAGTTGTAGCTTTCACATATCAAAATGGGTTAGGATGAAGAAAGCCATTTGGCCCATCTGACCTCATCCCATCAGAACACCTACCATATCCCCTCATCACAGCATCAAGCTGTTCTTTTAAAAGAGTCCCAGTGTTCTGTTAATTACCCCTCCAAGAAAAACAACCTCTGATTCCAAGCGATATTCAGTGGGAACTGAAGAATCCTTGCATTGTTTAACAATCCTTGCTTTGTGCAAATGACAGACAAACACACACACACAAACAAAAACATACCTGATCATAGGAGACTGGAGTCTGCCGGTGATTGGACAATTCGACAAGCGTCGTCAAGTCTGTGCGTAGATCAGATTTGCAACCAACCAAGAGAGTCTTTGTGTTCGGGCAGAATTCCTGAATCTCACCTTTCCACTGGAGAGAGAGGAAATGAGTGGCAATGAGTCTTGACATGAAAACTCAATACAACACATTCTCCATAGTGTTTAATTGTGATGGTCATGCTTAACCCTGTAAAGCCAAGCCCTGATAGCTAGGGTGGTTCAAGTTGGACAAGTAGCAGGAGGCTTGGCACATCGCACTCTCAAAGACAAGCTATGAGGTTTTAGCTGGTTAGACTCTAGCAGTTCAATCCAACACACAAACTTTGGGATCCACCCAGAAATCTCATCTCTCACGAGCCTGTGCCTCATACGCACTGACATAAGCAGGGTGCCTCCCTCCGGGGAGAGAATGAGAATTCCACTCTACACAAACTGAAATTTCCATGTGTATGTGTGGAACACTCAGGACTGTTTTGGATATCAAGCAAATGCATATGTCAAAAAATAAATTCAATGCCTCCAAATGCAAGGGCGTTCAGTCCAGTACTCTCATTTCTAGGAACCTCATCGATTAGATTTACGAGTGTTCAATCTATCCAGTATGACTGCTGGAATTCTCTCCTGTTGAAGAGGCTTTTTTTTTACTGAAATTGACTATGCTTTAGGTCTCTTCCACACTCTCCCCACCATTTTAAGTGACTTTTTAAAATAAGCTTTTAGCCTAATATCTTTCTGCTGCTTAATTGTACTGCTTATCAAAATGAAACAGCATTGAAAGCGATTGCTTTGAGCTGGATTTACAAAGGCTCACGCTAGTACGAAGTGGTTTTAAAACCACATGGCTTTGCAAAATGGGGACTGGACTGCACTTTGCAATGTAGAAGCTGTTGTTAACGGTATTACAGGTGAAACATGGTCGTGTGTATTCTGCTAGAACCCCCTGCGCAAGGGAACGCAAGGTGAATACAATAATAATAATCTTTGCATTTGATATAGCACTTTGCACCTATTCTAGACACCTATCACCACAACAGATGTATCAAATGCAAGGATTAATCTCAGCACCCCACACAGGGTAGCGTCTCAGAACACTTTTAAACAAACAAGTACCAGGTTGAAAAAAAACACGACTGAGGTCACAGGATATGTGCTCACCCACCAGTTTTAACCAGGGAGGGGAATATGCCAGGTATGAAGCAATACCAAATGTCGTTCTCCCAACAAGTCACTATTTATCTGTGAGGCTGCGTTTATTTCCCGATGTTCATTATCATCCGCTGATGTTATTTACTTGGAAAATAACTTGACGCGGTGAGAAATGACCAAGCCACATCGATTTCAAACGACAGGCTTCTTTTTTGTTTATATAAAACTAAATAACCTTTGCGATATTGGCTTTGCCTCATGATAAACATTTCTTGAATCGAGTTCCAACGGTCGTGAGGCAGAACCGAGCTCATGCAGGGAGACCTGGACATCAGCTCTCTCACTGCATGTATTGATAATAATAATCGTTGCATTTGATATAGCGCCTGATCACGTCTTCGAGCCGTCTCAAAGCGCTTCACAGAATATGCTGTAAAGTGAATTGCCTGTATGATTTGTATTCCTAACCTATATGGTACCTCCACAGTGACTAATTCCTTTGGTAAGCAAACCTCTCGTCCACGTCAGTGCTCAGTACTGGCATACTCGTGTGTGTGTGTGTGTGTGTGTGTGTGTGTTGATTTGTCTGCCCTGTGACTCGTCCTTCTGATCTCACATTGCAATGTGTCGAAACGTACAGCAAACAAACAGAAGCGGATTGCTGCTGCCCAGTATTCAAGGTGACTTGTGACAGAAACATTCTTCCAAAGCTCATTGAAGAGAGGTTCAGCTGGTTTCACTACACAAAATCCTCAGATGAACATTGATGTGCGAGAGAGGGGTAATAATTCATTCAAAAATAATAATAGTTTGATCACTCAGTCCACAACTGCTTGTGGGACACAGCTGTATAATTGGCTCTGGTAGTTCACCCACAGAATATACAGTGAATTGCCATTATAATATTATGTGAAGCGCTTTGAGACGTCTCGAAGACATGATAAAACGCTCTATCAAATGCAAACAATACATTAAATTGATGCCCCCTGGTTACTGACTCACTAACTGGAGGAAATCATTTTTCCCTATCAACTATCAAAATCCCTCACGATTTTAAAGACTTATCAGGTGACCTCCTTCCTCCAACCTTTTTTGTTCCAACGGAAAAAAGTGCCAGTTCTCTCAAATCTCGTATTTCAAAGTGACATTAAATGGGCTTCAAACTAAAGTTTGCCAATTCTGTCCTTTGTTGCGTTGATTGATGTTTGGAAAGTTCTGGTCATTCAGCTGTGGAATATGGACATTGTTACTAATGCTGTAAATTGCCCTACCATGTCGCAGCCTAACGCACTCGTGATCAGGAACTGCTGTTCTTGCCCTGTTTGTAGCGTCACCGGAGCCACTTCAGGATGTTGGGGCAGGGCAATTTATACAGCACTTCAGTAAGGATTTCCTTCCTATGAATATATTTGCTTTCTGCTGGTTTAAAAAGAGCTTGGTGTCTCCCATGTTTACGCACAAGCCGTTTGCAACTTGGCCATTTTACTGCGTTGGGAATTTCGCTGTGAAATTGGAACAGGACAAGGCGAGGGTTCACTATGTTGTAATGGGGTGGCGGTGAAGGGCGGGATCCTCGAGATGAACACAGAGGCTGGGGGAAAAGATGAGGAAGAAATACTTGATACTTGGCCAGGCTTATCCAAACAAGGAGAGGGCTGGCCAAGGTACACGGTGGAATGTAACTGCATTCAACAAAAGCAGGAAGAGTCTATTTTTGAGTGGCCTTACATCATGGCAATATGCTGGAAACTCAGGCAAAAAAAAGTGGTTCCTTCATTGACGGTCATTCCATTGGGAGGAAAAAACAAACTGTCTCCTTGGAGCTGAGCTGGCTCCAAAGTGCTTGGCCATGTGGGAAGAGAGCCCTCTATGATGGTCTCGATAATCCGGTTCCTGAGCCAAGGGAGTCCACAGAATTCCCACCCAAGGCACTGCTGATGTCAGACCAGTCAGCCCGTCTCATCGACAAGGAAATGGGAAGGGCAGACCAGCTACTGTGAGTAGGGATTCGTCCCACTCAGTTCCTATTATCCCTGCGAGCCAAAACCCTATTGGGAAGGGTGGTCCTAGCTGGACAAGTAATGAGAAGCTTGCTGGATGGTGATATCAATGGCAAGCTACGCAGTTTTAGAATGTTTAGACGCAACCAATGTCTAAGATCCCAGAGAATGCATTTGGGGGGTGTAACTGGTTACCCCCCAATGCATTCTCTGAGATCTTAGACATTGATTCTTACAAACTTGCGTCTAATACGCTCTGGGATGAGGTAAGAAGGGTGTGTCCCTCCAGGGGGAATGTGCATCGCATTTCAGCCATAGGAAACATTTCCATATAAGTGGAACTTTCAGTCTGGTTTGGACACTCTTAAACATGGTGTTTGGTTTTCCGCAAGTACCATACAGCTGGCTAACCAAAACAACAACATAAAAATGCTGCGTGAGGCTAAATTTTCTTTTAAATCAGTGCGCCTTTAATGGAGACGTGAAGGAAACAGTCATTGAAACTACCTCTGGTGAAAAGACATTAGCTGGGAATCCTTTATAATAATAAAGCAATTATTGCATTTGGTACGGCTCCTGATCACGTCTACGAGATTTCTCAAAGCACTTCACAGGATATACTGTAAAGTGAAGTGATTGTGTATTTTATGGGCAAACTTGACAGCCAATTAATCATAGCAATGTCCCACAAACACCCATGGATTGAAATATTATTCAAATTTTGTTTGCAGCAGTGGGTTGAAGTCACTATTGCTGAGATGCACTCAGTGCGGACTTGAGTGATTCACGTGAGTGTATATGTGCATTACGGTATAGGAGGTGCTGTTGAACCTACCTTCTTAAGCACACTGTCGAGGGTCTCGGGCCGGCTGATATCGAAACAAATCAACACGGCGTCTGAATCTGGGTAGGAAAGTGGCCGCACATTGTCGTAGTAGGGAGAACCTGGAGGCAGAGCACACAAGATGAACATCTGCCATTAAGTGTATAATAACAATCCTTGCACTTGTCATGGCGTCCTATTGCATTGTTGAGACGTCTAAAATATATAGCACTTTTCATGTTTTCTTTTTGTGTTTTCAGTGCTCACGGGTAGTAAACTAAGTTTTGTGGCATATACAGATATGCGTGAGTTAAAAAACACTCTGGTGTGTAACTAGAATGCCTCATTTTACAAGATACATTCCTGGGTGAATATTTCAGGCTTGGCGAGTTAAAAATATAATTATAATTTCATTTGATGTCACACTTTTCAAATCTCAAAGGGCTTCACTGTATTTACTGTAAAGTGATGTGTATTTTTGTAAGTGAGTACCTATGGAAATACTTGTAAGAATGCCAGACAGCTCAGGTGATGGATGCACTATACATCTTTACAGCTGTGAATGCAGTAACTGGAAACACTCATTACTGGGAGTAATGATGAATTTGTATCAAGATCACCTTGTAACAACACCCAGGAAAGCTTAGCGTAATATGCAATATTGCGACAGTCACATATTTGTGGGCAGCTTCATATCACACCCACAGATGAAATGTAACCTCAATAATAATAGTATTTTTTGGCATTTGGTACAGTGCCTTTACAATGGGATGTCTTAAAAGCGCTTCACAAGATACACTGTAAAGTGGGCAAAATATAATTAAGAGATGGGGAAGTGGATTACTCCAGGGACACACCACACATCATAATGTGGCTTAACAGGTTGAATAAATCACTCTGCATGTATGTGTGTTCCTCCTCACCACTACACACCCACATTTTCTTTGAAATACATGAACACACCAAAACACAATATGTTTGGTGATCAACATATTGTACCGTACATCATGATTTTGTACTCCTGTAGTTTGTTTCAATTTGTACTTTGCACCAGCATGTTCCCGAAGGTATCAACCTTTCATTTGATGATTGAGGTGTGTGTGTGAGAGAGAGAAAGAGAGAGAAGCACTGCCAAACATTACCAGTACCCAGTGACTTCATCATTACCTATACTTCCACTTCTCATGTAGTTTATTCAACCAGTTTCTATTACATTGGCCTGACTCCCTTTCCTCTCAACAACAATATTTATATAGCTCCCTTTATGCGATAGCATCTCGGATCACTTAACACCAGTGTGGTTTGACGGTGATCTGGTCAAAGAGGAATGTCTTCAGGTGTGATTTGAAGACAGACAAGGAAGGGGCAAGACAGAAGGGATTTGGGTGAAGAGTTCCAGAGAGTCGGGGAAAGGTGGCTGAAAGCATGGCCGCCAATTGTGGAGCAGGGGGGATGAGGGTTGTGCAGAAGACATGAGCTGAGTGGACGCGAGGTGGAGGAATAGGGTGTGAGCAGAATTATATTAAGTAATTAATCTCCACTCAAATAAACCCTTCTAACCTCTGGAAACATTTCCTCAGTTACTTGAGCTTTCCATTGCTATGAAGTAAATGGTTTCTTTGTGGGGGTGGGAGTGGGTTCTCCTGAGCCTCACCACCCCCACACACACACCAAAGAAACCCACTGCGGGCCAGCTCCAATGGGTTCAATCTTCAAATCTTCATATGCAAGTCTGGGCCAAGAGTCCTGGCGAGCTATGCATGTGACTGCATATAATATTAGCCTTTCACTTTGGAACAGGTAAAATTAGGTCATTCACATCAAGGCTCTTTGTGGGATGTTGCTAAGCGTAAATTTGTCTGCCAACACCTACAAGATGCACAGTCACTATTCACTACGGTAAATCCTGAAAAAGGCTTTAGAGACGACCTCCCGATGTGAAAACAGCCATATCAAACGCAAGGATTATTTTCTTATTTATAGGCTAACAGGTCAACAGCCTAGCCCCATCCCATCCTCACCCAAAGCCCACACGTCTCAACCAGCCGGTGATTGGCAAGATGCAGGAACACTGTGAGGATGTTACTCCTACCCCTGAGCTTACCCGTCATGCCTCTATTCAAATTCGCCAACAAAGTGTGAATTGAAGGGCTAAAAGTGCACAATACAGAAGCAGTTCAGTTTTGTTTCTATTAGAACCGGGAACAGACCCTCAGACCAGCTAGCGGTCGTCAGGTTGTGAAAGAATAGCATTAGCCACAAAATGCAACCAGCGTACTTTATGGTAAAGTAGCAGTGTGGGAGGAGAGGGCTTTTTTCCCCCCCAAGCCAGCCCAGAGATGTGCGTTAAGGAAAAGTGGCAAGTTATTAGCCACTTTTCAACTTGACAGGATTTTCTTCTGCTCACTGACAAAGGAAGCGTCCCCTTACTTTGCAGTTAAAAATGTAGCGGCCATCAATCAGAGTGACAAGACTCCAGTCCCAAACCGTACACTGATAGATCATCTATGTAATCTTCCTTTCTCATCAGCTCCCATTCAGTTAGTGACTAATGTATTTTTTCTATTTTTAAAAAAAAGGTTTATTCTTTCCAGTCGGTCGGGTTACCTCTGGCCTCGACTCTACTGACAGAAACCAAACTAATGTCTAGACTCCTATGTAGGGAGAGGCAACACAAAATACCTTTGCTGCTCACTGTTCACTACTGGCTTGCCCCCGAAGCAAAGCACACGATAAAGATTGGGTCATACAGACAAGTTCAAATCCCCAACCCCAATCAATCAATAGGTAGGTAAGGGTATTAAGGGTTATAGGGCAAAGACGGGTAATTGGACTTGAGGTACAGATCAGGCCTGATCTTATACAATGGCGGAACACGCTCGAGGGGCTGAATGGTCTACTCTTGTTTCTAAACCAGCTGATCTCAGCCAAGACAGCAAGTTGAGATGCCACAATTGGCCTTGAAGAGATTCTGGGTTGGGTTAGCAAAGTGAAAATCAGCTTCCTTCCCTCTCATGTTATTGTTGTCGAGAGGGAAGGGAATCAAGCCAATGTAACAGAAAAACTGATTGATCAAGCATGACAAGCAGAAGGCTGTAAATATATTAACTTCAGCAGGTAAATCTGCAACATTCTCCACCTGTCAATAATTTTCACGACCTTTGGATCTCTTCCCATACCTCCTTTCCACTATAAACTCCCCTCGCCAAGAATAGCGAATGACCCAACAGCCAAAGAGTAAGATGCAATCCCATTCCCAAGGTCAGTAAATTTAGTGTTGAGCAAAAAACCTCAGTATTTCTTAGGCAAGCGAGAGACCTGGGTTTGATTCCTGGCAAAATCCTGGGCAAGTTTCCTTATTCCACATGCCTGATAATAATCCCTCAAGAAAAAAAAATTGGTCACTTCAACCCATGACTGTTTGTAGGACAATGTTGTGCACCATTGGCTGCTGCGTTTTGCCCACAAATATACAGTCAATTCACTTTACAGTATATTCTGTGAAGCACTTTGAGACATCTGGAAGATGTGAAAAGTGCTATATCAAATACATGGATTATCCTATTACCAATTATCTGAGAATAATATTGGACAAACACAGTCCAACCTAAGGTTACTTTCAATGCACTCAATACAAGAGCTAGCTAGGCACAGTATGGTAAATTGAATAACTAATTTTTTGTCGAATGATCTCTGTCGTAGCTGGAAGTACAATCTCAAGGCTATGTAGCCTTTGGCATTTGCATTTAAACATAATGAACTGTGAAAGGGTTTCTGATACGAGCACAAAGAATGAAAACCCCGATGAACCTGTGTGTTTCTGTCTTTGATCGGAAGCTTGTTGGCATGTAAAATTCATTGCCGCAAGTGGCTCTTGAGGGTGGATCAAGGGAACCATTTAGAAGGGAACAGGCTAAGTACCTGAGCAGTGCGGGAATGGGGAATGGGGAGAGCTAGAAAGTGGGAACAATACAATATAGGGGCCTCAGAAGAACACAGAGCAGTGGCATAAATGATGAGCCGTCTTTCTCTCTTCTGTTCTAAACACTGTTACAATAGGTGAACCGCAGCAAGTTCTGAATTGAGATTGAAGCTTGATGCAGTGATGGGGGGGACAATGATGAGGGGTGGGGGGGGCGTTCCTGAAATGATGAGATAGGATCATGCGAAGGGCTTCTTCACCCGAACCGATCTTGTGAACTACTCTTGATTCTGTGGAGAGTCAATGTGACCTGAGATTAGTCCGTTAAACACTAATCAGAGCAAGTTTCAGGTTTCAGAGCAAGGGAAGCAGAAGGAGATGAGATGATCACTTTCTTGTTTGGGTTCGAATACGATAATAAATAATAATAATAATCCTTGCATTTGATAAAGTGCTTTACACATCTTCTAGACGTCTCAAAGCGCTTCACAGAACATACTGTAAAGTGAACTGACTGTATATTTGTGGGCGATGAGAGGCCGTTTGCATCTACCAGCCCCACAGGAACGTGAGGGGTAAAAAAAAATCTCCAAAAATCTCTTCCCCAGCTAGAGGACATTTCTTTGTTATTATGTGCATCTGTCCATCAGCCTATAACAACAATAATAAAAGACGACCTCAAGTCTTGCATCGGATATGATGAATGCTGATGGTATGTGGATTGTAACATAACAAAGAACAGCTGAATGTGAACCGGTGGTGAGGAATCTGAAGTGTCACTCCCTGAGCCGGGCGAGGCAGCCTGGGTTTGTTTCGGACTGTCTACGTAAGTGCTGGAAACTACGGACTGAAGATGGCAGACCACCCACCCAGGTAGCTTCTCACTGAAGTGGCACAGAGATATCTTATCATGCTGATATACTGCTGCACTGTAAACAGTCTGACACTGCATGGAGCGACTGTCTCAGGAGTTTAATCAACATGTTTACCACTGGCTTTTGCAAATGGGTTGCACGCTCGTTTCCTCTTCAATCTTGCGTAGTGTTGTGCAGTGGGGGTGGGGGGGGCGGGGAGTGAGTGTACTGCCCCATGGGACGCTCTTATTTTTTAATATAAAATGATACAATTTACTGCACGTGCATGTTGGGAGATTGTTGCACACCAAGCTACAGGGTTACACAGGCCGCGCGCTCACTATACGAACCAGAAATGAACATGTTGAAGAAGGAACTGATGTGATGGGAGAGGGGTATGGGAGAGGAGTTCAGGAAAGATGTTGGCTTGTGGGGAGTATGGAAATGCTAGTAAGGACAGTTCTATGTAATTGCAAATAAAGATTGCATCTTGTGACTGTACCATGCAACTCTACTGTGCAGTTTGGTGCTTCTAGTTCACAGTAAAGTATCAGCTTCCCCCACTCAATATGAAAAATTCATGTGAACTACATGGCAAGAGAGATTCACATCAAACTGGCACAGATACCTGTTCTGCTACTTAGTGTGGGAAAGAGAGCCAAGCAATAGTACAATGTTCAGAGAGCTGGTTATTTAATTATGCCACACCTGTGAATGGATTCTGGATAATCAACTAATAATGTGCATGTACTCCTGTAAATGTCCTATGTTTGATTGTAGGCCATTCAACAGATTACTCCTATGTTCCTACGTTTCCATGGTGTTGTTTACCACAGCAATGTGACGTGATTTTGTTAAATAACAACAACAATCCATCTATTCGACATAGCGCCTTATCACATCTTCTTATCACGTCTCAACGCTCTTCAGAATATACTGTAAACTGAATTGACTATGTATTTGTGGGCAAAACGTGGCAGCCAATTGCGCACAGCAGTGTCCCACAAACAGTCGTGGATTGAACTGACCGAAGTATTTTTTTTAAACCTTGCGGAATTATTATTATTAGGCGTGTGGAATAAGAAAACTAGCCCAAGGTTTTTGAACCACTGGGGTTTAAAGGTACGCACGCTGCCTTGTATCTCTGTGTGGAGATTAGAGCTGTGCAGCAATGTATTGATGCAGTCACTGGTTAATTAACAACGGAGTACCGAAGATCAGAGACTCTGAACATTCACCACCACTAACATTCGAGAGAGGACATGACATGGCTCTTGTCATGTCCTCTCTTCAGCTATCTTCTGGCCAGAGGGCTGGATGAGATATTGATTTGGGTCACCCTTTGATATGGTCTTTTGTAGCCCAGATAACCGATCAAACAAAAGCCTTCTCTGAGAGATAAGTTTAGCTTGACCCATGCACCTGGAATATTGTGTTTTTCTATTCCCAAAGTAAGCCGGCTGCTGCCATCATATCCCACTGCACTGTCTGCAATGATTGGAATCGATGGTGGAATAACCGTGTTGTGTGCATTTGAGTGTAAAGACCTGCCTGTGGCATCGTGTTAGTTTGAATGTTTTTCCAAGTGTAATTCACAGAAGAAACAAGAGGGATCCATTATTCATGTTGTTTTGTTTGGAATATCATACATAAAATAGACAACTTACAATAATAACCCTTGTAGTTTCATACAGGACGTCATCTCAATACGCCTTCATAGAATTTCACAGTAAAGTGTCGCGATTGTGTCTTTTATAGGTGAGCGCGGCAGCCATTTTGAGAGCAGCAATGTCCCACAAACTACCCTAAATTGAATTAGCAAATGCACTGGAATCTCCAGCTTGTAGTTAATAAGGACGTTGCAAGTGTGGGGAGGTGGGGGGAAGGTGGCAAAATAAGGCATTATATAGGGACAGAGACAACATAATTTTTGTGTCATGTGTTGTGCCCCAGAAAGCATCCTTTAATAATAATAGTAATCCTTGCATTTAATATAGAGCTTTACCACATTGTTGAGAAAGCTTTATAGAGGCTCCTGTCCACAAACTTAGTTTTGCTACTACTCAGCTTCCAGGGCTCTCTAAAAAGACATTTTAGAATCCATTCCTTCTGCCACTTCCCTCCCTTCCCCTTGTAAGCATTTCAAACTTGTGGTCTTTACAATGGTAAATGCTCTGTGAGTTCCAGTGAAGGCAATAGACAATAACCAACCCAGGAGTCTTGCAAAATCACCAATGGCTGGGTGTCTGATGATGACAATTAATATGTGGCACATCCCCAAGCGTTGCTACTTCTCTTTCGCTTACAAAAGGAGGTAATGTGCATATGGAACGTGGCAGAGAAGTTAAAGGGATTAGTTCCACAAGCCTCAACAACAATAGCTTAAAGAATCCCGTAACTAAATAGCTACTTTCAGTTGGCACACAATTTGTTAAGAGAAATCTATTGTTTCATCAATTAACTTATTGAAGTTATTACCATAAGCACAGCTTTGAACTTCCTTTAATGTTATTTAAAGAGATGCAAATAATGCTGATCAGACAAGAGCCCTTAGCACTGAACACGAACAAACAACGCTATTCGGTTTAGCTGGTTAGCAGTCCAGCAGTTACACTCTGGGGTCCCCAAACCTTGTCACCTGACAACTTGCAACTAATACTTTCCAGAATTAGGTAAGAATCTTCCTCCCCCATTCCTACGATCTATCACTGGAATTTCCATTGTGTAGGTGGAGGCATAGAATTCCCAGTTTGGTTTGGATACTCTTAAACATGGTGATGTATTTCTGCATGTGTCAGATCCCCAAGTGACCAAAAAAGGAGGGAGGGATTTGAGGTTTTGCTAATTAATATAATTCAGGTCCATTTGCAAAAAACAAACAGACCCTGATGAGATTTAATGCTTCAGCCTCTGTTTAATGACCATTCCTTAGTCAGCCTTCATGCTCAGTTGCCAAGCAAGAATGCAGAAACCTCATCGCTGCAGCAGTCTCTGACCTCCCGTGTTAAACCCATTGCTGGGTCTTTGGAAAGAAAGAAAATGCTCTGAATCCCCCCCCCCATTGTGACACTGTAGCCATCCCAAGGACTTGAAAGGTTTGTTTTGTCTCTGAAGGTGTTGATGCTTGACGTGAGGAGCACCATTCTTAACACATTCCCGGACAGTGATCTATGACAGTGACGGGGGGGGGGGGGGGAGGCGGGGAATTTCTGACTCATCCCTTCCCTTGGCTCCTTCAAGGTCCGTTTTGACTACGTCTCTTGTTGTCGACACTTCCTCTCAGCTCACACCCCAAGTGCAAAACACTGGACTGTCCAGTGCCTCGAAATTTGCTGTTGTTGCATCAGACTTCACATCAAAGCTCACAGAGTAGAATTCAGGAGCACATAAGCTCTGTGTATAAATTAGACCAAAGTCTTTCACAGCTTAGTGATCTGGTGGGCAACCCTTTCACCTATTGAGTTATTGAAAGAGCTAAGATCAACCATCTTTCAGAGAAAGGAAGATAGTGAAGGAATAGACAGCCAAACAACCATCAAGCCAAACACCCAAGCTCTTGCCGGTTAGCAGCAAGAGAGAAGAATTTAGCAATCATGGCCCAAGAGCATTCTTTGGTACAGTTCCTAGATTATTCCGAGTGCAGTGGAAAGCCTTCATTAGTTTCAGTACAGCTAACACCAAACCTCAAGCTCATACCAAAGTCACCAATAGTTACAGACGCAAATATATTACTTTAAGGCTCACTGCATTCAATGCATATAATAATCATGATCATTCTTACATTTTTATACTAAAAATATGTATATATACATATAAAATATACACACGTGTGTGTATATATATGTATATACATACAATATATGTATATATACACACACATATAAAGAGAGAGATTTTTTAAGCGAGCGCCGATGTTCTTAAAAAGTTGTAACTCAAACAATGCTCCCTTTAGTCTGATTTTGCAAGCTGTGGTTGTGAGGGTCTTCAGAATGCGCACGGTTGTTTTCGCATAGATTCACTTCTTTTTTAAAAACTAGGCAAAGTGCCACTGAGCTGTGCTCCTTAACACAGTTACTGCTAGAGATCACAAATAAACAGTTGTATTGTTACCTATTTAGATAGGCATAATTTACCCAAAACACATTTAATATGTAGATTTAATTAAACGAGCCCTAAGCTGTCAGTGCACTCCACACACAATTTATCGACCTCAATCTGATTTTACGTATTGACCAATATTCTGTTTATGGCATTTGCCCCGTTTTTAAAAAAATTAACACTTTTTTTCACAACATTTAAAACTAATTTTATAATAATAAAAACATTCCTTGCATTTGATATTGCGCCTTGTTACGCCTTCCAGACGTCTCAAGAAGCGCTTCAAAGAATATGCTGTCCACGAATTGACGGTATAATTTATTCACAATCACGAGGGCTCTCTTTACACACAAATGCAAACAAAACATTCATGGACATTTACTTATTAAACCGTACGGCGTGAATTGAACTGCTCGGTTTTTATTTGGAGGCAACTCGCTTTTCTTTTGTCAGCAGATTGACAAATTTTAAGTGAAGAACAGTGCAAGGACAATGAGTTAATGGGCTTGTGTGTCTAGGGTAGTGTTTCCAGAACAAAAGTACACTTTGCCTTATTAAGGGGAAGGGAGAGGGAGAGCGGAGGGAAGAAAGGGGGTAACCTTCTGCTTTCATTGCCTCTCCTGCCTGCTGGAGGCTGATTTACTCCAGTCTAGTCTTTGTGTGATTTGTGAACACAATTCCTGGCATACCAGCCTGGAAAGGGAGGGGGGAGGAGAGGGTGGGGGGGGGGAAATTCCAGCTCTGTTCAGCGTGTTAGATTATATGAGCGGAAACCATTTAAAGAAACACTGTGCATCTGGTCATGTCTCGGTTAGTCACTGTTGACAAGTGACAAACGAAGGCTCTTTGCTTGGTTTGAAACCAAGAAACTGAAGCAGTCTTGCGGCTTTGCTTTTTTTTTAAAAAACGTGCCTTTGCCTTAAATAACAGCAATAACAGAGGTTAAGCTGATTCTCTTTCAAGGCGAGGAGATTTTTTTTTGCCAGAGTTGACCCCGACCTGGACTTGTGCGGATTCTCTGAAACCCCCTTGTTGGTAGCAAATGGCAGCACTGAATGCAAGCGATTGCCTGAGGAGCTTGCGTTCCATTTTAAATAATGATTGATTTGTCAATGCTTGAATAGAATAAATCAATAAACCACAGAAAGGTGCGATCCGTGACTCGAGATGCCATTTGAAAACTAGTTGCTCAACTTTCCATTTTTTTAAAAAAAGCAAAATAATAAATAAAACAGCAGCAAGATGTAAACAACAGCAGCAAAATTACATTTGTACAGCGCCTTTCACGTGGGGGGGATGTGCCAAGGCGCTAAACAGTCAGTGTTTCAGCAAGTCAATATAAAAAAAAGGTATATTTGTGATGTTTTGCTAGGGTGTTATGTTAGTTCAACAATCCAATGTGTTAGATGCCCGTTCAAGCAAATGGGTCACCTTCAAAGCCCCTTCCCATCTGTTACTATCTGGTTACTTTCTTCCCTCCTCCCCCTCTCCACCCCCAACCCTAACCACTTAATAACTTACGCGGTGGGCAATCTCTTTGATCTCAAACCCACAGGCAACACTGTTGATGGGGAGGATATGAAGAGAATGGTAGAGAGAGAGCAAATGGGGGACTCGGCTTTAAGAAAATAAAACTTGCCACGTGCATTTGGGGGGTTTCTCTCCGCGATTCGCTTTAATATTCACCGAAACTCCTTGAGATCATTTCAACCAGCCTGAGCAAATCTGGAGGCGCTCTTCAGAGAGAAGCAAAGGCTTGGCTAGCTCAGTCACAGGGTGACTCGATCTACCTCGGTTACACTGACTTGCGATGGACAGCCAGCCAGCACAGTTCTCTCCTCTCCCTCCCCTGGTTAAAAGAAATACGCAGGAGAAAACTATTTGCGCTGAGGCTATTTCTAATAATAAATAATACTAATCCATTGCATTTTGTAGGTCGGTTTATCAGGTCTCAAATCGCTTCACAGAAAAGCTTGTCAAGTGGATTGACTTGTGTATTTTATGGATGAAACGCGGCAGCCAATTGCGCACAACACTGTCGCACCACCCGTGCAGTCGGGCGACCACAATTTGTTCTGTTGCTGCTTAAGAAACCGGGGGTTGGGGTATAAGGGTGATGAATCTCTCTTGACGCGAGGACAGAGAAACACATGTCCATCTGGTTAAGATTCCCTTGAGCTGTCTCTGGTGTTTTCTGGCAAGTTATACTCAAACCTCTCACCACCCACCCCCATACGCAAATTATAACTGCCCCTCATTCATACCAAGAGCAGGCGGAGGGACAGGGGTAGGAGATGAAAGGAGTGGTTTTTTTAAATTAAATTAAAATAGACATTCCTTGCATTCGGTGCATGTGTCTCAAAGCGCTTCGCGGGGATTTTTTAACCGTGAAGTCTAGTGACTGGGCAATTTTTTTAAAAAAAGAAGACAACTTAGGAACACAAATAAAAGGCGCACTTCTTACCTGAAGTATCCCAGAGGCTCAACTCTATCCTTTGAGTTTCAATTTCAAAGCTCGCCGTGTAATTTTCAAAAACCGTGGGTACATAGCTCTGTATAAAGAAGGGGGGGAAAAAAAGACAAGTGGGTGACACTTCAGTAAACGATGAGGAAGTCGAGAGCGAAGGGAGCGAGAAAGAACAAGTCACGATCTCACCGGGTTATTGGGCGGGCGAGGAAAGGAATGATATAATAATCATAATAATAATTCATTGCATTTGAGTTAGTAACAAAATAATAATCCTTGTGTTTTTGATATAGCGTCTTCCAGACATAAGATATAGATAAGATTTTTAGATAGATTTTTAGATAGATAGATTTTTAGATAGATAGATAGATATATTTTTAGATATATTTTTAGATAGATAGATTTTTAGATAGATAGATATATTTTTAGATAGATTTTTAGATAGATAGATAGAGATAGATTTTTAGATAGATTTTTAGATAGATAGATAGATAGATTTTTAGATAGATAGATAGATAGATTTTTAGATAGATTTTTAGATAGATTTTTAGATAGATTTTTAGATAGATAGATAGATAGATAGATTTTTAGATAGATAGATAGATAGATAGATTTTTAGATAGATAGACAGACAGACAGATAGATGGCAAGTTCCACGCGTTATTAATTCAAAGCAAACAAGATCGCAGGAGCAAAGGGAGAAGGCAGACCGGGTTGAGGTTGAAGAGCCGTACCTCTGGGAAGCAATCCTTGGCGAACACATGCAGCAGAGCGGTCTTCCCACACTGACTGTCCCCCACCACGACTATTTTGCACTTCACAGTCTGATTAGCCATGGCGTTTTTACTATCCAGCTTCTGGCTTTGTCTTCTCTCCTTCATTTGACGCGGGAGGATTTCAAGAGAGAGAAAAAAAAACTTTACAAAAAAAAAAAAAACCCTCTCAAAAAACAAAATGTGAAACGATTAAAATAGGCGGCAAATTTGGGTCCTGGGTCTGAGCTGAGAGGAGGAGAGGGGGGGGCTGGGGGGGGGGAATAAGAAACGATCACCCAACACACGGGAATGAACAAGGAGAGACAGACGGTGGCGAGAAACTGTCACCAGCCGAACTCAATCCCTAACAGCCTGACACGCCCTCCCCTCCCCCCCGCGCGATACACCAGGCACTGGGTCTCGGCACTGACTCAGCTGGAGGTTGGGCGGGCCCTGGTATATATAACGTTGCCTTCCCTGCAACCGCCCATCCCGCGGCACAGCCTCCAATCAGGGCCAGCGATTGGTTCCCACGCCTCCGCCAAATAAGGGGATCAGTGCCTGGTGGACTCGCCTCTCTCTCTCTCTCTCTTGCTTGGCTGAGCGGCTGATCAGCTGGAGGCGGCGGCGGCGGCTCCCTGGAGCTTGTAGTCTCTCAGCCCATTGCGACGGGAGCACAAGCCGCGCCCGGGGACTACAACTCCCAGGGCGCACCGCGCCGCGCCTTTGGGTTGGAGTCCCGCCTCCTCCCGGTTTCGATTGGTCGAGCGTCGGGTTTATTAGCGCCGACGGACCGTGATTTGATTGGCCGGCCTCGCTGTCGGTCAAAGCCGCTCTCCCCCCCCTCCCCCCCCCCCCTCAAGACAACTTTCAGACAGTCCTGTGGCCAAAAAATCTTAATAATCCTCATAACAGCAATAATAATAATAATAATAATAACCGTTGCATTTTGATACAGCACTTTTCATGTCTTCTAGAGGTCGCAAGGCGGAATATACTGTCAAGTGAATCGGCTGTTTTGCCCACAAAATATACAGTCAATTCACTTTACAATATATTCTGTGAAGCCCTTTGGGACGTCTAGAAGACGTGATAAGGCTCTGTGTTAAACGCAACGATTATCATTATCATTATTATTTGTGGGCAAAACGCAGCAGCCAATTGCAAGTGTCCCACAAACAGCCGTGGAATAAATGACTAATTTATCATTGTTTCTTTTTTCGAGGGATTAAGGAGTGTGGAGTAAGGAAACTTGCCCAAGGTTTCGCCTCTGCCCGGAATTCAACTTAGGTTTCTCGCTTCTAAGGCGAGTGCTCTAACCACTGAGCTTGCAGGACTCCACCAGGGAAAATGCTGGGAATTATTTGGGATGGGTCAGCGTTGTTTCCTATCCTGGAAACTAATCTTTCAAGCATGCATTGACGCATTTTCTTCCACCCTCCCCCACCATTCCCCCACCAGGTTTTATTCCTATTTTATTCTGAATACATGGTAATTCTGTGGAATAGAATTTGGAGTCCTGTAGCGTACTGGTCAGCGTGCTCGCCTTGCGAGCTTGAGACAAACTGGGTTTGATTCTTGGGCGGGGAGAAATGTTCGTCAAGTTTCCTTACTCTACATACCTCTGTTCACCTAGCAACAACAACAAATTACATTTATATGGCGCCTTTCACATCAGGAAGACGCAAGGCAATGAGTAGTAACACAATTGTTAGTCGATTGGCACATCATGTTTTCAGGGCAATCATCTCTTCAAATAAAAATGTGTCCACTTTTTGTAGGAGACTGCTGTACGCCATTGGCAGCCACATTTTGCTCACAATATATAGTCAATTCACCTCACAATATCAACAAAAATGCAAAATACTGCAGATGCTATTTTGTTTCACTTTACAATATATTCTGAGAAGTGCTTTGAGGCATTTCAACTGTATGATATAGCCCTATATCTAACACAAGGTTTATTATTATTATTAATGACTCAAGTATGTGCAATATACCATCTTAAGGCGCTATATAAATGTAATTTTGTTATTTGTTTTAATTAATAGTATGACCTGCAATTTAACAGGCTGCAGTTAAGAGTTGCAGAAATGAAAAATTGTGGTTTCTTTGCATAATATTAATAATCCTTGCATTTTGATATGGCGTTTTTCACATCTTCTAGATATCTCAAAGCATTTCACAGAATGTACTGTAAAGTGAATTGACTGTATATTTGTGAGCGAAACGCGGCAGCCAATTGCACACAGCAGCGTCCCACAAACATTCGTGGATTGAAATGACCAATTTTATTATTGTGCTTTTTTTTTGGAGGGATTATTATTAGGCATGTAGAGTAAGGAAACTTGCTCAAGCTTTCGAGCTTTCGTCCTGACCTGCCTGGATTTGAACACAAGTCTCACGCTTGTAAGGCGAGTGCTCTAACCACTGAGCTACAGGACTCCAGGACTGCATGAAGAAGGGAGGTGGAATATTTCAGGAAACAAAAATGAATTGAGTTTTGGGGGGATTGGTGAATTTGCACCAGGCGAGGTGCAAAGCTAACGCATGAAACATGTTTATCACAAAAAGCTGCATTGGAATAGTTCAGGTTTTGTACTGTTGTGTTTTTTTGTGCACTGAAATGACATAAAAAATACAGCTATTGTAGATCACTCACACTACATGTTAACCATGAACCTCGTTGCTTTTATAAGAGGGTTAAATGCCGAATTTCTATTCCACAGTGATGTAAACTGTTTTACATCATTACAGTCTGAGTGCATTGTTATGTCTTGCTGCTGTGAGGCTGAGCTCAATTTAATATTAACTGGGAGAAATGGATCAGGATTTTTTTGTGGGGGGAATTGCGACATAAATGCAAGCTACCACTTTGCTGAAAAGCTGGAATGAGCTGAAACGATCGCATGGCAATGACCTTTCGACCACCTTGCTCACACACACACAAAAAAAACCCACATTCTCTACAGTCATGTTTTCTCCAGTTTTCTAGACTTGCCAAATCACGAGCAGAAATAGGTCATTGCATTTAACTACCGCCCTCTTCAGCCCTGAGTGAGACTCTGTCCTGGAAACCAGTCGTGAGCACAGGCAAGGGATGGATCTATCTGAGAGAAAGCATTTCGACACAGACTGGATTGGAACCAGGGCAGAAGAGGGAATACATAAATAACAAACTAGAAAGTTTAATTTAAGGCTGAAATGCCAGAGAAACAGGATCAGGAAGAAAGAGTAAAGGGGGAGGTGGGTGGGGTACGGAGATGGACAATAAAGCTTCAGGTGAGACAATGATAAATGGAGAGTGAAAGCGAGAGAGGAACGGTAGTGAAGGGTTAACAGATTGCTGGAAATGGTATGTGGAGGCTGGTCAGAGACAAAGAGCGAGAGAAGTGAGGGGGGTGAGGGTGGAGAGGCTATTATTTGCAGTTGGGAGTCTTTTGTTTGTGTGGTTAATCATTTCTTCCCGAAAATCCACAGTCTGATCACAAAGAGTTCCTCACAGAAATTAAAACATTAAAGAGCAGCTGTCTGGGCAATATATTTTAATATACTCTATATACTTATATATATATGTCAAATCGATGACGACTTTCGTTATGCATTCATTAACTGATCAAAGTGAACAATCCTGATTATTTCGAATAATAACATTAATAAAAATAATAAATAAAAGTTAAATAATAAATTTCCAGCTATCCAGGACGTACAAGCGTAATTTTTAACAATAATTCTTGCATTTGACATAGAGCCTTATCACGTCTTTGATATGTCTAAAAGCACTTTGAAAATATACTGTAAAGTGAATTGACTGTATATCTCGTGCGAGAAAAAAATGAACAGAACAAGGCATTAGTTGTGCATTTATTAACCGACCATAGCAGGCAATGTTGCAACATTTTTAAGGAGGAGAATTGAAAATATTTACAGGATTTGCCAGAGGAGGAAACAAAGAGTATAAAATAATGAAAGGCAATAAAGATTCCAGACAGAAGTGTACAACAGTAAATCATCTCTCCCACCCCCCCACCCCGCAATATACACACCCAGGAACTAGCCTAAGGCCATTAATTGGAAAAAAAATGCTTTGAAAAGGCAGCGCACAATTTTTTAGGAAACGTTTGATTTGACAGTCTTTCATCATTGAGTCTGTAAGTGACTACTGTATCTTTAAAAAAATTATTTGCGTATGTAAGTTAAACAGAACTTCGTAAAATAAATACAAACGGTTTGCATGAGAGTGAATGCAGATTTGCAACTGCTCAAACCCGCTCTAGCAGCCAGAGATTTCAGAACAGTCTGCGCCTCACTTCATTAGCTCATGACATTAAAGTTCCCCCATGGCTCTTTGAAAAGAGAAGGGGTTTTTTCCCTCCTGGTGTCCTGGCCAACAATCTACCAAATTAAAATTGTTCGTTCACTTCATGGCTGTTCTGAGACGACGTCATGTGAGCAGGGTGCTATATAAATCGAAGTTGTTATTGTTGTTGTTGTTGTTGTAGGATAGAGAGACAAGATGAGGGTTTTTCCCCCCGTCCCCTCTGCTCCACCATTAGGGTTGGACATAAGGTGAGCTGGTCTGCACTCAACTGGTGGAGTTGAGCATATTATCCATTGAGGGGTAGTTGTCAAGGCTTATAGAGTAACCAAGAACATGTTCAGCCCTGCCTGCATGCTGAGAACATTTTATTTTGTTTAAGAATGACATCGCACTATAGTATTTCACACACCATTAGTGGCTGCATTTTCAACCACTACGCCCCGATGCTTTGGAATTCTCTCCCCCAATCCCTCCACCTTGCCCCCTCTGCCACCGTGACGAGCTCTGAGACACGGACCCGTGTGAAGGGCGCTATATAAGTACAAGTTGTCCTTATTGTTGTGCACAAATTGGATGCTGCAAAACACCCACAAAATATGCTTTACCGTACACTTTACAGTAAATCCTGCATGGCCCTTTGAGATGTTCTCCCGACATGAAAGGCCCCGTAAGAATCATTATTATTATTATTATTATTGTTATGAACCATTCAGTATGAAAAGTCCCCTTTGAGGTGCTTACATTCTCAGCTGGTTATATCCTCTGTTTGCACTGTGACATAATGGACGACAGTAACAATGTCACTTAGACATGCTTATAATATGCAGTTGTTTGAAAGGAAACCGCTTGAAAGAGTGCAGCTGTAAATTGGATTTTGTGGGGCCTTGAAATTCCTCAGATCACTGCCTGGTGAGCAGCAGTAAAATCTATAATTCATGGGCGTTCTCTCCTAGCCTCTCGTATGTACCGCCTCGCATTTGCTTAGAATCAGATGTGATTGCTGCAAACAACAGCACTGAAGATGTCAGCGTGGTTATTGTCGTGAATTGTAAATTTGGCGTTGCGATAGGGAGAAAGGAGCTTAATTCAGTCGTGTGATTGTTATGAATAATAATAAACATTGCATTGATATAGCTCCCTATCACGTCTTTGTGATGGTTCAAACAACAACAACAACAACAGCAAAATTGCACTTATATAGCGCCTTTCACGTCGGGAGGACGTCCCAAAGTGCTGAACAGTCAGGTTGGGGTCCGAGCGGGGGGAGGGGAGGGTCGAGGTAGGGGGAAGGGGAAGGAAAGTGGGAGGAGTTAGTGGGGCAGCCGAAGGCACGGTCGAAGAGGAAGGTCTTGAGACCGGCCTTGAAGGAGGAAAGGGAGGAAGCGAGGTGGAGAGGCTGCGGGATGGAGTTCCATATTGTGGGAGCAGAGCGGCTGAAAGCCTGGCTGCCGATGGTTGGGCGGTTAGGGCGGAGGACGCGGAGCAGGCCTGAGTGTGCTGAACAGAGGGTCGGGCGAGCTGATAGGGAGACAGTAGGTCAGAGAGATAGGCGGGGGCAAGGCCGAATGGCCTTGAAAGTGAGGCACTTCACGGAATATACTGTAAAGTAAATTGACTGTATATTTTGTGGACGAAACGTTATAGATTTTAGTGGGGACATAATCTTCCACCTCCACACACAAATCCTATACATGTCACTCATGTTTGTTGCATTTTGTTGTACTGTTCCTCATGGGTGCAAACAATTGGCTTGCGCTTCCTTCTTCAATGTAAGAGACACATAATTTTGGTTGGACACAAGGTGAGCTGGTCAGCACTCAACTGGTGGAGATGAGCAGATTCTCCATTGAGGGGTAGTTGTCAAGGCTTATTGAGTAATTAGGAACATGCTCAGGCTTGCCTGCATGCTGAGAACAATTGATTTTGTTTAAGAGTGTCATTACGCTATATTTTTCCACATAGATTAATTTAGCCTCCTTTGTCACCAGAGTTGAACAAATAGATTTGTAGTATTTGAACATAGACAGAAGCAATTCATTCCATCACATCCTTCCGTGTGTGTCTGTCCAATTCTGAAACACTCTTCATCAATCCCTCTGCCTTGCCCGCGCTCTCCCCGTTTTCAAGTCCTGCTTGAAGACATTCTTCTTCGACTGTGCTTACAGCCACCTACCCGCATTCCCCACTGGCTTGGAGTCAGACTGCTGTTAAGTGCTCTGAGATGCTACCCTGAATGGAGGATGCTACATAAGTGCAAGTTGTTGTTGTGTGTTTGCTCCTCGCTTAAAGCTATTTGTTCCAATATGATTTCCCTGCTGTTTCCTCGCTCTATATCCTTACATAATAGAAATCACAGAGAAGCACCCGTACTAACTCAATTAATGCTTGCATTTTTGCTGATATAATGCAATTGTTCAAAGTCTAATATAAAGCGAGAGGCAGACATGGTGTCCTCAGTAGATGTTTGGCCTTAATTAAACATGATCATAAAAGCATATACAGTTCTGTAGTTCCTACCCTCAATACTGAGTAATGAAATGGGTCTAACATGACATTATTATCATTATTATTAATATAATTATGAATACTATCATTAACATTATTAATATTATTAGTATTATTATTTATATTATTAATACTATTTATTATGAATATTATTCTCAGTGCACGGGAAACCAGTGTATGGCACAGCGCATCTATCTTATTACTTCTGTGGCCCAATGCCACAGAGCTTACCACAGTACAGATTCTCTGGACTGTCCCGTTCGAGAGAATTTTCATCACTCAACATGTTTGTATAAAAACTATTATTATTAATAATAAAATAATAATAATCGTTGCATTTGATACAACGCTTTATCACGTCTTTGAGACAGGATATACTGTGAGGTGAATTGACTGTATATTTTGTGGGAGAAACACGGGAGCCAATCGTGCACAGCCAGCCCTATAAACAATTACAATATAAGTACAATGTTCTTCTATCTGAACATTGCTTTTCCCCCCTTTCACTCCAATTCAGCGCTGATTCTAATCGTGTACAAGAAAAATGATACCCTCCTCTCGCCCCCTCCCCCCCACCCCCACACACCTCCCTCCTCCCCCCCCCCCGACTCCCCCACATAGGAACAGGACTAGGCCATTAAGCTTCAAAATGTTCTGCCATTTAATTAGATTATGGCTGGTGTGTACCTCTACTAATCAGCATTGTGCTCTTAGCAACACTGTGCATAAGTGAGGTGTTAGCTGTGTTCTCCAAAAAATAACACGTTGCAAAATAAATGGGTTCTTTTATTTCTTTCAGACACCTCAAGGTGAATAGATATTCTGCCAGAATTCATGTGGGATCAAAGACATATGTATAATAATAATAATCCTTGCATTTGATATAGTGCTTTTCACGTCCTCTAGATGGTAAAGTGAATTGACTGTATATTCGTGGGCAAAACGTGGTAACCAATTGCACACAGCAGTGACTCATAACTAGGCGTGGATTGAAATGACCAATTTTTTTTCAAGGGATTATTATCAGGTGTGTGGAGTAAGAAAACTTGCTGATGGTTCATATAGTAATATAGTATATGGTTATAATTCCACTTGACACTTTTCTCAACCCCATTTCTAGCTTATTAACTAAAACCACACTTTTATTTATATATATATATATATATATATTATTTAATATATTATACATTATATATAATGTATACACACATTCATATATTGCTAATTCTACTTAAATTACTTTTCCATTCTCTTTCATCTGGATTAATTTAAGAACCAGTTTAATGCTGTAATCAAAACACGGTTGGTGCCGGTGGGTATTCTGGATGAGATAAAAATGAGTTGAAGAACTTTCTATAACCTTCTGTCACATTCCTTTTACCATCTTGTATTATGGAAACATACTTTGAGGCATAACGTCAAAATACAATAGAATTATCAGGTACCGTTGCAGTACCGTTACACCGTTATTACACAGTACCGTTACACAGCAAAGAAATGTATTGTGCAGTGGATTTTGGATATACAGAAGATGAATGAAAATTGTATTACTAAAAGGAGACATAGCTGTGATTGAACGTTCTACCTGGTGGACTGTACAAGTTTAAATCATATAAAACATATCATTAATCAAAAATATTAATAAGGAACAATAATACTTAATGTTTTTCAATTTACAAATTATTTGGTATGTTTCACCAAATATTATATTATATACATACTTAACTCATTCCTATGCACCAATAAACCAGTACTTTGATGGACCTTAAATGAATTCAGTAAAAGCATCTTCAAAGAATCTGCAAGCCAAATAACCCTGCAAGCCAAAGCTCTAATGGGATAGTGGTCCCAGCTGAACAAGCAAACAAGCAATCGGAAAGCTTGCCAGACAGCAATATCAACAACAAAATTACATTTGTAAACTGCCTTTCGTGTCAGGAGGACAATAATAACAATAACAAAATTACATTTGTAAAGCGCCTTTCACATTTGGAGGAAGTGTTAGACAATCATTGTTTCAGACCCGAGCTTGTGGGGTCGGAATTGGGGAAGGTTGAGGGCAGGAGAGGAAGGAGGGTGACCAAAGGCGAGGTCGAAAAGGAGGATGTTGGGACAGTTCTTGAAGGATGCAAGGGAGGGGAGAGGCAGAGTGTGGGATAGAGTTCCAGATGGTGGGGGCAGCACAGTGGCTGAAGGTCCACCTGCCAAAGGTGGAGTGGCGAGGCAGGGGACGTGAAGCTGGAGCCCACAGAACGGAGGGAATAGGCAGATTGGTAGAGGATTATGTGATCGCAGAGGTAGGGCAGAGTAAGGCCACAGAGGGCTTTGAAGGTGATGACCAACATCTTGAACTGTATCCTCTCTGCGATTGGAAGCCAGTGGAGTCGGACAAGGATGGGTTTGCTTCAGTCATGGAGCCTGGTGCGAGAGAGTTCTGAATGATCTGCAGCCTACAGAGGGAGGAGTGGTGGAGGCCGACAAGCACGGAGTTTGCAACATTGCAAGCCTGCATGTTATGAATGTGTGTATGAATACCAATGGCAAGAAGTATGGTTTTAGCTGGTTAGACTCCAGCAGTTACCCCAAGGCACATTCTGGGGTCCCCAGTCCTTGACTCCTGTAAACCTATGCCAAATAATCTCCAGTATTAGATAAGCAGGATGCGTCCGTCCCTCCAGGGAGAGAGAGTATACATTCCATTCCTGCAAACTATCTTTGGAATTTCCATGTGTAAGTGTGATGCATGGAAATACCAGCTTGGTTTGGATAGTCTTTAATAACAACAATAATCCTTGCATTTGCTACAGCGCTTTTCACGTCTTCTGGACGTTTCAAAGCATTTCACAAGTTTCACAGAAGATACTGTAAAGTGAATTGACTGTATATTTGTGGGTGAAACGAGGCAGCCGATTGTGCAACAGTAGTGTCCCACAAACAGTCATGGATTGAAATGACCAGTTTTATTATTGTGTTTTTTTTGTTGGAGGAATTATTATTAGGCGTGAGGAGTAAGGAAATTTGCCCAAGGTTTCGCCCTGACCTGCCTGGATAGTTCCACAGTTATCAGCAGGGTGGGAGCGGAGAGAGAGAGAGAGAAAAAAGAGTGAAGGAATCATGCAATATCAACCAGAATGCCTAAATTTTGTAACCCACAAACACAAAAGTAAATTCCACACATCTTAAGATCATGTAATTGAACAAAAGATCAAATGCGGGCCTCTCCTGGTCTGCAATAGTGAAGCACCAAATTGTGTCATTATAGCTTCTGTATCCAGTACTATAACACTATAACAGTTAAACTATATTAAATAACTATTGCATTTCAGAGTACTGTAGAGATGGGTTTTTGCATGTGTCAGACACCTGGCTGACCCTCAAAAATCAGCAAAACATTTGAAGGAGATCTGATTCCTGAGCTTTGAATGCATTTAGTTGGGGCTAATCACAACATTGGCAGGCTCAGCTTGTGAAGTCGTGACTCACTGTTTTCTTTGAAAGTGTGAGAACACGATTTTGTGTCAGCTTCAATCACGGGACATCCACCTGCTCAGTCGGACATATGTTGTTTCCCTAATGTTGTTTTCCCCCTGATGTCACATCACAACGTTGCAATGAAATCAGATCAATCTGACAAATACTTGTTGCTTGTGAATTCCCCTTTTGATGAAGGTACAATAAAAAATAAAATATATACGCTAAATCTCTTGTGCTGATCATTAGATGAACAATCATTTCATACTTGATGTTGAGTCATAACCAGTAAACTAAAAGAAGCAACAAGTGGCAACAGTAACCTTTAGTAGAGGGCAATAACAATAATGCTTTGGTTGTACGTAACACCTTATCACATTATCGAGATGTTGCATTGGAAACGTTCCACAAACAGCCACAGACTGTGTGACCAATTTTATCTGGGAGCTGTTAGCCAAGACTTCTCTTTTCGAATAGTGCTTTGGGATCTTTAACGTGCACCTGAACAGGCAGACTGGACCTCGGTTTAATGTCTCATTCAAAGGACGATACCTCCGACAATACAACTTCACCTCTCAACACTGAATTGGCAGTGTCATCTTGGACAATATGATTCCAAGTGCTGCATTGCTGGATGCGCCGATCTTTTTGAATGAGATGTTAAACCGCGCTTGCTTGTC
This sequence comes from Hydrolagus colliei, assembly GCA_035084275.1. Lineage (NCBI taxonomy): Eukaryota > Metazoa > Chordata > Chondrichthyes > Chimaeriformes > Chimaeridae > Hydrolagus > Hydrolagus colliei. Next base: position 13,333,753 of record CM068747.1, on the reverse strand, counting down.
AGGGTCTGTTTGACTCTGTGGGTTTAGACACCCACGCTCCACCACCTCCCTCTTCCCAACTTGTTCAATTCAATTCCCATGTCAACCTGTCCGCTCTTTCCGCTGGTCTGATCCACGTACCCCGTCTGGGCCACCCCACCATCAGCGGTCTGGACTTCAGCCACTCTGCCACCACCCTTTGGGAATTCCATCCCACATTCGCTTCACCTCGCTCCCTCCCTTGCCTCCTTCAAGGGGCATCTCAAAACCCTCCTCGTCGACCTTGCCTTCGGCAACTACTCCTGCTCTCCTGGCCTTCCTCCCCAATCCGTCCCCCCAACTTGAGTCCAAATCCCTGACTGTCCAGCATTGCTCCTTCGCTTGCTGATTTCTGGCCAGTTGTTGCAGGCTGGCGTTGAGTGGAAAACAATCACTTGTTCACAGTGAGTGGGGGAAGCATGATCCAAATGTTAGTCATCAATCACATATTAAACCTCTGAGACAGACAAGTCAGGCAGCCAGACCTGGCATATCAGGAAGATTAGGTGTAAATAATAACTGAAGGGCATGCAGTGGGTGTGGGTTGGGGACTTCTTAAAGTTTCCACGTATGAGTTGTTGATTCATACACATGCTGAACTGTTACCCTTTAATAATCCTTTATTATGGATTCACAAAAAGGGTGACAAAACAGGCGATTGTCTACCCTGTGTGAGGGACACTCTATATGATGTCCTCCCGACGTGAGAAGGAGCTCTATAAATGTAATTGTGTTGTTGTTTGTATATACTTGCTAGGTAGGCACTGTCTGGAGTGATGGAAACACTTGGCAGAAAATTCGCTAAACACAATCCCCGCAAGCTGGCCTGTGTACATCACAAGGAATGCAATAAAACCTGTTCCGGGGTAAACAGCACATCTAAGAGATGATATTACATTGATTCATGGTTTCACCTTGACCCTTGTGGTTCACAATGTCATCTCCACCCATTCCCTCAGCACCACAATCTATCACAGTCCTGCATATGTGGGTTATCTCCACATATGTCATTTTTCCTGTCACATCGGGCTGTTTAATGAAGGGGGCACATCAAAAATAAATTTACAACTGTCATCTCCCCTTTTCCCCCTCCTCCGCAAGATAATTCCGACTGTTATTTAGAAATTGTATTAACTGTGAAGAGATGTAAAAGGCAAGTCAGTAAATCACAGCCCCAATTCTACTAGGATTAATTGATAACAATTCTGAATTGCTAATAGCAATTGCTTACCGTGACTGGAAGTACTTCACTTGCATGCTGCGAATTGATCACTCTTTAGGGGATAAATGAATAGAGCAACATCTATCTCTTTCTCTGTGTTAGCTGAGAAGGTTGTATGTTGAAGTCCCATGTCGGGATTTTGAATTCACGTGTTACGATTGTTTTGCCTACAAAATATACAGTCGATTCACTTTACAGTATGTTCTATGAAGCGCTTTGAGACATCTCAAAGACATGATAATAAGAATAATAATAATTGCATTCGATATAGCGTCTTATCACTTCCAGGCTCGACTACGGGAACTCTCTCCTCGTCGGCCTTCCCAGCTCCTCCCTTCACAGGCTGCAGATCATTCAGAAGTCTGCAGCTTGTGTACTCTCCCGTACCAAGTTTCGCGACATCACTCCCGCCCTTGCCCGTCTCCACTGGCTCCCCGTCACCCAGAGGATCAAATTCAAGATCCTTGTCCTCACTTTCAAAGCCATTCACGGCCTTGCCCCCACTTATCTCTCTGACCTACTGTCTCCCTATCAGCCCGCCCGCACCCTCCGTTCAGCAGACTCAGGCGTCCACCGCCCTAACCGCCTAACCATCGGTGGCCGAGCTTTCAGCCTCTCTGCTTCCACACTGTGGAACTCCATCCCACAGCCTCTCCGCCTTGCTTCCTCCCTTTCCTCCTTCAAGGCCGGTCTCAACCCTTCCTCTTTGACCATGCCTTCGGCTGTCCTACTAACTCTTCCCCCTCTCCCACTCTCCTTCCCCTTCCCCCTACTTTGACCCTTCCCCCCCCCCCCCCCCACTCGGGTCCTGACCAGACTGTTCAGCGCTTTGGGGTGTCCTCCCGACGTGAAAGGCGCTATGTAAGTGCAATTTTGTTGTTGTTATTATCACGTCTTCTAGATGTCTCAAAGCATTTCACAGAATATACTGTACAGTGAATTGACTGTATATTTTGTGGGCGAAACGTGGTAGCCAATTGCACACAGCAGTATCCGACAAACAGTCCTGGATTGAAATTACCAATTTATTCTTTTTTGAGGAATTATTATCAGGCGTGTGGAGTAAGGAAACTTGCCCAAGGTTTCGGCCTGCCTGGAATTGAACCCAGCCGAGCACTCGCTTGTAAGGCGAGTGCTCTAACCACTGAGCTACAGTATTCCACTGTAACCGAGCTACAGATAAGACACTGTATCAAATGCAAGGATTATTATGATTACTATTCGCTTAAACTACATTGCAGTGCTGGACGATCGCTGCATTGTCGGTGGTGCCGTCCTTTGGATGAGACATTAAACCGAGAGCCATTTCAGCCACTGCGCACCGAGGCTCTGGAACTCCCTCCCTCCCTCCCTCCCTCCCTCCCTCCCTCCCTCCCTCCCTCCCTCCCTCCCTCCCTCCCTCCCTCCCTCCCTCCCTCCCTCCCTCCCTCCCTCCCTCCCTCCCTCCCTCCCTCCCTCCCTCCCTCCCTCCCTCCCTCCCTCCCTCCCTCCCTCCCTCCCTCCCTCCCTCCCTCCCTCCCTCCCTCCCTCCCTCCCTCCCTCCCTCCCTCCCTCCCTCCCTCCCTCCCTCCCTCCCTCCCTCCCTCCCTCCCACTCACTCACTCACTCACTCACTCACTCACTCACTCACTCCCTTCGCTCTGAGACACCGTCCGGCTGGCGTGGAGACTGCTATATAAATCAAAGTTGTTGTTGTTGAGAGCTTATCTACGTTCTCAGGTGGACATTAAAGATCCCATGATATTATTCACAAAGAGTTTCTCTTGGTCTCCTAGCAACAGTTCTGCAGAATCCATATGGCCATTCACTTTGTGGCTTGAGGGCCATTGCTGTACACAAATTGGCTGCAATATTCGTCTACAAATACATGGTCAATACACTTTCATCGAATTCAGTGAAGTGCTTTGACATCAAAGGATCTAGATCAAATGCAAGGATTTTTATCAGTGCTGCAATGATAGAAACTGTGTTAACCAGCAGTGTTTTTTTTTGTCTGTCACATATGGAAAACTATCACCCGTGCTTAGGAGTATTCATACCAAGCTGGAAATTCCATGCATCGCACCTACATGGGAATCGCAGAGATAGATTGTTGGAATGGAATGCACACTCTCTCCCTGGAGGGACGCATCCTGCTTATCTAATTTTGGAAAGTATTAGGTGCTTGCCCAGCTAGGACGACTGTATCCATTAGGGCTATGGCTTACAGGGTTAACAAGAGCTGAGTGGGATGACTCCCTGCCCCCAACCAGTGATACGTGAAGTTTATTTAAAGGCCTCATAGTTTGGCTTTGTTAAGACCTAATGCATGTTGAGTCACTGCCTGCAGTAAGGAGTTTAATAGACTCACAGAGTTACAGGCAGTTCATTTAAAAATGTAGAAAATATGATAAGACGTCTCATTATCAGCACTGTTAGAGACTCACATTGCTGTCATATTGGCAATGAAAAGGGATAAGAGAGCACTTTGTAGTTAGAAAAGAAGAATTAAGTGGTGGCGGACTGTTGTATCACACTGTTGTGCGCAATTGGCTGCCGTGTTTCGCCCACATAACGTGCAGTTAATTCACTTTTACATTATATTCTGTGAAAACGCCTTTGTGACGTGCTAAGGTGCTGTATCAAATGCAAGTATTCTTATTGTGATGGTTCTCTTGCTTGTCACATAGACCTCTTTACAAGTAAGTGGTCTGCATGCTACCCAATCCCCTCTCTTTGATCTCAGCTTCTTTTCAAATGCACTTGAGAACGCATTTGACAACAAATACACAGTCACTACACTTTAGAGTAAAAGTGAAGCGTTTTGAGACGTTTCGAAGTGATAAGCGGCTGTATGCAATTTGATGATTATTATTGCTTTTATTTCATTCCTCAGCATGCTCCATGATTTAGAAAATCGATGATTACATATTCCTTATTAAGAAATACTCCAAATTAGATCCCGCCCACCTTTCCAATGGCAGGAGTGGGTCTGGATGTCAACAGCAGGCCAATAAGTTGCCATGTGTTTAGGCCAAACAGTTGGATTGTTAACATTCAGATGTTGCAGAGTAGAATAATTGTGGCGTTCTACAGCCTTGAGATTAGCGGCTTGCCTTGTAAGTGAGAGAGGACCCATGTTTGATTCCCAGGAAGGGTAAAACCTTAGGCAAGTAAGCAAGTAGCAGTTAGTAGGATCTCATTTGTTAGTCAATTGGCAGATTGCTTTCTGGGGGTAATCATCCCTTCAAAGTAAAATTATTAATAACAACAAGGGCACAAAATCCACAACTGTTTGTAGGACACTGCTGTGTGCTATTGGCTGCCCTGTATGGCTCACAATATATGGAGTCAATTCACTTGACAGTATATTCTGTGAAGCGTTTTGAGACATCTCAAAGATGTGTTCAGGCACTGTATCAAATGCAAGGATTATTATTATAACATTATAATGGTTGTGCATCAAAGAAGTAGGCAGCTTAAAATGAGGCAGCTTTGTGTTTACTCCTCCAAGATTGAATCACCTTCAATGCGTTTGACAGGGGGCAGGGGAATTGAAACAGAAAACTGAATATTGCACGGTGAGCTTTGTAAAATATTAACCGCTTAAAAAGCAATTGAAGTCTTACCTGTTTTTTTAAAGCTACATCTGAAGAGGAACCATGAAAGCACCTTTAGTAGCACACGGAAGTCCATTTGGGATTGCAAAGTTTCTCCTTATATCCATTATATTTTATGGACTGGTTTTAGAGCATTGGACTCCAGGTCTCCTATGCAAGTGTGTGCATAGGAGCACTTTCAAACCAGATTTGAGAAAAGAATCGGGAATTGTGGAGGATTGAATCTGGTCTCAGTAATGGAGAAATTGCTTTGCGAGTGCTGTCCTCTGCAAAGTGTTCTCTGTGTTGATCTAAAGAGGGCAGATGGTATAAACAGTTAATGAATTCCATGAACTCCAGGGGTATTTGTTTGTGCTTTATGTATCTCCTTGAATTATCGTAAGCAGTAACCACATTGGTAGCTTGTGAATTTAAGGTCCCACATCAGAACTTTGACCCACAGTCCAGGCTAACAGTCCAATACAGTGCTGGGGGAGCCTTGCATTGTCAGAGGTGCCATCCTTCGGATAAGCTGTTAAACCAAAGTCCTGTCTGCCTGCTCAGATAGTTTTTGAAAATCCCATTCCTTATTTGAAAAAAGAAGGGAGTTTCTCCCGGTGTTCTGGCCAACAATCCTCTGGATAAAATCGGTCTTTCACTTCGTGGCTGTTTGTGGAATAGCGTTGTGCTGTTGTGAATATTGGGACGTGGGTGGGAAACGTCATTGGCATAAGTTCATTATTTAATTTGATTGCAGAGCATCGATGTGGCGTTTGTCTGCGGGTTAAGCAATTAGAACATAAACAGGGTTTGCAGCGAAATAACGGTTCATTGAAGCAATTTGTCACAGATCCGATTTGGACTTGATAATTAAAAGAGACGTTAGATTATGTATAATGGAGCATCCTCATTGGCCTAAAGGCCATTATCAAGCCCCCTGGTACAAATTCATTCAATCTTCAGCTGTTAGTTGTATCGTAGAAGGCAATTCATGAAATTTAGACAATCAACATAGGATTAAATTACCACTTTAAAAATACACGTAACCTAACTTTATAGCCATAATTAACTGCTGTGTTTCCCCCCAATGACTTGGAATGGTGGGGGAATAATAAAACAATAATAATAATCCTTGCATCTGATGTACAGCCTTTCACATTGTCAAGACATCTCAAAATGCTTCACAGGATATTATGACATGCAGTGACTGTGTACTTTTGTAGCAGAACGTAGCAGACAATTTGAACACAGCAATGTCCCACTAACTTTGCTCCTAAGATTTTAAGAGTAAGGACCTTACCTCACCTAATGGGCTTTTGGTAGTCCAGGAGTCTACTGACTTTGTTAGTAATGTCTATTTGTAACAGTAAGTCTGATCAGAAGACAATTGGCCAAAAGGTATTTCAAGATCAGTGGTGAACCGATCCTATGAACTGAAAGAGTATCACATAAAATGCGCAGTCAGTTCTCTTTACACTATATTTTGTGAAGCGCTTTGAGACATTTCAAAGTTGCTATCTCAAGTGAAAAGTTTATTATTTATTATTTGTAAAATGGGAGGTGGGGGGTGGTGCGATTTGCGTTGGTGGTGGGTGAGGATTGGGACCTGAAAGCATAAAACATCCACGTGTTTAAAAACTTTGTTGGGCCTCAGTGGAACTTCTGAACTAGGCTACGCAAGGTAGTAAGCATCGGAATCCATTCATGGGGGCATTTGGAATATCCGATTTTCCATCTACTCAGTCAACCACAACAGCAACAACTTGCATTTATTTCGCACCCTCCATGAGCGGTAGCGTCCTGAAACTCCCCAATCTGCCTATCGACTAACGTCAGAGAACACAACCGAATCCACAATTCCACACAATACAACAACAACAACAACAACAAAATATCTGCAGTCACACAAACCACTTGACAATTTTCAAGCTAACCCCACATTTGAAGGATAATGAAATACATCAGCTTGAAACATGAGCCCACTCCAGTATACATCAGTCATCTCGGGACGCGCTTGGGTTGAATCTGTTATTTAACGTTGGCAAATTTCCAGTCCACCTTCCGCACAGGCTGAGTGAAGGAATCTGCATTTCTCAGGATATGCAGCCTTGTAAATCATTCAGCGATGGCAGTTTACGTTCATACAGCGACTTTCACGCAAAATAAATGTGTCGCAGTGATTTTGTAGGAAGGAGATTAATCCGAAACAAAGGGAATGTTGTTATGGAACAAAACACAGAGGCTAATTTGCACCGTGGTGGTCTCAATACAGTACAAGAATGAGGTGAGCTGTCTCATAAATTAGAATTTTGGATGAATTTGGACATGGCATGACTATGACACAAGATAAATGGATAAAAGAGCATTGTGCTTTGAAATGGGGAGCATAACAGGAAGAGGGAAAAAGGAGGGAGTCCTATTGAATAGAGCCGTGGCTTTTTTAAGAATTGTCCAACTGAACAGGCAGATGAGACTTCAATTTAAACATAGTTGAGGCCAGGATGCTGGATCATAATACGTAATAATAATATTTGCATTTGATATAGTGCTTTTCACATCTTCTAGACGTCTCAAAGCATTTCACAGAGTACATTGCAAAGTTTGACTATATTTGTGGGTGAAACAAATGTAAAAAATATAAATATTAAAAAAACTAAAAATATAAATATATTTTAAAAAGCAAATATTTGTGGATTGAATCCAGCTTGAATGCTGTGGCAGATGGTAGAGTGGGTATTCCAGAAAGATGAGATCAAATGGGACAAAGGGTCTTCTTCATGCACAGCTCTAATAGGCAGTGTGTTCCTAGCTGGACAAGCAGCGGAGACCTTCTCAATATGCTCCCAATAGCGAGCTGTGAAGGTTTAGCTGATAAACCTCCAGCAGTAACCAACATACACAAGCCTTGCCTCTTACCAAATGGTGCCTAATACCTTCTAGAATTAGGTAAGCAGGGTGCACGCTGGCAGAAAGAGAGTGTGCATAGCATATCCACACTATATACAGGTGGCACACATATATAGAACTATTAGTATGGCCTGGAGCAGTGGTTCCCAACCTTTTTTTGCTGCGACCCTAAATTGGCCAGCAACAGGTCCTCCCGACTCTTAGGGGGTGACTGCGCGACTGAAGTGAAGCTCAGCCAAGATGGTATCTCCGTCTCTTTTGTGGACTCAGCGCAACTCGCGAGTATGGTCTTTCATACAAATTGGTCTGCGGTGTCACCTCAGGCACTTTTCAGAATTATAAAAGCATTTTCCGCATTAAAAAAAACAAAAAAAAATTATGATGACCCTTCTGGACCCTACAGAGGACCCCAGCGACCCTGATTTGGGTAGGGACGCGAGTTTAGGAACCACTGGTCTAGAGACACCCAAGATAATAGATTCCAAATGCAAGGATTATTATTATTACACAGTGAAGATTCATCCAATCCTTTCTCAAACAACATCCCCCACCGCCCCTCCATACCTCATTGTGTCAGTCTATTGTGTGCGAGCTCATATTCCTGACATGGGCAATGACTGGAGGCTGTAGGAGGTGGATGGGGGGTAGGTAACCTGAGTATCCAATTCACCTAACTCTGGGCTGAACGAGGAGTGTGTCCTTAAGTTTACATTACATTCCTCTCTGTACATTAGTTCTTGCATTTGCCAGCTCTCAGACCATTAAATTATAATTAATTCACGCACAATCTGCCTGTCTAGTTTCTCCTCTTCGTTCTGTTTAACTGAATCATTTTGATCTACACCTTATGTCTGTTTCTAATTTGCTTATTGCTCAGGACTGTAACAAATTACTTGCTAGCAGTTACATTAGCAAAAACTTGGAATGCCTTTCAGACCACTTTTCCTTCATTGAGTATATCTGAGTGAGGTTAGGCATGCGAAATGAGGTTTAAAACCCATAGGGGTTAGCTTGCTTAGTTCAGAAGCGAGAGGACTCGGGTTTGATTCCAACAACAACAACTTCGATTTATAAAGTGCCCTCCACGCCGGACGGCGTTTTATTCCCTGCTGGAACAAAACTTTAGGCAAGTTTCCTTTCTCCACACGACTCTATTTACCAAGTAATAAATAGGAACCCGGTTGTTAGTCAATTGGCGGAATACTTTTTGGGGGTAATAACCCCTTCAAAAATGTTTGTGGGACACTGCTGTGTGCAACTGGCTGCTGTGTTTCGCCCACAAAATATACAAACAATTAACTTTACAGTCATAGAATCATAGAATTTTACGGCACAAAAGGAGGCCATTCGGCCCATCTAGTCTGTGCCGGCTCTTTGAAAAGAGCGATTCAATCCCATTGCCCTGCCCGCTCCCCATAGCCTAATAGACCCGTTCTTCCTAAATAAAGATCTAATTCCCTTTTAAAAGTTGTTATCGAATCAGCCTCCACCACCTTTTCAGGCAATGCATTCCAGATTCGAACAACTCGCTGAGTGAAAAAATTTCTCCTCAGCTCCCCTCTACTGCGCCTTGAAACTATTTTAAATCTGTGACCACGAGTCACAGATTCACCCACGAGTGGAAATAGTTTTTCTCTATTTGCCCTGTCGAAACCCCTCATGATCTTATAAACCTCTATTAGGTCTCCCCTCAATCTTCTCTGCTCCAGAGAGAATAACCCTAGCCTATCTAGCCTCTCCTCATAGCTGAAGTCCCTCAATCCTGGCACCATCCTAGTAAATCTTCGTTGTACCCTTTCCAATGCCTTCACATCCTTTCTGTAGTGTGGTGACCAGAATTGAACACAGTATTCCAGCTGAGGCCTCACCAAACTCCTATAGAGGTTAGTCAGCACTTCCTGACTTTTGTACTCTATACCCCTATTTATAAAGCCTAGTATCCCATATGCCTTCTTAACAGCCTTGTCTACCTGTCCTGCCACCTTCAACGAGTCACTAACACAAATCCCCAGGTCTCTCTGTTCCTTCACACCATTTAAAATTGTACTATCTAGCCTATATTGCCTCCCTTCATTTCTTCTCCCAAAATGCATCACCTCACACTTCTCTGCATTAAACTTCATCTGCCATGTGTCTGCCCACTTTACCAATTTGTCTATATCCTCTTGCAGATGGCTACTATCCTCCTCACTGTTTACTATTCTCCCTAACTTAGTGTCATCTGCAAACTTGGAAACTGTACTCCGTACACCCAAGTCCAGATCATTGATGTAGATTACAAACAGCAATGGTCCCAAAACCGATCCCTGTGGCACACCACTGCTCACTTCCCTCCAATCTGAAAAACAGCCGCTCACTACAACTCTCTGCTTTCTGTCTCGCAGCCAGTTGTGGATCCACGCTGCCACTGTCCCTTTTACGCCATGGGCCTTTAATTTCTTAATAAGTCTCTCATGTGGCACTTTGTCAAATGCCTTTTGAAAGTCCATGTAAACTACATCAACTGCGCTACCATTATCCACCCATTCCGTTACCTCATCAAAAAATTCAATCAGATTTGTAAGGCAAGATTTGCCTTTAACAAATCCATGTTGACTGTCCTTTATTAGCCTATATCTTTCTAAGTGAAGATCTACCTTGTCCCTGATTATGGACTCTAGAATTTTGCCCACTACCGACGTTAGACTGACTGGTCTGTAGTTACCAGGCTTGTCCTTCTGCCCCTTTTTATACAAGGGAGTAACATTAGCTATCCTCCAGTCCTCTGGCACGACCCCTGTGTCCAAGGAAGATTGAAAGATCGTGGCCAGAGTCCCTGCTATTTGCTCCCGTGCCTCACTTAGTAACCTAGGGTGCATCCCATCCGGACCAGGTGACTTATCCACCTTGAGCGACGTCAACCTTTTTAGCACTTCCTCTCTGGTTATAATTATTCTATCCATTTCTCCTACCCTCTCCTCTAATACCATGGCATTGGCTGTATCATTTTCTTTTGTGAAGACAGAGGCGAAGTACTCATTCAGTACATCAGCCATGCCCTCTGCCTCCACAATGAGATTTCCTCCTAGGTCCCTAATTGGCCCCACCCTCTCCTTGACCAACCTTTTACTCTTAATATGTTGGTAAAAAACCTTAGGGTTCCCCTTAATCTTACTCGCTAATTGTTTTTCATGCAGTCTCTTTGCCCCTCTAACTTCCTTTTTTAGTTCTATCCTACACTTCCTATATTCTGCTTGGTTCCCTTCTGAATTTTGAGCCTGACACGTATCATAAGCCTCTTTTTTTTGTTTGATTTTGGCCCCGATTTCCTTAGTCATCCAGGGAGGTTTGGATGCCTTACATTTCACCTTTGTGGGAATGCTTTTGACCTGTATATTCTGTGAAGTGCTTGGTACACCTCAAAGATATAACAAAGAGGATCTGCTATATCATATGCAAGCTTGCTATTAGTGAAACAATATCTAATCTCTAAGAGAGGAGTGGGGGTTAAGGAGCTAAAATATGGTGCGGAAAACTTCATGGTTAGAGTCAATTGTTTTAATAATAATAATAAGAATCCTTGCATTTAATATAGCACTCGTCACATCTTCTAGATATCTCAAAGCACTTCACAGTATATACTGTCAAATGAATTGACTGTATATTTGTGGGCGAAACACGACAGTCAATTGCGCACAGCAGTGTCCCATAAACAGTCATGGATTGAAGTAAACACTTTATTATTAATATTTTATTCTTGAGGGATTATTATCAGGCATGTGGAGTAAGGGAACTTGCCCAAGGTTTTGCCCTGCCAGAAATCAAACCCAGGTCTCTCGCTTGCGAGGCGAGTGTTCTAACCACTGAACTACATGTCTCCATTTAATAATGTTTGTAAATTTATCTTCCAGCAGGGGACTTGAACCCACAATTTTCTGGCTCAGAGCCAAGAGTTCCAACAACTGAGCCAGACTGACATGCATAAAAGAAAGTTAAATGGAACTGAATATATTGCTTTTTTACAGAACCAGCAGACATGATGGGCCAAATGACCTTCTTTGACACTGTGCATTTATATGGATCTTTGTGAATGCAGCTAAAATATCCTCACGGTATCATTAAAAAGCAATAATGTTTTGAATGAGCAAAGAAAGCCCCTGGAAATGTCTGCATGAGTAAAGTAATGATGAAAATTGAGATGAGTCCATAAAATTTCCCAACAAACGGGGTACTTTTATGTCATTCAACGCGGCTGTAAATGCAACCTCTATTAACGGATGCTACACATTACTTTACTGCAGTTACAATCATTCTCATAGAGAACGGTGCCCTCAATGATGTATCCCAGTGATTTGAGATAGAATGTGACACAATAGCTAATCACTGGCAAACTGCTAGGGTGAACACCGCTTAAATATTTTCCTGATTATCAGTAAGATTGCTGCCCCTTGCTGTCCATTGTGATCTGAGTGAACAAACATATGACACACATTTAATGCAAATGGCATTACAAAGGCTATTGCTACAGTTGCAACTGCAATGAAAACGAAACGCAGGCCAAAGCAGTCTTAGAATTGCAGTCTGGTCAATATAGAAGATATTCGCAACCACCAATGTTTTGTGAAGGTAAATTAATGGATAACGGGAATAAGATTTAAACGAATGGTTATTAAAATACCCAGTCATGACACGACGTGACAATATATTCTGTGAAGCGCTTTGAGACATTTCAATGACATAACAAGGTGCTCTATCAAACGCAAGGATTAGATTACTGTTATTGTCATTGTTGCTTCCGATTACAACACCCCTAATCTCTGGAACTCCCTGCCTCTACCTCTTCAACTTGCGCCCTTTGCATCTTCATATCTCACCTTAAAATATATCTCTTCAACTGCGCCTATGGCCATCTTCCCCTTGTTTGCCATCCAATCCCACAGCTGTGACGCGTTCCGAGACATTATTCTACGTAAGGGTGCTATATACATAACAATATTGTTATTAACAATAATAATAATAATAACTGTCAATTGAGCTCAGTGGGTGTCCCACAAACAGCATGAATTCAGTAACCAAGTTATTATTATTTTCATCTATTTTAGTTTGAGGAATTATTACCCCCAAAAAGCAATCCGTCAATTGATTCATAACACGGTTCCTACTACGGATTGCCGCCCACAAATATACGGTCGTTTTTTCTGCTCTCCTTCCCCCTGCCCCGGCCCCTCCCATTATCCTCTTTTTCCCCTTTTCCCCCCAAACCCACTTCCACGACTGTTTGTGGGACATTGTTGTGTGCAATTTGGCTGCCGTGTTTCTCCCACAAATACTGTATACAGTCAATTTTCCTACTTTGCTTTCCCCAATCACAATCTCTCCCCCCACCCCGCTCTGGTCCCTACCTCTTTTCCCCCCTTTCTTTCCTCTTTTCTTCTCCCTCCCCCACTACTCTGGTTCCAACCTTGGGACGTTGTTGTATTCTTTGAAGCGCTTTGAGAGGTCAATAAGATGTGGAAAGCACTATATAAAATGTAAGGATTATTATATTATTATTGCTGCTAGGTAAGTGGAGGCGTGTGAAGTAAGAACACTTCTCCAAGATTTCGCCCAGACTGGGAATCAAACCTGGGTCCTCTCGCTTACGAGGCGAGTGCTTTATGCAAGTTGATGTTGTAACGTGACCGTCATTTATAGTTTGAGGAGAGTTGAAATGTAGATGGAGAATGTTCTTTGCCAGTCCTGTTCTACAGAAATAGCCTGTGTTATTGCAACAGCCGCAAGAAATTTCAGCATTTAAAAAGGGTTAAATTATCAGTTTATGTGCTACAAACATTTTACACAGTTGAGCTCAGCCTGTGAGACCGTGGTGGAAGGTTTTAAAATCTTTCTTTGCTTTCGGCAAAATGCTCGCTTGGTCAGGTTTCATTTGTTAAAGCTGTATATTCCTTGCCTGGCTACATGTGGGTAAGTACTGTGAATAATTTCGCCCACAAATATACAGTCAATTCACTTGGCAGTATTTTCTGTGAAGCATTTTGAGATGTCTAGAAAACGTGAAAGTGCCATATCAAATGCAATAAATCAAATTTATTATTTTATTATAATAAAATCTTAACCCTTGCGTTTTAACGGAGCTCCTTTCACACTAGGGAGGGTTGTTTCAAAGCGCTTCACAGGATTTAGTGCTAACTGCAGTGACTGTATATTTTGTAGATAAACTTCGTACCCACCTATCCACTCCCTTTGCACAATGGCCTCTGGCCTGCTTCACCTCCCCTCCCTTTCCCACCCCACCATTGGCGGGCAGGACTTCAGCTTCTCGGCCCCGATCTTCTAGAATTCCATGCCGCAGTCCCTCTGCCTCGTCTCCTCCTCCTTCAAGACCTATCTCAATACACTCCTCTTCGACCGGCCGAAGGGATATAGCACTTTTCTACCCTCCCCACCCTCCACCAGTCTTGGGAACAGAAGTGGTGTTTTGCTTCCTCACAGCTGCCCTGGATTATAGTGGTACATGTTGTTGTTGGTGAGCCTGGTGTTTGACTGTTGTTGAAACTCATCATTATGATTAAGAGTATCCAAACATGACTGAGAGTTCCACATATACACACTACCTAACCATGCATACCAATGAATGGAATTTTCCCACTTATGGAATGGAATGTGCACTCTCTCTTCAGAGGGACACACCCTGCTGACCTAATTCCTGAGAGCGTTGATCCGTTCAAAGTAAATAATAATAATTTGGTCACTTCAATCAATGTCGGTTTGCAGGACACCAATGTGCGCAATTTGCTGCCGCGCTTCGCACACAGAACACCCTGTCACTGCGCTATTATTATTCTCATTATTACTTGCAGTATATTCTGTGAAGAGCTTTGAGCTGTCTTAAAGATGGGATAAGGCGCTATATCAAATGCAAGGATTATTATTATTAGTAGTAGTATTATTATTAAGCATCAGCTTTATTAATCAATAAAGCATTCCAGCACACTCGGTAAAATAATCAGTAAAAAACTATTCTAGTAAGTTTAATAAACGGGTACCAGATAAACAAGGTTTTACTGTATGAAGATCTCCAGTTCACAACTGGTGGCGTTGGGTGATTTATCTTCGAGAGCATCTCCTCATATTAAATCAATGTTTCCTCATGTCAACAAATTACTGAGTGCAACACTGTGTCTTCTGTGTCTTCAAGAAAACTGTGTGACGTGGATTTCCGCTGCACGGGCCTCAAATAATGAGTTACAAGTGATCTTTGAACCATTGATGCTGCAGGGGTTATCATGAGTGTCTGCATTAAAGCTCTATCCAGGGAAGTAATAATGAGTCATCTGTTAAAGCTAAGGTTGTCTCTTCCAGCAACACCATGCAATTGCATTGCACATGACGTTCTGAATGACTGGTTCAATGAGTGACGGAGTAGGACCATTGGGTGAAACTCGGCAGCAAATTGCTCACAGCAGTGTCCCACAAACAGTCGTGGTTGAATTATTCTTTGTGAACTTCAATGTCAGTCCCAATTGCTTTGACCTTTTTTTATGATTAACTTCACTGTAAATATCCAATGGTATTGATTCAAATAACCACTGGATTCTTAGGGTGTAAGCTCAGCTGATTGGCACGTCAACATTGAAGGCAGGATCAGTGCAGGTGTGGAGGCAGGTTGAACAGGTTATGTCTTGCACCACATGATGTGGCAACAGGGATAAATTGTTTTATGAATGACTGATGGTAGTACGGAAGTAGAGTTGCACAAAACCCCACAATGGGTCCCAGCTATTCTGCTGACTAACTGCTTAAGATTTCATTAATCACAAGGAATCATGTTGACCTTAAATGTGGAGTTCTGAACGTATTGGTTAGAGCGTTCGCCTCAGAAACTTCCCCAACTCTTCACCCTTCCGGGAACCAAATCCGACCCAGTATCTCGCTTGCAAGGCGAGTGCTCTAACCATTGAACTACAGGACTCCACAATAATAATAATAATCATTATTTGATCACCTAAACCACCACTTTTTTTTAGGACACTGCTTTTCGCAATTGGTTCTTGTGTTTTGCTCACAAAATATACAATCAATTTACTTTACAGTATACTGAGGCATCAACTCCAAGGAATGTTATTATTATATTCTGTGAAGCGCTTTGAGACGTCTCGAAGATGTGATAAAGTGCTGTATCAAATGCAAGAATTATTATTATGGAATTGGAAATACGAGATCAAATAAGCCAAAGAGCCTCCTTCTCTGAACCTCACTTGTGATGTTGTAAAGTTCTTTCAAGCAGTCATGCAAATGAGAATGATATCACTGACCAGGTCTTGGCACCTGGTCAGAGACACACCTAAATAGTTAGATCAATCAAGAGCTCGTGCTATTTCTCTCAGGCCTACAGTACATGAGTTTCTTTCAAAGGTCTGTCTGACTTTATTTCTTAACTTTACAATATATTCCATGAAGCATTTTGAGGCATCTCAATGATGTGATAAGGCATTACATTAAGTGCCAGGATCATTATTATTAGTATTGTTTTATCTGTGTGGCGCTGCCACTACCAACTGGTGCTGAGCTAGCAATGGTGAGTCAAGGTCTACAGATTACGGAGACGGAGAGGAGAGAGAAACTCGAGCAAGATAGGTCATGTTGTGGTGAACCTGGCACAAGCTCAAAATATCATGGAGTGAATTTCCATGTGTTTGAATTGCTAAATAGTCTACAGCTTCATTACTAGACACATATGTCATTCTCTGAATCAACTGCAACTTCTTTCTACCTCCTAAAGAAACAGCACTGGCAACAGCCACCCTCCACCACCATCCTCCCCCACTTTTTTTGGTCAGCCGGGTGTCTGACACATGTGGAAACCCATCATTGTTGCTTAAGAATATCCAAACCAAACTGAGAATTCCATGTATCCCACCTAAACATGGAAATCTCAGAGATAGAATGTTATTCTATTCTCTCCCTGGAGGGATGTATGCTGATTACCTAATTCCAGAATGTATTAGGTGTAGGTTGTCAAGAGCCAAGGCTTGGGGGTAGCCCACATTGTGTGATGGGGAAACGGCTGGAGTCTAACCAGCTAAAACTGCATACCTTGACATTGATATTGCTGTCTGACAAGCCTTTCCTCTGCTTCTCCATCTAGGACCACCCTCCCCGTTAGTTAAGGGCTTTGGCTTGCAGGGTTAACGGGAGCTGAGTGGGATTTCTTGCCCCCAGGGACCTCCTCCCGACGTGAAAGGCGCTCTATCAATGTAATTTTGTTGTTGTTGTTATTCTCTGCCTTTTGATACCCTGCTAATGAGCCAGGCTGTGCTGTCATCAGCAGTGCCCTGGAATACTGTGGACCCGCCTGGCTCAGTAAACCGGCACAGAGAGGGCTGGCACAAATTTGACATTCCAATGCCAAACAGGTCACTTTGGAGCCAGGTCAGTTCGAAGGAGAGCCCATTTACCTCCCCCTACCTCCAATAGATATCATTGTCTGGAAAGCTTTCTGCTGCTTGTCAGCTGTGATCTCTGTAGTTAGTTATTTAGTTAATTATTTAGTTAACCCCCTCCCCCACTCGCCCCACAAAGTGAAATGTCAATTTAATGTATTTAATCAAACGTTCCTGTTATTTGAAACACAAAAAAAAACAGTCAATCACTTTACAGCATATTCTGTGAAGTGCTTTGAGACATCTCATGGATGAGATAAGCCGCTATATCAAATGTGGAGATTATTATTATTATGATTAAATGAGTCCAGCCAAGTATACAGAAATGCAGTATGAGAAACCTGCGGTTTTAAAATTTTAATCCTAAATAAGAGAAGGAAGTGTTGTGCTTTATGACTTTAAGCAGTCATTATGAACTGAACCAAGGCACTTAATCCTGGTGAAACTGGAAGCCTTTGATGTCAGATCCTGTGTAAAGGTAAACACCTTTAGTAGGTGCACACCTGGGTCAAAGCCTTTATTCTGTTTTGGGTGAGCTTTCGGTCAATCTCTTTCTCCCTTGCTTTCTCTCCTGCGATTATTTACATTTCCATCACTTTGACTTTGTAGCTGAATATTTTTCTGTGTGTCGGTGACTCATTCCTTGTGTGCCTTTCCATTCAAGAAGCAACCTTAGCACGTCAGGTGTCCTCAGAATCACCTTTGCTCTGTGGAAGGGTGAAGTTTCAATGAACTTCTATGAGGTAAAAAGAGTCCTGCAGTAGCTCAGTGGTTAGAGTACTCACCTTACAAGCGTGAGACCTGTGTTTCGAATCCAGGCAGGTCAGGGCGAACCCTTGGGCAAGTTTCCTTACTCCACACACAAATTTACAAAGGGTGGCGTCCCGGAGAGTTTAATTATACTATTGTACTATACCACACTTTTGGGTGCCACAAGTATCCCACTCTGGTTAATATCACAAATTCATATTATTATTAATATTATTAATAATAGACCAAATTATTTCCCCTGTTGACCAATTAACATTACTATTGATATAATTTATATAATTATTAATATTACAAGTGAAATTCCTTAACAAGGTATACGAGTGGCAATCCGATACTTGTGGCACCCCACAGATTGTGGCAGCGCGTGTTGGGCCTGAATGTGAGGGACTGAGATCAGAAGTTGCTCCTGTCTAGGATCATCTGTTTTTCTAGTTAGTTCAATCTGTGTGGTGCTTGGTCACCTCTGTGATCCCCCGTGTGTTGGCTGGGAATTGTTCCTTGACAGTTTCGGCAGCACTTGCACATTTCAGTAGCTGCTGCTCTTGTAACGGATCAGTGACAATTTACGCATGTCCCTTGACCTCCCCACCCCTCCAATCCACCATTGGTGACGGCGCTTTCATCCACTCTGCCCTGATGCGGCACATTCCCAGCACTGATTACATCGGTGCGTCAGCCTGAACAGTGTGAGTTCCAAGTCCAAGTATCAGGCTAATCATACAAATAACATATCATTTTTCCTGTAATATTGCAGCATTGAACCTTGTGCTCCAGTGCTGTGTGGCTGCGTGCCCTGAGCTGATGTCTGTGAATGGCCCAACTAAAAGGCGACACTATCGGCTTTACCTGCCCTATCCCCATATCCCTCTATTTTACAAAAATCTTTTAACAAAGAGAATTAGACAAATGTCTGATAAGGAAAAATGCTAAAAGGATGAGGAGGGGAGGAGAGTGTTTCATAACTGAGCTGATGGTCGGGTTCGGGGAGGGTGGAGAGCATCGAGGGTGGGCGGGGGGGAAGGAGGGTGATCGAAGGCACAGTCGAAGAGGAGGGTAATTAAAACAACACTCTGCATTCCACTAATGGCTGCAAATCTCCAAACACACAGAGCTCTGTTCCGGAGCATGGAACCTCAAGCTTGAAAGCCCCAAAACACACATTTATCACTCCATTCTTTAATCACCTCCTCGTCTACTGTCGCACCATAGCACAATATTAACTTAAATGATATCAACATTAGGATTGTGATGCTGGTGACTAATTAGTCCTGCAGCTCAGTGGTTAGAGCACTCGCCTTCCAAGTGTGAGACCTGTGTTCGAATCCAGGTAGGTCAGGCTGCCGTTTTGACTGTGAAACGTTACCCTCTGAACTGACTGACTGACACCCAGGTTGCTGGGCCCAGGTTAAAGGGGAGTGAAAGAGGGAGAGGGGGGGTGTGTGTGGAGGGGAGCGGGTCTGCGCTGCTCGGAACTAAAGGTCTGAGACGGAGAGGAATCCAGCCAGATTTTAGGGCTTTTCTCAAGTCACAAGGGTCACGGGGTTCGATCAACAACAGCAACAAGTTGCATTTATAAATGTAAATTGTTGTTGTTGTCAGGGTGAAACCCTGGGCAAATTTCCTTACCCCACATGCCTAATAATAATCCCTCCAAAAAAAACACAGTAATACAATTGGTCATTTCAATCCACGACTGTTCGTGGGGCACTGCTGTGTGCAATTGGTTGCCGCATTTCGTCCACAAATAAACAGCCAATTCACTTTACAGTTTATTCTGTGAAGCACTTTGAGATATTTAGAAGACGTGAAAAGCGCTACATCAAATTCAAGGATTATTATTATTCTTTATGATTTACACTCCACTTTCGGCAAGATGTCCGACCCTCAGCTGTAAGGGTCTGCGATCTTTTCAAAGAAATCACTGTAAAGGTGAGTTTAGTGAAAGGTTTGTGCACACTGACGTAATTGTGCAGGCATTCAGTATCCATATGAAAAGATGCATGGAGAGCATCATATAATGAAAGTACAAGCCAGGGATAAGCAGGGTTGGTATATGTGAGTTGGGGAGATTTCACACTTGATTCCAAGCCTCACATTTACCACATCTACCGCTTAAAATAATAATATAATAATAGAGCCTTATCACTCCGTTGGGATGTCTCAAGGCGCTTCACAGAATATATTATGAAGTACATTGACTGTGTATTTTGCAGGGGACTGTTTGTTGGGCAGTGTTGTGGATTGACTGACCAATTTTTAAAACATATATTATTACCCCCAGAAAGCAATCTATCAATTGACTAACAACAGCGTTCCTACTTACTGCTGGGAACCGAGGTGGTGTAGAAAACCCTCCTAAGGTTTCATCCTGCCCTGATCCTCTTGCTTTGTGCGGTGAACACACTAACCACTACACAGCAGGATTTACCAGTTGCAGTCGAAATATTTAGCCAATTCCGATGGGATTGTAATACCATTTAAGTGAAGGTAACTGATGATCCTCCTCATAAATCACTGACTGTACAATATAGAATATCAAAGGGACATTGATGGCTCAACGCAATATGATGTAGATTTTTCTAAACATCTTCACATGGTCTTTTGACCCTGGGAAATTCTCATGACCTAAAGGTCACCCAACGGCCTGTACTTGTTTTCTTCTGCCGCCTGTTATTCTTGTGATCCCAAGGAAGATGAGTGCTTATGGAAGGCTGCTTGGGTTGGGGCTGGGATTAACTTACAAGCATGCGAGAGAGAAGGGAGGAGCGGAGGGTGGAGGGGGTGGAGATCATGTTTTTTTTAAACACAGGTGGTAGTATGAAGACCACCACGATTAGTATGACATACTCCCCTCCCCCATCTCCTCCCCTCCCCCTGTGTAGCATGTTTTCTCTGACAGCAATTGGCCTTTGGGACTTGGGTATCAGCCTACCAGCCACTTGATGGGACTGTCAGATGGAGACTGAGGTGACCTCTGAGATCCAGACTCGATGACATGAGTTTATCAAAGCAAACAACTTTCCCAAGATGTATTGTTTCTGACATACACACCATTAACCTTGAAACCCTCGGGGGAAACTCACGCACTCTCTCTCCTACCCAAGCTGGCATCACGTTTTTTTCCCCCACAAATTAGGCTGTTAAATTATTCAGATGGAAAGTTATGGGCTATCTCCAGTCATTTATTCTCCTCAATATAGTTTAAACTCAGCAGATGTTTGCATCTATGTAATTAACTCCATGAGAGATTCCCAGTACATTGTATGTGCACAGGAATCCAAATGCTTCACAGCCACTTAAATATATTTCATTGAAAATAATACCACTACTACTAATAAAAATCCTTGCATTTTAAATATCACCATATCATGTTTTCAAGACGTCTCAGAGCATTTTACATAATGCGCTGTAAAGTGAATTTACTATATTTTGTGGGCGAAACACAGCAGCCAATTGCACACAGCAGTATCCAATAATGTTATAATATCTGCTGGAGTCTGAGCTCATTCACAATGTTAGTATGATTTATGATGCTGCATATCTCCGCTCTGACATTTATCCAAGAGAAAAGAAATGTGCTTCGGGTGTTGAGATTCTGTAAGACTTGTTTCATTGTCCTTCCCTGTAATCACTGAGAGAAAGAGAGAGCAAAAAAAAGTGGTGGGTGGGAGTGGGGGGAGAGAGGGAGAGAAGGATTAAAGCTTACATAGGAATATTGTAACAGAGGAGAGGACTGAAGGAGAACAGCCAACGGATGTCAAGCTAAGTACAACACTGCAGATCAACTATAACTAGTTTATCCTCTGCACAAAACATACCATCTGTAGCACAGGACTCTGTAAAACATGTAACCTAAGCCCCAGGTACAGAGGCAGGAAATTCCATGAGTAGTTCAGCTGAAGGTGAAACCTGTTAATGCATTTTGTTGGTTCTGTGTTGGTTGTAAGTGAACTAAGAAAGTGAACACCGTGGAGTCAAAGGGCCCTGTTAGTGTCACCTCACTTCTTAGAGATGGGGAGATCTAACATATAATCATAATCCTTATGTTTGATACAGCGCCTCATCAGGTCTGCATGGTGTCTTAAAGCTTTCCATACTGTAAAGTGAATTGACTGTGTAGTTTGTGGGCGAAACGTCCATAATTGTATTATAAAAATAACATTCAAAGTATTACAATCCAGGAATGGAAAAAATGGTTACCAAAGGCATGAACTGCAACTCTGTGGAGTGGAATTGTTACCCAAATATGATGATTTGTTTCAAAATGGCCAAATAATTCAATCCAAATTGTGTGTTTGAAGCAGCGTTTGGCTGTGAATTTCCTCCAGTGGAGACTGTCTGACGATGATTAATGTTTACTAATCTTATTTCATCAGTTCAAGAACGTTCACAATGCAGAAGGCCATCCAGCCTATGAATGGTGTTTAATAATCCTCGTAACAGGATTGCATTTGATACAGCGCCGTATCATGTCGTCGAATCGCCTCAAAGCGCTTCACGAGATACACTGTAAATTGTAGTGACTGTGCATTTGTAGGCAAACCCGTGCCTGATTTTCGTTCAGCAAAGTTACACAAACAACCACGATGTGAATGATCAGGTTTGACATGAGGGAAAAATATCACTTCTCTTCGAATAGTGCCACAGGATCTTTAACATCCGTCTAAAAAGTCAGACTTCTAGCTCCCCACTGGAACTACCTACACAAGCACATTCTTTCCTTATTCCCGTACCTTCCAATATTATGTTTTCCTCAGGTATTTATCAAATTCCCTCTGTTATTGGGTTAGCTTCAAAATAAATCAGTTATTAAAGACTAGGACCTTGATGGCAAGCCTTGAACTGCTCGTTGCTTTTTTTGATTAATATCTGCTGCCTCCCCACCTCTGTGCTCCTCGCTCTCTATAGCTTCTGCTGTAAGTTATCTTTCCATTAGTACAGTAGGAATGCATAGCACCACAAGAGAGTCTACAAGATGGGTCCCAATGGTGCTCTGAGAAGGTTGTAACAGCCTGAGCTATAGACCCCCCACCCCCATCACTTTGGCCAAAGATGCTTTGGGAATGTGCTGAGGTGGGGTGGGGGCTAGGGGGGAGTACATTAATGGAGTCTTGCAGTGTATAGGTTAGAGCGTTGCCTCGCAAATGAGAGCACCCGTATTTGACTCCAGCAGTAAATAGGAACCCGGTTTTGTTAGTCGGTTGGCAGATTGCTTTCTGCGGGTAATAATCCCTTGAAAATAAATGGCATTTTGATTTATGACTGATTGAAGGACACAAACATTGGTTGCCATGTTTTGCCCACAAAATATACACTAATTCACTTCACCACGGTATATTCTATTAAGTGCTTTGACACATCTAGAAGACATGATGAGGCACTATATCGAATGCAAGTATTACTATTATTACTATAATACTTCTTGCATTTGATATAGCACCTTATCATGTTGTTGAGACGTCTCAAAGCATTTCACAAAATATACCATAAAGTAAATTACTGTAAAGCATCTCATTTGCTGATCATGACAATGTTCACATCCATCCTTCCTCGTTCAATGTCCCACTCCGTCTTTGTGAAGCGTTCTGAAGTGTTATCCTATGTGAAGGGCGCTATATAATGCAAGTTTGCTGCTGTGTTAGTTAAACAAGCAGCAGTTCCTTTCCACCCCTATCGTTTTCTCTTCCTTCTGTAAGATTGCCCACAACACAGTCCCGCATTTGAATGAGGGTTGCGCTGTGAATGCATTTTCCAGGTCTTGCAATTCCCACTGCTTCTATTTGGAAAAACAGACAACTGTGGACAAGGCATGGATTTGGCTGAATAACCTCCTTCTGTGGCTGAAAATTTCTACGTTTCTACGAAAGATCCAAGGCAATTCTCTCATCCGATCTTCGTTCTGACGTCTCCCCAGTTGATAGTAAACTGATCAGAATTCACTGTGCTGGGACTCAAAATGGAATTCTGCCACTTCAAACCCCAGCCTGTTCCTCAAGGTCGCTCCTTAAGCAGAACAGAACATATGTGCATTTAGCATGCTTCAAGTTTCAAATTATTTATTTATTTGATTAATTAACTAAGTTTCTAATTAATTAATGGAGGGAGGGAGGGAGGGAGGGAGGGAGGGAGGGAGGGAGGGAGGGAGGGAGGGAGGGAGGGAGGGAGGGAGGGAGGGAGGGAGGGAGGGAGGGAGAATAAATTAGCTCTCAAT
Source organism: Hydrolagus colliei (assembly GCA_035084275.1). Classification (NCBI taxonomy): domain Eukaryota; kingdom Metazoa; phylum Chordata; class Chondrichthyes; order Chimaeriformes; family Chimaeridae; genus Hydrolagus; species Hydrolagus colliei. The sequence goes on along the minus strand of CM068747.1, from coordinate 13,309,624 downwards.
TGATGACTGTTTGTGGGGCACTGCTGTGTGCAAATGGCTGCCGCGTTTCACTCACAAAGTTTCACAGTATACTCTGTGAAACGCTTTGTAACGTCTTAACAATGTGATAAGGTACTATATCAAAAGCAATGATTATTAGTCTAATAATTATTGTTTATTATCTAGTAGCTTCCCTCCACAATGCAGGCATGATTTGTGTTCAAGTGCGAGTGAAGACTTCAAAATAATAATAAGAATAATCCCTGCTTTTAATTTAATGCCTTATCACATCTAGCAGACATCTCAAGGTGCTTTACAGGATTTACTATAAATTAAAGTGATTGCATGTTTTGTAGGCAAATGCGGCAGCCAATTGGCACACAGGAATGACCCACCGACAGGCTTGAAGCAAACATCCAGTTTTAGCTCTGGAGATTGTTGTTCAGCACACGGTGAGGAGAAAAAAATGGAGAGGGAAATATTCTCTTGATAAGAACATTCTTTGCCTTTAAATAATTCATATCTGAATTGCAACCTTCCCTCAAGAGACTCACAATAGTAGTATTTACCAAGAGTTAAAGCAAAGCATGGATGCAATTTGAAGCACTTTAATATTACAATATTAATATTTACAGCTGTTAACTATATTAGATCCAATAAATAATATTGGCCCCATTAGCTGGCATGTTCACTGCATGTTCATGTTCGACCTTAGGCAGGTTTCCTTAGACAAGTGGTCACTCAATCCACTACGGTTTGTGGGACACTGCTGTGTGCAATTGGCTACAGTGTTTCGCCCACAAAATATACACTCAATTCACTTTACAATATATTCTGTGAAGTGCATTGAGATGTCTCAATGACGTGATCAGATGCTATATCAAATGAAAAGATTACTATTATTAGTTTGTCACAAGTTTTTTTTAATATTATCAACAAAATTACACTTGTAGCACGCCTTTCACTGTGGGAAGACGTCCCAAGACGCTGAACAGTCGGGGTTCAGGACTTGAGCATGGGGGACACAGAGTTGGGATGAGGGACGGCAAAGAGTTGGGATGGCAGTTGAAGGCATAGTCGAAAAGGAGGGTCTTGTGTCAGACCTTGAAGGAAGCAAGGGAGCGGAAAATTCGACAACTTGTTATAGTGAGTTTGAACAATGAAATAACTCTTGCTTTTGCAACAACGCCCTACTTATCTCATCGAGACATCTCTGGATACATCAAATAGTGGGTGACTTCAAAGTTGTTTTTATTCATCATTCTTGAAAGAAAGGTTAAGGAAGGCTTCAAAATTAAAGCTATGGTCAAGAATTATTGTCAAATGCCAGATGCTCTGAAACGTTGCATAAATGAAGTAAATCTAGACCCTGGATGGAATTTCTTCCCCCCTCTCCCCGCCCAACTCCCCCCACTCCATTAGTCTGTTACTCACAAGCATCGCAGCTGATTTTAGGAAATTTTACACAAGGAAAATTAGAAATACTAAACGGAGCAGCAAGCATAAATCCAGAGATCTGAACCACAGTCACTGTAATGTATTTCCCATTGATTGTCTACAGATTTTGAATGAATAAATCCGCTTTGTGGGCTTATTAAATGTCATCTAGATTTAAGAGCCATTCTTTTTAAGCCTTGATATATTTAAAGGCAGCAAGGAATTTAATAATTCTGTTCTGTTCCAATGTGCGCCTGTAGGTACGAATTAAATAGCCTTTGCATATTTTATGCAAAATTATATAACGTCTAGAATAAATTTTCCACTTGCAAGTTTTGAAAGCCAGTTGCTTGGTTCAACAACTCATTAAGGTGAGGAACATGGTTAAGAAATTAATGCCACCTTTGATGTGAGTAAACTAAAAATAAATAAAATAAATTCAAGACTTGGAACACTGTTTTCAAAACAACTTCCAGCTTATGCAACATAGAAACATCCCTTAACCCCACTCCACTCCATCACGGGCTGCCCGGCTTCCAGCCACTGCGTCCTAAGCTTTGGAACTCTCTCCCCCAATCCTTCATTGCTGTCTGCAACAGTGTCTCACAAACAGCCATGAAGTGAGTGATCAGTTTGTGTTCGGGGAATTGTTGACCAGGGGAAAACTCCCTTCGCTTTTTGAATAGTCCTGGGGAATGTTTGACAGTGACCTGAACAGGCAGACTGAGTCTTGGTTTGCTATTTCATCCACATGCATTGGAGCACTGCATTAGTATGATAGCCTAGATTACTTTATGTGTGCATTCAAAGTCCTGACTTGGGGCTTGAACCCACAATCCTTTCACTCAACAGTGAGAGTGCTAAGTTGCTGACTCCTTGCAATATGGGTTGAAAAGCTGAGCAGCATTCTACTCAAACCACAGAGTCCTCATGTACTCAACGCCTATCACATAGGGCTCCTGAGCCAAGCATAACATACTGTTCAGTTCTTCATGTGTTATGCTTTCCCTGCTTGCTCAGGAGAATTTGTGTTGGCAGACAAGCACATGTCCCCCATTCTTCACACGCTGACTATATCTTACAATTGGCCCATTTAGTGTAGCAAAAGTGTTAGATTTTGATTTTAGTCGAGGTTTAAATTGTCGAGATATGAATTACAAGCCAACCATTTATTTGTATAGGCAGTCTCCAGATATCCTGACTCGAACTCAATCCCCAGGCCCAAATCATAATATTTTCTTTGGAAGCTCCCTGTGTATCTTATGATCCAAATGAGCATATAGTCCCCCATGATGTTTGAACACAAGGGAGAAGCCATTCAACATTGTTTCTGCACCATGCCATCCTTCCTTTAAAAGGACATGAAACTCTCAGTTGAGGCTTTAAGCCAAGGTCCTGTCTATCTGTTCTTGAGGATGTTAAACATACTATGAGAATAACCGACAAGAGAGTTTCTCTCGGTGGCAAGGCCATTAATTGCAATAAACTGTCCCCCAGACAGCTGTGAAGTGAATGACCAATTTTAACTCTATGAATTTCACCAACAAATGGACAGTTACTGCATTGTACTTCACAGTAAAATCCAGTGGAGCGCTTTGAGTTGTTTCAACAATATGACATAGGGTTATATTAAATTCAACAATCATGATAAATTTCACCAGCAAATAGCGAACATTGTCTTTGAAACTGACTGCGTTCTGCCTGTCCAGGTGGATATTGAAACAATCCCATGGCACTATTGGAAAGGAGAAGGGAGTTTTTCTCTACAGGTGTCTTTGCCAACAATCCCCCAGATAAATATTGGTCATTCATATTGTGTGAATATTTGAAGGACATTGGCCAAATTTGCCTATATATATTCAGTCACTTTAAATCTTGTGGAATGCTTTGGGACATTTTAAGGATGGACTAATGTGCTACGTCAAATACAAGGGCTAGTATTATTTAATACAAACCATGATAACAAGAAGAACCATTCCACATTTCTTAGAATTAACAATGGGTCAAATCACAAGGCGGACAAAATCACAATCAAAGAAAGGCATGAGGTGGGGGCTGATGATCTGGGAGTACATAACAAAAGAACAGATTCTCCCTCAATCCCTCCGCCTTGCCCCATCTTCAGGTCACATCTGATCCTCTTTGATTGTGCCTGCCTCCAGCCTTCTGCTTGCCTCTCATGCCCTCCGTTCCACCATCGGCAGCTATGCTTTCAGCCACTATGCCCTGAAACTTTGGAACACTCTTCCTCTATGCCCCCGACTTTCTCCTTCCTTTCCCCTCTTCAGGTCACGCCTGAAGACCTTCCTATTCAACCGTGCCTGAGATCACCTCCCCTTGGCTTGGAGTCATGCTCTGGCACTGTCAAGCGCTCTGGGGCACGACCATGCATGAGTGGCGCTATATAAATGCTGTTGTTGCCTATAACACAGAAGAATCACCAGCTGAAATGCATCACCTCAGTCCAGGCTGCAATATTGCAGGACTGTATTAAAGGAAGTTATACTCTCACAGGTCATTCATCACACAAAGGTTGAGTGGGTAGATTAAAATAGCATTAGCAGATGTCAACAAGGATTCCCCAGTAACACCTGGGAAACGTTTATGCAACGTCTCTGATTTCCTGATTGAAACCAAAATGTTTTGGTAACCGATATTCATCTCTGAATCCAAAATCATTTTTGCATGTGTTTGATCAACACAGCAGTCAACCCTCTGCAGTTAACTTAGCTTCTCTCGCTGTGAGAAAGATTAGAAAGAGCATCCCTGATGGCCAACTAGGTAAAGGGTAATACCTTGGGCACTGGTGGTCTGTCCATCAAGCCACGGGTTTGATTTCCTGGTATGTGCGGAGTTTGCTAACCTCAGGCAGGTCAGCAGTTGAATCACAACAATTGTTCTCAGTGCTTCTCATGGGTTTAGTCAGGATATGATAAATGGGAGAGAATGGACGAGGCAGAGGGATGGAGGGAGAGTTTCAGAGTTTCAGGGCATGGTGGCTACAAGCACGACTTCTGATGGTAGGGCGAAGGGTGCAATGGACGAGCAGGAGGCCGGTGACAATGACCAAGGGGAATATGTGGAACAGTCATTATGGTTTGTGAAATAGACGAGCAATAATGAGAGCTGCCGGTCAGGGCACTGCCTATTAATTCAACCTGAGGTAGGGAGGAGATAGGGTGGGGTGCGGTATGGACAGGACGGAAAATATTTTTCTTGTGAAGAAATATCTGTGAATTTTGTTATTTTGTGAAATTCTAGTGAACAGAATTGTGCTGAGCAGTTTAACATTTCACCTCTTCCTCAACAATAACAATGATGACTTAAAATAACGTCTCAGAGCACTTTAAGTGGCGGGGAGGCCACTTAAAGTGAAGTTATTTTCTCTCTCCAATTTTCTTCACCAGTTTCCTTTCTCCTCTCCCCTTTACTTCTCACCACTTATCCCTTCCCCTCTCCTTCTGTACCTCAATTAACTTACCTTAATTTGGCCTCACGGCTGTTTTTGAGACGTTGCTGCACGCTAATTGTCTATCGCATTCCCCTAATGAACACAACAATGAGAAGTTGCATTTATATAGAGCCCCTCACGCAGGGCAATATGACAGAGTGCTTAGTCATTAGTAATAATAATAATCCTTGTATTTAATATAACACTTATCACATCTTCTAGACGTCTCAAAGCGCTTCACAGAATATACTGTGAAGTGAATTGAACGTATATTTGTGGGGGAAACGCGGCAGACAATTGCGCACATCAGTGTCCCCACAAACAGTCATTGCAAAGTCACTACACTTCTTAGTAGAACCCTGTGAAGCGTTTTGCCCTACGCATTAAATTCCTCCACTGAGCGAGCTTTGCCCCGTTTCACTTTCCTCCTTCAGAAAGCAATAGAAAGGACTAAACGGTAGGCACAGCAAACTGGGTCTCCCCAACCTGCTGTAGACAACATCTGTCAGTTCAAAGGTCTGTTAACATCTACTTTGCCATGATGGTTGATGAGTGGGGTTGAGCTGGTGGGTGGTCGATGTGGGCAATAGACAGGGTGGGGGTTGGGGTGAGGGCGAGAGCCTACATCTGTCAGTTTGTAATTACCTTTCGGTAGGTCAGTCTCTCAGGCTATTTGTCTGCCTCTGCATTGTTTCAGGTTGGCTAGTCTCTGTTCTGTCATCCTGTAAAGGGACAATTTATTTACTTTTTAAAAAAAACAACTAATTGAACCAAACGTAGCAATCCATCAATGTCTTTGAAACATGGAATCTCTGCAGTTTTCTCATTTAACGGGTTTCTGGATTGAGCGAGAGGTACACGGAAGCATGCGGTCTCTCTCTTGTTAAACCATAATGCAGAATGCAATTGTACCTTTTCTTAGGCTTTAAGGGGATACGGGTTTGATTACCCGGCAGAGCCCGCACACCTCTGTTTACCTAGTGGGAAGTAGGAACCTGGTTGTTAGTTGATTGGCAGATCGTTTTCCAGGGGGTGATAATCACTTCAAAAACAAATAGTAATTTGTTCCGTCCACCCATGTCTATTTGTGAGACACAGCTGTGCGCAATTGGCTGCCACGTTTTGCCCATAAAATAAATACAGTTAATTCGCTTTACAGTTTATCCTATGAAGCACATTGAGATGTCTTGACGATGTGATCAGGTGCATTATCAAATGCAAGGATTATTATTAATAATAATTCTATCATTTATCATAGCATTGAAATTGAAAATTTCACAACCGAAACACAGAAATCCTGATGAAACACACGGAATAACAATTTATATCTGCCATCTGAATCCCAAGCCTTCAATTTGAAGGGTAGAAGCTAATTTTGAATTGGGTCTCTCATGTACCTCCCTTAACTGTAGATTAATATATGTGGTTTCCTGTAGCTCAATGGTTAGAGCACTTGCCTTGCAAGCGAGAGACCTGGGTTCAATTCCAGGCAGGGCAAAACCTTGGGCAAGTTTCCTTACTCCATGCGCTTAATAATAATCCCCCCCAAATTAAGAAAAAATAAATTGGTTATTTCAATCCACAAATGTTTGTGGGACACTGCTGTGCACAATTGGCTGCTGCGTTTCGCCCACATATATACAGTCAATTCACTTTCAGTATATTCTGTTGTTCTGATTTTGATTATTATTATTATAAGGGCAAGGTGAAGTCAGACTATCACAGTGATAATTCATTGGGGTTTACTGCAGTACACACAAGCTCAAGCAGGAAGCTTGGGCTTTCGGGACAAGTATCTATCAGTGGTGCCCACACTGCAACAGAAGATGCTTTTCAGGAACGATGATAATACAGTAATAACAACAACAACTTGCACTTATATTGCACCTTTCATAGGGGACAATGTGGTGCAGCCTGACTCTGAACCTGAAGGATGTAAGAGGTGACTGTAAACACAGGCGAAGAGAAAGGTCTCCAGTTATGATCTAAAAGAATCCTTTAATTGTAGAATATTACAGCACAGAAGGAGGCCATTCAACTCACCCTGCCTGTGCAGGCCCTTTGGATGAGCTACCCAGCAGTCCCACTCCGCCCCACCACCCAACCCCACTCTCTTTCCGCATATTCTTGCAAATTGTTCCATTTCAAGTAGCTATCTAATTCCCTTTTGAAAGTTGTCATTGAATCTGTTTCCGCCACCCTTTCAGGCAGTGCATTCCAACTCATAACAGACCAAACAAGCAGAGATAATAATAGCCATAATAATAATAATAATCACCATCATAAAAATAACAATCCTTGCATTTGATGTGGCCAAAACACGATCAAAGAGTTATGGCTTGAGACAGGCATTGAAATTTGGGAGAGAGATAGGGAAGGAATTGAAGGGACTGCGGGATGGAGTTCCAGAGAGCAGGGGTAGAGTGGCTGAAACCAAACTTAGGACCAAACCATTGCGCCAAAGTCCTGCTTGAGGGTAGAGGTGTTCAGCACTAAAGCCAATCTTTAGGAATTGGTGTAAAAAAATGCTGTTAGATAGGGTCGTTATAGTAATACTAATAGTAATGCTTACATTTGATATAGCACCTAATCACATCGTTGAGACATCTAATTTTTTCACACGAAAGGTAGTGGAAATCTGGAAGTCTCTCACCCAAAAAGGCTGTGAATGTTGGATCCATTCAAATTCGAGGTGGATAGATTTTTGTTAGGTCAAGGTATCAAGGGGGTATGTTGCAAAGGCAAGTAATTGAAGTTGAGATACAGAACAGCCCTGATCTAACAGAATGCAGGAACAGGCTTGAGGGCTGAATGGTCTACTCCTGTTCCTTTGTTCCTATGTTCTCAAAGTGCTTCACATTTAGCACATCAAATCTGTTATGAAGCATTTTTTCAAATATATTAAAAAGTTCCTTAATGAGCACCAACATAATTCCCACAGAGATCAATAAAACTCAGGCCTCTCTATTTTGGTCTCTCTGTCTCGTATTCTGATCTTTTTCTCCAGTTTCAGGGCTTCTTACACCACCCACTGACTCGGGAGAGGCGTGAGCTCGAGAGTTGGCTCCCTCAACATCAGTCAGTGTGACCAGTAACTCAAACATGTGCAAGCTGGGTGGGTATCTGGCTCTGTACTCATTTCTCCCTTCCTGCAGGCGAGAGCTTAAACCCAAAGCACCTCCCTTTTGGCAGCTGAGTTGTGGTCGAGGTGAGTGGTTCATACCACAGAGCTTCAGGACATCAACATAACACCAAGCTGGTTTCACTAAATCAGTTGTTTTGTGCTTCAGTTACGCCATGATTATCAGGCGAGCTTTCAGCCGTTCTCACCCCATCGCTGGAAATTGTGGAGTCCTGTTGTTTACTGGTCAGAGCACTTCACTCACAAGCAAGATGACCTGGGTATCATTCTCAGGCAGAGCGAAACGTTAGACAACCGTCCTTACTCCATACACCTCTGTTTACTTAGCAGTAAGTAGGAACATGGTTGTTACTCAATTGGCGGGAATAATAATTGTGTCAAAAAAATGAGTATTTGATGACTCAATCGGCAAATGTTTGTGGGACACGGTTGTGCGAAAATGGCTGCTGTATTTTACCAACAAAGTATACAGCGAATTCACTTTACGGTATATTCTGTGAAGCACTTTGGGACATCTCAAGGACGTGACAAGGCGCTATTTCAAATGCAAAGATTTGACTCACCTCAAACTAGCATCAAAACCTACCTCTTTGACTGCACTTTCAGTTATCATTACCCCTCCCAAGCTCGGGTGCTCAACCACAACAACAACAACTTCGATTTATATAGCGCCCTCCACGCCGGACGGCATCTCAGTGGAGTAATCATATAATCTTAGAGTCATAGAATTTTACAGCAGAAAAGGAGGCCATTCGGCCCATCGAGTCTGTGCCAGCTCTTGAAAAGAGCTATTCAACCAGCCTTCCCAACGTGAAAGGCGCTGTATAAATCTTTAACACAGTGTCAAGCCAGGTGTGAGTTAATAATAAAAGCAAAAGAAAGGGAGTAAATACGTGAAAAGGCATTAAACCAGGGTGGAATTTTTATTAGTTGCTTTGAGCCTGTTTATAGATTCCCTTTTAAACTAAGTGGGGATAAGTTTGCCTCCGTAAAAAATCAGGCTCGTGTTGATCAAAGCAATTTCGCTAGTTGGATTGCAGGGAATTAATTGATTTCTCTGTGCAATAAAGAGATTACTAAAGTGTGATGTGACGGTACAGATTCTGCAATGACTAACATGCTGTGACTAAGCTGTTCTACATTGTACTTCGGATGGTTGAAAATAACAATCCTTGCATTCTATGCTACTCTGTTGAAACAAATCAAGGGCTCCATAGGATTTCACTGTAAAGTGACTGGGTATTTTCTAGATGGATGAGACAGGCAATCAGGCAATTTGCCTGCAGCAATGTCCTCACAGACAGCCGTTTGCCTTTTCCTTGCCTTTCCCTTTCTCTTTTTTTGTATCAAGCAGAAGCTTTAGCATCCCAGGCTGGGCCTCAATTAGGGTAATCCAACCACGCCTCCCCACCCACCCACCACAATCTTCTAGTTCATGAGAGAATCTTTCAGTTGAGCCAGATACCCAAGAACAATCTCACAAGCAGAATTGCCGGGAGCCTTGAGTGAAAGGCGCTCAATAAATGTAATTTTGTTGTTACTGCTAGGTAGACGGAGGCATGTGAAGTAGGGAAACTTGACCAATGTTTTGCCATGCCAGGTCTCTCTTTTGCAAAGCAAGTGGTCTAACCACTGAGCATACATGTGAATGTATAGACTCCACTATAGTTTAAGGAGTGATTTTCCCTTCACTCCTAGCAGTTTGAACAAGAAGCATAAGAAGCCTGGAACATATTATGACAGAGCAATCCATCATAGGGCGTGGGACAATATCATAAACCAGGAGAGCAGAGTTTCAGGGTGTTTCTAATGTCACCTCAATCCTAGACAGTGTTTTTTGACATGTAACAGATGTTCGAACACATTATATTTTATGCACAGATGTGCGGTCATTTCTTACCTTTATCTGCTTTCCATTTGCGGTGGGAAACGTCCCAGCGACAGAGAGTAACAGGCTGTGAGTTCTCACTTGTCGGCATGAAATTCTGCCTTAGTCGTAGCTGGCAACGCAGTTAAATTTCTTACCTTTATCTGTTAAAATGTACGATTTGTAGAAAATTCCTCATTTTTTTAGAAAAACTTCGGAATTCCGAATTTGTTTTTTCCCCACAAAAATAGTGCACGTACTTGAAAAACAATGTTTATCGGTCAGCTGGGTGTCTACGGAAACCCATCATCGTGCTCTCAATCGTACCAGATTGAGAGTTTCATATGTGTATGTACACTACCTGCAAGTGGAAACCTCCCTGTGTCTGGAATAGAATGCGTACCTTCTTTCTCTCTCTCTCTCTCTCTCTCTCTCTCTCTCTCCCGCTCTCTCTGGCACCTAGGGATGTCCTTTCAAAGTGAAAGGTTGCCATATAAATGCAATTTGTTGCTGTTGAAGGGATGCATCTTTGCTTACATTAATCCCAGGTGTAAATCCCTGACTGTCCAGCGCCTGGTGACATCCTCCCAACATGAAAGACAACATACCAAGGTAATTTGACACAAAAACAAACGTCGCTGCTACTTATATAAGATGTTGTTGTTGGAATGTATTAGGTGTAGGTTGGTGAGAGCCAAGGCTTGGGAATTCCCAAAGTGTTTAAATTTACAGGCAAAATTATCTTACAACAACAACTTACATTTAGACAGCGCCCCTCACTCAAGGTAGCCGGCATTCCCAGAGTGCCTTCAGGTTACAGGCTTTCTGGCTTGAGAATAGGTGAACTTTCAGGCTTCAGAAAATATGACTATTGGAGTCAATGAATTCTGGTGATGAATTTGAGGGACCATTCTCATTATTCACACAATTATACTTATTCAACCTCCCGTTCTCCATTCAGTGAGGTATTCCACATGCGTTAAGCTGCCTGCTGACCTTCAGTGTTTCTGTTCATACCTCAATTTTTTTTTCTATTAGAATTCACAGTTGTTCTTTCATTGCCTTTGATCTAAATAACCTTCAGGCAGAGATTGCAGCCCAACACCCATAATATTGGCCAGGGGTAAAGAGTGGGAGGGAGAGAGGAACAGACAGAGAGGCAAACCATTACATTCCTTTAAACAAATAACAAACAGAACACTGGTTAGCAATGAATCAAGACCCCACAGTGCAGTCTCTCATTACTCCAGTGCTTACAGTGGTGCCTGGAATGCCTCTTGCCTGCAGACTAGACTGTAAAGGAAATTCAGAACATATGAGGTATGTTTGCAGAGACTTGGAGCATAACACTTGGTGAGGTCTACTTTCTCCTGGGAGTTTGAACACGTGGAGTGATGCTTAGCTAGGTTTACACAGCTTGGACCTGGGAAGACTAGAAGTATGTATCGTTTTTCAGGTCATTAGCATCCAGATGAATGCACTCGATCTGAAGCAAGCAACATAAGCGGATTAGCAGCGTTGCATGCCTGCCCGCTGTGTATATTCGCAAGTCAAACGGTTTGCTTTGCTGCAGCACGACCTGCGACCACAAGGATTACATCAAGGTTGAAAGAAAAACAATTACGTTTTGAGGTCAATTGGAGAAAAAAAAGTTAGAAAGATTAACGATGGTACAAACCCAATGTAAGCCAACTCCCTTCCTCCACCCCCATTGCCCACGAAACATAGTCAATTCGCTTTGCAGTATATTCTGTGAAGCTCTTTGAGGCGGCTTGAAGGCATGATAAGGTGTTATATCAATTGTAAGGATCATTATTATATTATTATTACCATCTCTAATTTCAATCATTTGTAATGAAATGGCATGTGTGTCTAGCCAAAGTAAATCTCCAGAATTAATTTACAATTTATAAAGTGACTTGGAAAACATACAGTCTAGACAGACCATCCAGTGCAGTTCTGGAGGTGTGCTGCATTGTTGGGAGCTGTTGTCCTTGTTCACATAGCTGTTAAAAAACCCATGGCACTACTCGAAAAGAGAAAGGAGATTCTCCCCATGTCCTAGAAAACAATTGATCATTCCCATCATGGGACGTTGGTGAGCACAAATTGGCTGACCCACTCACCTATCAATTACACAGCCACTATATTTTACAGCCGATTCTGCCAAGTTGTTTGGAGATATCCTACTGAGAGTGAAAGGTGCATTAATATCAAGCATAAGGATATTATGATCTTGCGAGAAACTGCAAGAGTCCCGTTCCCACAAGCTATGCTATGATCTAAATCTCTCTATTCAATTACAGGCTTGTAATCATTGCCAGGTATCCATTCTGCTTTATGATTAAATTCGAGTACTGTACACCTTTAAAGTTATGGTGAGTCCAGTTATTACCTTCAGTTAGAGCCCAGCCTGAATAGAGAGGTTTAATCACACACATTATACATCTTGGACAGTTAAGTTGCAACATATGCAGAGGGGGCATATCAAAGGCCATTTCTGCTCTTTTAGAAACAATGTGCAAAACATTTGTGCAGAACTATCGGCAAACAAGAAAGAATGCAAAAATTTGTACAGCAAAGTGACGTAAACAAAGGCCTTTCCATTGCGCTATTTCTCCCATTCTGACAAACACTGGCCGTGATCATAACAATCCTTCCATTTGATATATAGCCTTACCACATCATTGAGATGTATCAAAGCACTTCACAGATTATATTGTAAACTATATTTTGTAGGTGAAACGTGGCAGCCAATTGAACATAGCAGTGTCCCACAAACAGTCGTGGATTGAGTTGGTCACATGATCTTTTTGGGAAGCAATCTGCCAATCTACAAATAATTTGTCCTACTTTACTGTGGCCGTGCGTTCAGCCACTGTGCCCTGGAACAACAACAACAACGTGGAAAACCTGGTACTCTCTCTCTCTCAATCCCTCCACCTTGCCCATTCCTTTTCCACCTTGCCCATTCCTTTCCCACCTTCGAATCCTACTAAAAGACCTTCCTTTTTGATTGTGCTTACAATCACCTCCCCCCTTCCCTCTGACTCGTTGTCAGACATCGCCAGAGTGAAGCGCTCCAGGACGCTACCCAGCGTGAATGGCGCTATATCGGTGCAAGTTGTTGTTGCCAGGCAAACAGAGGCGTGTGATGTAAGGAAACTTGCCTAAGGTTCCGTCCCACCCAGGAATCAAACCCGGGTTCTCTTGCGTGCGATGTGAGCGCTCTAACCACTGCGCTACAGGACTGCTGGTGTATGTGAACACCATAGTAGATACACAACCACTGATCACCAGTTTATCATGTTCCTCCGACCTGTACGTTTGCTCTTCAGGATTGAGATTGTGAAGGGAATTACAGCATGGTATTTAGTAATTATTTACAGCTGGTCGGTTTAATGTTGGGTCTTATGGGCCCCATTCAGTTGAAATCACGTATCACTGTAGCAAAAACATAACATAATGAAACACAGCATAAAACTGGTGCAGAATGGAGGAATAACATAAGTAGAGAAGACATCATATACAGTACAGCCGTTAACTTTAAACGTGGACACATTTTTTATATATATATATATATACCTGTATGTAGAAAATGAGTTCACAGCGACAATAAACTTGCATTTATATAGTGCCCCTCACACAAGGTAGCATCCCAGAGGTGACTGTAGGCACAGTCGAAAAGGAAGGTCTTCAGGCACGACCTGAAGATGGGGAAAGAGGGAGCAAGGTAGAGGGTAGAGGAAGAGTGTTCCAGAGTTTCAGGGCTCAGTGGTTGAAGGCACATTCATGTAATTTATAACAACAACTTGCATTTATATCGTGCCCTTCACATGGTACTGCTGGATTCATGTAACAAGTTACAGTCGATCTAAAAACATAATCTGGATTTGAACATAAAACGTTCCAACACAATCTGGGTCTAATTTGCAGTGCTTCTTGATGGATTGCTTAATAAGAAATGGGTAATTGTCAAATTTCTAAAAGATTGAGGGGCTCTCAGTCAATGTTTTGGAAATTCAACAATTGCAGGTTTCCTTCGTAAGAAACACCACAAAATAGATTTGTCTCTAACACAATGTATCAGTTTTTTAAAAACAATTCTTGCTCCTTGTCAAAGTATTGTTTTGAGGGAGTATGTGTGGATCTTTTAGAGGATGTCATAGCTGCTATTTAAATTAATCACTAGTCACTGCGGCCAGGGACTCACTCAGCTCATGTTTCCCCTAACGAGCCAAAACCCTAATGGGTAATGTGGTCCTAACTGGACAAGCGGCGGGAAAGCTTGCCAGGCAGTGCTCTCAAAGCACGCTGTGTGGTTTTAGCTGATCAGACTCCTGCAGATACCTCAACGCACTCTCTGGGGTCCCCAAGCCTTGGCTCTTGCCAACCTGCACCTAATACTTTCTGAATTAGGAAAGCAGGATGCTTCCCTCTCGGGAGAGAGAGTGCATTCCATTCCAATTATGTATCTCTGGGATTTCTATGTGTAAGTGAGAGGATGCATAGAATTGTAAGTTTGGTTTGGAGACTCCTAGGCACTGTGATGGGTCCGGCTGACCAAAATATATATATATATTTTAATTAAATGGTATTTAAATGAAACGGCTTCTGAAGAAATTCCAATTGAAACTCTTTGTGTTTTTAAGGGTTAGAAATGAGAACTGTGTGTTCCCCAAAGTTATGTTTCACCAATATGACTTTGGGATGTAGTTCCGAGGTCCAATCGATGTTAAAGATTCCATGTCATGAATTCAAAATAGAAGGGAGTTTCTGACAAGCCACCTCAGATAAAATTAATTATTCCCTGGCTGTTTGTGAGGTGTTGCTGTTTGCGAAGTGACTGCTACACTCACCTACTGTGCTGGGTTTTGAGATGTCCCCCTGATGTGAAAAGTGTGTATCATAAAGTATTTGGAGTCCTGTAGTTCAGTGTTTAGAGCACTCTCCTTACAAGCGTGAGACCTGTGTTCGAATCCAGGCAGGTCAGTGCGAAACCTTGGGCAAGTTTTCTTGCTCCATATGCCTTATAATAATCCCTTAAAAGAAAACTCAATAATAAAATTGGTCATTTCAATCCACGACTGTTTGTGGGGACACTGCTGTGCGCAATTGGCTGCCACGTTTCACCCACAAATATACAGTCAATTCACTTTACAATGTATTCTGTAAAGTGCTTTGAGACGTCAAGAAGACATGAAAAACCCTATATCAAATGGATTATTACTATTATTTCTGGTCTTTATTAATAATAATCCTTGCATTTAATATAGCGCCTCATCAGGTCGTTGTGACGCTGCAAAATACTTCACAGAATAAATTTCGAAGTGATTTAACTGTCATTGTTTAGGGCAAAATTGATTCCTTGTGTATCAGCTGCCAGGACGGGAAGAAGAATATAGATCTCTTTTCAAGTCTGACAGTGAATATGATCGAAAGGGGTTTCCAGAGGTGTCCAAGTTGTGGAACAATCCTAAATGTTTCAGATTGAGATAGGAACGTAAACCCTGGAAGTGAATCACAGAAAATTCTGAAAATCCATACCCAAAAGCTCAAACTGAAAGTGGAAGAAAGGCCAACATTTCGGTGGAAATTTCAGCCTGGATCAGAAATGGAAAAGCCCCTGCATAGATATCCCCCTTTAATAATGTCTGTGCATGGACTCATGTGATGCCTGTTGGTTATTACTGTATCCTTTAAAACTGGTGGTGAGGCATAGATCAGGAACCGACATTGAGCAAAATATTCCCACTGTTCAGAAGCGTCAAGAATTTAAATTCCTTTGGCATGATGAACATGGATTGTTGCCTACAGTGAACCACAATGTTTTTTTTAAAAATGAAACAGAGAGACAGGTAATTAAACCCAAAGAAAAATATATGCCTCTGAACAACTCCACTGCATTCAAATCCACTTGTTCCCAGGCACCTCCCTACCTCTCGTCTCTCACACCCTCCACCCTACCATTGGAGGTCGTGCTTTCAGCCATTAATCTCTCAAATCTGGAAAACTCTCCCTCAATCCCTTTGTCTTGCCTCCTCTCTCCCCATTTTCATGTCCGCCTGCAAACTTTTCTTTTCGACTGTGCTTACGGACACCTTCCCCCACCCAACTTGGAGTCAGGCTCCATCACTGTTAAGCACTCTGAGACGTTACATGGCATGGAGGGCATTATATAAGCGCAAGTTGTTGTTGCTGTTGTTGAGCCAGCAATCCTACAGGAAGCATAAATATATGGAAGAGGTAGTGAGTGTACATCACTTTAGATTTGGGATTAAGATAGGAAAGTTTACACTGTGCAGTGGAACAGAAGGAAATGCAGCGTAAACCTGCCAAGGAACAATGTTGTCTTGAATAATAATAATTTGCATTTAATATAGTGCCTTATGACATCATTCAGATGTCTCAAAGTGATTCACAGGATAAATTATAAAGTGAATTGACTGTTGTGTTTAGTGGGCGAGGTGCAATCCGCCAATTGATTAACAACTGGGTTCCTACTTACTGCTAGGTAAACAGTCATATCTGCGAATCAAACCCGGGTACTCTTGGCTTGCGAGGGAAGTGCTCTAACCAATGCACTACAAGATTCTAATACCATATGTGGGATTGAGTGGTCAATTAATTCAGCAGGACAGAGGAGACTTGCAACATCAATAAAGATTATAAAACCTAGAAATTGCACAAGCTTTTGGACGGGACCTCGATTGCAATACTCATAGGTTGGATTATTTTGCAATTGTGAAATTCAAATTGGGAAAGTCCAAAGGAGCTGAGTGTTTACTGCTGATGATTAAATCATCTGCCTTTTTTTGTTAACCCTGTTTGCAGGAGTATCACCTCTGGGTCAGAAGATTACTGGTTCAAGACCCACAACAAGACCAAGCTAACATTCCGGAGATTTGACATTCCCATCTACCTCTGGAGAAACGTCTTTCTCTTTTAAATGTTTGGGATGAGTCGTTCAAATGAGATCCTGCCTGCCTTACTGGGTTTACTTTAAAGATCTTCTATTTGAAAAGAAAAGAGAAGGGAATTCCTCTCGATGTTCTGGTCAATCATCCTCCTCCACCCTCCAATAAGATTGTTCATTCACTTCATGGCTGTTTTTGCAGACACTGCTGTGAGCATATTAGTTGCTGATAAATATAGTCAATGCACTTTACTGTAAAATTCCTGTGAAGCGTTTTGTGACATCTCAATGACATTATAACAACAACAAAAAATTACATGTATAGAGCGCCTTTCATGTCAGGAGGACGTCCCAAAGCGTTGTAAGAGTATCACCTCATTTGATATAGCGCCTTATCATGTCTTCGAGATGTCTCAAAGCGCTTCACAGAATATACAGTACTGCACAGTTAATTGAATATATATTATGTGGGCAAAACACGGCAGTCAATTGCGCACAGCAGCGACCTGACAAACAGTTGTGGATTGAAGTGACCCATTTATTATTATTATTTTTTCCCCCAGAAAAGCAATCCGCCAATCGCTTCACAGCGGGTTCCTATTTACTGCTGGATAAACAGAGGTGTGAGGAGTAAGGGAACTTGCCTGACATTTTGCTCTTTATTATAATAAAGTATGCAGGGAATATGCAGAGCACTGTGAGAGCTTGGGTTTCTGTACAAGTGTTCTCACTAACTCGCTTAAAGGAAAGCTATGATGAATGGCCTGTGATTAAGAAGCATGTTGCATTCGGTCGATCAGAGTGCAATATATGGTCCCATTTATGGAGATCCCAGTGTCGTAACTCTCTCTGATCATCGCTGCTCTTGTGGCTGAAGCTTTAGTGATCATTGGAATGGAATGTATGCTGTCAAACAGTCCGATGTTTCATTCTGTCAAGCGCCTGACTTTGGCTCAACAACGTTTCTCTGAAAGGCGTTGTAATATCAGGAAAGTATCATGTGGGGAAAGGAGGCGTGAGTTCACATTGCAGCTGAACTCTGCCCTGACACTCCACCAAACCCCTCGATCACCCATAGGCTTAGCCGTAAGAACCCTCGTCTTCACATTGAAGGTTCCTGAAGAGTTTTTGTGATGCTGTTTAAATTTAGGTTGATTTTGAAAACTTTTTTTCCTTGCATTATTTTTTAAAGAACCGACATTCAATTTGAAACCACTTGCATTTGTGCAAAACCCTTCACATAGAGTAAATGTCTCAGAGTGCTGTTACAATAGTGGGATTGGATGCCAGGAAAATGGATAATAATAATAACAATAGTAACTACTACTAATAATAA
Organism: Hydrolagus colliei; assembly: GCA_035084275.1. Lineage (NCBI taxonomy): Eukaryota > Metazoa > Chordata > Chondrichthyes > Chimaeriformes > Chimaeridae > Hydrolagus > Hydrolagus colliei. The sequence goes on along the minus strand of CM068747.1, from coordinate 13,291,496 downwards.
TCCTTGTATTTGAAAATACATCAAATTGCTTCACAGTAGATATTGTAAAGTGCAGTGACTGTGTGTTTTGTGGGGAAAATTATGCAGCAGCCAGTTTATGCACAGCAATGTCCCACAAACAGCCAAATGTATTATTGGCCAGGACACTGGAAGAGAGAAACTCCATTCTCTTTTCGAACAGAGCTCAGAGCAATGAGATCTTTAACATCCACCTGAACAGGCAGATGGGACCTTGGTTTAACATTTCAACCGGAGGACAGCACCTCCCACAACGTAGCGCATCCCCAGCACTGCAATGAAGTGTTTTAAGGTGGGATTAAGGTGACATATCCGCTGATGCTGAATGGAGGAGAAGTGAGCAAAGGAGTGGAGCACGAACAGATAAGAGATATAGGCAAATACTATAACATAACGCCTTGGGACGTCATCCTGATGTGAAAGGTGCTGTACAAGTGTAATTTTGTTGTTGTTATTTATATTTCCCCATTTCCCCCAACCTGACCCGGCCTCCCGTCAGGGCCGGGCTTTCAGCATCTCTGATCCCGCACTCTGGAACTCCATCCCACAGTTCCTTTGCCTCGCTTCCTCCCTTGCCTCGTTCAAGGCCGGTCTCAAGACTCTCCTTTTCGATCATGTCTTCTGCCACCCTCCCACCTCTCGCCCTCCCCTCCCAGCGACCTAGCCCCACCCCTGTGCTCAGGTCCCAACCCCTGACTGGTCAGCGCCTTGGGACGCCCTCCCAACGTGAAAGGCGCTCTATAAATGTAATCTTGTTACTGTTGTCGTTGTTCGTGGACAGTGTTGTGTTTAATTAGATGCCGCGTTTCGGCCATAAAATATACAGTTAATTTACTTTAAAGCATATTCTGTAAAGTACTTTGAGGATTCAAAACGAAGTGATACGAGGTACTATACCACATGCAAGGATTACTATGATTATTTTCAGAGTGGTATAAAGTTCAGGGACTCACAGCGTTAAACTGTGCGGCTTTTGTGCTGTATTGCTTCCAGCTCGGTGCTTGTCCTCCCAGAGAAACTCTTGATTTATTTCAGGATTACACTTTGACAGATGTCTTATAAAATAATTCAATAAAGGCAACACATGTGCAAAGTGTCCTGTGTTTAAACTCAAACACTTGACTGCTCAGCATCAGTCATTCCATTGTATTGTTCCCCAAGGTCCCCTCCCATATTAACAGTATTGGTCAATGTAAGGATACTCCCTGTCTATAACTCAAACCATTTATTCCAGCTAATAAGATGGAATTTACATTTGTATGGTAACCTTTCACGTCACAAGGACGTCTCAAAGCATGTGACACAAAGTCAAAATTTACGCCATTCGTAGTTTCATCATTTGCTTGATATTGTTAAAAATCTTCACGTTCGATCACAGTGTATTTTACATCAGGAGGATGTTTCAAAGCATTTCACAGGATATAACGTGAAGTGTGACGATTGTACACTTTGTAGACGAACAAAACAGTCAATTTGCACCCAGCAAGCGGCCATTACTTCAGTAACAAGTCTTATCTGTGAGATTGTTGGCCTGGTCACCAGAAGAAACTCCCTTCCCTTTTTGAATGGCGCTCGCTACGGGATCTTTCACGTCCACCTGAACAAGTATAATCAGTATAATCTCTGATTTGAAAGACAGCACTTCCAGCAATGTAGTGCTCTCCCCAGTACTGGATATGTTTGCACTTTGGCCACATTTGGCCTTAGAATGATGAAATAGAAAAATATATATTTCACCCCTGGAGCACTTTCTCTTATAACTATGAGCCTGTTGAATTAATATCTGAAAGTGTGTAACATTTAGCATAAAACAGACACACTTTAGCATAACACAGACACACTTTAGTATAAAGCAGACACACTTTAGCACTGAGCTTCAGATGTTGGCATTTGCTTTTCGGCACAGTACTAAGTAAGAAATGCGAAGCAGATTTGTTTTGTGTGTGTGTGTGGGAATGAGTCATTGGTTAGGTAATCAGTTAAAACGGACTATCTCGGATTTCGGGATGATGAGATCTGCCAGTAAAATGAGGTAACTAGACTCTGGGGGGTTTTCAGAGAAAGGTCTTGCTTGGTACCACCAATAAACGCCTTGACCTTGGCTATGAACTCACACTACGAGAAAATGCAGCAACAACACATTACATTACTTTACATTGCCTCTCACGTCAGGAGGACGTCATAATAAACAGAGCATAAAGCACATGGTATGAACCTACTTATCCCGCGAGCACCGCTCAACCTAAATTCCACTGCTTAAGTTAAACATCACCTCTCACCTCTGCAATATCACCTGTCTATGCCACAACTTCTCTCTCCAGACTAATACTGGAGGTCACTGTCTGCCATATCTTACCTCACTCAACCAAAGGCACTTCCGAATACAATGCGAAACGTTTCTGCGTCAGTCATGGCACCATCAATGGTTTGAATTAAGACAGCGGGACATAAAACTATAGAAATTGATGGCACAGAAATGGCCATTCTGGCCATCATGTCTGTGCTGGCTCTATGAAACAGCAATTCTCTAGCGCAAAGGTTAGAGCACTCGCCTCACAAGCGGTCAAGGCGATACTTCAGGCAAGCTTCCTTATTCCACACGCCTTTATTTACCTAGCAGTAAATAGGAATCCAGCTGTTAGTCGATTGGAGGATTACTTTTGGGTGTAATAAACACTCAAAAAGAAACATTTGGGCACTCAATCCACAACTGTTTGTGGGACACTGCTATGCGCATTTGGCCACTGCATTTCACCCACACAATCAATTCACTTTGCAGTACATTCTGTGAAGTGATTTGAGATGTCTCAACAATGTAATAAGGCACGATGGCAAATGCAAGGATTATTATTATTGTTATCCTTTCAGTCCCATGCCACTGTCTTTCCCTAACTTCCCCCCAAAATGATTGCTTTTTAGATATCTAATTTCCTCTCGAAAGCTAATATAGATGTTGTCTTGGCTACCACATCTGGCAGGATATATCATACAACTTTCTGGATATGGAAATGTCCTCACGGTCTTACACTGTCACTAACTAGCGTAAATCCGATGTTCACCAGTCAATGATTCACCAAATAGTGAAAATAATTCAACTACTTGTCCAAAGACATGACTATCGAAAATTCTAGGCTGTTAACTCTGGGCTATAAACAATCATTTTATGTTTAATTGCATTTATGCTGCTTTATGGAGTTTAAAACTTAATTGGCACAATAAAAGCCAAATTTCCGAGTTATAGTAGCATAAATCAGCACAATAAATGCATGATAAAATATAACTTCTTTAAGGATAGCATAATAATGAAGCATTTCACTATAAATGATAGCTGACTTGTAGTGTTTCTTAATAGGGAATCAGTCATTTAAAGATGGATCTAGGTAAATTGAAACATGTTACATTACAATTGAAACTCCACTCCCAGAATAGTTCCTATGATACGATATGTATTCTAAATCATAATACTATATAGTAATAATCTTTACTATTAAGATTTTAATATAGTGCCTGAGGCATCTCAAAACACTTCACAGAATATAATAATAATTGTAATAATAATCCTTGCATTTGATACAGCGCCTTAGGCATCTCAAAGCGCTTTGCAGGATTTATTGTAAAGTGAAATTGACTAGATTTTGTGGGTGTAACACAGCAGCTAATTGTGCATATTTGAAATAGAGCAACAAAAGCAACATCACTAAAGTAACAAAAGATAAGATTTTTTACTGCCAATTTTCACCTCTCTTCGCCACACCTGAAGGGACTGATTCTTCACTGGGGTTACGGTGCCAGGATCGCAGTCCACAATCTCTAAACTCACTCAGTGACCGTCCTCAATCTGAGAGCCAAAATACCGAGTTGTCAATTTATTAAACCGTAGCCAAGGCCATTGTAGCCAAGCTACCTGGAGGTGATCAGCATCCATGGATGGCCTTTCTCCTCCTGATCCCAAGAATGAATGTAGCTTCCCCCATACAAAGCACAATCAATTCACTTTACAGTATAACCTGTCAAGTGCTTTGAGACGACTTAACAACGTGATAAAATGCTGTACCAAATGCAAGGATTATTCTTCTTATTCCTTACCGCAAACCTGAATGATACCTTGTAATTGACTGTGTGGCGAACCTTTGCCCGTGTACACTATTAGGAAGGCCTCTTTAATTGAATGATGGATTAATTCAATTAGTGAGTTCATTGCACCACTTCAATGCTCGTACACAAAGGCTAGGCACTTGTTACAGGAACACAAACCTGTGGTATCTAATAGCAGACGTAAGCCACAATCATTCAATCCAGCGATTCAAACTATCGATGATGGCTTTGGTACTGTCCTGGCATTTAAGTAATAAAGAAATGAGTGAGCCGCAAAGCATTGTTGTGCTCGGAGAAAAGAATAAAGTGGGAACCATTTGGGTGGAGGCCATTCAGCCCATCAAGCCTGTTCTGCCAGATTATTCGATCACGGCCAATCTTTTCATTCCATTTCATCACTTTCCCTCCAGAAATCCTTGATGCAGCTTCTTCAACAAGTGTTTATCTCAGACATCGTGGAGTAACTCTCTGAAAAAGACTAAAGAGAAGGGTAAGTGTATTTGTCTGTTTGGGAAACCACTCAAATTTAGAAAGCTGGAATATTTGGCGGGAGGAAATCCCATTAAGTTCCACAGACTTCAATTGTAAGAAGCAACAGTTTATACCAGGCTAAGCTTAACCAGAGTGAAGTGATATAACAAGTGATATACTGTAGGGCAGTAAAGGTTTATAGCGCTTTTCACATCTTCTAGATGTCTCAAAGCGCTTCACAGAATATACTATAAAATGAATTGACTGTATATTTGTGGGTGGAACGCGGCAGCCAATTGCGCACAGTTGAAGTGGCAGCCATTCAGTGTTGTTCAGGGTTAAGGAAATTGGGAACCCTAGAGTTTGTGTTGGTTTTAAAATGGGGAAGATTAATACTCACTTGTGCTAATAATAAGCAGAAGGTGTGTTGAGATCTCAGTCACAACATGACTGCCAAGGGCTCACAGCAGCTGCTCTCCAGATATGGTTTACGTAGCTTCAGCTGCAAAGGCTTTTGTACAATCTACGCAGGCCTAATCTGTCAAAACATCCATTAGCAACAATGAGAACTGACCTATATATTTTGCACGCACGACATAGGGCAACAAAACTAAATGTAACCTCCAGGAAAATTTCAATAACACTGATTGCCTGCTACTTCAACGCAAAACTTTATTGCCCGTTGTCTTCCTATGACTTGCGCCTCCCTCCAGCTGAACTTCAAAATTCCACCTGGTCTTAGCCTATCACAGCCGTTGAGTCTTACAACAGAAGATGGAGTTCAAGCACAATTGAAGATTCCCACTGAGTTGTGGAAAATTCTCAAAAGATTTCTTAGAAACACAATTAAAAACGTTCTTAAAAATTTGAGGGATGGTGGGAGCAGGGACTGAGCACCTTCTCACCCTAGCCACTAGCCTCCTAGGTGTCCCTCTTAAGTGTAAATCACACGAGCAGTCAAATCAATTCTGCACAGTACAAAGAGAATGACACCATTAATGTTGCATGGATATGTTACCCAAATTGTACAAGATCCAGCATGATTGAGGAGCGAGAATTAATTTCATCCTTTCCATGGATCTGAGTGAAATGCAAATACTTTCTCTCAAACAGATGACAAAGTAGGGATTCTCAGCCCGCGACTATTTGAATAAATTAATATTGAAATGACTTTATAACAGAAATGCCGCTCGAACTACCTCTCAGAGAGTGGTTGACCACAGCTTGGCGGGGACAGAGAAACTCCCTTCTCTTTTCGAGGAGTGCCGTGGGACCTTTGACTTCCACCTGAACAGGCGGACAGATCCTCGGTTTGATGCTTCACCCGAGATATGTCCATTCAGAGAAAAACAAAAGTCAGCAAACCCAGTCCAACTTTCCTCTTTAGTTGGGCCAAATGGCCTGTTGCTGTGCTGTATCACTCTATTTAATTCTATTTAACCTTTCAAGCTAGCATGGAGGGGTGGGGGTGGGTTGGGTAGGGGGTAAGTGAGGCTCAACTTTCCCCTTTCCCCATCCTTTTACACATAGCGCAATTTTGACTCCAATTTAACAATAACGTTGTGCCTCCACTACAACAACTTGTACTTATATAATCCTCTCTCTGCTGGGTAGTGTCTCAGAGTACTTAACAGTGCTGGAGGTGGCCGTAAGCACGGTCAAACAGGAAAGTTTTCAAGCGAGACTAGAAAAGGGGGGGAGAGAGAGAGAAAAGAGAGATTGTACTGCATGAGAGAATCTCACAAAGAACTCAGTGCTGGGGCAGAGGGCAGCAGGAAGTGGGGAGTTATTTCATAATAATTTGGTCACTCAATCCACGTCTGTTCGTGGGGACACATCTGTGCGCGATTGGTTGCTGCGGTTTGTCCACAAATTATACAGTCAGTTCACTTTATAGTATATTCTATGAAGCGCTTTGAGACACCTCTATGACGTGATAAGGCACTGTATCAAATGCAAGCATTATTTATTATTATTTTGGGGTGAGCGCTGTGAACTCAGCAATTTATTATTCATGAATCTTGGGCGGAAATTATTTTCGCTTCGGAATTCAAAGTGATTTTTGAGGTGTTTATCAGCTTTCAAATAGGCAAAGCAGGAACAAGTGCGGGCAGAGGAGAGAAGACTCGGGAGATAAAGATAGTAAAATCACAGGGACAAGGCATGCAGTCCTTGGGACACTGTCAGTCAAATGCATATTGATGACTTATCCTTTTCCTTCAAGTGTGGCTTCATGATAATTAAAATCTGTCGCTCAGTTGCAAATCCCTCACTACCCTGCACAAATCCATTGACGTCTCGCCTCAAAGCAAGAACTACTGCGTCAAGAAGCCTTCTCACGAATTTGCGTAGCATTAACAGTCACTCTCTTTTTCAGAGGTAAAAGCCCTAAATTGCAAACCTTTTTAGACCTAATGGATTTATTTCTCTCTCTCCCTCTCTCTGTATCTCTCTCTGTGTCTCTCTCAAATGCTTGAAGCAAATCGTGCAGAATTATGAGAAATTCAAAAATTCCTGTTGATTGTATTTTTAAGAGCTGTAAAAAAAATCTATATCCTGGCTTGAAATTGAATTTAAAGGTCTCCTAGGAGTTTTCAGGCAAAACAGTCATCCAGGCTAAGGCTATTTGGAATTTGGGGGTCTGTAACTGTAGGAAGTGACCTCCGAGGCTGTGATTGAGAGACTCTGATGAAAGGAAATCAAAATTTAAACACTCATTAGTGCCATGATTAGAATTCCCTGGGGAACAAGGATAGTTTCCAATGTTCCATGATGTGTAGTCCTGTTGCTCAGTGGTTAGAGCGCTCGCCTTGCATGGAAGAGGACCCGGGTTTGATTCCCAGAAGTGTGAAACGTTGGGCAGGTTTACTCACTCTGCACGCCCCTGTTTACTTGGCAGTAAGTAGGAACCCGATTGTTAGTGGATTGATTTTCCGGGATAATAAACCCATCAAAAATAATAACAATAATAATAAGTTGGACACTCAATCCATGACTGTTGTGCGAAAATTGGCTGCCGCGTTTCGTCGACAAAATATACTGTCAATTAACTTTGCTGTATATTCTGCAAAGCGCTTTGAGATGTCTCAATTATGTGATAAAGGGCTATATCAAATGCTAGGATTATTATTATTATAGCTTGGAGAAATTGAGTGTGTATTCAGGCGAGAGTGGCTCACTTCAAGCCTGGTCTTTGTGTATTAGCAATAAGGATCCTCCCGTCTGAAATATGTAGGGACAGGCTGAGTGCTGTTGTGTACATGACTGATGCTTTCCTGCAGTTTTCAGCGAAACTTTAGATTTGGAAGAAAGGAATGCCGTTCAGTGATTGCAGTCACTTGCATTTCCGGAGAAGAATAGAGGGAGCTTTACTCTGATTGTGGTAATAACTCATCGCAAAATATATGTTGGTAAATTTGCGGTCTCAGTTTGAAAGTCATGGTTTAATTCAGTGCAACCCGTCACCCTGCTTAGGTGCGTTGTGGACATCCTGGGGAACAGCTACATTGTTGGAGTTGCTGTGTTTACACAGTGCCTTTCCACATGGATAATGTCTCAGAGCGTTTTGGGACAGTCAGTCCTGGCTGGGGCTCCAGTGGTGGTGGGGTTTCATCGTCAGAGGTCACGTCCTTTGGATGAGACGAGATTCCGTATGTTACTGTTTAAAAAGTGATTGTTAAAGATCCCGTGACACTACAGAGAAAGTTGTCTCTCCCAGTGTCCTGGTAATCCCCCAAATAAAATTGATCATTCACTTCATTGCTGTTTGGGAACATTGCTGTGTAGATAGTGGCAGCCTGTGTTCATCTATAAAATACCGAATCACTAAAATTCACAATAAATCATGGGCAGAGTTTTGAGATGTGTTCCTGATATGAAAGGTATTATATCAAATGGAAAAATTATTCTCACAACCTTCTTTCAATTCACAGTGAGCCGATTTTACACAGACATCAATTGCAATGGGGCAGGAACTGTTCCAAAAAGGGGTGACAAATAACTTGTTGCACAACAGATTTGATGTGTTAATTCCGTTAAGAAGCATCACATTTTCTTAACCCCATCATCTCAATGTTGCTGATCCCATTGTTACGGCTGAGATGAGCTGGGAATCCTCATTATTTCACATTCATATTCGAATGAGCTGCACAGTAAATCTAGTGCTTACATTAATCTTCATCACTTACATTTTCTATTAAGAACACAATAGAAACAAAGATAAGGTATGTGCAATCGGTTCATGTGCAAGATGTTTCATGTAGAAAATTATGCAATTTGCAAATGCAGTGGCATTATTTTTTAATGCAGTTAATGGACAGAATTTCCAAAGCAAAATAAAGTATTTGCCAGTGCAAGTAATTGTATATTGATCAGAAACATACAGTGCAAAATCCCTTTGTTATAATTTGGTCTGAGTTACCCAATGTGTACCCACAAAACACGCAGTCACTTCACTTTACCACGTATATCCTGTGAAGCGCTTTGAACCATCCTCCCAATGTGAAAAGCACAGTACTGAATGTAAAACAAATGGTTACTCACAACATAGAGGCAACAAAAAACATAGTCATCAATCCCATAATCTGTGTGATAAAAATCTAATTTCTTCTGTAACATCACATTTCCTCACCCATTAACACCTGTGGCTCAATAACCAATGCACATAGTTTCAAACCTGAGTTGTGCCCTTCTCAACAATATGTACGTGTCGGTAGGACATGCCGGTGTTACACAGAACAAAGGAACATGCAGTCTGTGCTGCCCTTATCACTTGTACAGTGATTGAAGAGCAGACTCCACAAACATTAATTTACTCATTTGTGAATTCAGTTAACAATGAAGTAAACACTCACTTGGTTCAGGGACTCTCAATTCATGTTAACACTCGCTTGCCTCGTAGTGGGTCAAACAATGAAATAAGCATGCTTTACAGTAAATTCTCTGAAGCGTTTTGAGATATCCTCTCGACGTGAAAGGGGTTATATCAAATGTTAGGATTATTATTATAAAAATAACAATTTATCATCAGGATTAAATATTTCACTGTTTTCGATCAGCCAACTTGCTACAGTATTAAGTATTTAGTATGGTTAGGAATATCTGTCATTGTGTAAGAATGGTCCAGAATTCTTAACTGGTTATTCATCTCGTGGATGTTTGCCAGACATCAATGATGATAATGGCTACTGAATTTTCCTATCTAAAACAACAGTCACTACACTTGACAGTAATGACTTGCAAAATACTTGAGGTGTGTCTACGCGATAAGGCACTGCAAAAAAATTCCCTCCCTCCCAGCTACGTATTACGTATTCAGTGCAAAGCTGAGAGGGGAAGAAATTAACACTGAGTACTGGTCCTGTTGAGGCTGTGTAGCCCTGAGTAGAGTGACTAACCCAGTGACTTTCCAATTGACTCCCTTTGTTATAGGGTGCACCCTTCCAACAAAGTGCCTAGAAAATCAATGTGGATACGTCATTTTTGAATTAATTACAACATGAATAATGTAAGAGGCAGGACCCTGGGATACTCGAGGGTGGGCTCTTGCCTGGGACACTGTGTGACAGTCTTTGCTAATTGGGATTTTAGTATCTCCTGTCAAAGTCCTGTGTAATTTCAGTAATTCACAATGGTGGTGATAATGAAACCTAAACTGTTTGGTTGTGAGATTTAATCTGTTGTGAAGGCAACTGAGAAATCCCATGGATTTGCAGGGTCACTCACTCTGGAGCACCAATTAGTGTGCATATGTGCAAGCATGAGTGTGATGGGAGGGTACCTTCAGCTCAGGATTTCTCATTAGAGAATCCAGCTAAGACATACCACAAATTAGCCTATATTAATGGTTAGTGATTGGGAAACTGCTGTATTATTAATTCATTCATCCTCACATTAGATATGGCTACTCGATTTACTTCCCGATTTCTCACTGCGCAAGATGATGACCATCCAACAACAACAAGAAAATGACACTTGCCTCGCGTCTTTCATGTCAGGAGGATATCCCAAGGCACTGGACAGTCAATGTTTCAGACCGGAGCAGGGAACAGGGAGGGTGGAGGGAAAGGAGGGAATTTGGGGTGACAGATCGGACTGTCGAAGAGGAGGATCTTGAGGCGGGACTTGCAGGAGGCAAGGGTGGGGGCGAGGCAGAGGAACTGCGGGATGGAATTCCGCAGTTTAGGGGCAGACTGTCTGAAGGCTCGCCCGCCAATGGTGGGGCGGGTGGGTCTTGAGATATGGAGCAGGCCGGAGCCTGCTGAGCGGAGGGACAGGGAGATTGGTAGGGGGTTAGGAGGTTGCAGTGGTAGGGTAGGGCAAGGCCATGGAGGGTTTTGCAAGTGAGGACCAGAATCTTGAATCAGCTATCCAATGCCTTGGTGTGTCCTCCTGATGCGAAAGGCACTATATAATTGCAACTCGTTATTATTATGATGCAATGTACATTGATGGCATCTTTCTACACTTGCTGGCTGGTACCCGAGCTGGAGCGGGGCAAGGGGCAAGATGCCAAAAAGCACAGACAAAGAGTTACTTCTTTGTTTGGTATTAACAAGTTAAGGTTGGGTGGGGTGGAGATGGGTTTAGAAAATCTACAGTCAACTAACGAACGGAGCAGTTACCTTTCGGTTGCAGAATAATTTTTACAGCAAAAAGGGAAGGAGCAGAAACTCGGCTTTGAACCCTGTGGTAGGAAACCACTCCTGTTTTACTTGAGGTTTACTCAAACGCAAAAACATTGCCGATTTTCTGGATGACTGGATGTATCGCAAGCGTTCCCAAGTGCTGCTTGAGAAAGCTAATTAGTCAACGTTATATATATTAAAAAAACTGTCACAAGCTGTCTGACACTTTCTGCTCGGTTGTGAAACTAATTGGGGCTGATTTGGAGAACAAAAATAATTGCTGGGTTTCTTGAAAAGAACAGCTGGATGTATAGTGATGGGGGGAGTGGGGAGTGGGGGGGGTGGGGGTGGGGGGGGGGGGAGGATCGAGACTCCCCCATCTGTCTCGTACTGTCAAACACATTTTAACCTGAGTTCCCTGCATTGTCGGTATTGTGAGGCATGAAATGTGGGCCGTCACTTGCTCAGAATGCTAACTTCCTAACTAACTGGCTCAGCAAGCGCTAACTCGAACAAGATGTCTGCGTGATGAGACATACCCCGGGTGGCAAGTCTCAAGCCATTTAATATGGAGTCTCATAGCGTAGTGGTTAGTGCACTTGCCTCACAAGCGAGAGGACCCAGGCAGGGTGAAGCCTTAGACAAGTTTCCTTACTGCACACGCCTCTGGATACTTAACAGTAAGTGGGAATCTATTTGTTAGTCCACTGACAGATCACTTTCTCATGGTAATAAGCCCTTCTAAAAAATAGTTTGGGTCACTCAATCCATGACTGTTGTCGGACACTGCTGTGTGTGATTGAGTCAATCTATTTCACAATATATTATGTGAGGAGTTTTGAGACATCTCAATGACGCAATTAGGAGATACAGGTATATCAAATGCCAGGATTATTACTATTTACAGAGGGAGTTACCCTGCTCTGTGCACTTCAAGTGGTAAATTATGGACGAAAGGGTTGTTCTCCATTCACTATATGTGTGTGCTTATAAATAAATTGAATGGAGTTGAAAATGATAATAACATGGCATTACACTTTGAAAATTGTGTTGTACAACATTTATTTATCACTGCACAGGGACTAATGTGTCACAATGTTCGCATAGCACACATCAACAAATTCACTATGCGGAATGGACAAAGCAAGATATAACCATTAAAACTTGTACATTTTTAACACATTAACCGACTCAGTCAATATTGTCAGAGATGCCAGATTTCTAATGTGATGTTAAACCAAGATCAGTCTCTCGGCTGCTTGTTCTTCAAGCGGAGGTTACAATAATGAATAATCCTTGCATTTGATTTAGTCCTTTATCATGTCTTCGAGATGTCTCAAAGCGCATCATAGAATGTACTGTAAAGTGAATTGTATATTTTGCAAGCGAAATTAGGCATCCAATTGAGCATAGCAGTGAAACATAAACAGTCGTGGATTGCGTGAACAGATTATTCTTATTATTTTATTTATTTATTTTTGAAGGGATTATTACCATGAGATTAGCGATTCACTAATGGTCTAACAACCCAGTACCTACTTACCGCTAGGTAAACATAGGCATGCGGAGTACGGAAACATGCCCCAAATTTCATCCTGCCAAGAATCAAACCCAGGTCCTCTCACTTGTGAGGCAAATGCTCCAACCAATGAGCTACAAGACTCGATGTTAGATATGGCGGGACACAATTGGGGGAAAGTGAAATGAGTTTTGGCAAGTGTCTCGTTCCCCAACCCCACCATGCACCCAATAAGCAAAAATAAATCGTCAAAGCCATTTCTTCAGGTCAGTTAGCCCATAGAATTATAAATCCTATTTCAGTTTTTCTTCTTATGTATCTCTTGTTTGCTCTGTCAATGGGAAAATATAGATGCACCAAAACATCTGATATCAGTGTCAAAAAGCCCGGTGAAAAATACTATATCTGTAGTAATGAATGTAACTATTGACTCAACAAAAAGACAAGTGAAGGAATGGTTAGCTTCAGGAGAAAAATAGCAGCAAACTATGTTGTAGGCGAGAAAGAAATCCAACATTTGCAGAATATTTTGAGGATATCTGTGTTATTTAAATTAAATGGCATTTAAGTGACTCTACTTTGGAAGACATTCCAATTACATGTCTTTCTTCTATATTGCTAAGGGTTAGAAATGAACATTGTCCTCCTAGTTTTTGAGACGTCTAGAAGACGTGAAAAGCGCTATATCAAATGCAAAGATGATTTAAAGCTCACTAATAATGGAACCTGGGTTTGATTCCAGGCAGGATGAAATCTTGGGCAAGTTTCCTTCCTCCACAACCCTGATAATAATCCCTCAAAAAAAATTCTTAATTTCAACCCATGACTGTTTGTGGGACACTGCTGTGTGTAATTGGCTGCTGTGTTTCGCCCACATATATATACACTTTTCACTTTTACAGCACATTCTATAAAGCGCTTCGAGACGTCGAGAAGATGTGAAAAGCGCTATATCCAATGCAAGGATTATTATTACAATACTTTCATGCAAGTGATCAGTTTCACCGGATTTTACCAGATGTCTGTCTGGCTGAATTGATAGCCCTCTCTGCTGTGAGTCATAAACGCGATGCGTTTAAGCCTCACTTCAGGACATTGAACTAAGGACTCAAAGAACATTGTCTTTCCTGACACTCCAATACAGTGCTGAGAGATTGCTGGAGGTGCTGTCTTTTGGGTGTGATGTTAAACCAAAGTCCAGTCTGTGCCTATTCAGGTGGACGTTAAAGATCCCACGGCACTATTTAAAAAGAAGGGAGGGAGTTTCTCCCGGTGTCCCAAACAATAATCCCTCAGATGAATCATTCACTTCATAGCTGTTTGTGGGACAATGCTGTATGCAAATTGGCGATCTGTTCACCCACATGTGCAGAGTCATGATAATTTGCAATGTATCCTGTGAATTGTTTCAAGATATCCTCCTGGTGTGAAAGGCACTATGACAAATATAAAGATTAGCAGATAATGTAAAACACATCTAAGAAACAAACAGTTGTTTTCCTGCTGGTATGTTGTATAATTCCACCTGTTGGAGGTCGTAACAGGTAATTTCAAATTAAAACTTTGAGATAACCAATTATCGAGGTTACCGATAATTAATCGCTACAATTTGATTCATTAACATGTGAATGAGGGCTGAGACTAGTTCTCTGCTGGTTGCTAATTATCTGATGTTTGCATTGGAAATAATTATCTGCTATGGGGTCATACATTAGGACTTAGTGGTTACTAATGGGTGTAAAGCAAATCCTTAGACTTTACAGGCAGACCTTTAAAATGTGTTGGGTTAGGTAAAACCAAAATAGAAGCTAAGATAGGTCTTATTATTACATAAGAACATAAGAAATGCTATAAGAAAAAAAACCATTGTCCAAATTCCTGGCGGTTGTATGCACATACATCTCAAATTACCCATGTGTACTGTATCCCATAATGTTATTTTCTTAAGAGAAAACTATCTAATCTACATTTCAAAGAATCAACACTTCCTGCATCAACCTATCGAGCCTTTTCATCAGGTTCACTATTCGCTCACTGAAATAGTGTTTGGAAGGATTTATCCTGAATTTACCCCCTTTCAATCGCTGGCCCTGTTGTCTGTTTCTACTATTCTGGACAAGTTGTAACAGCTTCTCATGATTAATTTTATCTTGCCCCTTTAGAATCTTAAAGAGAGCAATCATGTTGCCTCTTAATCTTCTTTTTTCCAGCGTGAAGATGCCCAATTTACTTAGTCGCTTCCCATAGTCTAGTTCTTCCATTCCCTCAATCATTTTGGTTGCCCTCCTCTGTATCTTCTCGAATTCTCCAATATCCTTTTGTACATATTTACATATCTTAAGCCATTAGGGTCTGTCTCGTGGCAGTAGCAAACACTAGCTTTCTAACAAAAATTAAAAGATAAACAAATATAAAAATGTATTTATTTTTCTTTAACAGGATTTTATCCTTCGGATGAGATGTAAACCAACATCCTGACTTTGTCCACTCAGGTGGATGTTAAAATATAATAATAATCCTTGCATTTGATATAGCACCTTATCATATCATTGATATGTCTCAAAGAACTTCACAGAATTTACTGTAAAGTAGATTGATTGTGTATTTTGTGGCCTGTGTCTGGTGGCTGGCGTGCCCGGCCTACAATAATCTAAATAAATGTAAACATTCACTTCATGTCCATGTTCAGGACATCGCTGTGTGCAGATTGGTTGCCTGGATTGTCTATAAATCCACAATCAACTGTACTTTCCAGTAATGCCATGTGAAGCACTTCAAAATATTTTTATGTGATAAGACAATATATCAAATAAAAGGAATTTGATCGGTGTAGTTCCAAGAAGAGGAAAATACCAATTAACTTAAAACTGAATATATATCTCCAATCCAATCATTGCCCCAAAACAATTGAAACTCACCCAACAAATGCACCAACAGGCAAAGGAGGAACATAATCCTGATTCTAATCCATTATGTAAGCACATGATGTCCACACTTCATTTTGATGTTCATTTTGGAAGTGGGACTAATTTAGTTATTTTGGGTGAAGGCTTTGATTTCAACATCACAGAACAATGTAACAAAGCTTACAGTCGCTCAATTCAAATACAAGACATGCAGCATTGCTTTTAAGGTTAGGGCTGTTTTGCATCATATCATTTTAATAATCCTTGCATTTGATATAGTGCGTTATCATGTCTTCAGCATGTCTCAAAGTGCTTCATAGAATATACTGTAAAGCAAATTAACTGCATATTTTGTGGGCGAAACACGGCAGCCGATTGTGCACAGCAGTGTCCCACAAACAGTGGTGAATTGAGCGACCAAATTATTACTAGTATATTTATTGCTTTATTTGACAGGTCTGATAGCTCTGACAGGACCTGAGCAATTAATGTTGGGCCATGGTGTCGCTGTTCAGAGTTGACGCAGCTAGCACATCATACGGGTCAGATGATCGAACATTTTTCAAGCTCATTCCTCGTGGTTTGAGATGAAATCCCAATCCCTTGAAGTGTGACTGCCTTGCAGTACTCTCTTCTCTGGCTATTATCCTATCGTACATCACAAGAATTCTCATAGTGTGGCCTATTAATAATTCATAGCGCTTGTCTAATTCCCATCAGATCGCTACTGCATACCAGTTTGGTCTTGTCCAATTCATTCTTTGAAGGATTCCACAAAGTGGATTTGAACAGATGTGAAGAATAGTTGGAGCTTTGTTATTTATTACCTCCTAGATATATTACCAGTTAATGCATCACCTTGTCTGGGCATTTAACCACTTTTACAGTGTAGACGAATGCGTAGGCATCGCTTGTCTTAGCACGTTTTTCCTTAAATCCTTGTCCAGGTCATTTCCAATTCATTGTTAGAGAGACTGTGCCTTGTCTGCCATAAATCTAGGCGATTATTTTTTAATGTACAAAACGGGAATACTCTGTGCTGTGCAGTCAGCCAGCACGTTTTTTGTGTCTTGGATTTTATTACGCAGGTTAGGCCATGAGAATGTGTTTCTGTTGCCATTACTGAAGAGACGCCAGCGGTTCAGAACTGACATTGGACAGGTTGCAACTTCACAAAACCCATTGTGAACAAGTAGGAGGTCAGCCTCTCTGATTTATACATTGCCTGGGTGCAGCCCTAACTTTCTGTGTTTGCACGTTCATTGTGAGAAGTGAAAAGCAGGTGAGCGATTGCGAAGTGGTCATTAATTCCCTCACTACCGCCTATGCCACTGTTATACTCCCACACAAGCCTCCAGCCATCTTATTTCCCATCTCCTGCACCTTTCTAATGTATTCCTCCTCATGTGTACATCAAATTTCCGCTTAGGTATATCGATCAATAAGTGTTTAAAAACTCTGGCTCTATTCCTCTGCTTTGCACCTGAAGATCTTCCTCTTTGGCCATAACTATGGTCACCTCTCACTGCCTCAATGTCATGCTCCGCCACTGTTGAATGCTCTGGGGTGGTACCCTGTGTGAGGGGTGCTATACTAATCCAAGTTGTTGTTGTAGAATAAGGCAAGATGTATGTCACTTCCAGGTAGTTTATAAACACGCAGTGTACCAATGTGGACCTTTACAAGCTATCAGCTCAGAGGATACTGCCATTTAGTGACAGTGAGAACTCGTGCCTTCATCATTGCAATCAAGGGAAAACAGCTGGGCGATGAGAAACTTTCTTACAGAGGAAATTTACGATATAATAGATAGTTGCACAGACACTGGATAGAATTTCTTATTTCTTTGCATAAAACCTCTATAATTTCTCTGCAATCTGCTCGAACAGTTCACTCAGAAAACCAGCTGGGGAACCACGTTTTGACAATAATAATATTGTTGATAATAATCCTTGCATTTGGCACAGCAACTTTCTTTTCAGGAGTCACATCTCAAAGTGTTTCATGGTATTCAATGTGACGTGTGGTGAATGTGTATTTTATGGACAATCACGGCAGCCAGTTTGTACACAGCCTTGCCCTGCAAACTGTCCCCGAAAGGTATAGCTTTAATAATAACAAGTAATAATAATCCTTGTATTTTTTATAAGACTTTATCAAAGCACTTAACTGAATAAATTGTGAAGTGACTATAGTTTTTGTATGCAAAACGCAGCAACCAAATGATCTTCCAATCAACTAACAACTGGGTTCTTAATGACTGCTAGGTAAACAGTGTTGTGTGGAGTAAGGAAACTTGCCCAAGTTTCGCCCTGTCCAGGAATCAAACCCTGGTCTTCTCGCTTAAGAGGCGAGTGCACTAATTACTATGCTGCAGGACTCCTAGCTTGAACTGTCTAATCCTATGAGTCCGATGTGGCATGCCTATCTTTATCCACCACAGTCTAAGTCATCATCACAGATGTATCTAATGTGTTCAAAAGTTATTACTCAATAATTAATGGGACTTGGATCATTTATAACCCAGATGCGTTATGCATGCAGAATGAAGCAAATCGGGTGTGAATAATTCAGAAAGTCTCTCCTTATATAGACGGCTGGCCATATCCATAATTCAACAAGCTAGAAGAGTGAGGCACAGGAGAGCATTATTCAAACAAGCAATTAGGTTGAAGTGAAACGTGTTTCCTGCATTATATAGATTATATATATAGGAGAGAGAGATTTTTTGTGCATAGCTCTGGGAAATTGCACTCTCTGAAATATAGTGGAAGTTTAATGGAAATATCTACAGAACTGGATTATTTTGTTTGGGGTACTTACAACCAACCATGTCAGCGATAAAATATTGGATGTTGCTGGTGGAATTTTATGTTGAAGTTTATTTTGTGTCAGTGGGGTGGGGTGGGAAGAGGAAATCTGCATGAATCGGCTCTTTTGAAACGTCATAGAGTAAAATTTGACACCAATTTAAAACATTGAGGTCCAACTTGAAGAGGGGCTAAATTCAATGGTTGAAGTGCAGGGTAAATTCAGAACAAATCTGCGAAAACAACAACAACAATCAAATTGCAACTTGTATGGTGCATCTCACCTCAGGAGGATGTCCCAAGGTGATGGACAGCTATTTGATTCAGACCCGAGCTGTGGTTGGGATCAGGGAGGATGGAGGGAAAGGGATATTTGGGATGACCGATGTGACAGTCAAAGAGGAGGGTCTTGAGGCGAGACTTGAAGGAGGCTAGGGAGGGGGCGAGGTGGAAGGATTGTGGGATGGAGTTCCAAAGGTTGGAGGCAGAGTCACTGAAGGCTCACCCGCCAATGTGAGGCGGTTGGGTCAGAGGATGTGGAACAGGCCTGCTGAGCGAAGTGGGTGGGCAGGTTGATAGGAGGTTAGGAGGTCACAGAGTTAGGTTGGGACGAGGCCATGGAGCACTTTGAATGTGAGGACCAGGATCTTGAATTGAATCCTCTGGCTGATGGGGTGCCACTGAATGAATGAATGAATCAATGAATCAATGAATCAATCAATCAATCAATCAATACTTACATTTATATAGCGCCTTTCATGTCAAGAGGACATTCCAAGGCGCTGTACAGTCAAGTAGGGACAAGAGCAGGTGGGGAGGGGTCGGGGCAGGATGAAGGAGAGTAGGAGAATTGACTGTATATTTGTGGTCGAAACACAGCAGCCAAATTGCATACAGCAGTGTCCCACAAACAGTCATGGAAGTGGGATTAGGGTAGAAAAGGGGAAAAAAGGGTAAGGGGGGAGAGGGAGGGAAAGGAGTCAGGCAAGGATGGGGGAGATGTTGCCATGGAGTTTGGAGTAGTAGAGGACATGGATTATCTACAGCCTATGGAGGGAGGAATTGGGAGGAATTCAATGAGCTAGTAGCAAACATATGGAAGAGATTCCATGGGGAGGCAGTAGAAGCAGAAAGCATTGATTCTTTGAAGAACAAATTAGATAGATTTCTGTGAGAAAATAATATCTCGGGATACAGTATATAGTTTGGGACGCAACATGTCAAGCTGTTCCTTTTGAGGATGGTGCATGGAGAACTGGAGAGACCTTGGTCTTTTGCTGAGCATATTCTTGTGTTCTTCATTTTTAGTATCTCCTAGACCTAAGCGATTCCTTAACAAAGAATCTAGTTAGATCCAAGAATGCCAGCTGTGGATGTATATTGCATCAGTGTGGAGTTTACTAAAAGCAGTTACTGTTGGCATAACTCAAATTCCTTAAGACTTAGTGAGCACATCTGTGGTCCTGAAAGAGTTATTAGGAACAACTGAACCAGACTTCAGCTGAGGCAGGGATTCAAATTGCCCTCATTGACCTCTTTGAGCAAGTGCTTGTGCCAATTCTCTAGGCTGTCAGTGTAGGGGTGAGAGGTAAGTTGTGCAGCAAACCCCATAGACTGATGTCAGTCTTAACTGGTTACACTTCTCCTTTGCTGCATTATTCAGTTGTTTAATATCTTTCAGATGAGACATTAAACTGAGGCTTTGTCTGCTTGTTCAAGAAGACATTAAAGATCCTGCGGCATAATTCAGAAAGACACAGGAGTTTTTTTTTGCAGTGAGCTGACCAACAATCCCCCAGATAATGTTGGTAAGTCACTTCATTGGCTGTTTGCGGAATATTGCTGTGCGTAAATTGGCTTACGTTTGCTTACAAAACACACAGTCACTACAATTCACAATAAAATCCTGCGAAGTGCTTTGAGTTGACTCGATGGCCTGATAAGACGCTGTATCAAATGTGAGGATTATTATTACTTTGTTATAACTAATTCCCTCAATAATAACTTAGATTTAAATCGAATAAACCTGCTGCAGGGAGGAAGATATTTATTTGCTCATGTACAACCAATGAACTCTGCAACAAAATATAATCTTACATTTTATTAACCAAATGACTACAGTGTGACGAGTGCAGTAAATCTCACCTTGGCCTGGTTTTGAATTGCTTTCCACTTGTGGATCGTATTTGCTATTGAAAATCGAATGTACTTTGTTGTACGAACTTGGACTGAATATCAGTTTCAGCGGTAAATCAAGGAGATGCTCAGGATCAATATGCCAGGATGCTCTCACCCCTGACTGCCCTTTGTTGTTCCCGTTGCCTTTGCTCCACTGGATCTGGCCTCCTCCAAGTCGCCCAAATCCTCCGCTCCATCCTTGGCGGCTGTGCTTTCAGCCACTTTGCCCCGAGGCTCTGGAATTCCCTTCCTCACTACCTTCGCCTTGTCCCCTCTTTTCTCAGTTTCAGGTCCCAGCTGAAGACCTTTCTCTTCGACCGTGCCTTTGGTCACCTTTCTACCCCTGCCCCTGGCTCGGTCCCTGGATCTGCTATTGTGAATTGCTCTGAGATGCCGTCCAGCGTGGAGGGCGCTATATATATCGAAGTTGTTGTTGAAGGTGCATTGCCATTAGTAACTCTTGTCTTTCAAGTCAGCCAAAGTGCTCGGGCACGGGAGTTAATCTGTCACTTTAGTGGCTGGCAGATTCGTTCCTGAGTTTGTCTTTGCGGTTGTTGTGGAAACTTATCATGTTGAATAATGGAAGTGTGCAATACCTCCACCATTGGAGGGTCAAAACTGCAACTTCTAGGCCAAAATATTAACCATTAAATCATCACGCTAGGGACATGGGCCCCTGTCCTATAACACTATGTTCCCAGCGGGTAGAGTGAGGAATAGATGAAGGGTAAAATTATTTCATAATCCAAAGAAAATGGTTATTAATGATCATATTAGATTCATAGAATGTATGGCCAGCCACCTTTTCTCTGGTCTTCATTAGGGTTAGTCATTTGTTTGGCTCAGCTACATTTGGGCAAGGAAATGGCTTCCAAGTTCCAACAGCAACACCTCCCCTCTCCTCCACCCTCTCTTTGCTCTCTTCGGTGAGGTTGTGCTCTTAATCTGGCATCACTTTGCTTAAAACAGATGTCATCTGTGTTTTGCATCTCTGTCTTTCAAAAGCCCCAGCAAGGGAGCAAGTTCCAACTTTCCCTAGCTCCCTCGCTCCTGCTTTTTACATCTGCAATGATCAGGATTTCCTCTTACACAAGCCTGTCAGAACCTAGCAGAATTAAGACAGGAAAGACATCCTGCTGTTCTGTTTCAGTCTCTTTAATTCTGTTCTGCAAGGATCAGTACTGAGGTGTATTAGAGCCCTGCATCATATTAGTGAGGATTTTGTGCCTCGCAAGCTAGACCACTGAGGTCTGATTCCCAGGCAGGGCAAAAACGTAGGCAAGTTTCCTTATTCCAGTGCATTGGGACGTCCCTCTGACATGAAAGGTACTAAACAAATGTAATTTTGTTGTTGTTGTTGTTGTTGTTGTTGTAATTCCACACAAATCTATTTACCTAGTAGTGCGATAGGAAGCCAATTATTGCTTGATTAGTGGTTGCTTTTCCGAGTTTAATATTCCCTTCAATAATCATCATCATAATACAGCAATTTGGTAAGTAAATCCACAACTGTTTTGTGGGACACTGCTATGTGCAATTAGCTGCTGTGCTTCACCCACAAAATATACAGTCAATTCACTTTACAGTATAAGCTGTGAAGCACATTGAGATGTGATAAGGCACTAGCTACATCGAATGCAAGGATTATCATTAGTATCACCTTTTTTTCTTAATCTAAATGTTTTGTTGAAAAATACTATTGCTATTCGTACGAGGATCGGGACTAGCCTCGCAGGGTCGCTCCCTTCTTTGTCCCAGTTATAAACCCATCGGAAACTGTGAAGCTCTTTCCAGTCCTGATCTGCAGTGTTGTTTTGCATGTCTCCACAGCAGTGCTGTCCTTTTTGTTTTTGTCTGGCTGTGAGAAGCAGCATGTCATACAATGTTCTATCACTGTCTCCTTTCCACTAACTCCATCCAACGCTTGGAAGCCAAACCCATTTGGCAGGGACTGCAAAATACACAGTCACTGATTTTGCAGTAAACCCTCATGAAGTGGTTTCAGATGTCCTCCTGACATGAGAGGTGATATATCAAATGCAAGGATTATTACTATTATTATTTCAGTCCTGGTTAGTGGGCTCACCTCACAAGCAAGAGGACACATGTTTGATTCCCAGATGGGGAAAAACCTTAGACAAGTTTTCCTTCCTCCAAATGCCTCTGTTTACTTAGCAGTAAGTAAGAATCTGGTTGTTAGTCGATTGGCAGGTAATAATCCCTTAAAAAAATCCCATGTCTGAGTCCATGATTGTTTGTGGGACACTGCTGTGTGCAATTCACTGCTGCGTTTCGTCCCACAATATACAGTCAATTCACTTTACAGCATATTCTGTGAAGTGCTTTGAGATGTCTCACTGATGTATAAGAAGCAAGGATTTATTATTATTAATTGATTATCGTAGAATCCCTTTCCCAACTCAAGATGTTAAGAGCAGCCCATGGTTCCTTGAGCACTGAGTGAGTTAAACACATCTGGTTTTAAAGAAATTAAATCAATGATTTTTTTTCCAAGGAAAAATGTGTGGTTTTAGTTTAGACAAAAATGTTGATTTTAGTGGGGGGGTTTATTTTGTAAAAAGCTTTAAAAGCCCAGAAACATCTGTTGTTACTTAAAAGCACATTATCACTTCGATGGAGAACTCACTGGCTGAATGGCTGGCCTGGGATTGAAGGCTGACTCAGGCAGCAAAATTTACCATTGCAGTTCTCTGTTTATCTTAGACTTGTTTTATTCTAAATTGTTTATCATTACATGGAATAATACAGCGTGGAAACAAGCCATTTGGCCCAATAGTCCATTGCCTATGTCAATACTCTACATGAGTGCCAATCCCTGACTATTCCCTTCTCCTGTACCTCTCTATTCCCTTTTCCCTCTAGTAGGTATCCTCTTTCACCATGTTGACACATTCTTCAGTCACAGCTTCCAGCACTGAGTTCCACAATCTCACCACCTGTGTAACGTGGTTCCTCCTGAGCTCTCTTTTAGATCCGCTACTGGTTACCCTGCATTTCTGCCCTCTTGTTTTGGACTCAACACATATGGAAGCAGTTTGTCGATGTCAATCTTCTCATCTCGCGAGGAAAAAAACTCCAAACTGCCCAACCTTTCTTGTTAGCTGGAACCATTGGTACCACCATTGGAAATTTGGAATGTGTCTTCACAGATAACAACAACAACAATTTGCATTTACGAAGCCCTTCTGTGAGCTCGTAGCTTGGACACCTGTCTGATCACATTGTCCATTGTAACTCACTTGGCAAAACCTCATCAGTTATCCTTACAAGGCAAGTTACATTCAAGTCCTTCATGGCCTTGACCCCTCCTACCTCTCTGACCCTCTATCAACCTGTCCACTGCCTCTGTTTGGCAGGCTCCTGCCTGCTCCATGTCTCCCACCCAACCCACCCTACCATCGGCAGCTGAGCTTTCAGTCTCTGCCCCCATCCTCGTACTGCCCCCATGCTCCATCCCACAATCCCTTTGCCTTGCTCCCTCCCTTGCCTCTTTGAAGGCCAGTCTCAAGATCCTTCTTTTCAACCGTGCCTTCATCCACCATCCTACCTCTCTGCGCTCCCTCATCCCAACTCTGCCCCCACCATGCTCGGGTCCTTATTTCTAACTGTTCAGCGCCTTGGGACGTCCTCACAATGTGAAAGGCAGTCTACAAGTGTAATTTTGTTGTTATTGGATGCATTGGATGGAAAGACTCATGCCCTGTGAGGCAGTTCTGCTGTGCGGTAGGTTCATGGATTGAGAAGTATCTGGTTGCTCAGAGTAAAGATCTGACCTTAGCCATGAACTGGCAATATAAACAGGAATAACATTGTTGAGAGCATGGGGTAGAGCATGAGAGAAAGGGGTAGAGCAGCAGTCTCCAACCTGGTCACTCATTACTAGGTGGCGATCTTGAGCATGATCAATGAGACCAGAGGAAGAAGTGAGGTAAATTATTTGTTCCAATTGAAAGCGAAGCCAGGTGGATATTCTGTGAAGCGCTTTGAGACGTCTAGAAGACGTGAAATACCCTATATTAAATGCAAGGCACAAAATATTTCATGCAACTCAAAATATCAAAATAAACTTTATTGCTAAAACAGCGCTCCCTACACTTATTCTTGTTGAGCATGCGTGAGACAACACAGAGGTATTTTATTCATCCTTGTTATGCCTGCTCTCACTATTATATATATTAGATATAATATAATTTACATTACAGTATACATATTATATAGGATGTGTCTAAGTGCTTAATGGAATTCAAATGTAAAGTGTACACTATATTATACCAATGGACCGATCTATACATTGGACCACAGATCTGGACCAGGTGATAATTTAGCATATCCCACACCTTATTTTAGATCCCTATGGCATTACAATTTGGAAACATAAATTCCAAGAGTTTTCCCAAATGGGGTGATAACACACTATGCCTTGTGCTATGTAATCCCTTAGTCGCCAAAGCACTAGATACATTTCCCACTTCAATTTGATCAGGAGATTAGCATTTTATTTTATTGTTTTTTGCCTTTGATTTGCAATTAAAATGTAACACTCCACTGAAAACAAATGTCATGCAGCATGTTATTTTGCATATAAATAGAATTACAAGAAATATTCTTGCTTCGATTGTCTTTTTACATCTGTTGCTTTGGAGAATAAACTCAAGTTTTAAATCAGTTGAGGCCCTTGCTAACTGCTTACAGACAAGCTATGCAAAGAGAGAAGTGTGGATCTGGGATAGTTTTAGACACAAACACAGAGATAATATTTGCGGTATTCCTTAATGTGTTCCACATCTAAATTAACACAGGGAATGGGCTGAGGAATGCCTGCAAATGTGGTCGCGTTTTGTTTAAAGCAGAAGGAGGCCATTCAGACCATTGTCTTTTTTTAAATTCACTATTATTATTACTGCTGTTATTATTATTATGTGTCAACCTGGCTCAGTCAGAACACTCTTGCCACTGAGACAGAAGTCCCCACATCGGGACTTGAACTCACATAGTCTCTCTCAGCTGACACTCCAATATCTTGCTGGAGAGGAGGTATTGCATTGTGGGAGGTGCTTTTCTGCAGATGAGACATTAAACCAAGGTCCAGTCTGCCTGTTCAGGTGGAGATTAAAATCCCATGGTACTATTTGAAAAGAGAAAGGAGTTTCTCCTTGTGTCCAGGCCAACAATGCTCCCAAATAAAATGAGTACTGTATTTTGTTTCATGGCTTTTTAATGGGGATTTGATGGGCTCAATTGAAGTGCCACATTGCCAACAAGTACACAGTCACTGCACTTTACAGTAAAATCCTGTGAAGGGCTTCGAGACATCCCCTGATGAGAATGATACTGTATCAAATGCAAAGATTGTATTATTATAATCATTACTTATCGCTTTTTCCAGCCCTGAGTCCACTTATATCTCTTGAATGTCACCAAGGAAAAATAAACATCAAAAGATTCTTTTCAGAGTGAATCATTAGGTTAGTCCTATTGAGTGTCAAACCGGTTGAAGAAAAATTAACGAAGGACCTCTGATGATTTTATAATCGTTCCAATTTGAGTTAATTGTTGATGACTTCCTTCCTTTGGTAATGATTGAATTCCCTCTAGCTGCAGCACTGCTGTTCTTTTCTCCACAATCTCAGGAGGGAGAGTGTTGTGGGAGGTCTTTTCCTCTTAGCCCACTGTGACACATCACCATACACTTCCTACCAAGTTGAGGGTGCTTCAGAATGATAATAAGTAATCCATGTGCGTTTGATAGGAGACCCACAGTATAGTGGTTAGCAAACTGGGTTTGATTCCAGGGCAAAACCTCAGGCAGGTCTCCTTATTCCACATACCTCTGGTTTCCAGGCAGTAAGTAGGAACCAGGTAGTTAGTCGATTGGCTTTCAAAGGGTAATAATCCCTTCAAAAAGTAATTTTTTGTTACTCAATCCATGACTGTTCGTGGGACACAGTGCTTTGAGACATCTCAACAATGTGAAAAGGCATTAAGTCAAATGCAAGGATGATTATTGTTATTATTATATGGCTGATAGAGCACAGTGATGAATTGCCCGACTGAGTCAAAGGATATGGCACAAATGGAAGTTGCACTTAATCCAACCACTTTTATTAATTTATTAATTCCCCAATGCAAGACATGTCACTTTCTGTTTGCAATAGAGGAAGAGAATGAAGCCTCAACGGAAAAAAAAATTCCCCAGGGAGTAAGAGAAATCCAGGATACATTTACTCACTTCAGGATTTAAAAGGAATCAAGCATCGGTAACTTTTCCAAACCTCCCTCCCTTTATCCCTCCATCCCTGCATCCATCCATCTCCTGCATTGAGGAAGTGAGAGCTGAATGCGAAATATGATGAAAAACAGCAACATGTAAACTGCAGATGGGTTAGTGGAGCATTCATTAGCCTGCGGGAGATTTGGGTTAGGACTCATTGTTATCTCCCAGCAAAAAACCTCCAAGTACTTCTGTTCAATGACCAAGATCAAATTCAGGACATATTATTGCAGTTATTGCCCTTATTGCAGTTGCCTCCAGCTACTCCCCACTGCTTTACCATCCAACGCACAAAGCAACGCCTTCAATTAAATGAGTAAATAAAGCAATGCGGCAACTTGTTACGGGTTTAGTTAAAAAACAATCTCTGGAATTTCTTATGGCAGGTAATTAATAGCAGTGTAGTGACTGCTATTAGACTATAGACTAACACAGCAAGCATTCACAACAGCCTGGTCCTTAATTGAGGTTGTTGCTTTGTGAAATATATTGACTTTGATGTGAGCAATAATGGGTTCAAGGTGTCAGTCTGGCTCAGTTGAGTCTTTTGAGTTAGAAGGTTGTAGGCTCAAATCTCACATTGAGACTTTGAACTCACAGATCCAGGCTGACGCTGCAATGCTGTGCTGTGCTGTTTGAGGTTCCATATTTTGGATGAGACATTGAATGCAGGTCCGCTCTGCCTGTTTGGGTACCACAACAACAACTTGCATTCGTGTAGTGTATTATGTAGCATCCTGGAGCGCTTGCCACTGATGAAGTCTGATCTTGAGCCATGGGAAGAGGGAGAGAGGGGGTGATCGTACGCATGCTCTAAAAGGAAGGTCTTTAGGCGGGATTAGGGGAGGACAGAGTGAGTGAGGGAGAGACATGAAACAGCAATTGATGGATGTGTGAGACGTTGGTTGTGCAGCAATTTTGTTTTGGTTATCCCACCACCCCCACTCCCACCCGCAATCTCCTCCCCCACCCGCACACAGAAAACTGCCCATGTTCAAGAGCAAAAGTTACGCAGGTCATTTTCAGGTATCACGCAGTTGAATATGCATGGTTATATATGATGCCCTTTGGTATAACTGTATTAATTTATTGTAAATTACCGTGGGAAAGAAATAGAAACCAGCATTTTAATGGGGGGTGGGGTAAACGTAGAATAATTACCACAGGTTACTGCCAATTAGCGTTTAATAGGCACCAAAGCAGCAATTTTGTTATTGATTTGTGGGATCACTCTTTGTCCAATTTGGCAACACCAGTGAAAAATGAGAACAGATTTGATTTTGATCAAAAAAATTATCAAAGGTTTTGTTGCCCTAAGCTTTGGATAAGGAAGCTATAAAAGGAATTTGTAGCTTCTCCAGCCCAGTGCTCTGGAGTGTCAGTGATTTGAGTTGGAAACATTCCTTGTGTTTCCTTGACAATGCCTCCAGAGGATTTGGATGACTATAACTTAACTATAAACCAGTTTTGCTGGGATCCACCCTACACTGGAGTGAAAAATAGCCAACTCTGTATATTTTGTGGAGTCCTGTATCCCAGCGTTTGGAGTACAACAACAACAAAATTACATTTATAGAGTACCATTCACGTTGGGGGGATGTCCTAAGGTGCAAGGTACATGCCTCCCAAGCAAGAGGACCTGAGTTTGATTCCCGGCAGGGCGAAATGTTGGGCAAGTTTTCTTTGTCCACATGCCTCTGTTACCCATGCAGTAAATAGAAATCAGATTGTTCGTCGATTGGCAGTCAGCTTTTCCGGCGATAATAATACCTTCAAAAATATTAATTATTATTTAGTCACTCAATCCATGTCTCTTTGTAGAATACTACTCTATGCAATTGGCCCCTGCCTTTCACCCACAAAATACATAGTCAATCCACTTTACAATATAGTCTGTGAAGCACTTTGAGATGTCTCAATAATATAACAACCACAACAACAAAATTACATTTATAGAGGGGGGCCTTTCACGTCGGGAGGACATCCAAGGCGCTGGTATTATATCAAATGCAAGGATTATTATTATATTGTTATAATATAATCCTTGCAGCTTGTGGAATATATGGAAAATGCAGAAATATTATGGTATATTATGGGACATAATATTGATAGTCTTTGCATATGACACGGCGCTTTTCACGTTGGGAGGATGTCTCAAAGTGCTTCACAGGATACACTATTAAGTGGAGTAACAGAGCATTTTGTGGTCGCCCTCCATGCGTTCCTTTCCCCTGAAAGAGTTGGCACAGATTCTGGGAACAGACGGAACCAAGAAAGTGCTTTGCAACAGCTTTGTGTGAAATGAAGCACAATCGAAAGAATATGCTTGTTCAGGCTCATTGCCAACCCGCTCCTTTCCCCTCTTCCCCCCCTCCCCCACTCCTTCTCCCTTTATTCCCAAGCATTTTACTTGTATACTGGCTTTTAAAATTCCTTCTGGATTATCTTTAAATGGAGGCAGGCATCTGGTTTCTATATTGCAGAGGATGGATTGGCACAATATTTGCTGTGTGCCCATCCCGTATTTAGAAGGTGATTGTTCTAAACCTGTTTATAGCAAAAAGCTGTTTCACTGATCAATACTGAGAATGCAGATGAGGACACTGCATCAATGCAAATGGACATTACATTTGTGAAAGGCTCTATACAAATGTAATTCCTTATTGGTGAAACATTGACTGTCCAACGCCTTGGAACATCCTCCTGATGTGAAAGGCGCTATACAAGCGTAATTTTGTTATTGTTGTTGTTGTTGTATGTCATTGTGATTTGAAATTTGGCTGCTTTGTTTGCCCATAAATACAATCACTACATTTCATGTTAAAAATGTTTAAGAAGTTATGCTGTGATAAGACGCTATATCAAATGCAAGGATTATCATTATTATGACTTGCAGCTGCATGCTTAGAATCTTGTAAGATTTACTAATGAAGGCAAGCTACGTTGGCAGATGAAGCGTTTCAACAGCACAGAAGATAACCTGGATCAATTGAACAGATGGGCCAACAAGTAGCAGATGGTTTATAATGTAAGCGAACTTAAGGTAACACATATTAGAACAAGCAACCACAAGCATTTGAACAAAATGCGGAGATGTCCCACAAGCAGATGTGGAGTAGGGAAAGGATTTGGGGGCGAGATGATTAATTGTTCACTGATAGTTTCCAGGTGACGAGATTGAAACAAAGCTATTGAATGGAAAGGGGAGTGGGGAGGTCAAAAGATAGAATGTTCAAGCTTCACATCGGGACTTTGAACTCATACAGTCTAGTTGACATTCCAGTCTAGTGCTGGGGGGCACTGCATTGTTAGTTGTGCTGTCTTTCAGATCAGATGCCAAACCAAGGTCCTGTCTGCCTTGCCAGGTAAACGTTAAAGATCCCTTGATAGCATTGAAAAATAGAATGCTAGATTGGCCAACAACTTGCCTAAATAAAATCAATCAATCAATCAGTTCATGGCTGTTTGTGGGAAATTGCCATGTGTAAAATGGTTGCTGCATTCACCTAAAAAAGGCACTGTCAGTACAATTTACAGTCAATCCTTTAAAACTCTTTGAGATGAAAGACGTTGTATCAAACACGAGAGTTTTCAAAATATATATGAAAAAGTAATTGGAGATAACTTAAGCAGGGAGAAAAACAACTGGCAAGAGAGACACTTGTCCACCCAACCAACATTCCAGCCAACCACCTTTGCCAAAGAAAATTCTTTCATATCATCATCGTCAGTCAGTGGTGTTTGGCTTTTGTGTTTGAGGTGTTTTGGTTTGTGGGATCCAAGTTCTCAAGCCTCTGGAATGTCTGACAATGGGAAGATTCTGACCTCGGCCAAGTTTTACAAGACACCAACAGCAGAGCAATCTCCACAGTTGCTTTCAATTACTTGGTCCCTTTCCTAACTGATGATTCAGACTAGCTGGATTCAGTCAATATTTTCGCCATTTGCTTGCTTTCACACAAGGCAGTTGCAACAATCTTCATAACAGAATCACTTCTCACCCTGTGTCTTGACTCTGAGGACTGAGTGTGAGATTCCGATAGAACTTGTGATGAGTCCAAAAAGTCCATGGTTGCAACATATGCTATTGGCCTGCTCCATCAGCAATACTCTTGCCTCTGAGTCAGAAGATTGTGGGTTCAACCCTGCGTTGGGACTTTGAGCTAATTGTTCAGTTGGAGATGGGATTGCTGCATTGTTGGACAATCTTTGCTTTGGATGAGATGGAGGTTAAAAACCTGATGTTATTATTCGGGAAAGAGTAGGGAATTTTTCTGCAATAGCCTGGTCAACAAACCCTCATTATTAGTCATTCACTTCATGGCTGTTTGTGGAACACAGCTTTGCGTAAACTGGCTGTTGTATTTATAGGCAAAATACCCAGTTGTTACACTTCACAGAAATGAAAAATACCTGAGGGTGATTGACGATAAATTGAAGCTATCACAAAAATAATAGGGAGCAATAAATAAGGCAAACCAGATACTGGGTTGCATAAAGAACAAAACTAGTAGAGTAATCTTGCCACTTTGTAAATCACTGGTGTGATTGCACTTGGATCACTGTGTGCAGTTCTGGTCACCACAATATAAAAAGGATATTGCAGCAATTGAGAGGCAACCAAAATGATGGAGGGGATGGAGGGACTGGATTATGAGGAGCGATTAGGTAAACTGGGCAGGTTCACGTTGGAGAAGAGAAGGTTGAGAGGCGATAAACTTAAGGAACAAGCTCCCTCGGGAGACATAGAAGTGGAAGGCATTGTTTGCTTCAAGAACAAATTGGGATAGATTTAGCTAGAAAATTATTTCTTGGGATATAGTATAAGTTTGGGACACAACATATCAAGCAACTGCCAGGATGGTGGAAGGCAAATTAAATGGTTTTCTTTCGCCTCGCAAAATTATGTTCTTATTTTCTTAAATGCATATACAGATGAATACAATAATAAGAATTATTAAGCGCCTTATCACGTTGTTGAAACGTCTCACAGAAAAAACAAAATAAATGTTTTTCTGTTGCTTATCTGTTCTTTGAGTACCAGAAGCCAATCACAGACTTCTGTCCAAAAGAACAGCAAGGTGGGAGGCACTTCAGCATGTTGAATCCATCTCAACATGGGCAATAGCAAGTTTAGGGCCTGTCAGGGAGAGCAAAGTGGTGGATCATCAGAGTGGCAGGAGCAATAAGGGATGAAGGTGCCAAGTCCAGTTATTAGTTTACCCTGGGAGGCAGCCAAATGGTTACACACATTTTATTCACTCTGTGCGGCCCCCAGCTTGAAACAATCCAGGCAACTTGTCTCCTGACATTAAGCATTTGCCAAAACCCATTGTGTAGGTTCCCATCAGTACAGGCCACTGCAGCCCTTGTTCATGAAATCCTAATCACAAAATGATGATGATGATGATCATATGATTTAACCATTATGTTATGAGACTGGGATTGCGGTGGTCGCATTTAAAAGAAACCATTTTAATCCCATTCTGTGTGATCGTTTGAAACTAAGACATCCTACTGAAAAGTTGTATTGATGTAAAAGATTGTATGGTACCAAATTACTGACATTTAGTTATACAGTTTTCCAAGCACCTCTTTTTTAAGAAAAAAAACAATAAAAGGTATAAGCAGCTACATACCAGCCCAGTCTGGCATCGCTGTGTGTGCAAGTTATATTAAATAATTCAATAATTAGACTTGCACTTGGATATAGCTCCTTATCATGTCGTCAAAACATCTCAAAGAGCTTCACAAGACTTAGAATCATATAATTATACAGCACATGAGGAGGCCATTCAGCCTATCATGTCTGCACCGGCTCCAAAAACAGCAATCCAACTCAATCCCACTGGCCCGTCTTCTCTCCATAGCCCTGCAATCTTGTCCTCCCCAAATACTCATCGACTTCTCTGTTAAAAGTTGTTATTGAACTTATTGTAAAGTGGAGACTGTGTGTTTGTAAGCAATATCCCACAAGCAGGGATGGAGTGAATGAATGATTTTAACTGGGGATTTGAGGACAACACCTCTGACAATGCAGGGTTCCCAAAGCCCTGCATTGGAACACTAGCCTAGACTAGGAGAACCTTCTGGATCAGAGATGAGTATGCTAAGAACTGAGCCAGGCTGGCAATTTACGGTTTAGCCATTGGTATTGTCTTCAACAACAACAACTTGAATTTATCTAGCGGCCTTCACGCGGGGTAGCTTCCAGGAGTGTTTTCACAGTGGCAAGTCTGACACTGAGCCAGGGGGAGAGGGAGGGAAGAGGTGACCGTAAGTATGATCAAAA
This sequence comes from Hydrolagus colliei, assembly GCA_035084275.1. Lineage (NCBI taxonomy): Eukaryota > Metazoa > Chordata > Chondrichthyes > Chimaeriformes > Chimaeridae > Hydrolagus > Hydrolagus colliei. The sequence goes on along the minus strand of CM068747.1, from coordinate 13,258,289 downwards.
AGGAAGGTCCTCAGGAGGGATTTAAAGATGGGGAGTGAGGGGGCAAGGAGGAGGGAGTGAGGGAGAAAGTTCCAGGGTTTTGGGGCATAGTGGCTGAAGCACACACTAGTTGGAGCAGAATAAAACATTGACCATGCCTTGTTATGAGACGAGGCTTGGAAAGATCAGTTACATTGAAGAAAACAGTTGACTTGTTGTTCGACTTGTTCTGGTTTAAATCATTAGGCGTGATTCATGCTCAAATTGCCACTGAATACTTACTGATTCATTCGGGGAACACAATCAAACTAATCACCACAACATAATATCCCACTCAATAATTACAAGAGTGCATTTGTCTTTCTGGCCATTCCAGTAAGATGAAGACTAAGTCTCTGAGGACAAGCAGTGGGAAAGCTTGCACACAGCGCTATCAGTGGCAAGCTGCGCGGATTTAACTGGTTTGACTCCAGAAGTTAACTCCCAAAGTACACTCTGGGCTCTCAAGCATTGGCTCTTTGCAATTTATGCCTAATACTTTCCGGAATTAGCTAATAATAATAATAATACTTCTTGCATTTGATATAGCGCTTTTCACGTCTTCTAGACGTCTCAAATTGCTTCACGGAATATACTGTAAAGTGAATTGACTGTGTATTTTGTGGGAGAAACACAGCAGCCAATTGAGCACAGCAGCGTCCAACAAACAGTCATGGCTTGAAGTGAGTAATTGATTGTTTTTTTTCTTGAGGAATTATTATCATGCGTGCGTGTGGAGTAAGGAAATGCCCAAGGTTTCGCCTTGGCCAAGAATCAATCCCGGGTCTCTCGCTTGCGAGAAGGAGACACGTAAGCAGGATGCATCCCTCCAAGGAGTGAGAGCGCATTCCATTCCAGCAAACTATCTCTGGAATTTCCATGTGTAGATGGGTTGCATGGAATATTCAGCTTGGCTCGGATTCTCTTAAGCAATGATGATGAGTTTATGCACGTGTTAGACACCCGGCTGACCCAACAAAATCAAGACTGAGCTCTTCACCAAAAAGTGGAAACTTGGTGAATCTTCGGATTTGATACAGCGCCTTTCACATCAAAGCCCTTCATAAAATTCACTGAAAAAGTGCAGTGACTGTGCATTTTCTAGGTGAACATGGCTTCCAAATTAACTGTAGCAATATTGTACAAACAGCCGTGAAGTGACGTTCAAGTTATGGCTCATTTGAGAATGTAGCTCTATCTTGGCTGCTTCATCATCTTCTTCATAATTTGCAATTGAAATACACCTTCTTTGACTGCACCTTTGGCTATCTGCCTTCTCCCAGCCACCTTCGCCACGTCCCTTGGCTTCTACCTCAAGCTCAGGTTTCCAGTCAAATGCTTTGAAATGTCCTCCCAACCTGAAAGGAACTGGGCAAATCTAAATCACATCACACAAATTTTTTGCACCTCCAATTTTCCTCTCTTCTCCTCCCTTCTGTTGAAAGCTAAGTAAGTTCTTTCTCAGCCTCTTTCCCTCTGCCTTGTCCCTTCCATCTCATCTTCAAGGCATGCATGAAGACCTTACTATTCGACCATGCTATTGTCACATCACGCTCCCCACGGCTCAGCTGCTTGATCCGCCACTTTCAAATACTCTGGAACACTAAGCTGTGTGAGGGGCGCTATATAAATGCAAGTTGTTGTTGTTCTTAATTATACAAATGTAATTTTGTCATTGTTGTTAGTGCTCCATGGATTAATCTTTCAGAATTGATATAATAATAATAATTCTTGCACTTGATATAGCACTTCATTACATCATTGCAACGTCTCAAAACGCTTCACAGATTGTACTGTAAAGTGAATTGACTGTACATTTTGTGGTCAAAACATGGTGGCCAATTGTGTACAGCAGTGTTCCGCAAAACAGTCATGGATTGGTATTGCTTTTTTAGTTTACTACACCAAATTCTTCTTTTTTTTATTTTCACATTCCAACATTTGGCAGCAGGGAGCACCGGGGAATACTTGCCAGAGATGTGGGCGGACTATACTATGAACCTTATTGGACACAGTATATATTAAAGTGATAAAAACGGACACTGGAATGAGTTCCAAAGCTAAAATCCTGTTTGCGCAATCTAAGATATTTATATTTTGCAAGTGCCCTGGGGACACATTATTCTATATATGGTTTACTCTGTAATCTGAAGAGGCCTATCATTTTGCTTCCCAAATAAACAAGACCTCTCCCTTTATTATTGCATCCCTTGTGTGAATCATGGGGCAATGTTATAATATAATGGTATCAGGAGCTTCAATTAATGCAATGTCACTGAGATCACTAACTGTTTTAAAGATGGTATTCACCTTGTTGAAGGCCATGATGCACAAAATAAATAAGTGTATATTTTTACTTGTTTAATCATACAGTATTTCCTTGTCCTTTAAATCACGTTTATGTTTGCAAAACTTGAAGCAAAGCGGTTCAGAGAACTGGGTGGTTTAATTCATGTGAGTGCTTAAGCTTCACTCTGGTGCTGTCTCTCGGATGAGAGGATAATAGATGAAAACTGGATAAAGCGCTCTGGGGCATTATCCTGCAGAAAGGGCATAATATAAATGCAAGTTGTTGTTGTTGTTTATCTAAGGTCCTGCTGTGTATGTTAATGATCCCATGACACTGTTCGGTATCTAGTAATAATACCTTCCAAAAAAAAATGATTCGGTCACTCAATCCACGACCATTCGTGGGACATTGCTACACTGTGGGATAAGTGTAGTGACTGTATTGCTTTTATAACAATAATCCTTGCATTTGAGATACCGCTTTTCACGTATTTTAGATGTTTTAAAGCGCTTCATAGGATATACTGTAAAGTGATTTGAGTGTACCTTTGTGGGCGAAAGGCTGCAGCCAATTGTGCATAGCAGCGTCCCATAAACAGTCATGGTTTGATGTGACCAATATATTATTGGGATTTTCTTTCTTGAGGGATTATTAGCAGGTGTGTGGAGTAGGAAACTTGCCCCGGGTCTCTCTCTGCCTGTAATCAAACTCAGGTCTCTCACTTGCAAGGCGAGTGCTCTGACCACTGAGCTACTGGACTCCACAGTTTGTGGGTGAAACACAGCCTTGTTACTCACCTCTACACTGTCTCTGGAGCCTGGATAGGCCCACTGCCCCCTTACACAATGATGCTCATTGTGAAGGCCAAGAGACTTACTCAACACTTATGTGCAGCTGAAGCCATAGCAACGACGGCAAGCCAAGCTTGGTAGAAGCGAACGTTTTATTCCACACTTTATTTAGTGTGGAGAACAGAGTATAATAATTGACCACATCTGGGCCCATGCAAAATGGAGCATCAATTTTCCTTGACAGTGTCTTGAGGGAATGTCTCTTGCCCCGCTCCCCACCCCACCACCCCCATAGCAGTGTTGACAGAGCTATCGGTTGTGTCTCCATTTAATCCTACCAAGGAAGTGCAGAGGAAGGGGTGTCCCTCTTTGTTCCGTGGTATTCCAGGGAATTCCAAACACTGGCCTCTATCACAAAATTCTTAAACACAAAACAACACCATTATGCCTTTGTATAGTACCCTTTGGGTGGATCAGCGTCTCGGAGCATTTAGCAGTGGCGGAGACTGATGCCGAGCCAGGGTGAGGGAGCAGATGATTGTAAATAAGCGCAGTTAAAGAAAAAATGAATTCCCTGTAAATTCCATCAAATCAATTCCATACCCGATTCTTCCCCTTTGACATTTGAATAGCCTACAAAACGCAGTCACAGTGTATCCTGTGAAGCGCTTTGAGATGTCCTTCCAATGTGAAAGGCGCGATAATAAATGCAAGGATTATCATTATTATTACAGACATTTTTGATATAAATATTTTTTCCTTTCATCAATCAACAACTGTTTGTGGGACACTGTTGTGCACGATTGGCTGCCTCATTTCACCCACATGTATAACTTTCGAGATTTCCAGAAGATGTGAAAAGCGCTATATCAAATGCAAGGATTATTATTATTATTATATTCTGAGTGGCGCTTTGAGACATCTCGAAGACATGATAAGATGCTATCTCAGATGCTAGGATTATTATATTTACATATTATAATTACAGCTTTCAAATTGCTGCGATCAGCTAACCCAGCACAGAGTGGATCAAACCTGTCACTTTCTCACTAATTCTAGGACTTACCGAATCAAAAACAGAAGTCGCTGGGAACACTCAGCAGGTCAGGCAGCATCTATGGAGAAAGGAAAAGTGAGTCAATGTTTCGTCAGTCCTTTCTCGATAGATGCTGCCTGACCCGCTAAGGGTTCCCAGCGACTTTCTGTTTCAGATTTCCAGCATCTACAGTATTTTGCGTTTTTGTAGTCTGTGACTTACTGCTGCACTGGACAATGAAAATAACACACAGAATTTATTGCTTTATAATAACCTGCCAGGAAACAATATTATCAAGAGGTGTCAGCAAACAAATTGTAGTATCACAAGGTAAAGGACTCTTTTTTGTCTAACTCCTTTTAAAAAAAAATGTAATAATGGGCTTGACTAATTATAGAGAGTGGTTGCCAGGATATTATTATATTGTCATTGCCGTAAATTTAGCTTTTCTTTATTGTGTTCTCTAGTAATCCACCTGACTGATAATGATAGCCTTGCATGCCAATTATCCAGTCCTGATTACCAGGTAAAGTGACAATTTTGTACAAGGGAAAAATGGGTTGGTAGAAATCTGGATTTCTCTCTCCCCAAAATGTTGGATTCATCCACACCTTCAAGATTGAGGTTGATAGATTTTTTGCTAAATCAAGGATATTGATAGGGATGAAGGGGTAAGTGGGAAATTGGAATTGAAAGGATTAGTTGAGGTACAGACCAGCCATGATCTAATAAAATGGTGGAACAGGCTCGAAGGGCTGAATGGCCTACTCCTGTTCCTGTGTTCCTATGATTGCAGAGGGACATACCAACCTACAAACACTTCATTGGAGAGGGTGCAGAACAGAAACCGAGAGGAAGGTCAATGAATGTGAACGGTATCCAAATTAAACAGAGACTGAATATGAGCAGACTCTTAGAATGTCAAGTGGAATGCTACAGATTTAATAATAATAACAATCATTCCATTGGATATAATGCCTTATCACTTCATTGAGACGCCTCAAAGTGCTTCACAGATTATATTGTAAAGTGGATTAACTGTGTATTTTGTGGGCGAATCACGGCAGCCAATTGTGCAGAGCAGTGTCACACAAACAGCCACGGATTGAGTGACCAAACTTGTTTTTTTGGAGGGATTATTTCCTCCAGAAAACGATCCACCAAACAACTAACAACTGGATTCCTACTTACTGCTAGGTAAACTGAGGTGTGTGGACTATGGAAACTTGCCTAAGGTTTTGCAATGTCTGGGAATCGAAGTCAGGTCCTCTCACTGCATATGGCAGAAAAGGAGGTCAATCAGACCATCAAATCTGCCACCGTGCCAAGAGCAACTCAATCTCATCAGAGCTAAAACACTCTCCCCAGTGGTGGTTAGGAAAACAGGCTATTGGACAACACGTCCATATGAGCATGTACCTTGTGTGTTTTTGTGTGATATTGCTGGAGCAAATTGACACCCATGTTTGTTGACAAAATCTACACGCAACACTGCACAGTAAATCCCATGAAGAGCTTTTTGATGTCTTCCCAAGCTTCAAATGTGAGGTTTATTCTTCTTGAAAGTTGGCGCAGTTGTTTATCGATTTATTCTGCTACAACATTGAGCAGAACATGGTTAGTAAAAACATCGATTGCAAGAGAAAGTGTAGAGTATGTAATATAATAATAATAATCCTTGAATTTGATATAGCGCTTTTCACGTCTTCTAGATGTCTCGAAGTGTGTCACAGAATATACTGTAAAGTGAATTTGAATGTATATTTGTGGGCGAAATGTATTAAGAAATGCTTTAGGGAGAATCACAAATTTTACCCCTAAGCGTTTAAATTTTTTTTCTGAAATTGAACATAGTTGTTACAGACAGTCCTGACAGTGAGATATTAAAATTACCGTTCACAAATAAAAATGTTAATAAAAATTCAAATAGAATGCAAATTTAATATTACAAATGCCATGAATAATGTAGCAATATTTCCTTGCCGTGTTAAACCAGCAACGATACGCCACAATATATTATAATGTGTTGTGATTTGAATGATGTTTAATATTAATAAGGTTGTACTAAGATTGTAGGCTTAAAGAAAAGTTTTTTAATTAACAAGATGAGTGAGTAGGCATCTTTAATATTATATTGAATATATTATTTAATATTACATAAATCACTATCGTCTTTGTAGTGGTTGTGTGTGTGTGTCGGCCTGGCTCAGTTAGCAGCACTGCCACCACTAAGTCAGAGGATTGTGGGTTCAAGCCCCAAGTTAGAACTCATATATAAAATTAAACTGATACTCCAGTGCAATGCAAAGGAGATGTTGCATTATTGTCCCTTGACTAGACGTAAAACCAACGTTTGCCTGTTCAGGTGGACGTTAAAATTCCTAGGATACTATTTGAAAAGAGGACGGAGTTTCTCTCTCCCAGAGACCTGGCCAACAATTCCCCCAATAAAATTGGTCATTCCTTTCATGGCTGTTTTTGAGACACTACTGTGTGAAAATTGGCTGCCATAGTTCAACCACACAGTCACCCCACCCCTGTGAAGCGCCTTGCGATGTCCTGCTGCTGTGAAAGACGTATAACAAATGCAAGGATTATTATTTGCATTGGATTTGACACTATTATTTCATAGGATTATTCTTACCTCCTCCAGAACATTGCAATTAAAATCTTTTTCTGACCAGCTGCAACTTATTCTTAAGGATCATTGGGTGATTGAACAGTGGACTGGGAATCTTCCATCTCAACTCCTGTTAACCCTGCGAGTCAAAGCCCTAATGGATAAAGTGATCCTGGTTGGCAAGTAACAAAAATCTTTTTAACCAGTCTATAATGACTTGTAGGAAATGGTCAATAAAAACCCCATCTCATGTGTGACCTTGAACAGCTCCTTCATCTATCATCACTGAGATAGACACGGGGTGTACTCAAGTCTCTAGAAATACATGCTGGAGATTTGATTAACTGGGGACCAGGATGATATGAAGCAAAATAAACATGGTCAGTGCTGCAATTTTAATGGGTACAATTGGAATGGTGGCTACAGAACATGTTTGACAGATTTTGTTTAAAAGGGGTTACATTCTTCAGCCGTTTTGCCACAAGCGAGATACTGCTGGCAACACCCCTCCCTTCTCCTCCCCCTGCTACATGTTAATATTTATTGCAATTCCATTAATCAATCTAGATTTACCACTGGCAAATCAACTTGTGGACGCAGAGACTAATAAAATATTTATTCTGCAATTAATTTCGCTCACCACATATGCAGGGAGCTCAATTTGCAGCTCCAACCGATAACCACATTTTAACCCAAATCTCATCTTCATAAACGTATTATCCTTCAAATTTATATCACTGCAGTTTGTCATGCAAAACAAACAAAATGATGGGGAGAAGATTCCCTCAATACATGTTCAAACAATTATTCTTTGATAACATAAGCACAGATATTAGGAATTCCTTTTGAAAAATATAGTCATTTCAGTTTACAGTATATTCTGTGAGGCTCTTTGAGATAATGATGTGATCAGGCACTGTATCAAATGCAAGGAATAGTATTATTAAAAATAACTCTATTTGTAAGATTTGCAGTTTCTTAACCCCATCCTTAAACTAAAATAGTCCTGTAGCGTATTGGTCAGAGCACTTGCCTCGCAAATGAGAGGACCTGAGTTTGATTCCCAAGCAGGGCAAAACCTTCAGCATGTTTCCTTACTCCACACAAATGTTTACCTAGCAGTAAGTAGGAACCCGGTTATTAGTTGATTGGCAGACCGCTTTTCTGGGCGTTTTGATCCCTTTAAAAATAAAATAAATCATTATTTGGTCGCGCAAGTATTTGTGGGCAATTCACTTGAATGTATATTCCGTGAAGAGCTTCGAGCGATATCGAAGACCTAATAAGGCATTATGTCAAATGCAAGGATTGTTATTATTATTATTATTATTAATGTGGTGTTAAATTAGTAGCAGGGCTAACTTAAGGAATGCGTTAAAGCAAACCGCACATTATACTGCTGTGCGATTTCAATAGTGAAGCAGCATTTCTTTGTACCTTGCAGAATATTGTGAACAATGTTTGATTGTTTCCCCGGTGAAGTTGATTGGCAGCTCAGTGCAAATCCATTTGGCAACGAGAGTCAGGGAATGGGGAACTTGGCCATAAATCCATGTGCTTTGATCTTACCCAACACGGGAAAGAACCATCAATAATCCAACATGTCTTTGTGTCAGACTTTGTAGAGCCAACACAAGAACACAAGACCCACCAACTCTGATCAAATTGGATACAATTCAACTTTATTCCTTGTGTGGAGATTTACATTCTCATGTTTTTATCTGCCTTTGTTTTGATTAAAAAAAGGCTGTGTTTCTTCATGATTTTCCTCCTTCCTCTACTGTCCTGTAGAGTGGTTTAGAGCACTCGCCTCACGAGCGAGAGATCTGGTTTCGATTCCCAGCAAGGCAAAACCTTGGACAAGTTTCCTTCCTCCACATGCCTGATAAAAATCCCTCACGAAGAAAAAACAACAATAAATTGGTCACTTCAATCCACAACTTGTGGAATACTGTTTGTGGGATACTGCTGTGTGCAATTGGCTGCCGCGTTTCGCCCACAAGTATACAGTCAATTCCCTTTACAGTATATCCTGTGAAGTGCTTTGAGATGTCTAGAAGATGTGGAAATTGTTATATCAAATGCAAGGATTATTATTAGTAGTAGTATTAGTAGTAGTATTATTACATTAATGGACATAGGTTATCTCATTGTCACTGGATGACAGCGTCACTCCAGTAAAAATGAACAATTAAAGTAGTCATAGATATGGTAAAATTCTATAGTAAAATGTAATTTTGTTGTTGTTGTTGTTGTAAACAGTGTATAAAGAGCTCCTGTCCTCCTCCCCTCTTGAGCTGAATTGATAAAGTCATTGTAAATTGAGCAATTTACAATGTAAGAAAGTCCCTGGTTCAATACTCGGTTCTCCTAAACAATTATTATAATTTTATAATGTGAATACTCATAAACACACATACATACACAGACATACATACAATACAAATTACAATACAAATTTACATTTCAATAGCACCATTCATATAAGGAGGGAGGACATCTTGTAGTGATTAACAGTACTGTCTGGCACCTGAGCTGAAGGTGGACCCGAAGGGGATTGGGAGGAAAAAGCTTCCCCAAAACAGAGACAAAGAGTCAGACTTTGAACGAGTTTGAGGGATGTAGAGAGGGAGTGAATCAGGGGGACTCTGGGATGGATTTCCAGAGAGTGGGGGGTAGAAAGGCTGAAAGCCCGCCCACTACCAATGGTGGAGCAGGCTTGGTAGGGCAGAAGAACATGAAGTTAGAGATGTTTGCTGAGTGAAGGGAACAACCTTATTGGTTAAGGTTTGAGGAAGAGAATTAGAGGTAGGAGATATTAAAAATGTACATTTTTGAAGGGATGGAAATGTATCTTGCTAAACAAGACCGTGCAACATTTAAGTGTACGTAACTTTTTTCTTTGCTTTTTTTCTGTACAATATAATACAAAATGACATTTGTATAGCACTTTTCACAGTGGGAGGACATCTCAAGGCACTGAAATTTTACTCGCAACCATCAACTAACTTTTGGGAAAGAAAATGATAACACCAAGAGGTGTTTTTCTCCCATCTGAATCAAATCAAAGCTGCGATAATAACGCACGGCAAGGGTAAAAAATACTCTAATTGTGTTTCCTGTGGAGCTGAATTTCTGAATTAACCGTTGCAATTTGTTCAACTCAAGCTTACATGTAACTAAGCTCTGTAAGACTATTGGAAAATGTATTAAGCTGTCACAATGAAGGGCCGTGTGTCATTCTGGAGTTATTGCTTCCTTTAGAGAAATAGTGTTAAATGTTGCATGCAGCAACTCCACACACCCGGCTTTAACAATGGTGTATGATTGGATCGCACAGTAGGAAACAATAAGGCAAAGATGATTTTTGATATTGAAGGGGAGAGTGAATTTTTAATACCCTTGTTAGCTATTTGGGTCACAAGAGGATTGTATATAACTGCACTTGGTAATTGTTGTACATGATATGATAACATTAATGTGCTTCAAGGCTAGTCCAACAGATTGCTTAAAACAATGCTTATAATATATAATAATAGTGCCTACATTTGATGCAGCACTTTATCACCTCATTCAGATGTCTCAAAATGCTTCATAGAATATACTGTAAAGTGAATTGACTGTATTTTGTAATAATAATAATACTAATCCTTGCATTTGATATAGCGCTTTTCACATCTTCCAGACATCTCAAAGCACTTCACAGAATATACTGTAAAGTGAATTGACTGCATATTTGTGGGCGAAATGCGGCAGCCAATTGCGCTTAGCAATATCCCACAAACAGTCGTGGATTCAAATGACCAATTTTATTATTGTTGTTTTTTTGAGGGGTTATTATTATTATTAGGCATGTGGAATAAGGAAACTTGCTCAAGGTTTCACCCTGATCTGCCTGGATTCTCACGCTTTTAAGTGCTCTAACCACTGAGCTACAGGACTCCACAAGGTGAAACATGGCAGCAGATTACGCACAGCAGTGTCCCACAAACAATCAGGGTTTCAATAACCAAATTTCTATTTTTTTTTAACAAATAATTACCCCTGAGAAAAGTGATACGCTAATCGACTGACAACTGGTTTTCTACTTATTGCTCGGTTAGCAGGGGCATGTGGAGTAAGGACATTTTCCTAAGGTTTTGCCCCACCCAGAAATTGAACTCTGAAGTTTTCGCTTGCGAGACAAGTGCTCTAACCGCTATGCTACAGGACACCTAAAGAATCCGGGGTTTTAATGGCATTTTTCCTTTAAATGTGAAAGTTACTTGGCACCATCTTGTAGTGAGAGCAACGAGAGAAGTATGTTTGCAAATCCGCCAGCTGAACTTGGCATCAGGAGTGGGAAACGGAATAAAATCAATGCCTCTTACAGTTGATTCATGCTGTACTCAGTGTGTCAATTTGCCACGCAAATGATGTGGAATCAATGGTGAAAGTGAGGTATAAATTGCACCTAGTGACTGTCTTGATAGGCAAATAAAATATTGTGGCGAACGGGTTATTGAACTACTAGGCACTGACAGCAAATGGAAGATAATGTCAGGTTCTAATAGCTTTCTAAGGAAAGCGGATTTTTCAGATGCGGAAAATGCAATTTCAAAATTATCATGCCAACTTGACAACTCGCTCACACGCATGACATCTGGAAAATCTTTGAAGCAGAACAGCATTAATAACTGGAATAAGTATGCACTCAGCAACTGTTAGAGTAAGTACACTTCATGTCAGACAAGTGTTCATTGTCAAATGCATAAACAGAATTTCTCTTTGGGCTAATCTAAAAGTAGGCTTTGAAACCTGACAGGTCTATTGTCAGACGTGAGGAGAAGACTCGCTAATGATGGAACGGATTCTGTCCATCCGCGCATAAATAAGACAATTCTCTCTTTTATTTTGCCTGCACCCCCGCCCCCTCCCCCAAAATACACACCCTTTAAAGGTTACCTGGTGAAAAAAGTACTCTCACAGCAAAATGAACCAAAAATCAAAGGTTAAACAGGTGAGGTGAAGTGAACGCAAGTACTATAACAATAATAACAATAATAACAATAATAACAATAATAACAATAATAACAATAATAACAATAATAACAATAATAACAATAATAACAATAATAACAATAATAACAATAATAACAATGATAACAAACCTTGCATTTGATATAGCCCCTCATCACGTTATTGAGATATCTCAAAACACTTTACAGATTTACAGATTATACTGTAAAGTGAATTGACTGTATATTTTGTGGGTAAAACACAGCAGCCAATTGTGTACAGCAGTGTACCCACAAAAGTACAGATTTCTATTGCTGTGATCCTGTGATCATCTCATGCAAACTAGGTATGACTTGATCAGTTTACACACAGTCCTATATTGCATTCAGGCAAAACCCTTTCTATCTTTTGCAGACTAATTTGAGGGCAATGGAAACCATGTGTAAACGGATGTTAGCTTGGCTCGATTGGTACTGTAGCACTCTGAACTGTGAATTAGAAGGTCGCAGTTTCAAACCCCACAACTGGACTTTGAAATTGATCACTCGCTTCATGGTAGTTTGTGGGACACTGCTGTGTGCAAATTGGCTCCCGCATTTACAGTCACTTCGCTTTTTACAATAAAATCCTGTGAAGCACTTTGGGACATCTGAATATCATGAATATCATTTGGGACATCTGAATATCAGTATCAAATGCAAGGATTATTATTATTATTGTTGTTATTAACTGGACCCACTGTATGCTTGGCTTTCTGCAATAAGAAACAGCACATCTGGAAAGTAGGAAACTGTTGTTATGGTGAAAAAGTTGGCTGGGATATGAAACTTGGAGTGTGATTGGAATAACTGTGTCTGATTCAGATTCCTTTGTGCCCTATCACTTTCTATGATTCCATTAGAATTCGCATCACAATTCACTCAGCATTTCACTTGTGCCTGTGTTGCCCGTTAATTTACTTCTGTCTACACCGGGATTCATGGAATAAGTTATTAAATCAGATTATATATTCCACTGGACTTTGATGAATACATTCCCTTCGTACAACGTATGATTTGGAATGGCAAATATATATATGTTTAGTTGAATTTGAACTTGGAGGACAACAGTGCCTGGAATGCACCAAAAATGAAGGAATAATTCATATCCTTTGTCTGTTGGACTATCATATTATGCACATGCCATTGGAATATCAATGTGGTACTTATGCAACATAAATAGTGCAAATATATCAATACTAAATTTCTGCTACTGTGTAAACGGATGTTCTTTGATTTGCCTTTGAGAATATTGTAGGCTTATTTTAGTAACCAATGTACGGAAGGTTGTGAGCAAGGAACAACGACAACAACAAATTGTATTTCTACAGCGTCTTTCAAGTCAGGAGGATGTCCTAAGGCACTGGACAATCAAAGATCTGGGCCAATGGTGCGGTTTGAGATCAGGAGGGTGGAGGGCAGGGAGGATGGGGGTAAGAGGTTCACCAAAGGCATAGTCAAAGAAGAGGGTCTGAGACAGACATTGGAGGAAACAAGGTAGGAGGTGAGGAGTATGGAGATCCAAAGGGTGGGGGCAGAGAGGCCAGCTCAGTTGGTAGCAAATCACAAGTTCCTTCACATTTTTCCTGGTTTCTATGTACAGAGTATTTTGTGCAAATTCTTTAGCATTATGACTCGAATTTGGACTATTTCTTAATGTATTTCTTAATAGGAAATGTGTAATTATTGAACGGGATAAAGAACATATCCCTTAGCACATTTGTTGTTTAGGAAATCAGATAATGGCACAGTTCTTATAAACAACAACTAACTTACATTTGTGTAGCACCTTTCACATTAGGAGGACGTCCCAAGGCGCTGAAATCTGTTAAGGAATATGGTGGATACGACAGCAAAAGATTGCAAGAAAGAGCCACATAATTAAGTAACAAAAGTGACTAGCGGAATATCTCTTTGACACAAGTATTATAATACGAATAATAAGCCTTGCATTTTTGTATAGCACCTTTCACGTTTCAAAGTACTGTACTTCACAAGATATATTGTAAAGTGCAGTGACAGCAATGTCCCACAAACAGGCATGATGTGAATGATATTCTCACCTATACAAATACAGTAAAGCTCTGGATTAGGTACGTTAGCTGTGATCTAAATAAAATAAGCGAACCAAATACTGTAGGCTTCCGATGAGGTAAAGGGCAATTTAGCAAGTTATTATTCCTGATCTGAGTTTTCTGTGTGTAATGCCCCCTTGCAAAAATAAATGAATAAATAAATAAATATGTTGGTTCCTCAACTCACGTCTGTGCATGGGACACTGCTGTGTGCAATTGGCTGCTGCATTTCGCCTACGAAAAAGTACAGTCAATTCATTTTACATTCAAAAGAGCACTTTGAGATGTCCCAATGACATGATGAGGTGCTATATCAAATGCAAGGAGTATTATTATTATCTGCACACCATTGTTACACACCTTGGAATTTCGTCCTGACAAAATATGTCTTGCCACCCAGTCCTGAACCTTGACAGCGATGTCCTTCTCTCAGTGATCCAGCATTAGAAGCAATTGCATTCAATAGGGCATTCAATAAGATCTGAGGTTATTACACTGGAGACTTTATAGCAGTGGCAATCAATATAATAATAATAATCCTTGCATTTGATAAGATGTCTTCTAGATGTCGCAAAGCGCTTCACAGAATATATTGTAAAGTGAATTGAATGTATATATTGTAAAGTGAATTGAATGTATATATATATACAGTATATATACAGTAAAAACCCATTTATCCGGCACCCTCGGGACCCGGCCAATGCCAGTTAAAGCGCGTGCCGGATATTCAGCCGAAAACTCCAAAAAATGTAATGCATTTTCCGAATAAATTCCAGTTAATTGAATGCGGACCTTTTTTTTGCGATGCCGGTTATATGGAAGTTACGGCTGATCGGCTGCTGGATAAACAGGCTTTTACTGTATTTATTTAGGGACTGCCATATCTTTATCCTCCATTTTAATTTCTCCTATCTCTGCCTGTAATGGACCCACATTTACTTGCACTCATGGGAATGTCGTTGCCCTTGTGGCCACGTGATTGAATTCAAAGCTGTGAGTATTTAACCCTGAGGCTGAGCCCATTCCAACCCTCATAGGAAGCACTCACATCTTCATAGGAAGGATTCAGCTGAAAGGGGGAATTTGCTGGAGGGCAGAGCAGTTCCTTGGTTTTTTGCTGGTGGTGGAGCTTGGCCCTGGCTAGGCTTCTCTAAGGATAGTATGTGGTAAGTCTGAAATAGTGGGATCCTGGGATGGTGACAAAATAGGAACCTGTTTCTTTCTCTGGCATCTTTCCACACATTGGGTTTGGCAACACTATGTGTACTTCATGCAGGATGTCTGACAAATTTACTCTTTGTAAACATAGGAGCCAATCTGTGGATCACATTGTAGGTCGACACTGCAAGTTGTTAGGAACAGAGAGGCTGAGGTTTGATGGGGACATGATGGGGGAGATGTTGATGGATTAATGTTGACTTGATTCAGGATCGATACTTGGTTGAGTTTGTTCAGGGCTGAGAGTTGCTTTCTGTTCGGGCTTCTTTGAAGCAGATCACAAAGTCAGTTTGCTAGCAACTGGCATTGTGCAGCTGCTGAGAATCAGTTTCTGTCAGCGTTGGTTGAGGGCTGAGTTGCTTTAGTTGTTGAGTTGGTTCAGGGCTGAGAGTTTTTTTGATTGGATTCAGGGCTGAGTTGGTTTAGTTGTTGGGTTGACTGCTCTTTGTGAATGAGCTGGTACAATTTGTTGTATTTATGGATGAATTTCTCACACACTGTTTCATCATTTTGAGGTTTGACAAGGAGGCTCCTTTTTGCACTCCAGTGGTTTGGCAAGACTATGTGGACTCCATGCAGGATGTCCGACATACGAACACAAATGATCCGATCTCTGGATCACAACAGCAACATGGAGATTGAGGTGAGGCACTATAGTTACACGGTGTAAAATAAGATTTAATCATTTCTGTTGCAATAGTTTAAACTGAGATAAGAGAGTAAGTTTGTTTGTATTTGGAGAATATAGAGTAGCTGTGTGAAGGTTGGTTGAGTTTATTTGCAGGGGAGGTGTCTATGAATGTTGGCTCAGTTTGGTGGCTGAGAGTCAGTTTGTTTCGGGGCCAGTGGTCGAGCGCTAGTTTGTTCAGTTCAGGGGCAGAGTCGGTGTCTGTTTGCCGAGGTTGGTCATGAGCAGTTGTGGAGGGTTAGAGTCTGTCAGGCCTGGCTCAGTGCAGTTGCCTCGGGTCGGTCGGCACCAGGGCCGGGTCGGAGCTGTTTACACGGCTGATTTGCTAGCGACCGGCAATGTGTAGCTGCCGAAAGTTCGTCTCTGCTGGGGCTCAGTGTAATTGCCATGAGTCAGTTCCTGTAAAGACTGGGTTAGCGCAGTGGTCGAAGCGGTTTCGGTGGAGATGGGATCACGGTTGGGGTTGTTGACTTGGCTGAATTTTTAACTTGCCTGAATTGGTTCTGGCCCTTGCCTTCAGTGGGTGGTTGTGAAAGTCTGCAATTGTCCTCCGGGTGGACTGTAAATCATATGCAATGGTGTTTCTCTGTGGTGGTGATGAGAAAGAATCTGAACCTTTGATAACTGAAGCCCTGTGGGATCAATTGCTGTTGATGGTTTGACTGATCTTTGTGAGATAATACAATTTGTTGTATTTATGAATGATTTTTCTCATTCAGCTTTATCATTTGCAGGTTTGACGAGGAGGCTCCTTTCTGTCGGTTCTTGCTTGGCTGGGACCTCTTCAGTTATTTAGAAGTGGACCTGGAGCCTCTCCATGCCTGCGACCTTGTTCACCTCTGGGCTTTACCTCAGCCGTCAACCGAAGGTAAGTCTGTGTTAGTTGGAACGCTTAGTGCACAAAAGAGACAGAAATAACGTTTTGGCTGAGCTTCAGCTGTGATATCGCCCTTTAGGGGTGGGAGGACCTGTTGGAGGCTAATTTAGTTCATAGCAAAAAAAAGTTTGGGTCGCGAGGACCTGCTGGTGGTTAGTTTGTGTTGCAGAAAAAAACACTACTCTAGCACCTCGGGATTCGTGGGATATCAGATAAGTATAATAGTGGAAACCTTACGGTGGCAACTAAAGCAATTACACTTTTTCTATCTCTTTGACATTTTTCTACACTCCAGAGGTTTGGCAACACTATGTGGACTACATGCAGGATGTCTGACATCCGAACACATATGAGCCAATCTCTGGATCACGTTGTAGGCCGAGATGGGAAGTTGTTAGGAACAGAGGCTGAGGTTTGATGGGGACACGATGAGGGAGATCTTGTTAGATTAATGTGGTGCTCACAGAATGGGTTGATAGAGTTGGTGAGCATGGAATGTAGGATCACAGACATTGAGGTTTTCCACTGTAGTAGGCACTGAGAGAGTCCAGTCAGTCAGTCCAATCAGTCCTCAAACAATCAAAAACGCAAAAAAATAATTTTTATGCATTTTTCAGGATAAATTCCAGTTACCGGTAATCAAATGCGGACTCTTTTTTGCGATGCCGATTATATGGAAGTTACGGTTGATCGGGTGACGGATAAACAAGCTTTTACTGTGTATGGATGTGTGTGTATATGTGTGTGTGTGTATATATATGTGTGTGTATATATATAGGGACAAAATGCAGCAGCCAATTATGCACAGCAGTGACCCACAAACAGTCTTGGATTGAAATGACCATTTCATTATTGTCTGTTTTTGAGGGCTCATTACCAGACATGTGGAGTAACGTTTCACCCTGCCTGGAATTGAACCTAGAATTCTCACTTGTAAGGTGAGTGCTCTAACCACTGAGCTACAGGAATTCACAATTGTGGGCTAAGGAGACCAGCCCAGATTGATTCTTGCCGGTCGCTACGTCACACTCTCTTGAATTCTTGCGTTTATTCCTGAATTATGCTCCTCAAAGGCATTGGGAAGAACAACAACAACTTTGATTTATATAGCACCCTCCACGCCGGACGGCGTCTCAGAGCGCTTCACAATAATGGATCCCAGGCCCAAAGGGGGAGTGGGGAAAAGGTGACCGAAAAACAGCTCAGATGGTTGAAATTCAGTCGGTCAGATTAGGAAAGATGAACCATGCCTCCCACCTGCTTTCAAAAGGATCCTCCAAAATGTACGTGTAGCACATTCACTCCCAAAACACACACACACACACAGGAGAAATGAATTATTATGGAAATGCAGCAATATAAAAACATTTCCAGTCTTTCATGTTATTATGTGATGCCAATCTGACAGAACATCTGCTCATACGTTCTTGGATCAATGTGAGTTTCAAGTCTATAAACTGGAGCGCTAACCAGCAAAATAGGTCACCGCAAGCAGTAATTAGGTGAAAAATGTGGAATCACACCACATCATATACCTGCAATTTGTCAGCCCTTACTTTGGTGCTGTGCTAAACTTCTGTGCCAATTAACCACTGTAGGGGGAACCCCGTTACACAGAGGAATCGGAACTCACTGACAGCTGTGGTTGAAGGAAATACCATCAATATAGTTATGAGATAACGTGACATTAATAATAATCATTGCTTTCAGTGTAGTACCTAGTCATGTCATCTCCAAGTTGCTGGCTCGCATGAAGGACACTATATATGCAATAAATGCAAGAGAATTCTGAAGACCTTTCTGTTCGACCACACTTACGGTCACCTTCCTCTCCCCCTGGCTCGTCCCCGGGCTCCACTATCGTGAAGCTCTCTCAGATATCAGGAGAAACTCTCTTGTTTTAAAATAGGGTTTGGGTTAACGTACAACTGAATAGGCAGAAGATATCTCAGTTTAATGTCTCATCTAGAGGATATCACTCCAACAATGCAGTGCTCCTCCTCGCGCTGCACTGGAACCTCACCCTACACTATATGAGTTAAAGGTTCTGCCATGCTTTACGTGTTTACAGTTATGCATGAAGTGTATGCAACTAATGGCAGGAGAAAAATGGCTCCATATAAGGCCCGGCTATTGTAAGATTAAGATACCAGCTCCCCCCAATGTGTGCAGACGAAGACAACCGCTAAATCCAAATCAGATATGAGCAAACAGTGCACAAGGATTCAAAGGTTCCTGTGCTTCTGGGGACTGGGGAAGAGAGAAGAGCAATGACAGAGCATTGATGCCAGGTAAGAAGTGATTGAATGGAGTCTTGAAGTTCAGTGGTTAGAGCAGTGGCCTTATCAGCGAGAGACCTGGATTTGATTCCAGGCAGGGCGAAGACTTGGGTAAATTTCCTTATTCCGCAAATCTAATAATGATGATAATCCCTCAAGAAATAAAAATCAATAAATTGGTCATTTACATCCACACTGCGACACTGCTCTGTGTGATTGGCTGCCGCGATTCACCCAAACATATACAGTCAATTCACTTTACAGCCTATTCTGTGAAGTGCTTTGAGACGTCTAGAAGACGTGAAAAGTACTATATCAAATGTAAGGATTATTATTTACTTATTATCATTATTGTTTGTAGTAATTTGCTTTTCAATAAGAGAGATGTGCAGCTGGCTAAATGTTTTTGGAAGTTTCTGCTTGATTGCCTTTGGAGATCACAGAGTTGACTGTGCTGATTTCCAGCAGAGTGAGGAATGATATGAGTGAAATCCCCGAGAGAGTGGGTTTGTTACATGGTCTATCGAAGGAAGTTAGGCTTTCTGAGCCAAATTGGCCTTTACTTGATCCAGGTTTCATTATGTTTATAAGTCAACACATGCAGTGGAAAGATGTACATCAAATTGTATTCTCTGCCAAGTTCCCATCACTGTGCTTCTCATTCTTTCCCCGAATGCAAATCTTGCTTAAGGACACCCCTCTCGCTCTCTCTCTCTCCCTTCTCTCTCTTTCTCTATTTGATTGTGAATTTGAGCAACACCCTTAAATTATCCTTCTTACAGTCAACTCAGTCATTATTATTGCCTCTGTTTAAAGCTTTCTGATATTCCTCTGATGTGAAGGGAGCCCCGTAGCATATTGGTTAGAGCACCTGCCTCGCAAGAGAGAGGACCCAGGTTTGATTTCCAGCCAGGACGAAACCTTCGGCAAATATCCTTACTCCACACACCTCTGTTTACCTAGTAAACAAGTAGGTTGTTAGTCAATGGGTGGATCGCTTTTCGGGGAAATAATCTTTCCCCCAAAAAAAGTACTAATAATTTGGTCACTCAATCCACAACTGTTTGTATGACACTACTGTTTGCAATTGGCTGCTGAATTATCCACAAAATACAGTCAACCAACGTCACAGTAAATCCTGTGAAGTACTTTGAGTTGACTTCCAGAACTCTGTGGCCCATGCCCTCTACCGCTCCAAGCTTCATGACCCTATCTCCCCCATCCTCACCCAACTCCACTGGCTCTCCATCACCTAGAGGATTCAATTCAAGATCCTGGTCCTCCCCTTTAAAACCCTTCATGGCCTTGCCCCACCCTACCTCTGCGACCTCCTAACCCCTACCAAACTGCCCGCCCTCTCCGCTCAGTAGGCTGCGGCCTGCTCCATGTCCCCTGACCCACCTGCCCCACCATTGGTGGGCGAGCCTTCACCCACTCTGCCGCTAACCTCCGGAACTCCATCCCGCAGTCCCTCCGCCTCACCACCTCTCTAGCCTCCTTCAAGACCCGCCTCAAGACCCTCCTCTTTGATGATCCCATCAGTCACCCCTTCACCCTCCCCATCCCCGACCCCAGCTCGGGTCTGAGACAATGACTGTCCACTCCAGTGCCTTGGGACATCTGCCTGATGGTGAAAGGCGCTATACAAGTGTAGTTTTGTTGTTGTTGTTCCAACATGGAAGATGCTGTATCAATTGAAAGGATTATAAGTTTTAGGTTAAAATTCCTATATTTCCAAAGCACCTAGAAATGTTCTCATGTTCTTGTTCCTTGTAAGAATAAGCAAGCAAGTGCTTAGATGCACATCATATTTGTATTCTGGCCAGGTAGACCTTAGGGTCTGTCTCGACATATTGGAAAAAATAAATCCTGAAAAATGAAAACTCAAACGAGGTTGGTGATTATTGTCCTCAGAATCGTGAAGCAAAGTGGTTCTTATTTGTTCTGCTGTAGCAAGAGCTACCGCCACTTTCAATAGGTGTGTGTTTGTATCGTGTGTGTCTATATATAGTAGAATAGATTAATATCAAGGTATTACCAACCACCTCGGAGATTTCACAGCAAGGATACAGAAGGCTCTGAGTCATTTGTCACAATCACCTCCTGGCATATCCAAACGCTCCTACTGCTCGATGCAGAATGGACAAACGTGCTGGGGAATATTCTTAAAGCAGTCAGTCTCCTTGAATCCCTTTTCGGTCACCCTCACTCCCACTACCCTCACTGCCCTTCCTACCTACTGATCCCTGCTCGGATCCAAATCTCTGATTGTCCAGCACCTTGGGACGTTCTCCCGACCTGAAAGGCGCTGCGTAAATGTAACTTATTGTTGTCTAGTGATTACAGTGAAATGTGGAGGCTGATTTGAGCTTGCAATGCCTTGCAAACAAATTGAATTTTTTTTTAATTCACAGCATACGAAAATGGATTGGTTGTTGTTTGCATAATTAATAAATCCTCAACATCGGTGGTTAATTATACAATTGAGGGCGTTTGTAAATTCCTCTGTGCATATGGGATTACACAATGCCACAGTGGTGTGTTATCCTCCAGTCAGTTTCCAGGCTTCTCTTCAAGCCTCAAAGCTCTTATTAATGATAATAGTAATAATAATCATGACATTTTCAATGGCGCCTTTCACATCAGGAGGACTTCTCCAAATGCTTTATAGGGTTTAACCGTTTTGCCTACAAAAAATATGTAGTCAATTCACATTACAGTATACTCCACGAAGTGCTTTGAGACATCTCAGCGATGTGATAAGATGTCACACCAAATTCAGGGATCGTTATTATTATTAAAGTGTGATGACTGAGTATTTTGCAGCCTAAACACAACAGCAAAGAAAACAGCGTTGAAATGAGCGAACAATTACATTTGAGACATATTTGTTAGGTCAATTTTCTTTTTGAGGTATTATTACCCCTAGAAATTGATCCACCGATCGACTAACAACTGAGCTCCTGCTTATCACTAGGTAAACAGAGGTGGGAGGCCTAAGGAAACTTGCCAAAGGTTTTGTCCTACCTGGGAAACGAATCCAGATCCTCTTGCTTGCAAGGCGAGCGCACTATTCACCATGGTACGTACAGGAGTCACTTCCCTTCCCTCTATCCTACACTTCTGAAAGCCCTGACCAATGCCAGTTCCCTCCGGCACTCACTCTTCAAGTGGTAATTTTCCATTGGCCTAACTGGAGGTAACCTTTCAAGCCGACCTTACAATGGGAATTAGCAGAGACCTTTAACAAAGAGCACTTGCTACATTTTTGTGGGCGATAAGCCTTATTACACAGATGTTGGCCATTCATCTCACATTATTGTGGGACGTTGGCACGGATTAGCTGACGCATTCGGCTGTGCAACAACAGGAACTAACTGAAGTGTGAAGTGCTTTGGGACACCTCCACATGATGGTGAGGTGCTACATCAAATGGAAACTCTATTATTGCTCAGTCACCTGTACCAGTTCCCTCAGCTCAGCAGGAATGACAGATGTGAGAGGCAGCCTGGCCAATCTGTCACTCCCCCCGTGTCTGTGGAGGGAACCAAGGGGACAGACCATGTGGAACATGCAGCTGCGATCTACTCATCCTACTTCTATTTACAAAAAAAAATGCATTCAACCTTCAACCAAAGTGGTGTCCACTTTTTTGTCCTCCAGATGCATCATGGAGTCCTGTAGTTCAGTGGTTAGAACACTTGTTTCGCAAGCGAGGGGACCCGGGCAGGGTGAAACTTACTCCACTCGCCTCTGATTGCCTAGCAGCAAATAGGAACCTGATTGTCAGGTCACTTTTCCCAGGGGGTAATAATACCTTCAATACAAAAATAGATTTTGAAAGTGATAATAAGTTGGTCACTCAAACCTGCAACTGTTGGGGGACACTGTTGTGTGCAATTGGCTGCTGCATGTTGCCCGCCAAAGTATACAGTCAATTCACCTTACGGTATATTCTGCCAAGTACTTTGAGATGTCTCGGAGACGTATTAAGGCGCTGTAACAAATGTAAGGATTATTATTATGATCAGTGCATCAGGGAAGAAAGGGAGGGAGTGCGGGAGCATGTGAGCGAGCAAGGGAGCGAGCAGGGAACTCTCTTTGGGAACCTAGGCAGCTGTTATTTATTACCTCGGCTGAATATCACAGGCACCCTGTAATGTAAAAGCTGGATTCAATTAACAGACAAATAAGTGGAACAGTACCAATAAGTGAGTTATGTACCGTTCTGGTCAACATGACATAAGGGGGCCAATGAGGCCCCAAATACAATGCAGGTAGAATAACTAGGTTGATCCCCAGTGTTGTGGGAAAGAGAGAGAGAGAGAGAGAGGGAGACAGAGAAGTTGCGAAGAATGATAGGTTATGTCTCGAAGGGGAAATGAATCTAAGATGTTTAACCTGGATAGAACGAAGTAAATCTGGAACAATTCATTCAGAAAAGTCAAGAATGCACAGAGCACAAGTTCAGAGCCGTGCGGGAAGGCTCTCAGGCTTGTTAATAATAACAATAAAAAAGTATCATTATTAATGAGAATAATCATAACATTTGGTACAACACCTTATTGTGTTGCTGAAATGACACAATAGGGCTTCACACGATCAACTGTATAGTGACTGTATTTTGTAGGTGGCTGTGGCAGGCAACGTGGGCACTGCAATATCCCATAAACAGCCAAGAAGTGTGTGACCAATTTCCTCTGGATCAAAAGAAACTGCTTTCTCTTTTCAAATAGTGCCACGGGATTTTCAACATCCACCTGAACAGGCAGATAGGTCCTCGAACTGAACGACCGCACTTCAGATGATGTAGTGTTCCCCCCAGCAAAGTCAAAGTGAGGCTTGAACGTACAACCCTCTGAGAGTGAGGTTTAAGATAGACACTGGGAGAAATATCATTTTACACAAGGATAATGAACAGTTGGAACGTACTACAGGGAAGAGAGCTTGAGGCCAGCACGTGGATCTCAGTTTAAATCGCAGCTTGGTGCTGTCAAGGGAAGAAACTAGGTCGGATTCGTTTTCTGGAAGCCGGAAATCAAATGATTCAAAGGGACCTTACCCATCCGAACCTTTTGTTTGATCTGCGGTCAGCTGGTGTGGGTGCACACGTTCCAACCGCAAAGCAGACCAGCAGACCAAACACTGAGAATCGAACATTATTTTTCAATGATTGCATCTGGTACATGTTTGATTTAGAGCAATATCTTGTTTCCATATTGAAATATTTTTGTTTTGGGAATCTATATTGAATTGATTACCTTCATTTCAGTTGGATCGACTTGTATAGAGTTACATCGAATGATGGATCATGGAAACTAATCCATGCCAGTGTTTATACTCCACACAAGCCTCTGCCCCTCCTATTCCCCTCTCCTCTAAGCTTACATTGCGTTTTTTCTTCGTGGGACATTACTTTGTGCAAACTGGCAAACACATTCACCTACCAATGCACACTTTACAGTAAAATCCTGCAAAGCGCTTTAAGACAACATGATGATTGTAATAATAATCCTTTCATTTAATAAAGCGCCTTATCACATCGTGGAGATGTCTCAAAGCGCTTCACAGAAAATACAGTAAAGTGAAACAACTGTAAACATTGTGGGTGAAACACACAGCAGCATCCCACAAACAGTCATGGATTGAGATTGAGCTGCTTTTCCAGTGATAATTATTCCTTAATTTATTTTAAATCATAAAAATGTGGTGAGTCAATCCATGACTGTTTGTGGGACACTGCTATGTGCAACTGACTATTTATCCACAAAATACACAGTCAATTCGCTTTGCAGTATATTCTGTGAAGAACTTTGAGACGTCTCAAATAAATGATAAAACGCTACATCAAATGCAAGGATTATTATTATCATTATTAAAATAACCTAATTGCTGAAACGTTAATCCTGTGAGGCACATTAAGCCGTCCTCCTGACATTAAAGATGTTTTTATCAAATGTAACATTATGATTATTGTTAATAATCTTGTGAAGCACATTGGTGATTTGATAAGGCCGCTATTATTATTATTAATAAGATGAACAATAGCTGTAGTATGAATCATTACGTGAAACCTGACCTGATTTTCAAAGTGTGGGACTGAGAGGAGAAGGGAGGGGAAGAGAGGAGAGAGTGCGGGAAGAGAGAGGAGAGGAGAGAGTGCGGGAGGACATCTTCGCAAAACCTTGCTCTAACAATAACAAGAAACGTGGCCTCTCGGGTTTAGTTGTGCAGAGACATTAGTGACAGTTGGTTAACCTGTGAGCAAGGCTTGAATTGCCACAATATCCTGTTCTTAATGTAATTAAATTGGGTCGAGATTTTTATGTGATCTGATCATTCAATATTTTTGTCATTACTATGCTTTGCTCCTGGAATCAGCACCTCCAGCTGTGGCCCTTGGGTGGGCGCTTGTTTTATTGGGCAGCAAAGTTGTCTTAAAACTAATATCTGTTCCTTCTGCTTTGTTCTTTCCCTACGCAATGTTTCGCCCACAAAATATACAGTCAGTTCAGTTAACAGTATATTCTGGGACGTCTCAAAGATTGTAATAATAATCATTGCATTTGATATAGGGCTTTTCACGTCTTCTAGACATCACAAAGCACTTCACAGAATATACTGTAAAGTGAATTGACTGTATTTATTTTGGGCAAAACACTACAGCCAATTGCACACAGCAGTGTCCACAAATAGTCATGGATTGAAGTGACTAGTTTATTATTGCTTTTTCTTCTTGAAGGATTATTATCAGGCAGTATGGAAAAACTTGCCCAAGGTTTCACCCTGACGGTTATTGAACCCAGGTCTCACTTGTGAGGCGAGTGCTCTAACCACTGAGTAACAGGACTCCATCTGATAAGGTGCTGTATGATTTTGCTCTAAGATGTTTGCAAACTGTAATAATAAAAAAAAACTTGCATTTGATAGAGCTCCTTATCACGCTGTTGAAAAGGTTGAAAATGCTGACCAAAAAGAAGAAACAAAATAAATCACTCACAACCTTGCTTCAAGGCTGCAGCAAAGTGAGCTGGCTGGCGATGGAGAGCTAATAGATATTTTAATATAACACTGAGTTATTTTCCAAGGATGGAGCATTGTGTGTGTGTATCCATGTGCTTCTCTTGTCAATCTTTCATGGTTCAGTGTTAGGAACCAGTGAGTGAATCCACCATCTCCTCTTATTTTTTATGTCCGTTTTGAGTTGTGCCATTTTCCTTCACGAATGAATAATATTAATAATCCTTGCATTTGATATAGAACCTTTCCTTATCGACACATGTCTTTGTTTCTACTATCACCTCTCCCCTTACCCCCATCCCCAGCATGGTAATCTGTCACTGCAGAGTGCTCACAAATTTCCAATGTGTGAGGGGTGCAACGTGAACGCAAGTTTTTGTCGCTGTCGTCTCAAAGCACTTTACAGAGAAGTGGCACCAGTTTGCACACAGCAACGTCCCACAAGCAGTAATGAAGTGAATGATTAATTTTATCTGGTGAATTGTTGGTTGGCCCACAACACTGGGAGAAACTAGTATCTCTTCATCCCTCGTCTCATATTATTCAGCTCAACATTGAACTGCAAATAAATGTACCGTCTTACACATGGACTGACTGAAGTGCCCTTTGCAAGCATCAGAAGGTCTTGAATTAATAATAATCATCATAATAACAATAATCCTTGCATTTGATTTAACGCCTAATCACATCATTGAGGTGTCTCAAAGCTCTTCACAGAATTGACTGTATATTTTGTGGGCAAAACATGGCAGCCAGTTGCGCACAGCAGTCTCCTGCAAACAGTCGTGTGTCGAGTGACCAAATTATGAATAATATTTTAAAAGGATTTTTATCCCTAGAAAGCACTCCTGCATTCAACTAATAACTTCCTCCTCGGTAAACAGAAGCATGTGGAGTAAAGAAGAAGAACAAATTTACATTTATAGAGTGTCTTTCACGTCGGGAGGACGTCCCAAGGCATTGAACAGTCGGGTCGGGACCCAAGCGAGGGAGAAGGGCTTGGGAGAGGTGGGAGAGAGTTAGGAGGGAGAGAGTTGAGAGGACAGCAGAAGGCATGGTCGAAGAGGAGACATGAGACCGACCTTGAAGGAGGAGAGCAAGGCAAGGTGAAGGGACTGTGGGATGGAGTTCCAGAGTATGGGGGCAGAGAAACATGCCTAAGGTTTCCAGCTGCCCTGGAATCGAACCAGTGTCCTTAATACTCATTCAGAAAGTCGCTTCCAATGTACAGTATTTGAAACCTGGTAAACATTAACAGATACAATTCCACATTCTTTACAAGCACAAAGGGTGGGAGAAATCTCTGATCTTGAAGAGAAACATTAAAACTACTGTAGAAGGTATAACCCGCACTAAATGAGATAATGCATGGTAAAGAGGTTTGTGTGATGGAATGCAATTGGAGTGAACTTGATTGTGGCTGACTGACAGCCAAAGTCTTTCTATTCACTAAGGGAAGAGGGTAATATCATCTTCTGCCAGTGGATCAGGTCCCAGACAGTCAAACTGTCAAGCCAAGAAGCTACTCGCAACAGCTAAAGGCTATTAATTCACATTCCTTGGCAGCTCGCTGTCAGAATTGAGGCTTTGAGTGGACACATTACCAATCCATTAAGATAGCCCAAGTCATTTTCATTTCTGAAAGGTGGTTAGGAAGTTATTGTATTTAGAAACAGAGAAACAGGAGTAGGCTTTTCTGTCCCTCGAGACTGTGCCACTATTCAATAAGATTATGGCTAATCTGTACCTCATGGACAATTACCTGCCCTTTCCCTATATTCCTTACTAATAATGATAATAATAATAGTCTTTGCATTTGATACAGTGCTTTTCATGTCTTCTAGACTTCTCAAAGCACTTCACAAAATATACTGTAAAGTGAATTGACTGTATATTTGAGGGTGTAACGCGACAGCCAATTGCGCACAGCAGTGTAGATTGAAACAGTCGTGGATTAAAATTACCAATTTGTTATTGTTTGTTTTCTTGAGAGATTATTATCAGGTGTGTGGAGTAAGGAAATTTGCCAAAGGTTTTGCCCTGACTGGAATCAAACCCAGATCTCTCGCGTGTAAGGCGAGTGCTCTAAACACTGAGCTACAGGACTCCACAAAACTCTTAATACCGTAAAAAAATATAGATCCACCTCTGCCTTGAAAATGTGAATGGACCAGCAACCACAGCCTTTGGGAGGAGAGAGTTCTAGGTTTTCACCACCCTTTGAGTGAAAAACTATCTGTTAATTTCACTCCTAAATGGCTCTGCTCTGATTTTAAGATTGTTCTGGGTTCCCCCATCAAAGGAAATAATTTCTCTGTATCTACCTTATCAAATCCCTTTATTAATTTGCAAACCTCAATCAGATTACCCTTCAACCTAAAAGCTCAACCTTTAAAGCTGACTAGAGTCAGCGTCCAACCCCTTTCACTGTGCAATGTTGCGAGCTGCTATTCTGTGTGAAGCACTCTGCCTCAGTCCAAGTTGTTGTCTCATTCTTTCACAAAGCCCTTGACGGTCATGGATTCAAGGTGTGGGTTAAGGTTACACATAACTGCAGTTTTTGCTTTCAATACTTCAGCCCTACATACGTTTCGGATTTACCTGTGTTTCAAAGCCAACAGTGTCATGAGATGAAATAATAATCATCATCAATATACGGTAATAATCCTTGCATTAAATATAGCAACAGTATCATATCATTAGGACATATCAAAGCGCTTCACAGTATATATTGTAAAGTGGACTGACTGTATTTTGTGGGCAAAATAATTATTTGATATTGATATAAATCAATACAGTACATTTAATGCACAATATAATTTAATAGAAATGGTAGTATTACCATGAAACGTAGAGTCTGTTGAGGTTTACTAAACATCCTGCGAACTTTAAAGGCTGAAGATAATCATCCGATTCTATCTGCTGTTAATCTTGAATAAAGATTATGTCTGTTACGTTGTTTTTATGCAGCCATCTTCCATGTCCTGGGATTTTCTACACTCCCTGGACCAGATAGTTTTTTTTTCAAAACTATTTCAATTTTGAGACATCCTCCCGATGTGAAAGGCAAGGAATATTATTTATTCAGCAAGCAAAGCATTGCAGAACCAAACCCAAAGGGTTAACCTTTTTGATACTTCCTGTGGTGTGTGTGTGTGCATTTGTGTGAATGTCTGTGTGTGATTGGGTGTTTGTGTGAATGTGCAAATAGATTTTTTAATTCATATTTCCCTAAATTACTAACTCCTGAAACTCCTGTCAACTCCTGAAATTCCAAGGAAGATTTCAACTCTTCACAGTCACTTGCTTCAATAGACATTTCTCTCCCACTCCGCAAATTGTGTTTCATTAGCGCGGCACAAAAGCTAAACACAGCAACCGTCATATTTGTTGAGGCCTTTGTATGAGCTCAGTCTCTGTGCACAGGCCATTTGCAAGTCCCTCAGATTGTAGCTTCTGGTTTAGTGAGACCTTTAGAAAAATAAATTGGATGGATTGAATTCATAGCTTTTCAGCCATTTTTAATAATAATTCCAGCATGCCTTTGTTCAAATATTTTTTTCCCCTCTCGTCAACCTTGACATTTACTTTGCCTGCTTCTGCTTGCTGCTACTCCCTCAGACTCCTCTGTCACCACACAAAGCACCGTGTTTGGCTGAGCTGAACCTAGCATGGCAAGGCGCATTCTAGCAATTTCCTTCCCTTTGAAAGGGCACAATTGTCAGGTTACAGTTATTGTGATGTGCAACATAACAGAACATATCCAAATCTGCGCTATCAAATAGTTCACAGGTTTAGCAAAGCGGTCCGTTGCATTCCCAGATGCCTGGTTTCTTATAATAATAATTATAATCCTTACATTTTGTATAGCGCTTTTCACATCTTCTAGAAGCCTCAAAGCTCTTCACAGAATATACTGTAAAGTGAATTGACTGTATATTTGTGGGCAAAACGCAGCAGCCAATTGCGCACAGCAGTTTCCCCACAAACAGCCGTGGATTGAAATTTATTATTGGGTCTTTTTTGGAATGATTATTATCAGGTGTATGGAGTAAGGAAACTTGTCTCAGGTTTTGCCTGGAATCGAACACATGTCTCTCTCTTGTAAGGCAAGTGCTCTAACCACTGAACTACTGTACTCCACGCTCCACAATAATAACAATCCCTGCATTTTGTGTGATATTGCTTCTGAAAGTGCTGGACAGGGCTTACTGTGAAGTATAGTTGACTGTGTATTTTAGGGGAACACAGTAATTTTGTACAGTAAAGTCCCACAAACAGTCATGTAATAGATGAATGATTTTTATCTGTAATACAAAGAGCTTTCATACTCAATGAGTGCTAAAGTCTAAAGGAACAAGTCCTGGGCAATTGCTATCCAGAGCCCCTGGATTTACTCATTTACTCTTCCTTTTGCTATTTTCCCTCAAACTTTACAGCCAGAAAGACAATCCATTGCTAGTCTCTAAACTGCAATGTACAGCAGATGGAAGTTTAGGCATTTAATGCAACACACGACTTATCAAAATTTCCTGCTGCAAACATGGAATTAAATGATTCCATCTGTTCTCTCAGTGTGTGTGTTTTGCACAAATTGCCTGATTGTAAAGCCATACGGGCAATACTTCGGAGGTGAAATTGAAATGCGGTTAAAGGGGCTGACTTTGTCGTTTCAGTGGCATCACATTTTAGAGCGCTTTTGCAAGTATGTAAAAAATTAGTTACGCATTAAGTATAGGATGCAGAATGAGGTACATTAGTTCAGTATCATTGCACAGCAAATGTCTTGCCATCATCTTTTCTGTAATGGGAAAACCATTATACTCTCAGGCCTGGCAGTGTTAATGTTTCACTCAGCCTTTTGTGCGAAGCACATTCCAATCACATTGTCACCCAATGTCCTTGTCATGCGCCCCAATCCTCTGATACCATCTCCCATTTGTAGACAGACACTGGGCAATGCTTCTTCATACAGAGAGGTTTCAGTCTGTAATGGGTGGCCAGGAAGTGATGGATGAGGCTGGGACGCTGGATTCTTTAGAGTAACAGTTCAATGCTGTGATGAAGACTGTCGAATTAGGTCAAATGGACCAAGAGAGGTTCAGTGGATGAATAACCACTGAAGGTTCAGGGTTATTCATCCATTGAACCTCTTTTGCTTTAAGTCCATTCTGTTTACATACAAGGGCAAGTCGATTCCACTTACAGTAGCTTCCATCCTATTCCTTCACGCTTGTGATGGATTCATGTTTCCTCTGGCTGATCTGCAACCTTGAGGGGAGAGGAGTAGGGTGATCTCTCTGGATCTCCATCCTGAATCACCTCTGCTTGTCCCTTCCCTCTCTCTGGCTAGAAACCCTATCTTTGCAGTCACTTTCCTCCCTTCCCTCTCCTCTTCCCCAGCCTATTCATCAACTCTCCCACCCACCCCCAGGTCAGGCTCCTAATTAGCTGTGTAAAATACTTGAGAGACATCCTAAAAGGTGTTGCATCAATGTAAATCATTGTTGAGCTGGTTTGCACATGTAATTGACGTTCATGTCACACAGTGGAGTTTAGCTGCGGATTGATCACAGGGCACGAGCGGACAAATAACAAAACCTATTAGACACAAGTGCACTTTGCTGTCAGATCCATCACCTTGCTGCTCTGCAGCCAATTCACTTTATTATAAATTACGCTACAGATGGCTCTCTGAGAATTTGATGCCCACACACACTGAGGCCAAACTAGCAACACTGACATTATGTAGGCTGCGATTCACCCATACTGATGTCTCTCGCTTCTCTTTTTGCCTTGGGACGTCCTCCCGATGTGAAAGGCGCTCTAAAAATGTGATTTTGTTGTTGTTGGATTTGTTGTTTGCTGCTTAATGTGAAGTCTCTAATCATCCTTTCTCCTTCAATAGAGTTTTTGGTTCAGAATTGTGTTTGATTAACCATATGGGGAAACCCTATCAGCATGCTTAACAACAACATTACATTTGTATAGCACCTTTCAAGTTGGGAGGACGTTCCAAGACCTTGAACAGTCAGTGTTTCAAATCCGAGCTAGGGTTGGGATCAAGTAGGGTGGAGGGAAGGGAGGGGAAGGCGGTCTCCAAACCAAACTGAGAATTCCATGCATCCCACCAACACATGGAAATCCCAGAGATAGATTAATGGAATGTTCCCTCCCTCCCTGGAAGGAGGCATCCTGCTTACCTAATTCTGGAAGGTATTAGGCGCAGGTTTGTAGGAGTCAAGACTTTGGGAGCCCAGGGTGCGTTGGGGGTAATTGCTGAAGTACTAACCAGCTAAAACTGCATAGCTTGACATTGATATCTTTCACAATAATAACAACAATAATAAACTTGGTTGGAGCCTGGGTTTGATTCCTATTTCCCCCCTACCACACAGACACGTGTTCAAGCAGAGACAGACAGAGACGCGCGCGCACACACACAAACGCAAACACAGACACAGATGCATACCAATCAATGCTTGATACTTTGCTCTGTATTGCCATGGGAACTGTCATCCCACCCCACTTCAAATAATGTAGCCCAGCACTTTGCCTCTATCTCCTCCCATTAACTGTTCCCTTAACAGTAGACAGGCATTACAGTAAATCGAAGCCGGCTGCACTCATACATAATTCCAGTTTTGAGGAATTTCCACATCTCCTGGAGATATATATATATATGGTTTTTTTAAAAAAAGGGAAAATTCTTGAAATTGAGACACTTGCAAAGGCAAGCCATCTTCTCTGCTGGTTAGGCTCAGGTTGGGGCTGGGACGGGTCAAACCTTGACTGGAATACAACACCAAAATATCAGCATTTAGCGAGGAGGACAAAGGCGAGAGCTGAATTGAGCTTCAGTAAAAAGAGCAATTGTCGTGGTGGACACCATAAATTTAGACAATCTAATTTGTGGAGTCCCGTTGCATTGTAGTTAAAGCGCAAGCCTCACGAGCGGGAGGACCTGGGTTCGATTCCACGCCAGGAGTGAAACGTTAGGCCTAAGTTTCCTTACTCCACACTCCTCTGTTTACCCAGCAGTAAGTAGGAATCCAGTGAGTTGGTAGGTTGCTTTCTGGGGGGTAATAAACACCCCCTTCAATTGGCTCAGTTGAAAGCACTCTCCCCTCTGAGTCAAAAGTTTGTGGGTTCAAGCCCGACATCAAGGCTATGAACTCGCTCTCATTCATGCCTTCATTATGTCCAGCCTCGACTATGCCAACGCCCTGCTTGTTGGCCTTCCCAATTCCTCCCTCGATTGGCTACAGATCATGAAAAACTCTGCAGCCCATGTACTTTCCCGCACCAGTAACCCTATCGACCCAATTTTCACCCGAATCCCCTGGCTTTCCATCACTCAAAGGATTCAATTCAAGATCCTGGTCCTCACCTTTAAAGCCCTCCATGGCCTTGCCTCCTACCTTTGCGACCTCCTAACCCTCTACCACCTCTCTGCTGCATTGTCGAGGTACTGTGCTTTGCCTGAGATGTTAAACCAAAGTCCTCTCAGCCTGTTCAGGTGGACATCAAAAATCCTCTGGCGCTGTTCGAAAAACAGAAGGGAGTTTCTCTCTCCCGATGTCTTGGCCAACAATCCTCTAGATATACTTGATCATTCTCTGCAATGCCTGTTTGTGGGGAATGCTGTGTGAAAAATTGGCTGTTGCATTCACCAACAAAACACACAGTCACTGCACTTTACATTAATTCCTGTAAAGCACTTTGAGACATTCAACAACAACAACAATAAAAACATATAGATTTATATAGCGCTATATCACAGGGTAGCATCCCAGAGTGTTTATCAACAAAGTCATAAGATGCTGTACCCAGAAGCATAGAGAACAGTCCTAAATGTAGGACAGTAA
This sequence comes from Hydrolagus colliei, assembly GCA_035084275.1. Taxonomy (NCBI): domain Eukaryota; kingdom Metazoa; phylum Chordata; class Chondrichthyes; order Chimaeriformes; family Chimaeridae; genus Hydrolagus; species Hydrolagus colliei. The sequence continues at coordinate 13,224,473 of CM068747.1, read as the reverse complement.
TTGTTTCCATGTTGCCTTTGTAATGAAAAATATCTGCATGGGGAGGGGGGTGGGAGAAGGTGGGGTGGGGGGGGGGGGCCATGACGTACTCTAGCGTTTGGGGGTACCATGTTGCAGGTCCTCTTAATTAGATGCCATCTGTCAGGTGCCAGATTCTGCTCAGCATTCAGCGACGGCGTGTGATTAAAATTCCTCCCCAAACCAGCATCAGTTCTCAATCATGGAGTGCGCTTTAGTGGTCCTCAGAACCAGGGCAATGTCTCGTTGCAATATAACACATGTCTATGAGTTCGACGGTCCCTGTGAGTGCGCTTGACAACAATCACCCATCGGCTGCATTGGTCATCACAGAATATTACAGCACAGAAGGAGGCCATTCAGCCCATTGTGCCTGTGTCGGCTCTTTGGAAGGGCTATCCAATCAGCCCAACTCACCAACTCGCTCTTACCCCATGGCCCTGCAAATGTTTCCTTTTCAAGTACCTACCTAATTCCCTATTGAATGTTGCTATGGGATCTGTTTCCAACACCCTTTTAGGCAGTGCACGTCAAATGCATGAATTGCTTTTTTGATGTAGATTTTACACTGCAGCTTTTCAACCGGGCCACAAACCTCACTGACACATTTTGAGCTACCGTTTGTTTTATGTAACATGCAGGCTTCCTGAGGTCACTTATTGTTATTAAGAATAGTCATAATAAACTTTTGTTTGATGTAGCACAGAAACTCCCTTCTCTTTACGAATAGTGCTAAGGGATCTTTAAAGTCCGCCTGAACAGCAAGCAAGCTTTGGTTAAATGTCTCGGTTGAAGGGCGGCATCTCTGACAATACAGCACGCACCCCAGCACTGTACTGGAGTGTTAACTTAGACTATATGAGTTCCAAGGCCCAACATAAAAGTATGTAATGCAGTCTTCCCTAGGGCACTTTTAATAAGAATAGTCATAGAAAACCTTCCATTTGAGGATCCTATCCTTTGAAATTCCATCCCACAATCCCTTCGTCTCGCCCCTTCCCTTATCTTCTTCAAGGCCCAGCTCAAGACCCTCCTTTTCGACCATGCCTTTAGCCTCCCCTCCTACCTCTTGGATCTCCCTCATCACAACCCTGACGCCCCGCCTACCGCCCACCCATCCCCCATGCTCAGGTCCCGACCTCCGAATCTTCAGTGCCTTGGGATGTCCTCCTGCGCTCTACAAATGTAATTTTGTTGTTGTTGTTGTTGTTGAACCCACAACCTTAGGACTCAGAGGCGAAAGCGCCACCGACTGATCCAGGCTGATACACAGGCTGCAATTAATCATCCACATTGAAATTACATCAGCATTTTTCTAGAATTAATTATCATTTTATGTAGAGTGGAACATGGTACAGCACATGATGTGTTTGAAAGCATACTCAGGGGATAAATAGGAGAATCTTTTTAGCACTAATAGCTCATCACGGGAGCTCTTTAACTCAACAAAAGAACAAAAAAGAACATCCTATCTTGCTCACGCCTCCGCTAAGCTACTGCCATTGGTACAGTTTAATAGCACTGTGTGTTTAGTGTAAAGTCATTATATACATTTATAGGAGGACAATTCTTTGCTCTGCTTGATAATGTCAAGCTATCTACAGGAGGTGGTGGCCATAGTGTTTGTCATTTACGTAGATACATTTTTGGTCATATATTACAATATATTCTGTGAAGCAATTTGAGGTGTTTTAACGAAGTGTTGAGGTTTTGTATCAAATTTTTATTATAAATAATAATAATAATCCTTGCATTTGATATAGTACTTGATCATAATCTTGATCCGGCACAGGCACAATGGGTCAAATGGCCTCCTTTTGTGCTTAAAATTCTATGATTCTATGTATTTTAGATATCTCAAAGCACCTAACAGAATATACTGTAAAGTGAAATGACTGTATATTTTGTGGACGAAACGTGGCAGCCAATTGTGCACAGCAGCGTCCCACAAACAGTCATGGATTGAGTGACCAAATGATTATTATTATTTTTTAAAGGCATTATTACTTCCTGGAGAGTCATTATTATTGCTGGTTGGGACGATCAACTTTTTTCCGTTGCTGAAGTGAACTGCTCCCCTGGTGGCTCACTTGGAAAAGGCATGGAATGAAAAATCGAGTTGGGAGGCACTTAGATCTTATTGTGTGTGAACAATGTTATTCCTCTCTTATCAAGGGGTTGCAGGTAACATATTACTGTACTTAATTTGTAGATAAGCATTGTTGATGGCTGAAATCCTGGGATACCGATTCATGAATGATTAAAAATCCATCCCTTATTTTGTGACTAAATGGAAACCAAAATCAGGCACAGACAATACTGAAGCCTTCCCTGTCCTCCTTTTCATTTTTTATTTCTTCTTTGCCTTTTTTTTTGTTGTTGGGGATGTGGGTGTGGTAGACATAAGTCCCATCTCTGCTCCTCTGGGGCAATCCTCGGCAATCAAAGCTGCAGGGTTGCAGTTAGAGACTCTCATATATGCATTAATTTAGTTGTTGTAGTGCAAACTGCCATTCACAATAACCCTAACCTTAATCTTAGTCTGTTTTCCCCCCACTAAAAAAAAGGAGCCTGCATTCTGTGTCTCTGTGTTTACGTAAACTTCTATCTCCTTTTGTAAATCGACCAACAAAATGGACTTTTGAGTTTTTCTTTAAATGTTGTGTACTGTTAATAATAATAATAATCCTTGCATTTGATACTACGCTTGCCTTCCACATCTTCTAGACTTCCTAAAGTGCTTCATAGAATATACTGTAAAGTGCATTCACTGCGTATTTTTAGGCAAGCGCTGCAGCCATATTGTACGCAGCATTGTCCCACAAACAGCCATGAAGTGAATGACCAATTTTACCTGGAGGGTTGGTCTGTTGAGGCCGGTGCACTGGGAATCGTTTAAGATATAGCTTGACTCTTTAATGGGAGGATGGGACGGTGTAGATTCTGGGAAGATGAGATCAAATGGGCCAAAGGGTCTTCTTCATCCGATCTTGTGACTCACCAAGGTAGCCTTGCAGCCAGTTCAGGAACAAAATGACACATCAGCCTTAAAATAGGACACCTTTCCTGTCCTCCAAGATGGAGAATAAGGTGTGAGTCACACAATATTTCTTCTTACCCGCCCCACCACATTAACCCAGTGCTCCTCTGTGAAACAAACATTAATCATATTGTGATAGTCTGTGGGATAGATTCGGTCGCTCTAGTTTACGAGCTCTAAGTTTGCATTTCACTTAGGCCCTAGGCAGTAAACTGAAAGTAGGCAAATTTAACAGAGCTGCAACTCCCAGACAAAGATGCCTTTCAAGTGATTGCCGAAAACTTCAAAATGTCATTTCTGTATGTGCTCAGGGACTATAATCCACAACCGAGTCCACTGAGAGAGGCTCAATACTCCAGCATTCGTGTGAAATAATTAACTTGCAACCAAGTAAGAGGTCAAACTTCTGAAATGCAATTTGCTTGCTCATTAGGAAGGGGAGAATTTATTTTAAACTCTAGTGGTTGGTCACGTTTAGATCCCACAAGGCACGGAGAGAGAGAGATGGAGCTAGAGAAGGATAGAGAGGTGGAGAGCAATAATAATAATAATGATAATAATAATCATAATCCTTGCATTTGATATAGCACTTCATCATGTCGTTGAGACATCTGAAAGCCTTTCACAGAATATACAGTACTGTAAAGTGAATTGACCATGTATTTGTGAGCAAAGTACTGCAACCAATTGTGCACATCAGTGTCCCATTATCCGTTGTGAATTGAGTTATCAATTTTTAAAAAAATATTATCCAAGGAAAGCAATCCGCCACAACTGGGCTCCTACTTACTGCTGGGTACTGTATAAAGAGGCGTGTGCAGTAAAGAAGCTTGCCTAAAGTTTGCCCCACCCAGGTACTCTCGCTCGTGAGGCGAGCGCACAGACCACTGTACTTCAGGACTCCAGCCAAAAAAGAATGAGGGATAGATGAAGAAGAAGACATTTTGACCCATTTGATCTTACCTATCCAGAATGCATTAATTTCCAACAACGAAGCCACTTTTGAACTGCTTATAATTCCATCATATAACACCCACTAAAAGTAATTTCACTGCACACTGTATAAACTGAGCAATGTGAAGAACTGAGTTTGTGGCAGCAATTGGCTCTGTCTCCCAATTTTATGACACAATTCAGCTGCTGTTTTGTATTCTGCTAGACCCTTGTTTCACAAGGAGGCATTAACAACACAACACAACGTAACAATGCCAGGCAGGAGAAGACCATTCAAAAAGCATCCACAGGATTCATTCAGAGGTGTTGTTTACACCTCTACATCTAACAAGCTTCAATAATACAGGTTAATATTCATTTTTATCACAACTCTTCGGTTACTGGAATAGGTTGCCACAAAATGATGCTGAGCTGGGAAACTGACTCATTTGGGTTGTTCTAAATGAGTGAGATCAGATGGTCTGAAGGACTTTCTTCACCTGAATCGAGATACTCAATCCTTAATGTTTCTGTAATTTGCCTCCACACTCCACGCGCCTCTGTTTACCCAGTAGTAAATATGGAATCAGGTTGTTAGTCAAATGGCGGATCACTTTCCGAGGTTACAATCCATCCCAAAAAGTTTTAACAAACAAAATAAATAAAATTGCTTGGTCAGTCCACGACTGTTTGTGGGACACTGCTGTGTGCAATTGGCTGCCGTGTTTCACCCACGATCAGTTGAAGTTACAGTGTAAAAAGGCACTATTATTATTTGAATACCAATATTTGAAGTGCAGTCACAGGAGGGAATTGGGGAGACTCTGGGAGCTGAGGGGTGCAGGAGAATTTTTACTTCAGTCTTTCTGGTCTGTAGTGTATTTTCTTTTATTGAGCCATCCCTCCACCAGGCCAACCAGCCAGCCAACTCTAGTATTTGTTTAGAGGAGATTAATGTTGACATGTTGAGATCACCAGCTGGAGATTCAACTTAAATGTACCGTTCCCAGCACAACAGGAAAAAGAAACGTTTACGGAGGAGATATTCACCCTCCGCGCTTCACACAATGCTGGGAGCTGTTTGTTCAGCTGTTGCCAGAGTGGAGCACATTGGCAAGTCACCCAAACAAATAGCAAATAGCCAGTTTACCTTGCGCTCCTTGTGCACAGTGCCCAGTTGACACCTTCGTCTCGCCAGAAGAGAGTTGGCACAGTCGCACCTTGCAGTAAATCCTGTGAAACCAACTCTTAGCCGCATTTGCAGCAAGAAATGTGCAGCATGTGGTAGATACCGTGTTAGCATTTATCACATCGTTGAAGCATCCAAAGTGCTTCACAGAATATGGAGCTCCTGTAGCTCAGTGGTTAGAACACTCGCTTTACAAGCGTGAGACCTGTGTTTGAATTCATTCAGGTCAGGATGAAACCCTGGGCAAGTTTCCTTACTCCACATGCCTAATAATAATCCCTCCAAAAAGAAACAATAATAAAATGGATCATTTCAATCCACGACTGTTTGTGGGACACTGCTGTACGCAATTGGCTGCTGTGTTTCGCCCACAAATATACAGTCAATTCACTTTACAGTATTTTCTGTGAAGCGCTTTGAGACGTCTAGAACACGTGAATAGTGCTATATCAAATACAAGGATTACTATTATTATACTGTAACGTGGATTGACTGTATGTTTTGTGGATGCAACGCAGCAGGCTATTGTGCACAACAGTGTCCCACAAACAGTCCTGGAGAGAGTGACCACATTTTCTTTCAGAGGGATTATTATCCCCTGGAAAGCAATCCACCAATCAACTAACAACCAAGTTCCTACTTACTTCCAGGTGAACAAAGGCATGTGGAGTAAGGTAACTTGCCTAAGGTTTCACTTCACTTGGGCAGGAATCAAACCCAGGTTCTTTCGTTTCTGAGGTGAGTGCTCTAGCAACTAGACTGCTCTAGTGTGAAACTTCATCTTGTCTTTGCCTGTGAGCCTATGTTGATTACAGAGAATTCTGAAACACCAACTTAGTTTGGAATCCACTATTCTCTAGTTGAAAAGTGTTGAAAGTTGAAGGTTTAGCCTAGGGCCACTCATACCTATCCTCTGATTTTAGGACGCATTGTTTGGGTCGATGTAATAATTGCTACCAGGGGTATTGTGATGTGGTGTTTTTCTTCCTCAATATTAATAGTGCTATTAATAGTGGTAAAATTGTCAAAAATCCTGTCTGTAAAATGAGCAGCCTACCTTGACTCATCCCAGTTTAAATTATTCAGTTGGGTGCATTACGACAATGAAATGGAAAGGAAGATGACATTTTTAAAATCTTCTTCCATAATGTATCATAGCACAGTGCTGTTGTACTTCTCAAGTTGCCATTGCACATTCCGCAGAGGACATTAAATCTGACAGAAATTAACATTTAATTGTGCCTAAGGGCCTCCTTCTTCATTTGAACATGCCTTGTGATCTTGTGAGATCGCAAGCCGGTGCCCTCCTCAACACCAGAACTTAGCCAAATACACTCGTGCCTTCTGAGCAAAAAATTCTGACCTTGGGTTCTGCTGTTCAGCTCTTCAGTAGATCCTATTTCAGGTTTCCACCGGGGCATTATCATTGGAGTCCTGTAGCTTAATTGTAAGCGAGAAGACGATTCCCAGGCTCTTTGAGATGTCTTGAAGATGTGATAAGGCTCTACATCAAATGGATGGATTATTATTATTTTTGAGCAAAGTAATGGGGAATATGTGCACCAGCATCTAGGAATTCCTCACCAGTTCTGCCCGTTCAAAACACTAAGAAATGGCGATTTCATCAGCAGTCACTAAGCCAGTTACCATTTAGGCAGTTTTTACCGAATTTTAGGCAACTTTTATAGAATATTTTCTGACAAATAGAAACATTGTATGATTATCAATTATTAGATACCTACTTTCATATTAATTTGATCATCCTAAGGTTTGAAACAAATACACAACTAATTACTTAATCTGTAGAAATCTGTTTTTAAACTTTCCGCATAAAAGGAGGAATCGAGAGGATACAGAGGAGGGCAACGAAAATGATTGAGGAAAGGGCTAAGTAAATTGGGCATCTTTACACAGTAAAAGAGAAGATTGAGAGGCAACACGATTGCGCACTTTAAGATTCTAAAGGGGCAAGACAATATAGATTGTGACAGGCTGTTTCAACTTATTAAAAATAGTAAAAACCAGAGGATACGGCCTGCGAATGAAGGGGGATAAATTCAGAACACACCTAAGCAAACACTATTTCAGTGAGCGAATAGTAAATTGTGAAGCACTTTGAGACGTCCAGAAGATGTGAAAAGTGGCACATCAAATGCAAGGATTATCATTATTATTCATGCACTTCATTACTGCTTGTGAGACATTCTTGTGGCTGTCTTGTTCAATTGCAAATACACAGTAACTACACTTTACAATCCTGTGAGATGCTTTGAAATGGTGTGACACCATGATAAGGCACTGTATTAAATTCAAGGATTTTACTTTAATTTCTAAAACGTTAAAGGTGCTGACAAAATGCAGTATTGAATTTCTAAAACGTGAAACATCGCACGCTATTCAAATTCTAACACTGATCCCAGACTTTTTCATGTTAGAAGAATCTAATTGTAATAATAAACCCTACCTAATATAGCACCTAATCACGTGATTGAGACATCTCAAAGAGTTTCACAGAATATAATGTTAAGTGAAATCACTGTGTACTTTGTGGGAAAAACTCGGCAGCCCATTCCGCACAGCTGTGTCCCACTTACTGCTAGGTAAACAGAGGAGTGGGAGTAAGGAACCTTGCCTAGAGTTTTGCCCTATCCAGGAATCGAACTAGGGTCCTCTCACTTGCAAGGTGAGTGCTCTAACCACTATGCTACAGGACTTCACGAGAATGCATTGCAGGTATATGTGAATTAACTCCACTGAAATTGCATTGCAGTTATATGAGCTAACCTATGTGATATAAGGTGTGACACATAGTGATTCCTGGATTTAAACAGATACATATCACTTGGGAAATCATTCCAAAGCAACAGAATAATTTTTCAAATCTCTTGGAGGAGTTTGTGTGCTCAAAATCAACACAAATTTTGTGACTTTGAACTCATACTGTCTAGGTTCACAGTCCAGCGCCTTGGCACGTCCTCCCGCTGTGAATAGCGCTATACAAATTTAATTTTTGTATTGTATTAGATGAGGGTTGGGAACAATGATGGGGACCAAGAGAGAGGCAAGAACTTCAGGGATGGAGAGAGGATAAAAATTGTTAGAAGGTATAATACCAGATACAAGGTAAGTGGCATATATGTTATATCTATCTATATATATATATATATATAAATAAAAGAGAGATCAGTTGTTTTTCCAGTTAACTACTCCTCTGATACGATCTAACAGCTGGAGCTTGATGTTCTCCTTAATAGGGACATTTTAGACTTACCGCTTTCCAATTTCTTTCTCAGCAGGGAAAATCTAATATTGAGGTGTGGTCATATATAACTTTTACTGCCTGTCTCACATTGGCACTGTAGCATAGGATTGGTTTTATGTGCAATGTAGCCAATTTAACAACAGTTTGAGTACAATGTCTTTCCTGATGAAAACAAAACGCTTTCAATCTAATAGTACTGGATTTTGGAAATGGCAAAATTATGCATTATTCCCTATGTACCCTTTACCCTGTCTTTGCATATGTTCCGGTTAAGCTGACTGAGCTAGTTAGTAATCCTCCCATTTGATGTATGGAATTTTTACAAGACAGTGTTGTTTGAAATTGGCTGCCACGTTTCACCCACAAAGTACCTTGACAATTCACTTTACAGTATATTCTGAGACGTCTCAATGATATGATAAGGTGCTGTATCAAATGCACAGATTATGATGATTAATATTATCATTATTATAAGTCCAAAAAGCTCAAGGAGCTTCACAAGTGTTTAATGTGAAATGTAATGACTAAATATGTAGACAGATGCAGCAGCTAATTTTCACATGTTGATGTCAATGTCGCACATGAAGTGATTGAGCAATTTTATCTGGGAGTTTGTTGGCCAGGGCACTCAGAGAAATTCCCTTCACGTTTTTGAAAGTGCAATGGAAGTTTTAACATCCACTTGAACAGTCAGATTGGACCTCAGTTTAATGTCTCAGCCAAAGCAATGCACCTCTTTGTTTTAGAAATCTATGAAATGAGGAAGCTCAATGTGGTTGCTTTGCTATAGAGTAGAATAGGAGACAGTCCATTCAGCCCAAATAGGCGACACAAACAATCACCCCACCCAACCCCCTCTCCCATTCCCCACAAAATAAATTGTTCACTCACTTTGTGGCTGTTCGTGGGACATCGCTGTGTGCAAAATCAGCTGCTGCGTTCAAGTACAAAATACATAGTAGTACACTTTCCAACAAATTCTGCAACACTCTCCCAACTTGAAAGGCATGATATGAAATGCAAAGATTATTATTTTTCTGGTTTAATAATCTGCCAAAATTCACATACCAGGGTGAAAGGAGCACCTCATAGAATATCGCACTCATTTCTTGGGCTAGAGTTTCCAAGCAAGATTCTTAAGCAAGGTGTAAATTGGATTTTTAAACAATGCGAATTTCACCCAAACTATTTCACTGAACAAGCTCTCGAAAATTTTATTAGAATGTAAAAATATCATTTGCACCTGGAACATTATGTCCTCCTCCACCATCATACACACGAGTGACAATATTCTCCTCTTTCCTGATGATTCTTCCTTCTTGTTTCTAATAATAATAGGAATCCTTGCATTTGATAGCCCTTTCCATGTCTTCGGGACATTTCAAAGTGCTTCACAGAATATACTATCAAGTGAATTGACTGTATATATGTTGTAATGATAAAGGATAAAGCAAAGACTAGGTCGATAGATATTTGTTACGTCGGGGTATCAAGGGATATGGGGCAGAGGCGAGTAATTGGAGTTGAGGCTCAGATCAGTCATGATCGTATAGAGTGGCAGAACCGGCTCAAGTGGCTGAATGGCCTTATCCTCTTCCTAGGTTCCTAGGTTCCAGCTGCGCATCCAATACCTGGGGAGTTAGTGTTGCAATAAAAGATTGCCATGATTGAGTGTCTAGTTCAGAGTCTGAGACAGTGACAAATGTCAATGCTGGAGAGTGCTTCAAATCATCATAAAGTCATTGGATTCAGCGTTATCTTACAGAACGCTGGAAGGGATAATAAAACGAATGGATCGGCTATGGGCAGAGATAGATTTAAGGCAATGAAGGAAGGTAAACGGGGAAATGAAAGCAAGGTGAGGTTACTCTGATCAGCGGGTAAGATAGCATTAAAAAACTTGTATTTAAGTGTAAAAGTGGAGTGGTTAGAGCAAGCCTATACGTGATTAAACAAAAGCTGCTTTTGGAATTCACCCACCAAATATACAGTCAATCTAGTTTACAGTATTCTCGTTGAAGCACTTTGAGATGTCTCGAAGACGTGATAAGGCATTATGTATATCAAATGCAAGGATTATTATTATTTAGTGTAACACTGAGGCCAAGGAATGATGTACACAATTATGATGATAATAATAATCCTTGCGTGTGACCCAACACATTTCATGTTGGGAGAATGATTTGCAGGACACAAACTGTAGTCACTGTGTTTGCAGGCAAAATACTGCAGAAAAGTTGGAGAAGATTCAGTGACGAAGGAGGCCATGCAATGGAAATGAAAGTACCTGTACAAAAAAATGCCAATCAACAACAATAAAGACAAATTACATTTGTACAGCGCCTTTCAAGTCAGGAGGACGTCCCAAAATGCTGGACATTCACATAGGATGTAGGCTGACTCACTGGCAGGTGAAAAATAAATTGTGATGGAATTAAGCAATGATTTTAGAGGAAGCAAGTTGGTTAGATTTTTTTAACGAAGTACACAAAAAAAATCCCTCTCGCTTTTAAGCCTTTAAAGCACTAAGGATTGCTGAGTCCTGTAGTGTAGTGGTTAGTGTACTCGCCTCGCAAGTGAGAAGACCCAAGTGCAATTCCTGGGCAGAGCAAAACGTTAGGCAAGTTTCCTTACACCACAAGCCTGTGTTCACCTAGTGGTAAGTAGGAACTCGATTGTTAGTTAATTGTCGGATTGTTTTCCGAGGATAACAAACCCTTCCAAGAAATAATACTAATAATGATTTGGTCACTCGTGACTGTTTGTGGGATATTGCTGTGCGCAATTGGCTGCCGTGAAGCACTTTGAGACATCTTGAAGACCTGGTGAGGCGCTATATCAAAGACAAGGATTATTCATTATTATAATTATTCTCATGTTGATTCAAATCCACTTGTTTCTAAACTGTTTCTTACGTACAAGCTATTACTTGCCGACACACTCTGCAACCAATGCTTGTCCACGACAGAACTGCTACAGTGTGCATGTAGAGCTGCGGGACAGCAGACCTGTCAAGTCTCATATTGTCACTCAGATTTTTCACACAAGTTATTAGAAATACTTTAGATTCCGTCCTTGTGTCAACAGCCAATTTCCGCCCGCTTTTAAATGAGGTCAGTCGGGTCAACATGTAAATTGCTCCTAATACTGATTCTCTGGTGATGCCTTGGGGCTGACAAGCGCAGTGTCTAGAGGCTGGCTTATTAACGCTAATCAGTCGTTTCGTCCAATTTAATATCACAAAGTATTTCCCTCCTTTTAATCCTCATCGGCTCTGACTAGCTATGGATTTCCAAAGCTGTATGTAGCCTGCGAGCACACACAATGAAGCTCTCATTTTCTCCTGACCTTTGTTTAAAAATAACGCAACTGTAATAATTCTTGCAGCACGTATATTCTGTGAAGCGCTTTGAGATGTCTCGAAGACGCGACAAGGCGCTAGGTCAAATGCAAGGATTACTGTTATTATTTTATTATTAACAGAATCTTTCGGGTCAGGAGGACAGCTCAAAGCTTCACCAGATTTCACTGTAAAGCGTAGTGACTGAGTATTTTGTTGGCAAACACGCCAGTTGATTAGCGCACAGCAATGTCCCACAAATAGCCATGAAGTGAATGATCCATTTTATTCGGGTGATTGTTGGCCAGAGCACAGGGTAGCTTTGACTTCACAGTCCAATCGTGACGTGGGGTCTTGAACCCGCAATCCTCTGGCTCAGAGCCAAAAGCACTACCAGCTGAGCCAGGCTACCACATATTATACCCATGTTTGTCTACATTGGTTTCCGGAGTCCGGAGTCTGGGGCTCCTGATCTGAATTATTGTACAGTAGATTAATTGTTCCATTTAAATCTGGGTTTACTCCTCATCTGTTTAATTGTTGACTTTGCCATCATTGTGAGGGTACTTTTTCTCAGCCTTAGACTGTACAAGCTCAAAGTCCCGACGTGGGGCTTGAACCTACAACCCTCCGATTTAGAGAACGGAGAGCTACTGACTGAACCATACTGCTCCCCTGCGCTATTGTTTTTCTTCTCTTGGTTAACCCCCTGTAGATACGCTTACCTCCATCATACCTACCTAACATCAGTATTAAATTTTCTCCTTGGCTGACCCACCAGCACTATTGCCTTCCCCCAACAATTTGAATCCCTCCCCAAGGTTAAAATGATAAGACCATTATGCCCCATTATTAAAACAGCTCAAAAACGCTTCACAGAATATATTGTATAGTTGATTGAGTGTATACACGCAAAACAATGCAGCCAGTTGTGTAGAGCAGTGTCCCACAAACAGTCGTGGATTGAGTGACCATATTTTCCTTTTTGGAGGGAAGGATTATTATTCCCAGAATGCAATCCAATGCATCTTTCTCATCTAATTCTGGAAAGTATTAGGTGCAGGTTGGCAAGAGCCAAGGCTTGGGGACATCAGAGTGTACTTTGGGATAACTGCCAGAATCTGCACCTAAAATCACATGGCTTACTGATGATATCACTACCTGGCAAGCTTTCCCACTACTTGTCCAGCTAGCAACACCCTATCTGTTAGGGCTTTGGCTTCCAGGGTTACTGCTCCAATGCAGTACTAAGGACAAATTTGCTGTGTGAACATTGTCTGTTGCATTTGCCTATAAAATACACAATCACTACACTTGACAATAAATTGGGTGAAATGCTTTGAGAAATTTTCAACTACATGGTAAGGCATTGTCTCAAAGCCAAGGATTCTTATCAATATTGCTTCCAAAGGGGGGGGAAAAAACTTATTTTCAGGATTAGATGTCATTTTTTTTTGGCTGTAACACAAGTATCTGTGTTTTCCAGTGACAGATGTCCTGCCTCCATTATATTTCATTTGCTCTCAGTACAGTATGTAGCTATTGAAGGACAAGGAACATTGAGTCCTCTGCCAAAGATACAGGAAATCGCATTCCAATTTTTTTTCTCTGACAGAGGTTACGTAATATGATAAATGGTTCATTGATTTCTGCTCAGAATAAAAAATAAATGGTCCATTCATTGCTGCCGTTTTTCATGCTGGGCATTTGGGAATTTCACTTCATGGTGTAGGGAGCAATGCTTATTATTTTGTCGGAGATAAATAGTGCTGTTTGGGTGGCCTGGTGCCTGCTGTGCTCGAATGCTTGGGTTTGATAAAGGAGGTGCAATCTCACCTTTACCTAATATTGTACTACATTATGGAGTCCCATAGCATCGTAGGTGGAGCATTCGCCTCGTAAGCAAGAGGGCCCGGTTTCAATTCCCAGGTGGGACAAAATCTTCAGCAAGTTTCCTTAAGACACGCCTCTGATTACCAAGCACTGAGTAGGAACACGGTTGGCAGCCGATTGGCAGATCGCTTTGGGCAGTAATATTCCCTTAAAAGTAATGAAAATAATAATGTCACTCAATCCACAAATGGTTGAGGGACTATTGCTATCGCCTGCCACGTTTCACCCGCAAAATATAGGCGATTCAGTTTATAGTATATTCTGTGAAATGTTTTGGTACGTCTCGAAGATGCGATAAAACGCTGTATCAAATGCAAGGGATATTATTACACTTAATTAAATCCACTTTACTGCGTGTTACATAGGTGTTCTGCATCACTGGGCACCAAGGCTGCTTTCTCTAGGAACTTTAGACCTACAAAGGACCCAGAGCAGGTTGGTATTTTTAGCACATTATCTCTCAGGTGTTTTTTTCAAACAAGACTTGTGAATGAATACAAACCAGCGTTACCATGGTTTCCCCCGTGGTGCACATGGTTGAAGGCCAAATATGTGTTCTCAAATCAAGTAGAAGCATTTGGGAAGCATATTCTGGAGTCCTGGGGCTCAGTGGTTAGAGTACTTGCCTTACCTGGGAGACCTGGGGTCAATTCCAGACAGGGCAAAACCTTGGGTAAGTTTCCTTACTCCACATGCTTAATAGTAATCCCTTTAAAAATAAACAATAATAAATTTGTCATTTCAATCCATGACTGTTTGTGGGACACTGCTTTGTGCAATTGGCTGCCGCATTTTGCCCACATATTTGCCCACAGTCAATTCACTTTACAAAATATTCTGTGAAGCGCTTTGAGACGTCTAGAAAACGTGAAAAGCCCTATAGCAAATGCAAGGATTATTATTCTATCCTACTACAGATGAAACGTCTGTGTGTGTGTCTATGTGTGTGTCTGTCTGCCAAGAACACAATAACTGAATGACATAGGGAAATGATTTATAACTCATCAGAAAGGTTCTGCAATAGGGAGAGTCGTGGGCATATTTTTCTTCGCCGATCCCCTATCATAATCTAAACAAGGTCATTAAACATGGATGGACTCCAACAAGGATTCCTCCCAACATGAGTCCTCCCACAGGAGATCTACCAACAGTCTTGCAGGACTCCCACCAACAGGAGTCCTCCCAATAGCAATCTTCTCAACTAGGACTCCTCCCACAGGAGTCCTCCCAAAAAGGCACCCCACTGAGTTTTCCCAACAGGAATCTTCCCACAGGAGTCCTCCCAATGGGAATATGTGCCAATACATTTAAAGATGCCTAAGAAGGGAAGATCAAGCTTTTCAAGGACAAATAAAAATGTCAGATGAAAAAGAGAAGGCTGTTGAAATGGAACTGCTTGCAAGCATTGCTGCAACATGTGCAGCTAGTATACACATATATGTATGAATATATATAATATATAAAGCTGTCCAAAGCTGTGTTCTCTATGATTCATTCTGTCACTTAAATGTGTAACAGCTTTGTGGATGCAGAATAAATTCCTGGAAAAAACACACACCTCCCTCAAGCAAAGCTTTACAGCATCGTGATGTACCCTGCAATCGATTTATAAAGCAGGTCGTTTCTATAATTGTCATCCAAGCTTAGATCTGTGAGCTGGTGAGAGAGTATAAACATCCTTTTGACCGTATGGCCTTTGTCACCCCAAGGAACAATCTTAAGACATTTTAATATCTGATCTGTCTGTGTTTTTTGTGTGTATATATTCATACAGCTCGATTCACTCTACAGTATATTACTATGAAGCGCTTTGAGACGTCTTGCAGACGTGATAAGGTGCTATATCAAATATTATCAAGTGGACTGACCATACATTTGATGGGCGAAAGCTGGCAGCCAATTGCACACAGCAGTGTCCCACAGGCAGTTGTGGATTGAGTCACCAATTTATTATTTTTATGAAGGAATTATTATCCCTGGAAAAGCGATCCGCCAATTGACTAACAACCAGGTTCCTGCTGAAAAGCAATGACTGGAAAAGGGTTAAAGGCAAAAGCTTGCTGCTTCCCAATGTGCTCTTCACGAAACATATTGGTGGCAGAATTTAATTTGTTTTTATCTGCAACAATTCCGAGCGTCGTGGTGTAAATAATTGATTCTGTTCAATAAATGCAATTTTGTACCAACTCAATCATACTTGCTGCTTTAAAGGTGTTCAGTCTGTATTGCAGTGCAGGAAATTGGATAGAACCCAGCATTAGAAGTCTAGGTTCTGCTAAATCCCTCCGCTCTGTGTACTCTGGCCTGCTCCACACACCCACCCTGCTTGCCTCACCATCGGCGGTCAGGTCTTCAGCCTCTCCGCCCTTGCCGATGGAACTCCATCTCACAGCCCTTTCACCTCACCGCCTCCCTTGCCTCCTTCAAGGCACATTTCATGATCTTCCTCTTCAACTGTGCCTTTGGTCATCCTCCCACCCTTCATCCTCCCTGCCCTCCATGCCCTCCCTGACCCCAAGCTCCAGCTCCAGTGCACATCCTTGAATGTCCAGTGTTTTGGGACATCCTGGCGATGTGAAAGGAGCTATACAATTGTAATTTTTTTTGTTGTAACTGGAATATAATAATAATCCTTGCATTTGATATAACACTTTTCACATCTTATCGACATCTCAAAGCGCTTCACAGAATATACTGTACAGTGAATTGACTGTATATATTTGTGGGCGAATCGCGGCAGCCAATTGCGCACAGCAGTGTCCCACACACAGTCGTGGATTGAAATGACCAATTATATTATTGTGTTTTTTTTTGGAGGGATTATTATTAGGCGTGTGGAGTAAGGAAACTTGCCCAAGGTTTCGCCCTGACCTGCCTGGATTCGAACACAGGTCTCCCCAGCTTAGTCTCCCCAGCTTGCAAGACAAGTGCTCTAACCACTGAGCCACAGGAGCTCCGCTCCGCTCCTGTGGCTCAGTGGATAGATATACATTACAAACAGGTTCCAAGCATAGCAGATAAAGGAATTGACAAGTTAGGATAATGGACAACTCTTCCCTTTTGTAGAGCGATTCATTACAAGAGAAAGATAGTCTTAAAATCAGAAGTTTGGGTTGTGAATATGTGGAAACATCTGCCCCAGAAATCTGACTCCAGCAGTTATCTCCAACACACACTGTGGGTCCCTAAGCCTTGGCTCTGCCAATCTGCTAACACTTGGGCGGAGATTGGCATCAGGAATTAGGGAAGCACAATGTGTCCCTACAGGCAGAGAGTGCGCATTCCATTCCAACAATCTATATACAGTCAATTCACTTTACAGTGCACACCGTGAAGTGCTTTAAGATGTCTGGAAGATGTGAAAAGCGCTATATCAAATACAAGGATTATTATTATTTATATCTCTGGGATTTCCATGTGTGGGTGGGGTGATTACGTCCCACCCACACATGGACACCCACACATAAACAACAGGGTTGTTTATAACGGAGGTAATTGGATTTTTGAGATATTGAGGGGTTTGGGGATGTTGCCAACATGTAATAAATTGTAATGTAAGTAATAAATGGGCTGAATGGAACTCCTCCTGTTACTAATGAAAGTGATACCAGGATGTTAGCACTCTAATTGCTATTGTTTTTGCAACGGATCTGAACAAATGTATGAAGAGAGAAAAAAGGTTACTCTAGGTTACTGGGAATCCTGCAACTATCGAGGAACAGCAAGTTTTATTGGATAAAAATATATAAATTGTCCGTGGCAGTTGCAAGATCTTATTGTACGGTTGTAATACTACTACTGTACCACTAATGATAATAATTTGCATTTGAAATAGTGCTTCACAGGAGATATTGTAAATGGGATTGATGTTTTTTGTAGGCGAAATAAAAAATAATTCCATTGTCAATCACTGAAAAATACAGTATGATGCATCATTCGGCTGGCACTAAATTATTTTTATATATTTGTATTGCAGACCATGGCAATAACTCTTATGTGTCTAACTACATATGCTCTGGAATCCAACCCATGTGTTGCTTAAGTAACAGGGGGAACAAATGCATGGATATACAGGGACTCTATAGTGCTAGAAACAAGCTATTTGGCCTAAATAGTCCAGTCAGTGTATGTAATCCGATGCTCCTTACTCTTCCACCCCCACCCTATCCCCCATATCCTTCTAGTCCCTTCTCCCTCATGTGTATATGTAGCTTCCGCTTAAATGCATCTTCCTCCTGGAAACATAATGAATCAATCAAAACTTACATTTATATAGCGCCTTTCACAACGAGAGGACGTCTCAAGGCACAGTAGTTAGGTAGGGACAAGAGCAGGGTGGGGAGGGGTCGGGGCAGGATGAAGGAGAGTAAGAAAATTGACTGTATATTTGTGGGCGAAACGCAGCAGCCAAAGTGCACACAGCAGTGTCCCACAAACAGTTGCAGAAATGAGGCCGGGGAGAAATAATAATAATGTTGGTCACTTAATCTACGACTGTTTGTGGGAGACTGCTGCTGCATTTCGCCCACAAAGTCCACATTCAATCCACTTTACAGTGTATTACGTGAACCTCTTTGAGACATTTCGGAGATGCGATAAGGCATTATATCAAATGCAAGGATTACTATTATTATTATCTATACTGTCTACTTCATGCATCACTTTGGACAGAGAGAGGACACATTGTCATTATTTTCTTTGCTCTCTTATACAATCCCCTATTGTGTGAAGTTCAACCCCATTGCCTGCATGGGTTATTTTATAATAATAAATAATACTTGCATTTAATATAGCGCTTTTCACATCTTTTAAACATCTCAAAGCGCTTCACAGAATATACTATAAAGTGAATTGACTGTATATTTGTGGCCGAAACGGGGCAGCCAATTGCGCACAGCAGCGTCCTCACATACAGTCGCGGATTGAAATGACCAATTTATTATTGTTTCTTTTTGAAAGATTATTATGAGGCGTCTGGAATAAGGAAACCTGCCTAAGATTCCGCCCTGGCTGGAATCAAACCCAGGTCTCTTGCTCGTGCGGTGAGTGTTCTTACCACTGAACTGCAGGACTCCGCATGAGGAACGTAACGAGGAACAGTGCCAGGTAGACACTGATGCTTAGACACATCAGACACTGTTGAAACTGCATCAGAATTGCACATATTCCCAGTGCTTGGATTAGTCTATCAACGTTTAAGTATCTGGACACTGTCTTGTCCCAATAGCAATAAGATACGACAGCAGCTGTGGCTGCATCCCATGAATGTGAGCTTAAACAGCACTGTGTCAAGAGAACCCAGCTTAGACCTCAGCTTCCCAGCACCTTTCCACAGACAAGAGGTTCCCGTTTTGATAGGCGTTGATAAAACTCAGACAGCACTTTGCAAGACAAAGCTCTGATTGAATTAATCTGTGTTTGTCTGCACCCGTATAGACTAAATACAGGGACTGGATTCACTCCCATGTACATACAGTATAACAGGCACATCTGCTCGTTGTGAACCTGTCATTGTGAAGGACTCTATCACCCCCTTGTGTTGGCTATACTCCACAGAGGTGACTACAAAGACCTCAATCCGTCTCCTTTTAAAAGCCACAAAAATTAGCATGCAATTCAAGGATAAAGTCAGAAATTCAAGTTACCCAACAGCACATAATTTGTGCCATTAGATTTATGCACAGGGACCCTAACATAGGTGAAGTAGGCTCTATAAATGCAAGTTGTTGGTGTTGTATTTTGTGGAGTCCTGCAGCATATTACAGTAGTTAGAGACCTCGTCTCAAGGATCTGGGCTTGATTCCTGGGCGGGATAAGGCCTTAGACAAGCTTCCTTACCCTGCACGCACCCCTGTTATCTCTCAGTAAGTAGGAACCCAGTTGTTAGTCGATTGGTGAGTTGCTTTCCAGGATAATAATCCCTTTAAAATAAAAAAAATTGGTTATTCAATCCATGATTGCTTGTGGGACACTACTGCGCGCAATTGACTGCCTCATTTCACCCACAAAACATGTCAAAGAACGCAGAGTTGGCACTGTGAAAATTCATGTACAAGGCTACAACTGCAATGCGCTATTTATATACCTGTTATGACATCAGCTGCTAGCTCAAACCAGGCAGGAGCAATTTTTCACAACAGCTCACCATGTGGCCTCATTCGTTCGAACCATTTCTGATTCAGAAACTCATCGCTACCCTTAACGGTGTTCAAACCACAATAACAATCTTCGTATTTAACGCCGGGCCTTTCACTTTGGGAGGACGCCTCAAAGCTCTTCCCCAAAATATTATTATAATAATCCTTGCATTTTATATAGTACCCTATCATGCCTTTGAGACGTGTCAAAGCTTTTCACAGAATATACCATAAAGTGAATTGACTGTATATTTTTGGGTGAAACACAGCATCCAATTGCGCACAGCAGCGTCCCACAAACAGTTGTGGATTGAGGGAACAAATTATTATCTTTCTTTAATTTAGTTTTGTGAAGATATCTTAGAATGGACTGACTGTGTATACTGTAGAGTGGAGAACTGTGCAATTTGTGGATGAACACAGTAGCGAAATCATGCACAGCAATGTCCCACAAACACTGGGGGATTCAAATGACCAATTATTTTTTTTGAGTGATTATTATCAGTAAGAAAACTTGCCCAAGGTTTTGCCCTGACCTGCCTTGAATTGAACACAGGTCTCTCACTTGCAAAACGAATGCTCTAGAGTCTAACCACTGAACTACAGGTCTCCAGGTATCAGGCTAGATTGTGAGTTCAAGAACCTGCTTTGCCCATCCTCCAGCAAGTGGACACACCAACATTTTTCCAAGCATTATTTGAGCTTCAAAGTTCTTTGTCACAAAGCTCCCTCCCAATGGGCTTCTAATTGTATTAGAGGGATGAACTGTGAGCTGCAATTAGACAAGCTATGGTTCTTCAGTCTTGAAAAGCGATGTCTTAGAGGGGGACAGAAGTAGGTTAGCAGGCAAGGAAGCTTCATGCTGTGATGGGAGGACGGTAGAGTGGGTGTTTTAGAAAGCTAAGATCAAGGGCTTTTCGTAACTTCAAACCTCCTCCTGTGAAATATATTTGACGCTTGTATCAAGCTGTGATGTCCAACAGGGGACAGTAGAGACCACATCATCCACTCACTCCGTCCATGCAAACCTTTGATGTGTAGGAAGGCTTGAAGTTTGTCAAGGAGTGTGCAGGAACCATTCAGTCACGTGTCTGGATTTTCAGTTTATTGTAAGATATTTGTTAGGTTTTTATATGTACCTTTTTGTCCCCGAATGTTATCACAATCTATTTGTTTAGATGCCAGCACATTCAATGTATGATCGTTGCATTTGATACAGTATTTTATCACACTGTCCAAATATTTGCTGTCAGGTATAGTGGCTGTGTCAATCAATTTGTGCACAATTAATGTCTGACAAGCAGCCATGAAGTGAATAATAATAATAATTTGCATCGCATTTGATATTGCTTCTTATTAAGTCGTATAGATATCTCAAAGCATTTCACAGAATATACTGTAAAGTGGACTGACTGTATTTTTGTGGGCTAAATACAAAATTTCATCCAAAAAAATACCCTCCATATTTTTGGGGCGGAACACAGCTGCCAATTCCTCACAGCAGTGTCTCACGTTTGTGAATTGAATGTCCAAATTTCTTTGGGGAGGTACTTTTACCCCTGGAAAGCAATCCATCAATTGGTTAACAACCAGTTCCTACTTACAGCTACGTAAACAAAGGCATGTGGAGTCAGGAAACTTGCCTTAGGTTTTGGCTCGCCTGGGAATCAAACCCAGGTCCTCTCACTTCTCCCATTACGGTGCAAGACATATATATGAAATAGCACCATTTCACGTGAAGGAGAACATCTCAAAGCGCTTCACAGTATGTACAGTATTATAAAATGTATTGTAAGTTAGAGACTTGAATGGGGTATTGGGTTCAGTAGAATTGCTCTGAGAGCTCATGCTGACTCTGGGCCAAATGGCTTCCTTCTGCACTGTACATTTCTGTGATTCAATGAAACAAGCAGGGTTGCGATCTGATCTGATTTAGTGTTGCAAAGTTTTGCCTCCGGAAAGTGCTCGATTCGGAAATTCTGGGTTGGATCGGACAAAAATAATTGTACAGTGGGCGGAATTGTGAATTAACCCCATGAATCAGCTTTATTTTTGAGACACCAAGCTGCTGTACAAATTTCCTACAAACAAAATCGTGCTTTTTTTAAAGCGCTGTTCAGCTCCATGAAAGGTGGTTCATTGACAGCAGAGATTAGGGACAAAAGCAAGCAACAGTAACATCAGGCTGTAGTGACGAAAGTGACCACTTGAATCACAAGGCAAAGAGGACAGAGGAGAAGAGGGAGGTCAAAGTCTGCAGCTCAGAAGACAAGGGCGGAAGGTTACCCAGGGAGGTGCCAGGGCATTTTTTAACATATAAATAGGGGAAAATCCCCACCCCAGCCCCCAGGAATTCCCCAGCAACAATTTCACAATTTCCCCCCAGTAAATTGCTCTTCCATTATAATAAGAATTATTATTCACCCGCAAAATATACAGACAATTCACTTTTCAGTATATTCTGTGAATATTATTGAGACGTCTCAAAGATGTGATAAGGCGCCGTATTAAATGCATGGATTGTTATGATAATGATAACCGTTTCAGAAGTTTTTACAGAATTTTAGGCAACTTTTATAGAATATTATACGACAATTAAAGACACCGCAAGGAATATTACTCATTAGTTTCCTACTTCTTGTTATTTTAATCATCCTAAGGTTTCAAACAAATATATGAAATTGCTTAAGCTGTAGAAATCGGTTTTAAGATGTTTACCCCTAAGGATTGTTGTACATTTTGTTTCCCTTAACACTATCACAATCTATTTGTTTGGAGGCCAGCACACTCAGTTCCAACACTGATATCCATTAGATGTTCCTTGCAAATGATAATCCGCTCTACCATGTCATCAAAATGTCTCAAAGGGCTTGGCAGGACTTACTGTCAAGTGTAGTGACTGCCCAATCAGAGGCAATCAATCTGCACACATGTCCAACAAGTGAATGACTAATTTTATTGGGGATGTGGGTTAAAAGTGCCCACTTTTGAGTTCAGTTCCTACCAATAATACTTCCCATGAAAAATGCCCTGGGAGGTACTGAAGGAAGGGGGATATTCAAGAGGGAATTGGATAGCGATTTCGATGAAATATTCGATTGAAGAGTATGAGGCAGAGAGAGCGTAGGAAAGGAATCTTGATTATTGAAAATATACATTTTCTCCTACTTTGGAGATGTGGATGAAATGTCAATCCAATTGATGTCCTCCCAACGACGTGAATGACGCTATACAAACATCATTTTGTTGTTGTTGTTGTTTTCAGGCCCAGTGCCTTGGATCGGGCAGGGATTCTTCATGTTAACCCAGCAAGCCTGAGTGGGTAGGGTTGTCTGAGATGTATAAGCAGTGGTATGCCTCCAAGCCTAGGTTCTTTCCAATCTGTGCCTAATAGTCTTCGAAATTAGAGGTCTAGGGAAAAAATTATAATAATTGTTGCATATAGGATATCCTACTCATATAGTATATTATAATTTCTTCCCTAGAAGATATAGCACTATTCATATCTTCTAGATGTCTCAAAGCGCTTCCCAGAATGTACTGTAAAGTAAATTGACTGAATACTTTATGGGCGAAACGATAAGAAAGGAAATAAACAGTTCCTATCGCATCGTCGAATTATCAGTTCCTATCTTAAAAACACACAGAATTAAATACAGTAAAATCATAGGCCAACAGTACATCTATATTAAGAACCTTTCTTTACAGGTTTATTCCCTCAGTGTTGAGAGAAAGTTCACCGCAGAAAATGAGTCACCTCCAATATCGATAAAATAACAATTAGAATTTGTCCTTATAAACTTTAGCAAGGCACAGACACACACATACACACATGCACACACACAAACATACACAAAAGTATTACATTTTTTTTTCGGTCAGCCGGGTGTCTGACGCATGCGGAAACCCATCACCATGCTTAAG
Source organism: Hydrolagus colliei (assembly GCA_035084275.1). Classification (NCBI taxonomy): domain Eukaryota; kingdom Metazoa; phylum Chordata; class Chondrichthyes; order Chimaeriformes; family Chimaeridae; genus Hydrolagus; species Hydrolagus colliei. Next base: position 13,200,737 of record CM068747.1, on the reverse strand, counting down.
ACTATTTAAGGCTTGAACCATCTTATATCAAATAAAAGCCAGGAAGTCAAAAACATCACCCCGATAAAACAAACTAAACAGAACTTATTAAGCACTCAGTGAAATTTCACTTGGTACAAATAGATTTTTCCTTTAAAAAGTGCTGATTGCAAGAGATTTTACTTCCTCGGAAGTGGATATTAAAATGATTGTCTGCTGACTGATTTGATCCAGGTCTCTATGATTTAAGTCTTCTTCAACAAGCCGAACTTCCGACACTGGCAATTCCTGGTTCTCAATTCCTACTGATTGATAATAATATTAGTAATAATAATAATAATCCTTCCATTTGACATGGCTCCTTTTCACATCTTTGAGATGTTGCAAAGCGCTTTGCAGAATATACTGCGAAATGAAAGGATGGTATATTTTGTGGTCAAAATGTTTTCTACATAAAACACACAGGGCTAAAGATTTGTATGATCACGGGAGTAGGGGGTGAGCTGCACATTGCTCAGACTGGGGTGAAGGGGCAGAGAGTACCTATAGCAGCAGGTAATCCTGAGATATTTACATGGTTGTCAAGCCCGTCAGATAGTTAACAAATTAGTATTGGCCCTTCCAGTAGCTGGCTTTACAATGAGTTGTTAGCATGTGGTTAGAGCCTAGATGGGCGTTAAATGCTATATCAACTGAGATGACTTTCAAAGAAGATGATTAGGTGCTGGGGACAGTAGGGAGATTATAATAACAATAATAATACCTGTGTTTAACATCGTTCCTTATCACATCTCAAAGTGCCTTATATATAATATTGGCTGTGCATTATTAACAATAATAGTAATAATCCTTGCATTTAGTATCGAGGGTTTTCAAACCGGGAGGACGTCCCCAAACGCCCATGAGATTTACTTCGAAAGTACAGTGACTGTGCATTTTGTGGGGCAACGCAGCAGTACAATTGCGCGCAGCAGCATCCCCACAAACAGTGAGCGACCAATTCTATTTGTGGGGATTGTTGGCTAGGTCACTGGTAAGGGCAAACTCTCTACTCTTTACCAAAAGTACCATGGAATCTTTAACAGCCAGGTGAACAAGACCACAGTTTAACGTCTCATCCGAAGGACAGCACCTCTGACAATGCAAACCCCCAATGCCCCCAGCACTCCATTGGAGAGTCATCTTTATCTACGTCAGGGCTTTTTACCCATAACCTTCTGACTAAGAGGTGAGAGGATCTACCAACTGAGCCAGGTTGACACAACTAAGGACATGGAACAAAATTGTGGGTGTGTATGTGGCTGGGTGGGGAGTGGGTGGGGTTGGGAATGGGATGGGAATAAAGGTAAAAAGTGCTGCCACGTATTAGTAAAATGGCATGAGAGTCACATATGACGACTTCCCCCAACCCCTGCTCTGCAGTTCTTACAGCAAACAAGCAGCAAATAATGAGCATGTGCCAAAGAATGTCCATCGCTCTCTCTCTCTCTCTATTCCCCCCACCTCACCCCCACCACCGTGCCACAGAAAGTACGTGTGTTGTGGGCGCGGGTTCCCATCCTGTCTCTTGCTCACACTCCCGGAGGAGATCGGACCGGGTTGACCGAGTGTCCGTCTCGGACTGAGCTGGAGCGCGAGGCGAACGAGTGGGAGCCGAGAGCCAGGGCTGACGTCCCTCCGGCCAGAGGCCCAGGGAGTGAGTGGTAGCCTCCGCGCTTGCCGCTCCCGTCCTCCACCCCACACGGATACGCCAGGCTGTCGTACTGCCTTTTCCCGCTCAGATCCACGTGGCTCTTCTTGCTTGGGTAGTACTCGCTGGCCAAGGGGAGGGCGTCCGCTCGTAACCCGACGACGTCGGCGGAGCTCAGGCCTTGGCCGAAGCGGTAGGCGGTCTCGCTGCCGGCTACCACGCGCGACTGCCCGGCTGGCTTCAGGTCGCCTCCCGCCAGCGCCGACTTCAGCTCGTTCTCCACCTCCCGGCGGAACTGGTAGGACTCGGTGGAGCTGCCGATCAGGGTGACGTGCTCGGCCGTGCGGTGGACCAGGACGGTGGGGAATCGAGCCTTGAGGTCCTCGCAGATCTCCAGCACCCGCCCGCGATTCTGGCCTCCGGCGCTCCCCGGCTCCAGCCGCACCTTCTCGCTGACCAGCAGCTGCTGCATGCGGTTGATGAGCATCTCCAGGCTGAACTTGGCCACCGTCAGCTGGGAAGCATCATGCAAGTCCCCAGCCTCCTCCAGCTGGATGGTGGTCAGGTCATCGGACTCGGACACTCGGCTGATCACCCTCTGCTTCCGCAGGATGCCCTCGTATTCCTCCTTGCAGAACATGTCCATGTACCTGAAGATGTCCGAGTCCAGGATGATGGTGGCCTCCTCGTGAGGCTGGGAGAGCTGGGTGGTGTCGCTGACGCTGTAACTGCGGGAGGACAGAGACTTGCGGGACTCCTTGGCTTGCAGACCCTCCTTCCCCGCAGGTTTGGGGACCCTCCTCTCAGTGTCGCTCCCACCTCCGGCCTTTACCCCTGAATTCTGGAGCTGGCTGACCGGGGGAAGCTCGGCGATCTTGCTCAGGAGGTCCTTGCGAAGCTCCTTGATGGCCGTGAATGTGCCATCCACGTGCAGCTTGCGTTCGCCGCGGGCAGAGAAGTGGAGCGACTTGTTGTTGCTCTGAAGGTCTCGCAGCAGTTTGCTAACATCCATTCTGGGCTCCAGACTCGAGAGGTCCAGGTCAACCGAGACCCGAGTAAACACCTGCAAGGAGTAGAGCACGGTATTGTGAGCGGTTGGCTCTCACTACACCACCCAGTACAGTCAGTGAAACCCATAGCTTAGTGCTGGCCAACCTGTAGCCGGATGTTGCCCTCGGGACCATCCAGAAGCACCTATGCCCTCCCTTCCACCCCCCACCCCTCCAAGTATGTCAATATTCGATCGGTTATGTGTTGTTAGTATTTTTCTTGTTGGAATATTTATTGATTTATGGCACCTTAAGCAACGTTTTTAACCACAGCCGCAAAAACAAATTGCATTTATATTGCATTTATATAACGCCTTTCATGTCACAAGCACGTGCCAAAGTGTTGGATAATGAAGGGTCTGCCTCCAAGCTGCGGGTAGAAATCAAGAGGGGTAGGACGCTGACCGAAGGACAGACAAAGAGGAAGGGCCTTGAGTGGGAGATATGGAGTTCCAGAGACTGGGGGCAGAAAGGCTAAGGCCCGACCACCTGCTGACTCCCTATCAACCTGTCCGCCCCCTCTGTTCAGTGGTGGGGTGGGCAGGGTGGAGGACCTGGAGCAGGCCGGAGCCCAAAGAACAGTGGGACATGTTTATGCTCAGTTGATGGTGTTAAATGTTGTAGACCTCACACTTACATCCACTCTGTAACGTGAAACTTTCAGCGGGTATCTCGAGGGCAACGCCTTGTCCTCTAGGGCTTGTTCATCTTTCTTCAGCACGCTCTCCACAACTTACACACGAGAGGGAGAGATAGAGAGATGAACGATAGAGAGAGAAAGGTAACTATAATAAGAACAATAATAATCCTTGCATTTGATATAGCGCCTTATCACATCATTGAGACATCACAATGCGCTTCACAGAATATACTGTAAAGTGAATTGGCTATTTTGTGGGTGAAACGCGATCGCCAATTGCGCTCAACAGTGTCCCACAAACAGTAGGTGGATTGAGCGACTACATTATTATCATTTTATTTTCATGGATTATAACCCCTGGACAGTCACCCGCCAATCAACTAACACCAGGGTTCCTGCTTGCTGCTAGGTAAACAGAGGTGTGTGGAGTAAGGAAATCGAACCCGGGTCCTCTCGCTTGTGAGGTGAGCGCTCTAACCACCGATCTACAAGATAAGAAGAGGGCGTGAAGTCACCGAAACTAAGAGTGAAAACCTGCGGCATTGCTCACACTATTCCACACCTTAGAAACATTTTCTTAGACCGACTACAAACTCGTTCTTAAAATCCGTCCTAATGTTGGGCTTTTGCATTGAACTTCTCCCTCTTCTCGACCCTCTCCCCACTGACCACCAGGTTGCGTCCTGTAGGCAATACCTTTCTCCTCTTCGAACGTGACATAAGCGTTGCCCTTAACCTCACATGGATAGAGCACATTTTCCACCTCCCCGCCACCGTTCCTCGGCCTCAGGAAGTGAATGGTGAGCTTGTCGGCCATCACGGCAATGGGCAGCACGTCTTCAGGAATGCCGGACACCACAATGGTTCTCGAAGCCCATTCCGACTCCATCTTCTCAGCATCTCCCGAAGCCTGTGAAGGGTGGGGATATGGGGAATGGGAACACCACACAAACACATGTCAGATTTCATTAGAAGTCATCTTAAAGGCCTTAGTCCTGTAGCGTTGTGGTTACACCGCTTGCCTCACATGTGAGAGGACCCGGGATCGATTCCTAGGAGGGATCTGAGGCAAATTTCCTTGCTCCACGCATCTCTGCTTACCTCCCATTAAGTAGGAATCCGGTTATAAGTCGATTGGCAGATTGCTTTCCAAGCATAATGATTCCTCCAAAAAAAATGGACACTCGATCCACAACTGTTTGTAGGACACTGCTGTGCGCAATTGGCTGCTGCATTTTGCTGACAAAAAACGCAGTCAATCCACTTTACAATATATTCTGTGAAGCGCATGAGATGTCTTAATGATGTGTTAAGGCACTATAACAATTGCAAGGATTATTATTATTAAATTTTAAATAGGATTTACAAGGTAAATCCAGATCAATACTTTTGAATAATAATAATCCTTGTATTTGATATAGTGCTATTCATATCTTCTAGGCATCTCAAAGCGCTTCCCAGAATGTACTGTAAAATTAATGGATTGTATATTTTGTGGGCAAAACACAGCAGCCAATTGTGCACAACTGCAACTTCGATTTATATAGTGTCCTCCACATTGGACGGTGTCTCAGAGCACTTCACAATAATGGATCCCAGGGGCGAGCCAGCGGCAGGGGGAGAAAGGTGACCGAAGGAGCGGGCAAAGAGAAAGCTCTTTAGCCGAGACCTGAAACTGGGAAGAGAGTGGGCGAGGCGAAGGGAGTGAGGAAGGGAGTGAGGAAGGGAGTTCCAGAGCCTCAGGGCGTAGTGGCTGAAGGCACGGCCGCCGGTGGTGGAACAGAGGATTTGGGCAATAAGGAGGAGGCCAGACCCGGTAGAGCGAAGGCAATGGGTGCTGTTTTGAGGAGAGAGGAGGTCAGATGCAGAGGAGTGGAGGGGTTTGAAAACAAAGATGAAGATCTTGAAATTGATCCTCTCTGGGACGGGAGCCAGTGAAGTCTGGCACGGACTGGGGTAATGGGTGCACAGCAGTGTCCCACAAATATTCGTTGAATGAGATGACCAATTTTTTTTAGGGATTATTATCAGGTGTGTGGAGTAAGGAAACTTACTCAAGGTTTCACCCTGACCTGTCTGGAATCGAACTCAGATTTCTCACTTGCAAGGCGAGTGTTCTAACCATGGAGCTACAGGACTCCACTGAGACAGAAGAACAAAATTAGTTGGATTTAAAGTTGCCATGGGCAATTTCAGAACAGACACTACGGAAGTTCTACTTTTCCCAGAGGTTTATTAAAGCCTGAAATAGGTTGCCAGAAAGCTTGGTTCAGGCTGGGACATTGATGGATAAGCGGGCAAGTATTCTGCAAACATGAGACCAGATGGGCAAAAGGGCCTTCTTCAATCAAACTAATAGTAATTATAATCCTTGCATTTGATAAAGCAGTTTATCACGTATTCGAGACATCACAAAGCTCTTCACAGGATATACTGTAAATTGAATTGACTGAAATATGGCAACCAATTGTACACAGCAATGCCCCACAAACAATCGTTGATTTAAGTGACTTTTTTTAAAGGAATTATATCCCCCGAAAAAGCAATCTGCCGATCGACTAATAACCGGGTTCTTATTTACAGGTAGGTAAACCGAGGCTTATGGAGTCAGGAAACTTGCCAATGTTTCGCCCTGGCCGGGAATCGAACCCAGGTTCCTCGCTTGCAAGACAAGTGCTCTAACCACTGATCCACAGGAATCCACAGCTTGTGATCCTGTGATTAGGAGGTTTTCAGTCAACTACCTCAGTGCCTCTGGCAACGATTGCAATACAGGTTGCTTAGCAGCTGTTGTTGCTGACTTCCTATGTTTTCTTGCGAATCACCAGTTCTCCAACAGCCTCAAAGCTTTTCGAGGGATTTATTGCGGAACGGAGTGAGTGTGTACTTGTAGGCGAATTCAGAAGCCAATTTGCGCACAGGAATGTCCCATGCTTTGACACATTTTACAATGTTTTCCAAAGAAGGCGCAGCACGGAAACAGGCCACTCGGCCCAACTAGTCCGTGGCAGTCGGTGTTTATACTCCACGTGGGTCTTCACCCGTTCCATACGCCCCACCCAATACCTTTCTATTCCCCCCTGCCTCACCTGAAGGGCGAGCGTTCTACTAAATATATTTACACAATTTCATTCAACCACCGCTACAGGCAACGAGCTCCACAACAATGTGATAAGGCACTAAATCAAATTCCAGGATTATTATTGGTAGCAGTAGTATTATCTGGAATGAATCTTTTGCACCTGCTCCAGAGCAATTTGCAAATAAAAAAAATACACCCAATCGAGAGACAGGCGCAGAAAGCATATTGCCACGGCATCTAGCTTACATAACAGCAAGTAACGGAGCTATGACTGTACGTCAGCTCTTCAAGGCACACCGGGAATGTTTAAACAATAACTGGGCAAAATACATGGGCATTCAGTCATTCATCCAATTGACTGACCGACTGACTGTCTCTCCCATTGACTGCTGCCATATTTAAATTTGTGCAAGTATCTCTCTCTCTCTCTCTCTCTTGGCAAGATTTTTTTTTCCCCTCTCCATTTCTCGATTTTGTGTATTTTTATTTGCAAATATTCGTCTGTTTTGCCACTTGATGAGATCGAAACATTGCACAGGGAGAGAGCAAAAAAACAATAATATCATAATAATAACCCTTGCTTTTGATGTAGCGCCTCATTCCATCTTTGAGACACCTCGATGCGCTTCGCAGAACATACTGCAAAGCGAATTGATGTACTTAATGCATTTTATTAAATTTATACCTTATGGAAATATATTGTTTTAGGAAATTTGATTTATTTGATGTGGATATATTTAAAGAATGGCACAATATGGAAAAATCGATGCAAAAAAAAATACACCTCTCTCTCTCTCTCTCCCTCCTTTCTCTCTCTCTCTCTGGTGTATTGCTTACCTGTGAGAGGGTTACACACTGAGCTGAAATAACATCACTACGTGGATAAGGGAGTGATCTATACTGCTAACTCACTCACTCACTCCCTCACTCCCTTCCTAGCACCAGGTCACTGCTTTGCAAAACAAAAAGAGAAGAACAAACACATTATTATTATTATTATTCTGAAAACATGCTTCTCAAAAACGAGTCCTACATTTTGTATGTACAGTAGACACAAAAATGAAAGCGAAAGTGAACCAACCAGTTTAGTCAATTTCATTGCACAAACAACCCACCAATCAACCCATCACGTCAAACAGCCTATTTTATTTTAAAATACACATGGAGGTATAATATAACAAATAACTTGTTTTTTAAAAAAAGATCTCAAGACCTTCCAGATTCACAGACGCCTCATGTTAGCAAATCCAGGTCTAAATTGTGTGATCCACCTGCATTCCTTTTATAAAGAACACATATCTCTCCTCATATGTAAAGAGGAACAGATGAACACAGTGATGCAGTCTCTCTCTCTGTTCCTGCCTCTGCCATAGTCTCTGTCTGTCTGTCTGTCTCACGTTGTTCTATTCTTAAGGTTGCTGTGATGTGAACTCACCATGGCTTTTGCATGAACCTGAATCCACCCGATGGCTTTCTCTTTCCACCTCCCACCCTCCCCTCCTTCCTTCCTTTCTCCTCTCAGCTCAGCTCACCAGCAATCAGCTGTTGTCCCTCCTTCTTTAAAGCTTCGCCTCTTCCTAGAGCAGAAGAGAGAACAAGGCAGGATGGGATTTGTAGTCAGTGCTGTTGTAATAATAATCCTTGCATTTGACATAGTGTTTCTCACGTCTTCTAAACGTCAAAGCGTTTCACAGAATATACCATGAAGTGAATTGACTGTATATATGTGGGCGAAACACGACAGCCATTTGTGCACAGCAGAGTCCCGCAAACAGTCGTGGATTGAAATGACCATTTTATTATTTTTTTAAAAGAATTATAAGGTATGTGGAGTAAGGAAACTTGTCCAAGGTTTTGCCTTGCCTGGAATTGAACCCAGGTCACTCGCTTGTAAGGCGAGTGCTCTAACCACTGATCTACAGGACTCCTGATGGAATAGATACTTGACCCCTTTGTGTGTGTGTGGGTGTGTGTGTCAAAGAGAGCTTCACAGAATACACCGTTAAGTGAATTGACTGTATATTTGTGGGTGAAATGAAGCAGTGTCCCACAAACAGTCGTGAATTGAGTGACCAAATTATTATTGTATTTTTTTGAGGGATTATTATCAGGCTTGTGGACAAAGGAAACTTGCCCAAGGTTTCACTCTGACCTGCCAGGAATCGAATCCAGGTCGCTCACTTGTGAGGTGAATGCGCTAACCACTGAGCTACAGTACTCCACAATATAAATATTGAACTAATTATAATTTTTATCATAACAATCCATAAAATGTACCGTGAATGCACTTGACAGTAGATGTATTCTGTGCAGCGCTTTCAGACATCTCGAAGACAGGCTAAGGCCACCATCACCCCTATCCTGAAGAAACCCTCCCTTGATGCGTCGCAACCATCAAGTTATCGACCCATCTCCAACCTCCCGTTTCTATCCAAGGTCCTTGAAAGAGTGGTTGCCTCCCAGCTCCGCTCTTTCCTTTCAAATCACTCACTTCTTGAACCCCTCCAATCAGGTTTCCGCCCTATCCACAGCACAGAAACTGCCCTAGTTAAGGTCACAAATGACATCCTAACCGCCTGTGACCAGGGCTCCCTCTGTCTCCTCGTCCTCCTTGACCTGTCTGCTGCGTTCGACACAGTCGATCACACCATCCTCCTTCAACGTCTTTCCTCCCACCTCAACCTTCAAGGCACAGTCCTTGACTGGTTCCATTCTTATTTGACCCACCGTTTACATTTTGTTTCTTCCAATGGTTTTTCTTCAAACCCCCGCACAGTTTCCCACGGCGTCCCTCAGGGCTCTGTCCTCGGTCCCCTCCTTTTCACCCTTTACACGCTCCCTCTGGGTGACGTCATCCGCAGACATGGGGTAAATTTCCACATGTATGCGGATGACACCCAGTTGTACCTTTCTGCCTCATCCCTCAACCCCCAGACGATCGATGTTCTGACAGCATGTCTGTCCGACATCGAGTCGTGGACGAGGGACAACTTTTTGCAATTGAACGTGAATAAGACCGAGGCCCTCCTGATTGGCTCAAGCCAGCGCCTCCGCACATCGGGCGCTGCCAGCCTCAATATCCAAGGTTGCACTCTCCACCTCACAAAGCCAATCAGGAACCTCGGCATCATGTTTGATCAAAAACTTTCCTTCCTCCCCCACATCCGCGCCTTGACCGGCACCGCCTATTTCCATCTGCGCAACATTGCCAGGCTCCGTAATTATCTTACCCCCCGCGCTGCCGAAACACTCATGCACGCATACATCACCTCACGGCTGGACTACGGAAATTCTCTCCTAGTCGGCCTCCCCAGTTCCTCCATTCACAGGCTGCAGGTCATCCAAAACTCTGCAGCCCGTGTACTATCCCGCACCCGCCTCCGCGACCACATAACCCCCACCCTCGCCCGTCTCCACTGGCTCCCCATCCTCCAGAGGATCGAGTTTAAGATCCTCGTCCTCACCTACAAGGCCTTACACGGCCTTGCCCCATCCTACCTAACCGATCTACTCTACCCCTACACGCCCACCCGGACCCTCCGTTCAACAGGACTTGGCCTGCTCCAAGCCCCCCGCCCGAACCGCCCCACCATCAGAGGCCAGGCCTTCAGTTTCTCCGCTCCCACCTTATGGAATGCCATCCCTCAATCCCTCCGTTTCGCCTCTTCCCTTTCCTCTTTCAAGGCCGGTCTGAAGACTTTCCTCTTCGATCGTGCCTTCTGTTCCACCCCGAACTCTTTTACCTCCCCTTCGTGTTTCACCCCTTCCCAAACACTCCCCTCCCAGCTCGGGTCACACGCCTCCTGTTCAGCGCCTTGGGACGTCCTCCCGACGTGAAAGGCTCTCTATAAATGTAAATTGTTGTTGTTGTTGTTAAGGCCCTATAACAAATGCAAGATTATTATTATTATTTGACATAGCGTCTTAACACGTCGTTGAAACATCTCAAAGTGCTTCACAGAATTCAACAATAAATTACATGAGTATGGCGCCTTTCATGATATATCATCGGCGAAACATGGCAGACAATTGAGCACAGCAGTGTTCCACAAAGAGCCATGGATTGAGTGACTACATTTTGCAAATATTATTGTTATCCTCAGCTCGGGTCCAAATCCCTGACTGTCCAGTGCTTTGGGAGACATCCCACGGGTGTGAGAGGTGCTGTACAAGTGTAAGTTATTTTTGTTGTTGTTGGAGCAGCTTGTCGCATTAACAGCTGCATTTTTGATTGGTGTGCATTTTGGAATTTTATTGTCTTTGCTCAGTTTATTGCTGGACACAAAAGACAGGAGCGATTTAGCCCGAATTACACAACGCTTCATCTAGTGACTAGAAATCAAGGCATGTACGGTCATCCTGGAGGCAGGGAGAGGAAGGTGGTGTGTGTGCGTGAAGAGGGAGTATGATGTGTGTGTGAAGAGGGAGTATGATGTGTGTGACAGTGAGCAGGGCAGTGATGCTTGCACAGCTAAGCGCTCCAAGACACGATGCTGCCTTTTTCTGGTCAACCGGTTGAAACCCATCACCGTTGCTTAAGAATATCCAAACCAAGCTGAGAATTCCGTGCATCCCAGCTACACATGGAAATCCCAGAGATAGATTGTTGGGATGGAATATGCACTCTCTCCCTGCATGCACGGATCCTGCTTACGTCGTCCGCACTTTCAAGGCCATTCGCTGCCTTTCCCCTTTCCTATCTCTACGACCTGCTGACTCCCTATGAACCTGCCCGCCCCCTCCGTTCAGCGAGCTCCGGTCTGCTCCACATACCCCACCCGACCCGACCTACCATCGGTGGACGCACTTTCAGCCTCTGTGCCCCTACACTCTGGAACTCCATTGCCAGTCCCTTCACCTCGCTTCCTCCCTCGCCTCCTTCAAGGCTGGTCTCAAGACCCCCCTCTTCGATCATGCCTTCTGCCGCCCTCCCACCTCTCTCCCTCCTCTCCCCCCTACCCTGCCCCTCCCCCTTGCTTAGGCCCCGGCCTGATTGTTCAACACCTTGAGTTGTCCTCCTGATGTGAAAGGCGCTCTAAAAATGTAATTTTCTTGTTGTTGTTATTATCTAATGCCAGAAAGTATTACAACAACAACAACTTCAATTTATATAGCGCCCTCCACGCTGGACGGCGTCTCAGAGCGCTTCACAGTAGCGGATCCCAGTAGCGTGCCTATATTAGGCACAGGTTGGCAGGAGCCAAGGCTTGGGGACCTAGAGTGTGTGTTACAGTAACTAAAACAGTATACTGTACAGTTAAATGTTCAAGAACTTGCTCCCAGGCACGTGTAACTCTATGACCCACTTGCCAATGTGTATTTCTTGCAGATTTTGGTGCTCGCAATCATATTCAACTGAAATCATTTTGATATTTTATTATTTGTTGGATTACACCTTGGAATCAGCCAGTCACATGCAAGTAGCATACCCCCAGCAGTGCATTGGAGCCCCAACATAGATACTAATCATTGATCTTTTGGTTTTTTGAGACTGTTTTATGAGTTTTGTGTGACATGTGGGTGCAATTTTATTTATTTTATTTTCACTTCGTTGGCATTAAGGTTCTCTGCTCCTTGTATGGTCTCCTTTTGTTGGGTGCCTTCAGTCACTTAGTTTCTTATCACTGGAATCCCCTGCCTCTAACCTTAAACTATCATTAAATCCTTACTTCAGACTTACCTCCACAATCACACCTGTGTTCATCTCCGCCTCCCTCCACCCCCCAACTCGCTGTTCTCAGAAATGCTCTCCTGCGTGAAGGACTCTATTTATATGCAATTTATTTGTGTTGTTGTTAAATTGTGCTACATTTTTTTCCCAGAACATTCCACAGAAATTTAGTTAGAACCATACCCACATAACATAACAATGGTTAGAGCACTCGCCTTACAAGAGTGTGACTTGTGTTCGAATCCAGACAGGTCAGGGCAAAAGCTTAGGCAAATTTCCTTACTCCACGTGCCTAATAATAATCCCTCCAAAATTTTTTTTTTTAATTGGTCATTTCAATCCACGACTGTTTGTGGGATAATGCTGTGCGCAATTGGCTGCCACATTTCGCCCACAAGTATACAGTCAATTCACTTTATAGTATATTCTGTGAAGCGCTTTGAGACATCTAGAAGATGTGAACATCGCTATATCAAATGCAATGATTATTCTTATAATAAGATCTATAAAAATATACAATACAGGAGACAATAGAGGTTTACATTTATAATGTGCCTTTCATATCTCTTTCTGTCCATTGTGTCTGCATTGAATCTCTTAACAAGCAACACACAGCACAATATAACAAGAAAGGTTAGTTACCAAACATGGGTAATTGCAGGAAATCTTTAAGAAGAGCCTTTACCCATTGTTTAAAGAAGTTGAGAACCATCAAAGCACATTAGAAAGGAGATAAAAACAGTAGTTTTAAAACTTCATCCGGTGTAGACTGTCTTAATCCCAGTCCTTCATTCTGAATCCTGTACGGGCAATTCTTCAAAGTAAGCTACAGCGTATTCGCCCCTGGGAACATATTTGATGCTCTCGACTTCACCACCGTGGTTGCTGGGTTTCTGGAAATGGATCTCAAGCTTGTCTTGCAACTCCTCTTGGTCCATATCACTTCTGATATCCGACAGCAGCACGGTTTGTCTGGAGATGCCATTGAAGGTCTGTAGAACAATACAGGGTAGGGGACTGTGAGCGTGATGGGTTTAGGAGGCCACACTTCAAACACTGCTGACGCTCGGAGGATACATCTTTATATTTATCATATAAGTGTCGTTAATGTGTGAGATTGTGGTTTGACTCTGTCATTTAACACAAGCAGCCCCCACCTCCTAACCCCCACAACTCCCAAATACCCACTCTCCATTCCCATCCTCCCTTTCCCCTCCCACTCACAAACCGCTATCTCCCCTCCCTCCCTCCCTCCAACATCCCAAATAAGTATTGACCTATTTTTCCGTTTGTTAACGCCACTCGGGAACAAAGAGTGAGACTCAATAGAAAATCTACTCCCTCTGCCATGATCTGCCTTTCCTGCACAGTTGCTTTGTTGTGAAGTTCCATTGACTTTTAACTCATTCAATTCCTCCCCGAGAAGGAAGGAATTACTCAACCACACCAAACTTCACTCTCCGATTACCCCAGTACTCCCCAAACTCCACTGGCTCCCTGTCACAGGGTGGATTGACTTCAAGATCCTCACTCTTGTGTTTAAATCCCTTCACTCCTTAGCAAACCTCCTATTTCTCTAACCATCTCTCTCCTCACAGCAGTACCCACTGCCCCCACTCTACTGGGTCCGACTTCCTCCTTGTCCCTCGAATCCACCACTCCTCCATCGGCAGCCACTATCTCTGAAACTGCGAAACTCCCTCCCCAAATCCCTCCACCTCTGAGACGCCTCCCAGTGGAGGGCACCATATAAATGCAAATTGTTGTTAGTGGTGGTGGTACCAACCGAACCAGGCTGACAATGCAATGTGCAAAGCGTGTCTGCACTGGCGTTCACACCTTTCGGTGAAACAATTTGATCCATCAGTCCCAAACATAGCTCACTTACCTGAAATTTCTCCAAATGATAGGTCATAAAGGGCTGAACCTTAACCATAAAGGTTTTGTCCTCGATGGTCAGCGGGTATTCTTGCATCTCTGCAACACGTTGTGCCACTGGAAGATAAACACGGAACGAGAAGAATTAATAACACAATAAGAATCCTCATGCTCAACATACCTACCATCCCTCAGATGAGACTTTAAACCAGAGTCCTGTCTGCCTGCTCAGGTGGACACTAACAAAAAGAGAAGAAAATTTCTCTCTTGCGGTGTCCTGGCCAACAATCTCTCAAATAAAATTGGTTACTCACTCACTCCATGGCTGATTGTGGGACATTGCTCTGTGCAATTGTTCTGTCGCGTTTCCCTACAAAATACACAGTCCATTCACTTTACAGCGTATCCTTTGAAGCGCTTTGAGACTTCCTTCCAACGTGATAAGGCACTTTTCCCAAATGCAAGGATTATTATTATTATCACCTTTAACACTGAGAATGTCTCAAAGCACCAGCACAACGTTTCTGTCAAATGTAGTGACTGTGTAATTTGCAAATGAGCATGACAGCCAATTTGCGCACAGCAATGCCCCACAAATAAACAGCCATAAAGGGAATGACTATTTTTTTTCAATCCGGGAATTGGATTAAACACTGGGAGAAACTCCTTCTACTTTTGTCATGAGATCTTTAATGTCCACCTAAACATCGCCAACATTGCAGCTCACCCCAAGTACTGTACTGGCCTGCGAGCTCAAAATCCCTGCCCTCCTGACATGACAGGCGCTATATAAGTGTAATTTTGTAGTTGTTGTTGCTCTTTGAATGGGAAATGTGACCTGTTTCGCTTACCTCCTTTCTCATAGAATGTGATCACTGCTGTTTGAAGCACTACATCATACTCAATGTTCTCAACCTCCCCGCCACCCAAGCTCCCCTTTGAAAAGCTTATGATCAGATTGTCTTCCATCTTCATTGCTATGGAATTTTGTGGAATATCAGAAACCGTGATCTTCTTCCTAGAGATGTCAACACATACCTGAGGGGGAGTTCAGAAAAGAAAAGTTAAAATTTAAGCATAAAATTTGATTCAATTCAATTGATCTTCTTCAAAAAAAGACCTGGAGAGGGTTAGACAAAAGCCACAAACCCGCTTTTTGCAATCGAATAATAACGTTTTCGAATGCAATGTTGGATCCGGTCTCCACCTTGTCCCCAAATAATCCGCTCCACCATCGCCGACCGTGCCTTCAGCCACTATGCCCAAAAACGTTTGAACTCCCTCCCGCAACCCCTTCACCTCACCCTGTCCTTATCCATCTTCAGGTTGTGCCTGAAGACCTTTCTCTTCAACCATGCCTATGGTCACCTTCCCCCTACCCCTGACTCTCCGCCACAGTGGTGACTGTATATTTGTAGGCTAAAGCAGCAGCCAATTTGCACATAGCAACCTCCCACAAACAACCAGGAGTGTGTTAGTTGGGGCATTGTTGGCCAGGATGCCAGGAGAAAGTCCCTTCACTTTTCGAATGTTAGGAAGAGTGGTTGATGCCAGAACACAGGACACATGTTGCATTCAATACATTTACATAATGCCCTTCGCACATAGTAGTCTCGGAGAGCTTAATAGTGGAGGTGCTTGATATGACCATAGGCACAGTCAATGACACATACCTTGAGATGCAATCTGAACATGGGCAAGGAGGGAGCGGGTAGAGGGTTTGAGGCAGAGTTCCAGAGTTTTGGGGCATAGTCGCTGAAAGCATGATTGCTGATGGTGAAACAGAGGGTGTGAGATACTGAGAGACAAATGGAAGGAAGGCCAGAGCCAGCTGAGCGAAAGGGACTGGTAGTGGTGTGGGCTGTAAGCTGTAAACAGGTTGGAGATGTAGGGAGGTGGTAGGGAGGTGGTAGGGAGTGAAATGATTTATAAGTGTGAGGATCTAGAAATTGATTCCTTCTGTAACAGGAGCCAGTGTAGCTTGGCAAGGCCTGGGGCGATGGAGGGAGTAAAGGCAGGTTACATTGTTGATTCTCATGTAAAAGCCCTTTTTCTTTCTCCACAATATTTGATCTCAGTGTGTTTGACAATACTCTGTGATTTCTATTCACTTACGTCAAACTTCATTGCGCTGCTCAGTACAACTGGCTCCACCACTAAGTTTAACTTCCCTGGCTCTAGGTTTATCTGATGCTTGCTGAACTTCAAAATCTTCTCAGCAACTGGAAGTGAAAGAGACAAAATGTAATGATTAATATAATAATCCTGACATTTGGTACAGCACCTTTCACATCAAGAAGACATCCCAGAAGCACTTCATGGGATAAACTCTAAAATGCAGCGACTATGTGTTTTTGGGGAATTATAATAATAATCCTTGATATAGTGGCTTATCACTCGTTTGAGGTGTCTCAAAGCATTTCACAGAATACGCAGTGTGTGTATTTTGTGGGCAAAATGTGGCACACGATTGTGCACAGAGGTGTCCCACAGACAGTTGTGGATCGAGCGAACCAAGTTTTTTCCAATATAAACATGCAATATAAACGAACACTAATGGAAAACAGTTTCTCTCTCAAGCGTTTTATGTGCCAAATGCAGGTCATTTTTATTCTACTTGGGGAGGAACACTTTGAAACATTTCAACGTTGTGATAAGGTACTATAATAATTATAGTAATGCGCATAGCAGTGTCCCACAAACAGTTGTGGATTTAAATGATAAATTTTATTATTGCGTGTTTTTTTTGGAGGGATGATTATAAGGCGTGTGGAGTAAGGAAACTTGCCCAATGTTTTGCCCTGATCTGCCTGGATTCGAACACAGGTCTCACGCTTGTAAGGCAAGTGTTCTAACCACTGAGCTACAGGAGCTCCACCATATACATCAAATGCAAGCAAACGCCACAACATTAACAGTGGGTAACCAGATCGAAATGTGCTGCACTACTCAACTTCTTTAACATTGGTCAAGCATAACATTTCACACTATGAAACTACAACCGCACCTTGTTCTTCGTCGAAGGTGATCAACGCTTGCCCGGGCCGAAGGATCAGTGCAACGTTAGGGACTATCCTGTACCGGCAGCTGATGTTCAAAAACTCTTCGTTCTCTTCCTCAGTGGGAACACTCTCTTCAACCATGGTGAATTTGGTATTCACATCCGGAAAGCTTGCTTTAATCTGTTCATCATGACAAAATGAGGCAGATATAACAAGAGAAAATGACGCAACAACAAAATTACAACTGTACAGTGCCTTCCACGTCGGGAGGACGTCCCAAGGTGCAAGTGGTCGAATGGGTTTGCAACAGCTGTTCTGTGGGGGCTGGATAAATATTTTAAAATATTGAGCTAAAGAGTGAGATGTAATAAATACAATTTTTACATGTAAATTGTGCCTGTCTATGTTGGGAGGACATCTCAAACACTTGATAAATAGATGGAAGGTTGGATGGGTGGATGTCTGGGTGGCCAAGCTGGGCAGGTGGAGGAGTGGGATTTTGGTCACCTATGCAGCCCCCACCCAACCCACCTGCTGAAAAGGGAAGGGTGGGGTTGTAGAAAGATGCCTAAAAGCAAGATCAGAGGTAAGTCTTAAAGTGGGTTTTCAATATGAGGGAAGAGGGTGCGAGTTGGGAGGGGTGACATTCTAAATAGCAGGGCAGAATGGCTTATAGCTCGCCCGGCAATGTTTGGAGCAGGCTGAGCGTGGGAAATGTGAAGAAGGTCTGTTTGTGCTCAGTGAAGGGAGTGGTTGTGTCAGTGGAGTTGCAGGATGTCGTGGAGGTAAGGTTTTTCCCTTAATCCCACTTCTATAACTGTTTGTGGGACACTGCTGTGCGCAATTTGGCTGCCGCGTTTCGCTCACAAATATACAGTCAATTTTCATACTCTTCTTCATCCTGCCCCGAACCCTCCCTACCTAACTGTACAGCGTCTTGGGATGTCCTCTCGACGTGAAAGGCGCGATATAAATGTAAGTATTGATTGATTGCTTGATTGATTGGGTGGGGGTTTGAGGCTATGGAAGGTTTTGGAAGAATGAGAGGGTGAACAATCTTGAATTTGATTCACTGGGGGCAAGCGAACTGGGGGAACGAATCGAGGATAGGGGGAGGGGGTGTTATAGGCTGGCAGAGCCTGGTAGATTAGACAAAATGGGCTGCAGAGTTTGGAAAGCAAGTCAAACTCAGTTCACTGTGTTCTTTGGCAGTGTCAGAACCTACCTTGGCTTGATCCTTTAGAAGGCGACAGATATCTAGCTTTTGCATGAGCTGCTTTTCAAGATCATCCAGTTGCATTTTCAGGTGTACATGATTATCCATCTTTGTTGCCAATTTCGCCTGCAAAGACAAACGCGAAATGAGTGATGGGTGAACCAGCGCAGGAAAAGAAATAGATCAGACCAGAAAGTGCCTTCAGCCACAATGCCGTAAGACTCTGGAACTCCCTCCATCATGATTTTCAGGTCAGGCCTAAAGACTTTTCTTTTGAACCGCACTTTTGGTCACATTTTTCCTCTTCCCCTGGCTCGGCCCTGGGATCTGTTATTATTTTTATTATCATTATCACCCCAAAACTTCTTCAATTCTACCGGCTCCACATCCTTCCAGCAAATCAGTAATAGAAAACAACAGTCAGATGCCTTTAGGAGAGGAGGGGAGGGGAAATTCACTTCACAATATATAAAACGGGTGCGGGGTAAGGAAATTCGCTGAATATTTGTGAATTACTCTATGGCTCTGTAGCTTAGTGATTAGAGCCTTCAGGAGAGGACAGGATAAGAGGGGAGACAAAAGGAGAGGAGTCAAGAGTAGGGGAGAAAAGGGAAGACGAGACGAGACAAGACAAGAGGAGAGGAGGTGAGAGGAGAAGAGAAGAGGGGAGAGGAGAAAGAAGAGAGAAGGGGAGATGATTGAAAAATGATGTTACTTCAAAGGTACTCTTTTGCTTTGCGAGCTCCATTTGCAGCTCCTCATGTTCCTTGTGCACCTTCGAAAGCTGACCCATGACTCTCTTCTTCTTCTCGTCAATATCCAATTTGGCACAAATACAATCTGATTTCTCCTTTTCCACTAAATCCACTTTTTTCTGTTGGAAAAGCGTCACAGACAGGAAAACACATTCAGGTTGAGTAAGCGAATTACTTCACATTAGAATCACTTATCAAACCCCTCCTTTTGGATGTGAGCCAGCAGCACTCTTGCCTCCGAGTCAAAAGGTTGTGGGTTCAAGGCTCATATCAAGTCTTGGAAACCCATAGTCAAGGTTGACACTCAAAATTGTCTGCCTTATTCACCTAAATAATACAGCCGCAGCAGTGTATCCTATGAAGCTCGTTGAGTTGTTCTCCCAACTTGCACAGCCTTGTGTTATTTATCGGTGTATTATTCTTTTGATGGTTCTATGGAAACCTGTGATTTCCCATTTCCAATGGTCTGTCCAGCAACTGGGTCTGTGTCTCCGATTCAGAAAGCTGTCAGTAAATCTTATCTCTTTGTTGAAAACAGATTTGGAACCCGTACTCACACTTTTCAAATCACTTCATACCTATCGCTTCATACCTCCTTACCTATCCGATTTCCTTATCCCCCCACTCCACTACCCGCTGCCTCCGTTCAGCTGGCTCCGGCCTCCTGTTTATCCCTCTTCCCCTCCGTTCTATTATCGGCAGCCGTGCTTTCAGCCACTAAGCCACTAAGCCCAAAACCTCTACCTTGACCCCTCTTTCCCAACCTTCAAATCCCATCTGAAGACCTTGCTTTTTGATCACGTTTTTCAGTCACCTCCCCACTCCCTCTCCCCCTGGCTCTGTGGTCAGACTCGCTACTGTCAAGCACTCCACGACACTAGCCCGTGTAAAGCGTACTATATAAACGCAAGTTGTTGTTGTTGTGGTCTGCTCAAATTACCCACAATGGGTTAAAAGTTGGGGGGTGGGGGGGGGGGGATGAATGGGGTGAAAACTGTGGAGTGTGTTGTGCCAAGTGTCATAGGAGACAACTGACATGCAGTTGCTAAATGCAGTTGAGACTTGTAACTAAAGATTGTTTAGTCAATGTGATGTGATTCCTCCTCCCCACCACCCACACCACTCCGACCCCCCCACCACACACACACACCCTCCCTCCCTCCCTCCCTCCATCCTCCGCACATTTATCTCACGGAGCGCATCTGGTTACTGAGTGCGG
Source organism: Hydrolagus colliei (assembly GCA_035084275.1). NCBI lineage: Eukaryota > Metazoa > Chordata > Chondrichthyes > Chimaeriformes > Chimaeridae > Hydrolagus > Hydrolagus colliei. Next base: position 13,180,556 of record CM068747.1, on the reverse strand, counting down.
TTTCTGGTCATTCTGGATTGCTTTGTTGCCAAAAACAGTCACACTAAATGGCAATAGGATCGTTTCCCTCCTGAACACTAACCTGCCAACCCTCCAACTCTATTCTCACTTGTTGCAGCTGTTCGGGGTCATCTTCACTCAGTATCTGAAAGTCCTGTAGTAATAATAATAGTAATAGCAATAATAATAATAACAATCATAATAATATTATTAATGATAATCGTAATAATAACGGTAATACTAAGATTATTATGATCAATACCAACAATAATGATAATAATAATCACAATAATGATATAAATAATAATCATAATAATCAACATCATGCTTGCATTTGATACAGAGCCTTATCACATTGTCGATGGGACTCAAAGCAACCAGTTATGTACAGAAATGTTCCACAAACAGCCACGAAGTGACTGACTGCAACTTCGCAGTCAATCTAGTGAAGCGCTTAGAGAGGATCTTGGCGCCATGACAAGGTGCTATACCAAATACAAGGATAATTATTGTACGAGTTGTTATTTGAAGAAAGAAGATATAGATTTTGTTTTTAAAAAAAATCTCACGATATAAATAATGTACTTACATTGTTTGGGGAGCTGCTTGGAGAGCAGGTCAACGCGGAGCTCTCCTGAAAAAGGCATGAGCATTGACTTACAACAACAACAACTTGCATTTATGTAGTGCCTCTAAGCAGTGTTGTGTCCCAGAGCGCTTGATAGTGGCGAGGCACAACTTCGAGCCAGGGGAGATGGGGAGTTGACTCTAGACACGGTCAAATAGGAAGATCTTCTGGCGCGACCTGGAAATGGGGATGGAGGAGGCAAGGCAGAGGGATAGAAGAATTCCAGAGTTTCGGGGCATAGTGGGGCGTAATATAATATAATAATCATCCTAAAAAAAATCTCATACTACTAATAATGGCCCCCACCACTTTTTCATTGTCATTCTTGGGGGAAAAAAGGTGTTACACCCAAAGTCCTACTATAGAGTTATTAGAGGCGATCAGAGCATAGCAAGTCACATTCATTTTTAATAACATTTCCATGTCAATGAGAATGACAAAAGTCACAAATGAGTGAAACCGACATAGTCTTGCAATGTGCTCAGATCTCAATAGCTGTGTTCCTTGCCTAGATGGCAATCTATGAACAAGGAAGTGAGTGAACACGAAAACGCTTGCAACAGAAAGTAATTTAGCAGGCGGAAAACAAGTCCTGCCGAAGTGTGTATGTAAGTAATAAGACCTGGAATATCACACAAGTTGAATCAAGTTTAGTTACTTGCCTCTACAGTCTTACAAAACAAGCTTACAGTGAGATAGATCAAGAACTCTTACCTCGTCCTCCATTTCTCCCCGAATTGTTTGTGATTTCACTGTCAGGGTAAAAAACAAGATCCACCCACAATTTGCTTTCAGTTTCCAAAGTGCTTGCTGTTAGGAAATCATCTGACCTGAGTGGAAATGGAAAGATATTTTCTTAAAGGGAGATGGGCAATCCAGGACAAAAAAAAACAGAGTATGGATTCTGTGTGTAATAATGATAATACTAATTATGTCATTGTTTCATTTAAATAATTCATTTGATATAGTGCCTTATTAAGTCACAGAGGCACCTCCTAGCACTTCATAGAATGTATTGTAAAGTGAATTGACTGTGTATTCCGTGGGTGATTTTGCACACACTCAACAACTTTCATTATGTTTCTCTCTCCTACCAACTCCCCTAACATTATCAGTGTCAAGTTTATATTTGCACTAACATTTAACATCAGTATAAGTTAGGCGAGTTTCCTTACTCCACATGCCTGTTTAGGAGTAAGCAGGAGCCCGGTTGTTAGTCGATTAGCAGATTGCTTTCTGGGGGTAACAATCCCTTTAAAAATAATAAATATGATAATATTGTGGTCACTCAATCCACGACTGTTAGTGGGATATTGGTGTGCGCAATTGGCTGCCAGGTTCCGCCCACAAAATATACAGCCAATTCACTTTATATTCTGTGAAGTGCTTTGAGACATCTTGATAAGTTGAATGTCAACAAGACCGAGGCTTGGCTCCTGTCAACGCCCCCTGACAACATCACCCATCATAATAATAATAATCACCCTTCATAGATATGCTCTACAATTCACGGATCCAATACAGAACCTTAGTGTCCTGTTCGACCCTCAACTGTCCTTCATAGCCCACAAGTGTGCCATGACCAGCTCTGCCTTTCGCCCACCTCTGCAACATTGTCCGACTCCGTCACTGTCTCACACCATAGGCCACCGAGATCCTCATGTTCATCACATTCAGGCTTAACTACTCAAACTCCCTGCTTGTTAGCTTCCCCAACTCCTCCCTCCACAGGCTGCTGATCATCCAGAACACTGCAGCCCATGTCTTGTCCCACACTGGGCCCCATGACCCTATCACCCCCCATCCTCGCCTGACTCTACTGGCTCCCCATCACTCGGTGGATACAGCTGAAGATCCTGGTCCTCACCTCCAAAGACCTCCACAGCCTTGGTCTTCCCTACCTCTGTAACCTTTTAATCCATTACCAACCTGCCCACTCCCTCCTCTCAGCGGGCTCCAGCCTGCTTCTTATCCCCCACCTTGCCCAGCCCACCATTGGGGGCATTCAGCCTCTCTGCCCCCACCCTTTGGAACTCCACACGCAGTCTGTCTGCCTTGATCCCTCCCTTGCTTCCTTTAAGACCCATCTCAAGACCCTCCTCATCGACCAAGCTTTTGGTCACCCTCCTACACCTACTCTCCCCGCAACTCACAATTGGGTGGTGGGATTGGGGGAAACATAGTTCTGCCCCATCCAATATTTTCTTCAGTGGGGGTGGGGTCTAGCCTTCTTGCCCTTACCCCTTCCCAACACAACTCCAAAATACACAGTAACTATACTTGAAAGCAATCACATGCAAAAGAATTTGGAGACAGTTTGGCGTGATTGGCACTGTATCAAATGCAAAAAATATCTTGGATCTAAATAAATTCGTAAAGTCAGAATTAAGCTGCTAAAGTTGATAATATTTCACCCACAAAATATGGAGTTAAGTCACTTTACAATATTTTCTGTGAAGTGCTTTGAGATGTCTCATTGACGTGATCAGGCTGTATATATAATGCAAGAATTATTATATATTATAATATTTTACATTATTTTGTAATAGTGTTGTAAATGCATTGCATATCTCTACCATATGCACTGCACCCCCACCTTCCCCTCCACCACCCCCCCACCCATGCTTTCAACTTTCAGTTTCAGTTAAGTTGTACTTATTTGTATGACAAAGTTTCTTTTAATTGACTGCCAGTGGCTTTTAAATTTTTAACTAATCTTTATCAGGCAACGCCAAAAGAAATTGCAACTAATTGTTCAGAGGAACATGGTTATTTGAACCTTGACTAAAGCCTGGAGACTTATCCCTTCCTAATTAAGTGGAGGAAGGATGTGGGGAGAAATAGGAAGTTTTCTGTGCCTGTGGTTGGTTTGCCTGCAGATCTGGATATGGACATGCTACAGAATCTAACTTCCACTTATTTCCAAAGTCAAAAAAAGGCTGGAGAGGAGGCATGTGAGATCAAAGCACATGGAGACTCTGGGAAAGAGGAAGAAGGTAAGAATTCACAGCGCTCTGCAGAGTCTTGGCTTCACACAGCAATACAATGCTTTTTTTTAACCTGATGAAATAATAATAATTCTTGCATTTAATGCAGCACTTTTCACATCTTCTAGACATCTCAAAGCGCTTCACAGAATACACTGTAAAGTGAATTTACTCTTTTTATGGGTAAAACACAGCAGCCAATTGTGCATAGCAGTGTCCCACAAATAGTTGTGGATTGAGTGACCAAATTTGTTTTTTAGAGGGATTATTATTAAGCGTAAGGAAACTTATCCACGGTTTCGCCCTGCTGGGAATTGGACCCAGGACTCTCGCTTGCTAGGTGAGTGCTCTAACCAACGAGCTATAGGACACAAATATGATTATGCCGATACTGCATTCAAAATTATTGACTGGATGGAAAATAATATGTATGGAAAATGAAAAGGATCTGGGAGGTGCAGGGTCCTGAGACAATAAATTAAAACTCTCGCAACAATGGTCTGTGGCAATGAGTAAAGTAAACCAGATGTCGGGATGTATCAAATAGGAAGCCAAAACAGTGGGACAATCCCGTCTCTGTATAAATCATAGGGGTCTGAGTGTCCAGTGCATTGGGATGGCCTTCTGATGTGAAATGTGCTTTACAAATGTAATGTTGTTGTTGTGAGAATGTACACAGAGTACTGTGTTCAGTTTTGGTTACTGCGGTTCAAAAAGGAATATGAGAGAAATTGAGCGGATACAGAGCAGGGCAACCAGAATGATTGAGAAAATGGAGGGACTGATGGGAAGATAGAGAGGTGATATGATTGCCGTCTTCAAGATTCTAAAGGGGCAAGACAATGTAGATCATGACATGTTATTTGGGATCTTCGATCCCGAGAGTTCAAAATACTGACCCAACAATCCTTAATAAAGGTACGGTTTTTAATATATAAACCCACACAGTGTGAAAGACAGACTAGTTATAATTTACAGAAATATACTACCGGGTTAAAACAGGAATCAGCTGGTCGGTTGGTCTCAAGATGGTGTTCTAATCTCTGCTGCTATACTCACATCCCATCTGGTCTGGTCCTGCAGGTTTAACTTTCCTTTAGACTTCTCCCCTAGATATACAGAGAAGTCCTCTTGCTCTTTGACCTGTCCTGATCTTGCCTTATCTCTCGTATTCTAACGTCTTCTTTGTCCTGTCTAACGATATTGATGGGAGTTGAGAGGAATGCAATCATAGCATCTAAGAGAGAAGAGCGCTTTGTTTATGCTAACCTCCTCAGACATCCTTCCTGCCTGATATTAAAACTAGGGATCCCATCTGTCTGTTTTTCCCCTTTGTCCGGTCTAACCTGGGGTAGGAGGGAGGTCTGATCACATTCCTCTGCCATCCTCGAGAGTGCTGTTAGTTTACCCTGGAAGACGTTAGACACACATTCTTGACCAGATGGCCCTTACCTCATACCTCTCAGATCAAGGGTCAATCTGGTACTCTCCAGTTTATGGTGCCCATACGTTTTAACCATATTCAACTAATTGGATTAACGTTTATCCATCAGTTTCCAACAAACTAGTCCACAGTAATAAAACCAGGTGGACACGGCCTGCAATTGAAGGGGTTAAATTCAGAACAAATTTATGAAAAACACTATTTCAGTGAGTGCATAATGAACCTGTGGAACAGGCTCCCTAGGGAGATGCTTGAAGCAGAAAGTGTTGGTTCTTTCAAACACAGATTAGATAGTTTTCTTTTGGGAAATACCATTGTGGATATAATATATAGACAGTTTGGAACATATGTGCATATGAACACCAGTATTATAAAACTGGCATAAACATCAAGCGGGGCATCAAGAAACAACATTATAATAATCTGGGATTCACATGTACATATTACCTCCCCCCTTTTCCCGATTCCCCCCCACCCCCACTAAAACTCCCTATTTTACCACAACATAAAGTGCTCCGAGATATCCTACATGAATGGCGCGATGTAAATGCAAGTTTCTCTTAAATCAAATGCAAGGAATATTATTATTTTCTAACATTCCCTTGATTTCCAATTTGCCTTGTTCCGCAAAGCATTGTTTCAGAGTGACTGCTTTGTCTTCTCTGCAGAGTCTGTGCCTGCAAACTCGCTGCTTCCGACAGTACAAATAGCTGGAGTAACAGTGATGCTGAAGAAAGGGGACATCACTGAAGAAAATGTGGATGTCATAGTGAACTCTACCAACAAGACCTTGGACTTCAATTCCGGTAGGTTTTCAGAAATGCTGTCTGCAATCTGAACTTTAAATTCTATTATTAATTAAATTCAATTACCCTATGTCTGCATTCCGGATGATTTCTGCGTAACAACATATTAGATTTTCAATGTCTTTCACGTCCCAAGGCGCTCAACAGTGAAGGTTCCGAGCTGATGGTTGGGATCAGGAGGTGTAGATGATGGGGCAAGTAGGGTTAAAAGGGTGACCAAAGGCACTGTCGAAGAGAAGGCTCTTGAGATGGGTCTTGAAGGAGGCAAGGGAGCGGGCAAGGTGAAGGGAATGTGGGATGGAGTTCCAGAGAGTGGAGGCAGAGAGCCTGAAGGCCCACCCACGAATGATGGTGTGGCAAGGAGGGGGTGCGTAAGGCAGGCTGGAGGCCGCTAATTGGAGAAGCGGGCAAAAAAAAGACCGACACTGCGCTTTGCAATGAATCCTTTGAAATTATTTGAGATGTTTTGAAGACATGTACAGGTATCTATATCAAATGCAAGGATTATTATATTATAGCACGTTCTTACATAATGCCTCTCAAGTTGTACAATACCTAGATGTGCTTAACGTCACCCACTAACTGGAATTCTGTTCTCACCGACTCATGGGAAATACAGCTTCTTACGTGTACCTTTTCCCTTTCCTTTTGCAGGTGTGTCTGGGGCGATACTGGAAGCTGCAGGAAATTCTGTTAAGGATGAATGCAAGACATTTGGTGCGGCTCCTCACAACCCTCTCTGGGTTATTTGATGTGAAACTGGATCTTCCTCAATTGAATGATGGTGTTAATTACTAGTTATTAAAACCTCCAATATACAGTACGGTAAATGCAGGTTTGTTTTCAATGGGGAGCATTCAAAACAGCAACACACAGGATGGTGTGAAGAGCCAGGGATTGGGTTTTTATTTGCTGGCATACTGTGGAAGGGTGCAGATAATTCCCAGCATGAATACCACAGGGGAAATGGGTTGCAGTAGATAGCTATGAGGAGGGGAAAGCTAGCAAGAACATGAATGAGCAGGGAAATTTGATGTTGGGAGATAGTGCTGGGGGAGGGAGGGAGAGAGAGAGGGGATGGAGGGAGAGAGGGGATGGAGGGAGATAGCAGCATCATGAAGACAATAGTGAAAAACCACAGAAATAGTAATTCTAATAATAAGCTTTGCATTTGAATATAGCTCCTTACCACATCGACGACACTTTCCAAAGTGCTGCAGACCATATATCTTGAACAACAGTAACAAAATACATTTGTAGAGCACCTTTCACATCAGGAGCTCATCCCAAGGTGGCAGAGGTCAGGACCTGGGAATGGGGGATGGGGAGCAGGGTTGGGATGATGAAGGACAGAGACATAGAAGGATGGCTGTAGGCATGGTCAAAAAGGAGTGTCTTGAGACCAGCCATGAAGGAGGCAAGTGTGGGAGCAAAGCAAAGGGACTATGGGAGGGAATTTCAGAGCGTGGGTCAGAGAAGCTGAAAGCCCGGCCGCCAATGGTAGGGCTGGCCAGGTGAGAGACGTGGAGCAGGCCGGAGCCCTGCTGAAAGGAGGGAGCAGGCAGGTTGTTAGGGGGTCAGCAAGTCAGAGAGGTAGGAGGGGGCAAGGCCTTGGAGGGCCTTGAAGGTGAGGACGAGGATCTTGAATTACATCCTCTGAGAGATAGGGACCCAGTGGAGCCAGGCAAGTGTGGGAGTGATGGGGTCGCAGATCCTGGTGCGGAAGAGGAAACAAACTGCAGATTTTTGGATGATCTGCAGCTTGTGGAGGGAAGAGTTAGGGAGGCTGACAAGGAGGAAGTTGCTGTAGTCAAGCCTTGAGGTGACAAAGATGTGTAAGGGTTTCAGTGGCCTGAGGGGTGAGATAGCAGTGTAGATGGCCGATTTTGCGGAGGTAGTGGAAGGCAGTGCTGGTCATGGTGTGGATATTGGGGAGAAAGGACAATTCAATCGAAATGACTGAATATTTTGTGAGCACAGTCATAAATTGAAGTGACCAATTGTTTTTGTGAAGGAATTATTACCCCCAGAAAAGCGATCCGTCAATCAACTAACAACATGGAGAACAAGCACCAACATGGACACAATGGGTGACAATTAATACATCACAAATACATATGCATTATGTGCCTATTTTTATTTGCATGGTTTGTCTACTAAGACCCTATTTTTAACAGCATCATGAACCAAGTCTCCTCAGGCAAACACTTCATCCATTTGTTTCCAGGTTCCCAGCCAGATTATGGTGTTGTGGTCACTGGAGGTGGGCAGCTGCAGTGCTTATATATTGTGCACATTGTTGGGCCTACGGCAGCAGCTCTCATTACAGCAGCAGTAGAAAAGACTCTCGGGATATGTGACCAGTTGAAGATTGCGACTGTTGCATTCCCTGCCATAGGAACAGGTAAAACCTCCTGTTATAACCAGATCTGTTCACTGACTCACTCACTGGGCGAGTTGTCAATTGGAGGGTATAGATTTGAGGGAATTACCATGAGGGTTGTTAGGATGTTAAGAAGTGGGAAGCCCTAGAAATAATGATGATAAACCTGGCATTTGATGCAGAGCCTCTCATGTCGGGATGATGTCTGAAAGCGCTTCACACAATATACTATTAAGTATAGGGAGTAGGGACTGTGTACTTTGTAGGCAAATTCAGTGACCAATTTGTGCCCCACAACAACAATAAAATTACATTTGTATAGCTCCTTTCACTTCGTGAGATCATCCCAAGGCACTGGATGTATTTCAGACTCGAGCTGGGGGTAGGGATTGGGGAGGGTGGAGGATAGGGGTGGAAAGAGGTTGATCGAAAGCACGGTCAAAAAGGTGAGCCTTTTGGTGGGTCTTGAAGGTGACAAGGGTTGAAGAAAGATGAAATTCCAGAGGGTGAGGCCAGAATGGCTGAATGATATTTCATGGCTGTATGCCTACCAATGATGGGGCGGGCGAGGCAGGGGACATGAAACAGGCCAGAGCCCGCTAAGTGCAGGGAACGTGCAGGTTGGTAAGTGATTAGGATGTTACAGAGGTAGGGGGAGCAAAACCACAGCGGGCTTTGAAGGTGAGGACCAGGATCTTGAACTGCATGAGTTGGGCGAGAGTGCGGGAGAGGATACGGGCTACAGAGTTCTGAATGATCTGCAGCCTGTGGGGGGAGCCATAAGTGAGGCAGAATCCATATTAGCTTTTAAAGGGAAATAAATACACATCTGAAAATTAGAATTAGCGAATGGTATGAACGGAAAAGGCAGGAGAGTGGCTCTTTCTGAGTCAGCACAGACCCGATGGGATGAGCAGCCTCTCTCTGTGCTGTAAATGTCTATTGTTCTACAGTTCATTGAATTTCATTGAGTGATCAGCTGCTCACTTACATTAATTGGCCTTGGATTTTATTTAGGTAATGTTGGGATTGATCCCCGAGTCGCCGTCAGCGCAATCTTCGATGGAATGGACAATTACCTCCTGACGAACACAGCTTCATACCTGAAAATCATTACCATTGTCGCATTTGATGCAACTGTTCACGATTGTTTTGCTGAGTTTTTTGCTGAAAGGCAGCAAATGTCTAGTGGAGCCACTTGGGTAATCTTCATTATAATAACCCTCTCATTTAATGCAGCGCCTATCATGTCAAAATATCACAAGGTAATTGTTGTCACGCGCAGTGACTGTTTATTTGCAGTCAAATGCAGCAGCTAATTTGTGCACACAGGGTTCCACAAGCAGCCAGCCCAGTCATGAAGTGAATAACCAATTTATCAGGAAGATATTTGGTCGCTGGGCCCCTTCGGGGGAAATGCCTTCTCCAAATTGTGTTAAGAAATCTTTAATCTCCCACCTAAGAAGGCAGACTAACTCAGATTAACATCTCCTCTACGTAAAATGTCTCTGCCAATTCAGAGCTATCCTTCATGCTGCAGTTGAACAGCCGCCTCGACGGTGATACATAGAATCCTCACAGTCACACACCTGGAAGCAGCCTCCATTCTAATTATTTTTTAATATAAGTTGATTTTCGCTAGCCATTTGAGATGTGTTGGATGAAATACATTTCACAATGACGGACGCTCCAATCAAAGCGACCTCAGTCTCAACAGTACTGACAGAATGTTCAATGATTGTTCTGTTCAATAATTCTACTACAATAATAATAGTAATCCATACGTTTGATACAGTGCCGTATCACATCTTCTAGATGTCTCAAAGTGATTCACAGATTATACTGTAAGGTGAATTGACTATATTTGCAGTCGAAACGCAGCAGCCAATTGCGCAGAGCAGTATCCCACAAACAGTCGTAGATTGAAATGACCCATTTTTTTTTCGAGGGATTATTATCAGGCATGTGGAGTAAGGAAATTTTCCCAAGATTTCGCCCTGCCTGGATTCGAAACCAGGTCTCTTGCTTGAAAGGCGGGTGCTCTGACTACTGCACTTTGTGACTCAAATTAATAATTATTTGATAGAATGCATTTGTAGAAATTGAATGGACACCTTGGTCTGAGACCCAATGCAGGCTCAATGGGCCGAATGGCGCTGTAAATTTCTATGTTTCTATGATTCCATGCCTTCCAAGTCACAACGATACCTCAAAGCGCTTTGTGGTATTTACTGTAGTGATCGTGAATAAATTGTAACTAAGCTTTTGTGCTTTTCCAGGGAACAACATCGAGCGCCGCCTCATGTAAGTTCTCCTCCCAGCCGCTGTCTCAGTGTAAGCAACGTTCTCGTGTGTGTATTTTGAGGGTAGGGGTGGGGAGTAGTAGGGTTTTGAGGGCACCACTGATGTCAAGCAATGTGGTCTTTGTTGGTTAAACTCCAGCAGTATCCCAACACTGATAAAGTGAGTTATGGGTAGTGTTGTAATGATGATGATATCTACGTTTACAAATAAGAATTGTTTCAGAGTGACGGCTTGAATCTCTCTGCAGTGATTGTGCCTGCAATGCCATTCCAGCCAGCAGTGCAAATGCCTAGAATAACGGTGATGCTGAAAAAAGAGGTCACCACTAAAGAAAGCACGGATGCCACAGTGAACACTGCCAATGAGACCTTGGACTTCATTGTCAGTAAGTTTTCAAAATACTGAGTGCAATCTGAACTTTAAATTCTATTAACAAACTGGTTAGAGCACTCGCCTTGCAAGCAAAAGACCTGGGTTCAATTCCAGGCACGTCAGGGAAAAACCTTGGGCAAGTTTTCTTGCTCCACACGCCTAATCCCTCAAAAAAAAAGAATAAAATGGTCATTTCAATCCATGACTGTTTGTGGGACACTGCTGTGCGCAATGACCACCCACAAATGTGCAGTCAATTCACTTTACAATATATTAGGTAACCTAGGGTTAGGGAACCCTAAGGATCCCATAGCACTATTCAAAGAGAATCCCTTCTCCCCAGATAAAATGATTTGTCATGTCACGACCATTTGTGGGACATTGCTGTGCGCATTCAACTAAAAAAAAATAACACTTTCTTATATCATGTCTCTCAAGTAAGACAACACCTAGAGGTGCGTAACTTCACCTGCTTACTGGAAGCCATGAGAAATCAACCTTTTTACCTGTGTTTTTATTTCCCTTCCCTTTACAGGTGTGTCTGGAGCGATGCTGGAAGCTGCAGCAAGTTCTGTTAAGGATGAATGCAAGACATTAGGTGCGGCTCCTCACAATCAAGGGTTTGCTCTCTGGGTTATTTGATGTTATTTGATGTGAAACTAGATCTTCCTCAACAGAATTACTAGCAGAATTACAACTGTCAATTACTAGCTACTATATATAGTGCAGTAAGTGCAGGTTTGATTCCAGTGAAGGAGCAGGCAAAACACAGACAGCAACACAATGATGGTGGGAAGAGCAAGGGTTTAGATAAGGGATTTAAATGTCAGGATGGGAGATAATTCCAGCAAGAATATAATAGGGGAAATAGGTTACAGTAGATAGCTATGGCGAGGGGAAAGCATAGTTAGATTGGACACGGAAATTCTCTCCTAATCGGCCTCCCCAGTTCCTCCATTCATAGGCTGCAGGCCATCCAAAACTCTGCAGCCCGTGTACTATCCCGCACCCGCCTCCGCGACCACATAACCCCCACCCTCGCTCGTCTCCACTGGCTTCCCATCCTCCAGAGGATCGAATTTAAGATCCTCGTCCTCACCTACAAGGCCTTGCACGGCCTTGCCCCATCCTACCTAGCCGATCTACTCTCCCCCTACACGCCCACCCGGACCCTCCGTTCAACAGGACTTGGCCTGCTCCAAGCCCCCCGCCCGAACTGCCCCACCATCGGAGGCCGGGCCTTCAGTTTCTCTGCTCCCACCTTATGGAATGCCATCCCTCAATCCCTCCGTTTCGCCTCTTCCCTTTCCTCTTTCAAGGCCGATTTGAAGACTTTCCTCTTCGATCGTGCCTTTTGTTCCACCCCGAACTCTTTTACCTCCCCTTCGTGTTTCACCCCTTCCCAAACACTCCCCTCCCAGCTCGGGTCACACGCCTCTTGTTTAGCGCCTTGGGACGTCCTCCCGACGTGAAAGGCGCTATATAAATGTAAATTGTTGTTGTTGTTATTGTAAGGAAAGGGCAGGGATTACAATAGATAGAGTTGGGGGGAAGGGGAGAGGTAGTTCCAACACAAACACAAATATAAATCCCAGAACATTTTTCAACAACAATAATAATAATTAGCTATAGTCTGAAATGCACTGCCTGAAAAGACAGAGGAAATAGATTCAATAACAAATTTCAAAGAGGAATTAGATATGGACTTGAGAAAGAGACATTTACAGGGAGAATGGGGAGAGAGTGAACAGGGGAGTGCGACTGATCTGGTATCTCTTCCAATGGGCCTTCATGTGTACTGTAATATTCTATGATATAAATACATAGAATATGTAATCTAGGTATATATAGACATAGAATACACAAGTGGGGAGAGAACAAACACCAACATGTATAGCCCCCACACACATGTATTTCTTTTCTACGGTTAGTTTACAAAGAGCCAGTTTTAACAGTATTGTGAACCAAGCATCATCAGACTAACTGTTCGTCCATTTGTTTCCTAGGTTCCCAGCCAAATGATGGTAGGCGGCTGCAGTACTCAAATACAGCGCACACTGTAAAACGTAAAACTGCGGCTCTCATTACAGCATCAGTAGAAAAGGTTCTCAAAACTTATGACCCGACGACTGTTGCTTTCCCTGTCTTAGGAAGGTAACTCTAAAACTCCGTCCCACAGTCCCTCTGCTTCGCCCCCTCCCCAAGGTGCTTCAAGACCAGTCTTGAAGCACCTTGGGATGTCCTCCCCATGTGAAAGGCACTCTACAAATGTAATTATGTTGTTGTTGTTGTCTCAAGACCCTCCTCTTTGATCGTACCTTTGGTCACCCCACATCTACCTCTACCCTTCACGGCCCCCACCCATCGTCCTGAAGTGCAAGGAGCTCTGTAAATGTAATTTTGCTGTTGATGTTGTTGTACAAATGTCAATAACCGATTTAATCTGGGACAATTTCGACTGGCCATAGGGATTTTGAGCTTTCAGTCTAGGCTGATGAGTGGTTCTGGGGGAAAGCTGCATTGTTTTAGGTCATTTTAAACTGCGCAGGTGGATGTTAAAAATATGATAGCATTTTTCAATAATAATAATAATAATAATAATATTAATCCATGCATTTCGTCAGGAGAAAATCTCAAATTGCTTCACAAGAATTGCTGTGAACCTCCAACCCTGCCAAGCATTTTGAGATGCTATCGTCCTTCAGGGGTGCAATATAAATCCAAGTTATTATCAATGACTACTATGTTGGTGAACATAACAGCAAATTTACACACATCAATGTCTTGCAATCAGCCATGATGTGATTCATTGGTTTTATCTCAATATTATTAATATTATTATTATTATCTAGGGGATTGTTGCACAGGCAAATGGGAAAAATTCTCTTTTATTTTTTGAACAGAGCCATAGGATCTTTAACATCCACCTGGCGATGTGTATATTTTTGACACCCAAAATGAGACCCAGAATATCACACAATCATTAGAAAGTTTAGTTACTTGTCTCTGCAGTGTTAGGAGACAGGCTAGTGGAATTCCTACCTTGATCCCGATCTCTCCCAGGATTGCTTGTGGTTTAACTGTCAGCAACATCTACCCACAATTTACTTTCAGTTTCCAAAGCGCTTGTTTTTAGGAAATCAACTGACATGAGTGGAAATCTAAATATATTTTCTTAAAGGGAAAGGCAATCAGGGAAGAAAAAAACAAAGAATGGATCTTGTGTGTGAGATGTTGGACAATGAAAACAGTTTGATATTTGTAAAGTCTTTTATTTCTTATCCTTGAGAGAGGATCTTCTGTCACAACCATCCCCCATCGTAACACATGAGATTGATTACAGGTCTCAAAAATATAAACATTGCAAATATAATTTGAGATATTACTTAACCTTTAATTACATGATCCTACAATATACACAAACTCCCCTCCAACCCTCCCACACCAACCACCCCCCCCCACACTCCCCACCCCACACCTCCAATATCACTCAAGCCATTTGGGAGGTGGCTGCATATTATAATTGGGACAGTCTTCAACTTTCAGTTTCAGTTCAGTTAATATATTAGGTGTATTTCCTTGACTGCCAGCAGCTTTTCGATTTGGGAGTTTTAACAAATGTTTAAAATCAAACTCCAAACAATATTGTTCTGAGGAACATCACTGTTTGAGGCTGGACTAAACCCTGAAGGCTTTATCCCTCCCTGGTGAAGTGGAAGAGGGAAAAGAGGGAGGAAGAAATAGGGAGAAATGGCAGGATTTCCCATACTTGTGGATGGTTTGCCTGCAGATATGGATTTAGAATCGATAAGGAATAAACTTTCCATCTATTTCCAAAGCAAAAGAAAATCTGGAGGGGGCGAGTGTGAGGTTAAAGCGCATCAGGAGCTCGGGAAAGCCTTGGTGTATTACAAAGAGGAGAAAGGTAAGAATCCACAACGCTCAGGAAGGTCTTGGTTTCGCACAGCAGAACAATCATTTTTTTTATTTTCTCTCTTAGTCGATGAAACATGATTCTGCCAAATCTGTATCGTATAAATATTAATTAATCTTTGCATTTGATATAGTGCTTTCCATATCTTATCAACGTCCCAAAGCGCTTCACAGAATATACTGTAAAGCGAATTGACTGTATATATTTGTGGGCGAATATACTTATATGCGCGAATATACTTATGGCGAACTTATCATGTCATCGAGACATCTCAAATGGCTTCACAGGATGTTTCTGGGGAGGGTAGTGAATGTGTGAGAATTGTTGCCCAAGTTACAGGAAGAAACTCCCTAGTTCTTTTCGAATAGTGTTGTATTGATTCCTCAAAGGATCGTTCACCAGCAAGTTCAAAGGGACGAGCTCCCTTCTCTTTACGAGTCTTTATGTAGATCTTTCAAAAATCTGCAGTTCGTGTCCTCTCCTGCACCAAGCTCCGCGACCCCATCACTCCCACCCAGAGACAGCACCTCTGACCATGCACAATAATAAAACTTGCATTTGATACAGCTCCTTATCACATTGTTGAGTCGCAAAGTGCTTCACTGTACATACTGTAAAGTGATTTATATATTTGTGGGCGAAAGATGGCAGCCAATTGTATACAGCAGTGCCCCACAAAAACAACTAAATTACAGTGTCTTTCACATTGTGAGGACAGGGGGGTGAGGGGGGAGGGGGGAACGACAGGGTTGTGGTAAGGGAGGGCAGAGAGGTACAAAGACACAGTTGAAAAGGAGGGTCTTGAGTCATGCCTTGAAGGAGGCAAGGAGAGAGAGTTCTGGACGAACTGCAGCTTGTCGAGGGCAGAGTTGGGGAGGCCGACAGAAGGGAGTTTCCGTAGTGAGCCTTGAGATGACTATGCCTGTATGAAGGTTAGGGTAGCCTGAGGAGTGAGGCAGCGGTGGAGTCGGGCAATGTTGCAGAGGTGGGGGAAGGCAGAACAGTTCGTGCATTGAGCTGCGCTCCCAGAGTTTGAAGTCCTGACGTGTGGCTCGAACCCATAACTTGGAGGCGAGATTGCTATCGACCGAGCCAGGCTGACAACTCACTGTGACGTCTTGTTCAGATAGGCAGTCAGCTGGTCAGACTTTGCTCTGTGTTTAGATCGTTTCTGTGGGGGGTCATTTCAGTTTGCGAATACCCAAGAAACCTTTTTAACTCGCAAGATTCTCCAAACAGATCTTTGTCCAGTAAGAGAGAGACTTAGGGGTGGAAGAGAAGGCTGGAAATTTGCTCGGACTCGTGCACAAACCAAGTCTCAGCAGCAACATTCAAAGCATGGCAGTCAACACTAATCGTTTACTCTGAGGCCAATTGTAGTGTGACCTTAATCTACCTGAGAGTTGAAAGTTAGGAGATTATTTGATCAGAGATTAATTTACATTATTGTAAAGTTACACTATGTTACAATCGTAAAACACTGGAAAATCGCACTAAGGGCAACTGGAACAGGATGTAATGGGATGGATGGTAGGTGCAGAAGCTTCTGCTTTTTAAAAAAAACTTAAAAGGAACATTATCTTTGCAGTAAAGTTGTTAGCAGCGTGACAATCCATCGCGGTTACGTCCAGAAACAATTTGACAACAAATTGGGCCTACACAGCGTCATTGTTGCCTACCTTAACATCATTCTGTATTACAAGGTTTTCAAATTATTGATTCACTTATTTCCAAATCATCATCTCTTTTGCAATCGAGTAGTAGATTCAAGCATTTTCCTTTTGGAATTCATGTTTATATCCCTGTCTCAGTCGCTGTCTACATCGCTATTTCAAAGAAAAGTTTTCTTCCTGGTTTTTTAAAATAAAAATTCCTTAATTAAATCCAACTACAAAACAAAAATAAAATGATGAAGTATCTCATCTCGCAGATTGGCACAGATTTGCTACAGCGTTTGTTGTGAAAACAAACTTTTTTTTTCATTGACAAAAATAGACAGTCACTACACTTTACAGTAAAATCCCTGTGAAGCATTTTGAGATGTCTCATTGAAGATGGTGTTGCTCTGATATCAAATGCAAGGATTCTTGTTATTTCTTAAAATTCACTTAATTTCTCATTCGCCTTGTTTTGCAAAGTTCCTGGAGACATTTCTGTGAAAGTAACGACTCACTGTTATTGTAATATAATAATAATCCTTGCATTTGATATAGTGCTTTCCACATCTTATCGACGTCCCAAAGCGCTTCACAGAATATACTATAAAGTGAATTGATTGTATATTTGTGGGCGAATCGCGGCAGCCAATTGCGCACAGCAGCGTCCCACAAACAGTCGTGGATTGAAATGACCAATTTTGTTATTGTGGTTTTTTTGGACCGATTATTATTAGAGTAAGGAGTAAGGAAATTTGTCCAAGGTTTCGCCCTAACCTGCCTGGATTCGAACATAGGTCTCCCCACCTTGCAAGACAAGTGCTCTAACCACTAAGCCACAGGAGCTCTATTATGGCAGTATACCTCATTGTATCTATCGTGCATGAAATCTAAGTTTAACTTGGTGATAAAAATGGTAACTGCATAAAAGATATATTAAAGTCCCAGAGGCGCTATTGCAAAAGAGAAGGGAATTTCTCTTGATGCCTCAGCTAACAATCCGCCCGATTAAAATTGGTGATTGCACTTCGTGGCTGCTGGTGGGACTTTTGTACTGTACCCAAAATGGCTGTCGCTTTAGCTTACAAAATACACAGTCACTGGACTTTATGGTTGATCCACCCCAAATCAAAGGCGCTATGCCAAAGATTAAAGTTAATATCTGCATTTGGGCATATCTTTATAACTGTGAGCGATCCTTGTGAAAGGTGACATATAAATGCCATATAACGTATTGTTGTTATTGTTATGAGCATCAGTTACAATATATACCAAAGTGGCTCCATCAATATGGTGGGGAAAATATTGTAAATTTGGGGGGTGGTTGGTGGTCAATCAACTAACTGGTGCTAATGTAGCACCGCCTCAAAACTCCGCTCTCCGATTACCCCAGTCCTTGTCAGACTGCACTGGCTCCCTGTCCCGGAGAGGATCAATTTCAAGATCCTCATGCTTGTATTCAAATCCCTCCACTCCTCTGCATCCCCCTACCTCTCTGACCTCCTCTCCCCTCAAAAAGGTACCCGCTGCCTTTGCTCCACCCAGTCTGGCCTCCTCTTTGTTCCCCGAATCCTCCGCTCCACCATCGGCGGCTGTGCTTTCAGCCACTATACCCAAAGACTCTGGAACTCCCATCCTCATTCCCTACGCCTTACTCCTTCCTTTCCTATTTTCAGGCCTCGGCTGAAGATCTTTCTTTTCGACCGTGCTTTCGGTCACCTTCTTCCCCTTCCCTCTGGCTCGGCTCCCGGATTCATTATTGGGAAGCGCTCTGAGACGCCGTTTGACGTGGAGGTATCTATATAAATCCAAGTTGTTGCTGTTATAATGTGCCAATAATGATTGGTAATCAGTGTAGATACCTTACGGTGATTAACACAATGACTGACGATGACAATGACCCCTTAACCCCATTCGTTACCTTGAAAGAAACAGGAATCAACTACATTGGGGTAAGAACATGAATAATCCTTGCATTTGATATAATGCTTTTCACGTATTCTAGACATCTCAAAGTGCTTCACAGAATATACCGTCAAGTGAATTGACTGTATATTTGTGGGCAAAACGCAGCAACCAATTGCGCACAGCAGTATCCCCACAAACAGTTGTGGATTGAAATCACCAATTTATACCTTTTTTTTTTGACGGATTATTATTAGGAGTGTGGAGTAAGGAAATAAATTATCTGATACCTGTGCCTCTCTGCATGTAGAAATTAGACTGTTGGGCTATAAAACAAGGAACTTTAGTCAACATCAGTAGGATACAGTTCGGACCAGAAGATATGGTGACTGATCATTATATATCTTCGTAAACTTGGTTACCAACATTGCGATATTGGGTTGTCACTTTTTTGCACTGTTAATGATCATCGAACGGTAATAAGGAAACAATTCTTTAACAACCAAATTGTGTGCATTATTTTATCATGAATTAAATAATAAATACAAAGTTTCCTTACACAATGGACATACGGTTGGCAGAGGCCGGCTTTTCGGATTCAACGGTTGAGAATCATGTCAGGAGCAGGAGGGCGAGAGCGGAAAATTAACCTGGAACATGTTCAGAGACTAGTTATGAGTTAATTATCATAAGGTCGCCAAAAACAACAACAAAATGACACTTGTATAATGCCTTTCACGTCAGGAGGATGTTGCAAGGCACTGGACAGACACTGTGCCAAGACTAAAGATAGAACATCACATCGGTTTCATAACAGCGCAATGAATGTTCCCGAGCATTAATTGGTTGAATTTGAAGTATGCTTCACACATAACAATGCCTTCCATTTATATAGTACCTTAATGCAGGGTTGAGTCTGAGAAATACTGAGCACATAATGGAGCACTTATCCTTTTTTCTCCCAAGACACCACCCACCCCCAACGCCCACTACATTTCGTCCCTTTCCCTTCTAGATTTCTTTCCTGTAGATGTTTCTCCCTTTTGGATTACCCCCTACTCCCACCCACCCACCCCCTCTAGACTCCTCCCTCCCACTGGCTCATTTTGTACTGGCCAAGAAGAATGCCGCTCGGTTTAACAAACCTGCTCCACCACCTTTGTTTCAGCTTTGATGGCTTCTCAGTCTTATTTCTCCATTCTTTCACTGCATGTTTAGCTACCAGGCTGACATATGTTTCCGTCTTCTTTTAATTTTTACTTGTTAAATATGATATCTTCAGTCCACTTCCTTTCCAGATATTTGTCAATTGTTTTTACATGTAAAAAACAGAACTAATCAGCACAGTGTTACACAATTACTGTACATAGAATGATGTGGCACGGAAATAGGCCATTTGGCCTAACTGATCGGTGCTGCTGTTTATACTCCACCCAAGCCCCCGTCCCTCCTGTTTGCTCTTCTGGTTCTGTATCAGAGAATAGATCAGCTTCAAGATCCTCACACTGTAAATCCCTTCACTGCCTAGCTCTCCAACCTGCTTACTTCCCACACCACCACCCACCAACTCCGCTTGGCTGGTTCTGACCTACTACTTGTCCCTCATCCCCTCCTCTCCACTATCAGCAGCCGTGCTTTCAACCACTATGCCCCAAAACTTTGAAATGCTCTCCTTCAATCCCTCCGCCTTATCCCATCCTTACAGATAACACTTGAAGACCCTCAGCTTTGACCCTGCTCAGGGTCACCTCCTCCCTCCCTCCAGTTCGGTGTCAGATTCCATCACTGTTAAGCACTCTGAGACGCTATCCTGCATGAAGGATGTTATACAAAGTTGGTTGTCCTTGTATAGCACAGGTGGAAGACTGCATTGTGGGGGTGATGGTGGTAAGGGGTGGGGGAGAGGGAAATCTAGTCTGACCAAATGACTGAATTTATGAATGTTGTCTCGTGTTAACAGTGCGGGAAAACGTTTTGAAGAAGGAATTACACGAAGTGAAACTTTCGGGATCGGAGGTTATTCCATTGCACCTCACGCTGTTTGAGGAAGACAATCCAGTGAAAGATAGAGGGGTCAGCCCCAGGAAGCCAGCAACAGAAACGGACGCCCTTCAGACCAGCGCGCAGAATGCTAACGCTTCCGAGCAGGCAAGTGATTAGATACACCCGATGCACATTTCACAAGATCAAAAGATCAGCTCGGATGAAGAAGGTTCCTCCACCCTGTCCGTCAACAAAAGTACTTCAACCACAGCGGCTGGCAGGAAGTTCCACATTCTCATAAGTTCCTCCAAAACTCCCTTATAGATCTGCTAGTCGCTATCTTATACACAATAAAAAAGCATCAGTATTAACTTGTTGTGGGCAATCACTCTCCAGATAAATCGGTCATTGACTGAGTGGCTGTTTGTGGGATGCTGCCATCTGGAAATTAGCTACAAATTTCACGTACAAGTAAACATTATGTACAATTAAATGATGTTACAGGCATTTCATCAAATGCAAGGGTTATTATTCATTTTACTCAGTAATGTAATGTGTGCTGTGTTGTTTATCTGCTTCCTCTATACAGAGCTCAGCAAAGGAATCGGCTACCCCAGAAGATGATTCAGGTATAAACTTCACGACCACAAACAGAACCATCCATAGACCATTTGATAAAGAAAAAAAATCCTTACATTTGTTACATGTCTGAAGCACTTCAAAGTGTAGTGAAGGCTTGGTTGGTGGACAAAACAAAATCCTGTGGCACTGTTAGAAAAGAGAAGGGAGTTTCTCCCGGTGTCCTAGCCAACCATCCCCCAGATAAAATAGGTCATTCACTTCATAGCTGTTTGCATTGCTGTGAGCAAATTGGCTGCTGTGTTCGCCTACAAATGCACTAATTTACAAACATTATTATTATTAAATACACAGTAACTACACTTCCCAGTAAAAATCATAGGAAGCCCTTTGAGATGTCTCGATGACTTGATGATAATAATATTAATCCTTGCATTTGATATAGTGCCTCATCATGTCTTCGAGACGTCTCAAAACATTTTACAGAATATGCTGTAAAGTGATAAAGTACTATATCAAAAGCAAAGATGATTATTATTATATTTTAATGGAGACACGTAGCATATTAGTTAAGACACTACACTCGCCTCACAAGCAAGAGGATTTGGGCTTGATTTCTGACAAGATTCCTTGCTCCACACTCTTCTGTTTACCTGGCAGTAAGTTGGAACCCAGTTGTTGAATGATTGATGGATCACTTTTGCTGGGTTATAATTCCTTCAAAATTTTTTACAAAAAAATTATAATTTGATCACTCAATTCATGACTGTTTATGGAACTCAATTTGTTGCCACATTTCATCCACAAAATATACCATCAATTCACTTTACATTAGATTGTGTGAAGCGCTTTGAGACATCTCAAAGATGTGATGAGGCGCTGGATCAAATGCCAGGATTATTATTATTGTCATTTACTTGTTAGTTTGTGCTGCAGCTCCTAGTAGACAGGGAAGAAATTATTTTAAATACAGATACTTTTCTCTCTTAGATCAGTCCCCATCTGTATTCATGGCCACCTCTGAGGCTAATATTTCAACAGATGTCATCATGATGTATTTTGAAAACATCGCAGAAGACATAAATGTCTCGGAAAAGGGGAAAAACTCCTGGTTTGTCAGATGTCCTTCCAAAGATGGTAAATGTCTTTATTCAACCTAGTAGTTTGTGGTTCAGATGCAACTATTATCCTTGGGGTCGGAAAGGCGGGGCGGCACATTGACTTGTAATTATAATGCACCCCTCTAGGGAACGGCGATATATCGATATATCGCTAAAACCCGATATGATTTTTATACCGATATGCCGATATAGACATTTTAAAAATATCGATATATCGAAAAGGCGATATATCGAGGTAAAAATTGGGATGCGAGCACAATCAACTAGAAGACCCAGAATGCTCATCTCTATACACAATGCACAGACCAAGGTGCAAAGCCGCCATCTTGTATTCATAGTCCTCGAATACAATATACAGGTATGCAAGGGGTGGGGGGAGAGAGACGGCTGTGGGTGGGGGGGTGAGGGGGAGAGAGACTGCTTGGGGGGTTGAGGGGGAGAGAGAAGGCTGGGGGTGGTGAGGGGGAGAGAGACGGCTGGGGGGAGGGGGAGAGAGACGGCTGGGGGGGGGAGAGGGGGAGATAGACGGCTGGGGGGGGGAGAGGGGGAGAGAGATGGCTGGGGGGGGAGAGGGGGAGAGAGACGGCTGGGGGGGGGAGGAGAGGGGGAGAGACGGCTGGGGGGGGGGAGAGGGGGAGAGAGATGGCTGGGGGGGAGAGGGGGAGAGAGATGGCTGGTGGGGAGAGGGGGAGAGAGATGGCTGGGGGGGAGAGGGGGAGAGAGACGGCTGGGGTGGGGGGTGCGAGAGAGGGACGGCGGGGGGGGGGGGGGGGGGAGAGATGGGGTGGATGTGATAATATACAGATAGATAGAGATGGGGGGGGATGTGAGAGAGGAGAGAGGGAGAGAGACATAGAGACATAGAGAGACACAGACAGAAAAACACAGAGATGGAGAGAGTGAGAGACACAGAGAGAGAAAGATATTTACCTCCTGAGAAGATAGGCCCCGAATGCGCGCGCACCCGGAATGCGCGCGCACTCCGATGTGCGCGCATGCTTAGTACAAAAAAACGGAAAATATTGATATTTCGGTATATCTCGATATGAGCCAACCGATATATCCATATCGGGAAATTCCCATATCGCCGTTCCCTACACCCCTCAGGTACTTAGCATCTTGTAGAGCTACCTCCCCTCGGAGGTAAGAGGGGTGTTCTTGTTGGTGAGCTGACTTCGAGGTGATTTGCTTAGTGATGGGAGGTCAGAATGGCGTCAATCCTCCGCAATGGTATCCGTGGCTAGCTGCTTAGCGAGATGGCTCCACAGTACTCAGGGCCCTGGCAATGAGGTGGAACTTGCAGCAGCAGACTAGTCACTGGTGGCAGGGATTAATTCCACTTTTAATACTGTAACACAAGTGTGTAGGATGATGCATCCAGATAAGTAGCAGGAAGCTTGCTAGACAATGCTTTCAATGGGAAGCTGTGTGTTTTTAGCTGCTGCACTGATGCATACTTTGCAGTCCCTAAGTACTGCAAAGTATGCATCAGTATTCGGTGCACATTGGCTCTTGCCAATGTGCACCGAATACCGTCCAGAGTTACTTGTGTTCCTCAGGGTAAAGGGTAAAGAGAGAAATGCTTAGGTGATGCACAAGTGTGGAACTTTCAGTTGGTTTGGACAATAATGGTGATGGTCTGAGATCTCTGTCTACAGGCCGGGACAAGGTTCTCTTGCGGAAACAGCACAAGATTTTTAACAACATTCTGACAGTGCAAGCCTATGATACAAAGGGAGATCTCCAGACCTTTGTTCTCAAGGGCTTTGATGACTCGACGAAGGTGGACCACATCTCACTGTACGTGGACAACTGCAGCGGCAACACAGAGCACACCATCGAACTCTTGCAGGATGGTGAAACTGTGGTGGTTGTTTTCAAAACAGAAATAGGTCAGTCTTGAGAAGACATCTATCTTGTAAGGGACCTAATCAATCAATCAATCAATCAAAAAAAGTCATACACCTTATAGTGGTGTATGACATTTTAAGAAAGATTAAGTCATCAGATTAAGGAAGCAAACTCACAACTATACTTTCGAGCGTACCAAAAGAACTAAGGCATGAGGATATAGGTCTTACAGTTGCAAAGGCCAATTTCAGGGTCCAAGTGTAATTAACCAGGGTTGCCAGCCAGGGTATTTGAGGACAGGACATTGGGACACATTTATAAAGAAGCAGCTTGATGCTATGGTGGTAGGTTGGGGGAGGGTGCATGTTTGGAGAGATGAGATTAGATGGACCCAAGGGCATTCTTCACCTGAACTGGTCTTGTGATCGAGCCAGTAATATAGCAATTCAAGCTTTTTCTGTTTCTTTATTGGTCACCATATCCAGGTGGATATCCCAACTCACACACTTTGAAATAGTTGAGAAATCACGCCTTTTGACGTATAGATTCCAACCAAGCAGCGTAGAGGTGTAGAGTGGAGTGCAGATTGCATTACGAGGCGTTAACCTGAATGTGATGGGGGCATGAAGAGTTGTGGGTGGGGGGGTGGGGAGGGAAGAGAGGAGTCAATTGATACTGAGTCTTCTCTTCTGTTGCCTTTTCAGACTCTCGTAATTTTGAACTGAATTGTTATCAGAAGTTGTTTTCTTGCAACCGCATCAGTGCTGAACGCCTACAGAGCCCAGACACCGTGTATGTTGAGGGTATTCAATCCTCCCATTCCGATGACTACCTGCACTTGTATTTCTCCAACCCAAAGCACAGTGGAGGTGGAGATATAGCTGAAATGACTGTCAATAGAGAAGAGGGTACAGCTGTTCTCCGGTTTGAGGACCCTAAGGGTAATGTAGAATATTTTTTTTAAACTATCTTTGTGTGGTAAAACTTAATACTTCTAACTGTTAAACTGCTGGTGACTTTGCCATTACCTCTGGAACTCCATGCCTCTGTCCTTCTGCCTGGCTATCTCTTCCCTTCCACCGATCTGTCTTTAAATTGCTTATGAAAAGACTATCTGTTTGGCGCTCACTTACGTTGTTTTGACTGGGTTTAACTTTATTTCCACAGTGGTAAGAAGATTGGTTGACAAAGATTGCAGAGATAGTCAGTTGACTGTCAATCCATATTACCCATCTCTGGGTGCACCTATCTACAGGGGAAATGGTTCGATTCCTTTTACCCAGCTTGAGGAATTCGAGATCGCAGTTAATCCCTGTATGTTACAGTACCTCGAAAAGGGAAAACAATGCTTACAAGAGTTGAACGAAATCGCAAAGTCTGATTATTTCAGTTACGCCTTTCAGAAGAAGTGCCTGGTTTTGAATCCCTCCCTCAAAGACAATACTCTGCTCTACTGCAAGATTGCTAAAAGATGGCGAGAGAACGTGGAAGATAAAGTGGTGAAATTTATCAGTAGGTTTGACATCAAGGAGTACACAGCAGATGCTGAGCTGTGGGACAAGGTGAAGAATAAGTGCAGGGGTCAGAGAACACCATGGATGGACCTCCAATACTCTGAGCCAACCAAGAAGATCATTATTGTCGGAAAACAAGATATTGTTCAGGAAACATGCAAGAAACTCCAGGGCATCTTGAAGAATGCGAAGGAGGAGTTGGAGCAGGAGAGAAACACCATTGAAGAAAAGATTCAATTAGCGAGTGCTGAAGAATTGGCATTTGTGTTCAGTCACATCAAGAACAAGGTTCACGAAGTGGAGTTATCCAGTAGCAAGTCCCCACTGTTCCTGACGGTGAAGGGAGTGAAGGAAAAAGTCAGAATTGCTCTCGACTGCATCAAATCATTTCAGTCCCAGCTACACAAGAAGCCCCTGGGTTTGTCCACAACTCTTGAACACTTTGTACGCACTCTGGACCTGGAGAAAATGGCGCAGATTCACTTTGTTCCTAATAACATCAAAGCCACTTTGGTGTCTCAAGGCACACTTGAGCTCTTAGCCGTTCAGGGGGATGTTCAGAAAGCCCAAGGTAAACTAAAGGAGCTGTTTGGAGATGTAACACTCAGTCTGACACCAGAGCAGATCACAGTCACTGAGAGTGATGACTGGATGGTGTTTCTCGGTAAGCTGGAAGCTGAGGCCACGTCGAGCAGAGAGGGCTGTGAAATGAAAGTGTTGAAGAGCCCAGCCTCGGTACTGCTGGCTGGCTTTGCCAACGTAGTGGCGGATATCGAGAACAAACTGCGCAGTTACCTGGACAAGAAGCAACTGAGCTCACAACTGGTCGCTGCCACTAAGGAACAGATGGATTTTGTGGAGAACTGCCTGGATCTGTCTCAGCTGCTGGACCTCAAGAAAAAAGGGGTCACTCTGCTCCCTGTCAGGACTGTTCCCATGGGACTGAATGTCACGGGGACTTTGGAGAACTTAAACGGGGCTGTATCTGCCATCAAAAAGGAATTGACATCAATTCAGTCCCAAACGTTCAGGTACAACAAACCAGGTGAGGCCTTGGCTCTAAGCAAGCAAAGTGATTCCCTTAAGGTGAAGGCAAGAGGCAACGGGTGTATGTGTGTATTGCTGCTTGATATCATTGACAACTCATCACATCTCAGCAAACACAAGCTGCCCAACGGACTTAGTCTGTCCATCTGGCAGAAGGACATCCTCCAACACAGGGCTGATGCTGTCGTGTGTGAACTGCCTAATTCCTCGGATCCGGTCACCGGGTTTGCGAAAGTGCTCCTCACTGCTGGAGGGGTTGATGTACAACGGACCGTCAATGATATGAAGAGCATAATGGGAACGCTGACCGAAGAGGCAGCACTAGTGGTAAGTTTCCCTGTGGGAAACTTACCCTTTAAAGAGCTGATATTGGCTGTGACACCTGTGATCCCCACGCGGGTGGGGACAGGTACAGGCCTGGTTGTGGGTAACTTACAGCGTTTGGTCCTGAAGTGCCTGGAAACCGCTGAGGTCAACCAATGCCAATCCATCACATTCCCCTTGCTAGGCCAGCCTGGCTCCTCCCTCGACCAGCGTGTGAGGGAGACCCTGAACGCAAT
Organism: Hydrolagus colliei; assembly: GCA_035084275.1. NCBI lineage: Eukaryota > Metazoa > Chordata > Chondrichthyes > Chimaeriformes > Chimaeridae > Hydrolagus > Hydrolagus colliei. The sequence goes on along the minus strand of CM068747.1, from coordinate 13,153,483 downwards.
CCTGGAGAATTGCAAAGAAACCAAAAGCAAGAAGCGGCATCTTCAGGACATCCACTTGGTTGAGAAGGATGGAGCCACAGCCAACAAATTCAAAGAGATGTCTCAAATGATGCTTGCGGTTTCTGTCAACGTAAGTATAGCATTTTGTTATTGTTGGCAGGAATTCACTATTCACATAATCATTTGAATCTTTCAAACACAGATTAAATCTTTTGTTTTTTAGGAAATAACATTTTGGGATCTAGTACATTGGTAGCTTGGGACGTATGTGCAAGCGACCGCCAGGAAGGTAGAAGGCAAACTAGACGGACCGTGGTCTTTTTCCGTCTAGCATTACTTATGTTCTTAGTATCGCAGCTTCACCTAATTCTGTTCAACTAGAATTAACACTGTTGGTTAAATACCAACTGTTACCTCCAAGCCTTGCCTTTTGCTAACCTGCACCTAATACTCTCTGGATTAGGTAAGCAGAGAGCGTCACTCCAAGGAGAGAGTGCATATTCCATTCCAGGCACAGTGAAATTTCGATTTGTGTATGTAGCTTACATACATGAGACTCTCAATAGATTGTTGGAACAGTTTGCAGTTGTTGTTGTTGTATCAATCCATGGGCCCTTTTTGAATAACTGTGGATTGTCCCGTCTTGACATCCTCCGTCCACACTCAGCAACTGGAAATATTAACATATTTTGATTGCTTTCCTTCAGAAGGTTGATGAACGCCTCAAGAGACTCACGCAGATGCAAACAGCATTCATAAAAGGTAATACAGTATTTTGGTGTGTACAGTACTGTGTGCAGATGCAAATATGTACTTATATCAGCTACATGATAATTATTGCAATCCTCCAATCTTCCGTGATTTGCATTCTCCTATTGTTTTGATTTTGCAAAGCTGTTGCGCAATCCACCCAGCTCCCTTCTCAAGCCCCCTAATTAGCAATCAACAATAAGTTGCATTGATATACTGCCCCTCATGCAGAGTAGCTACACCAGAGTACTTGGCAATGGTGAAGCATGATGCCAAGCCATTATTATAATAATATCATATTATTATAATACAGTATATATTATATGAACATAAAAATACTTATTACTAGTGTTTATTAATCACTTCTTGCCTTTCCAATGACACCAATGCCTTTCTTGGAATGAGGTTCTCCATCCTCTGTGTGTATTTGCTTTCTTTGTTTTATGTCTCTGCCCCCCACCCCAACAACAACAAAATTATATTTGTATAGTGCTTTTCATGTCAGGAGGACGTCCCTCAGCGCTGCTTCAGACCCGAGCTGAGGATGGGGGGAGGGGTGAGGGGGAAGAAAGCAGGGGATAAGGATTTGCCGTTGGGTCCATTGAAGAGGAGAGTCTTGACTGAGACTTGAAGGAGGCCGGGGAAGGGATGAGGCAGAGGGACTTCGAGATGGAGTTCCAGAGATTAGGGGCAGAGTGGCTGAAGACTCGCCCACCAATGGTTGGGCAGGTGGGTCGGGGGATGTGGAGCAGGCCAGAGCCTGCTGAGCGGAGGGGGCAGGCAGGTTGGTAAGGGGATAGGAAATTACGGATGTAGGGTGGGGCGAGGTGGTGGAGGGCTATAAATGTGAGGTCCTGATCTCACCTGTTTACCTTTCCTGGTCTCATTTCTCCCATCTCACCTGTTTTAGTTCAAGGTAAGAACAGAGGATTAATATCACTGACCACTGACATGCCCGAGGGACGGCCTCTGATCATATTAGGCTTCAGAGACACAGAGATGTATGGGGTCCAGTGGCTATTATCATGATATTCTGTGCATTCCCCTATTATTGGAGTCCTGTAGTTCAGTGGTTAGAGCCAATTGAGAGACGTAGGTTTGATTCCCATCAGGACAAAACCTTGGGCAAGTTTCTTTACTCCAAATGGCTGATAATAATACTTCAAGAAGAAAAACCAACAATAAATTGGTCACTTCAAAACCTGACTGTTTTTGGAACACTGCCGTGTGCAATTGGCTGCCGTGTTTTGCTCACAAATATACAGTCAATTCACTTTACAGTATACTCTGTGAAGCACTTTGAGACGTCTAGAAGATGTGAAAAGCAAAATATCAAATGCAAGGATTATTAATATTGACCCAATTTGACCACACAAATATTCAACCAGAATTGCAACTGTTATTTTAAGGTTACAAATAAGAATTGTCTCAGATTGACTCCTTCGATCTTTCTGCAGTGGCTGCGCCATCTCTGCCTGCATCGCTGCTGCTCCCCCTGACAGTACAAATAGCTGGAAAAACAGTGATGCTGAAAAAAGGGGACATCACTAAAGAAAGCACGGAAGCCATAGTGAACTCTGCCAACAACAGCTTGGACTTAAATTCCGGTAGGTTTTCAGAAATGCTAACTGCAATCTCGACAGAATTCACAGAAGAATAACAATTGGCTCAGCAAAGCCAACAACAACTTGCATTTATACAGCGTCGCTCATTCAGGATAGTGATCAGGAGCACTTGAAAGTGGCGGAGCATGATGGCAAGCTGGTGCAGGGGTGGGGTGGGGTGGGGTGAGGTGGCAACTGTGGGGGTGATTGTAAACAAATAGGACGGCGGTTTTCAGGCACAATCTGAAAACGAGGAAGGAAGGTGCAAGTCGAAGGAATAGAGGGAGAGTGTTCAGAGTTTGTGGGTATAGTGGCTGAAAGCTTGGCCACCAATGGTGGAACAGAGGGCATGAGGGATAGCGGGAGGCAGAGACAGAATTGAGAGGCAGTGAATCCTGTGAAACTTTTTGATGTATTTCAACGATGTGATAAGGTGCAATATTAAAAGCAAGGATTATTATATTAGAAATTCTTATATAATGTCTTCCAATAAGGTCAATCACTAGAGGTAGAATTATTCAGCACCTTGGGATATTCTCCCAATGTGAAAGATGGTCTACAAATGTAATTTTGCTGTTGTTTTGTAGAGGTGCTTAACTGGAATCCTCACACTGACCCATGGAAAATGCGCCTTCTAACCTGTGCTTTTTTCCCTTCCATTTGTAGGTGTGTCTGGGGCGATACTGAAAGCTGCAGGAAGTTCTGTTGTGGATGAATGCAAGACGTTAGGTGAGGCTCTTCACAACTAAAGGTTTGCGTCTGGTTTAGAGGACATGGGCTACAGAGTTCTGGATGATCTTCAGCTTGTGGAGGGATGAGTTGGGGAGGCTGATAAACAGGGAGTTTGCATAGTCAAGCCCGGATGTGGTGAATGTGAGGCAGTGACGTACGGTGGGTAAAATGACACGGTAGGCACTTCCCTCAGTCCATACTAAAAGCAGCAGCAGAATGCTTTTTCCCAGTCATTTTTTACGCAAATACACATGCACGGAGATGGCATTTCAATGTGATCTGATTGCAATTGATAGAAAGAGGAAAGGCAGCAGTAGCTTGTGCTTATTTCACCCATTACTGAGAAAATGAGAAAGGAACGCGCATGAGCATCGGAACTAAATTCGATTGGATGGGTAAAAAAGGCATGGTGTCTCGCTGCTTTTCTGTGGCTTTTATGGTTGGCAAATAAAATTGCAGTTGAATAATTTTGATAGTTTCTACCAGAAATCATTTGCATTATGTAAAATGCATTGTAAAAATATAAACCATTAAATAATCATATACTGTATAATTTAATGTTTTTATTTTCATAATGTAGGCACTGACTGCCTACCCTGACTGCACATCCCTGAAGCAAAGATGAGAGTCTTGGCGGCCTGTGGTGTTACAGTGACGGCGCAGGGCAATGTTGGGGAGGTGGGGAAAGGCAGAGTGGGTCACGGCATGGATATGGAGGATGAAGGACAGTTGAGGGTTGAACAGGATGAGGTTCCATATTGGCTCCCTCGGGTGTAGAGCACATGCATGCACGATGATGCTGTCAGTGCCGGAGGTATGCAGGGAGTGATGGGAGCCAAACAGGATGGCCTTCATCTTGTTGACATTCAACGGGAGAAAGTGTGCTCTCATTTAGGACTAGATGTCCAACAGGCAATCTGTAAGGACAGCAGTGGTCTGGGAGTCGAGGGTGGAGGTGAAGAGATAGAGTTGGGTTTCATCCGCATACATATTGAAGTTGACTCCAAGTCTATGGATGAAATTGCTAAGAGGGAGCATGTATATATTAAAGAAGTGGGGACAAGGACAGAGCCCTGAGGGCCGCCATATGCGATAGTGTGGGGGCTGGAGGAGAAGTCATCAATGCAGAATATATTAGGGGAGGATCAGGGAGACTGGGTTATGGTAGATATGGGGTTTGAAAACAAGCACCAACATGACCACAATGGGTAATAATTAGTGCATCACAAACCAGACGTCCTCTGATGTGCCTCACACAATCTATATCTGTATATTTTTCTTTGTACGGTTTGTTTACTTAGAGCCTATTAATAGCATTGTGAACCAAGGCTAACTGTTCATCTATTTGTTTCCTAGGTCCCCAGGCAAATGATGGTGTTGTGGTCACTGGAGGTGGGCAGCTGCAGTGCTCACATATTGTGCACATGGTTGGGCCTAAGACAGCAGCTCTCATTACAGCAGCAGTAGAAAAAACTCTCGGGATATGTGACCAGTTGAAGATTGCGACTGTTGCATTCCCTGCCATAGGAACAGGTAAAACCTCCTGTTATAACCAGATCTGGTCACTGACTCACTCACTGGGCAGGTTGGCATCTAGAGGGTGTAGACTTGAGGGAATTACTATGAGGGTTGTTAGGATGTGGGAAGCCCTATATATAATGATGATAATCCTGGCATCTGATACAACACCTTTATGTTGAGAGGACATCTCAAAATACTTCACAAGATGTAACGTACTGTGTTTTTTTTAGGCGAACTCAGAGCCCAATTTATGCTTTAACTGGAGCCATGGGTGAGGCAGAATCCACATTAGCTATAAGAGGGATTCAAATAGACATCTGTAAACTTATTAAAGGGTATCAGTAGAAAAAGCAGGAGAGCGGGGAATAAACTATTAGCTCTTCCAGGGAGCCAGCACAGTGACATGAGCAGCCTCTCTCAGTGCTTTAAATGTCTATTGTTCTACAGTTCATTGAATTTCACTGAACATCAGCTACTCATTTTCACTAACTGGTTTCCGATTTTATTCAGGAAATGCTGGGATTGATTTCCGAGCAGCCATCAGTGCAATCTTCGGTGGAATGGACAATTATTTCCTGAAACACACAGCTTCCAGCTTGAAAACCATTACCATTGTCGCATTTCAAACAGACGTTCATAATTCCTTTGCTACATTTTTTGATGAAAGACAGCAAATGTCAAGTGGAGCCACTGGGGTAATCGTCATAATGATAATCCTCACATTTGATACAGTGCCTATTGTTAGTCAGCCCAGTCATGAAGTGAATGATCCATTTATCTGGAAGATATTTGACCACCAGGACTTTAATGGAAACTCCTTCTCACTTCTGGTTGAGTCAAGAGAAGTTTAGCATAATAATAATAATAATTCTTACATTTGATATAGTGCTTTTCACGTCTTCTAGACGTCTCAAAGCGCTTCACAGAATATACGTAAAAGTGAATTGACTATGTATGTGGGCAAAATGCTGCAGCTAATTGCGCACAGCAGTGTCTCTCAAACAGTCATGGATTGAAATTATCATTTTTTTTTTGAGTGATTATTATTAGGCGTGTGGAGTATGGAAATTTGCCCTAGGTTTTGCCCTGCCTGGAATTGAACCCAGGTCTCTTGCTTGTAAGGCGAGTGCTCCAGCCACTGTGCTACAGGATTCCACATTCTGCATCCCACCTGAACAGGCAAATGGGCCATAAATGTCTCCTCTGGAGCATCTGAAGGACCGCACTAGAGTCTCAGCCTAGACAGTGAGCTCAGAGTCCCACTCTTGGTCTTGAACCCTGAACCGTTTAGCCCAGGAGGCAAGAGTCCAACTAATTAAATCATGTTGATAAATGCAGTCAGTCCTCAAAGTCAAACACCTGGGAGCAGAAAACCCAATTGGCTCATTTCAAACAGGTTTTATAAGTTGATTTTCCCAAGCAGTTTAAATATTAAATACATTTCAGAATGACAGAGCTTCCAAGCAAAGCGCTCTCGGTCCCAGCAGTACTGACAGATTCAACAATAATTGTTCTGCTCAATAATTGAATTATAATAATAATAATTTGATATGATGCCTTTGTAGGATTGAATAACTGAACACCTTGCTCTGGGAGCCAGTGCAGACTCGATGGGCCACTCTTATGTGCTGCAAATTTCCATGCTTCTAAAATTGCATGCCTTCCAAGTCAAAATGACATCTCAAAGCGCTTCACAGGATCGTGTTGTGACTGTGTGTTTATAGGGAACCAAATTATAATCAAGCTTCTTCCCTTTTTAAATTGTTCTTTTCCAGGGAACAGCATCGAGCGCCGCCTCATACACATTGTCCTCGTCATCGTTTCAGTGTAAGCATCGTCTTGTGGTGGTGGGGAATATACTGTAAAGTGAATTGACTGTATTTTGTGGGCGAAACACAGCAGTGTTCCCACAAACAGCCATGGAGTGAGTGACCACATTTAAAAAAAATATTTGGGGGTATTATTACCCCCAGAAAAGTGATCTGTCAATCGACAAACAACCCACTTATTGCTAGGAAAACAGAGTTGTAAGGCAACTTAGGTATTTTACCTTAGATTTCACCCTGCCGGGAATCGAACCAGGGTCCTCTCGCTTGCTTCTTGTGTTCTCACTCCTGCAGATCAAATTGGAAATTGGATTTCTTGGATGATTTGATGCCAAACAGTCACCCAACAAATTGAATCATTAAGGATGCGTCTGCACAGTTTGAAAGGCTATATAATCCACAAGGTGGCAGCAGATTACCAAAGCGAAGAACCTTGATAAAAAGTTCCTCCCAAATGTTTTTCGTTGCTTGAGGCTTCTTTGTAAACTCATGTTTTTGTATTTTGCCCCCATTCCTTTACAAAAAGCCTAGAAATTTTACCTCTGACTTTCTCGTTTCATAGCAGGAGATAGTGTATGCTCCCATGTATTTTCTTTAGGGTTTCACAATCGTTTGGGTAATGGGAAATGCACAGTATCTGAGTTCACAGCGAAACACTAACTTCGAGACACTTTCTTTACTATTCTGCAGTTAACAAAAGCACACTGCTGCCTACTCAGATCAAAATCCACGAGACAATCGTGGAGATAAAGCTGGGAGACATAACCCTGGATACGGTTAAAGCTATAGTGAACTCCACGAACACCACTTTGAACCTGACTAGTGGTAAGAGTTTCCGATTGTATTTAATACTGTCATGTGCCAAATATTTCATCCAAACAACTATTCTTTACATGTGAGCTTAGAGAGGGAGTTTCAGCAGGTGGTCTGAGCTGGTTGAGTGAGGGAGGGAAGAGGCATCATAGTGTTAGGTTTAAGTCTTTTGATCTAAAATGTTAAATTTTTCAGAAACCCATCTTCCCATTATTTTGCCAAATTCTGACTAATCTTAAGGCTAAGACCATGTGAATTTTCAGGTCTCATGGGAATGAATCCTGGGAGAATTTCACTCCGCAGCCCAGGTAAACTGAGGCCAATTGTATCGTCTCTTTATAAATCAGTGGTAGCATTTCCCCTTATGAAGCAATGCGTAAAATAACAGAGATTTGAAAGTCCAACAGAATACTATATGCCAGCAATTTTAATTATCTAATAATAATTATATCATATAATCTTCACATTTGATATTATAACCTTATAACGTGCCTTATAACATGCCTTATAATGTCCCTGAGACATCTCAAAGTGCTTCACAGAATGTACTGTAAAGCAAATTGACTGTATATTTTGTGGGTAATGAAGCAATAATGTGATTCTTTCTCTCGGTGTTATAGGTGTCTCTGGAGCAATATTTACAGCTGCTGGAAATACCGTAGTGGCTGAATGCCAAAAACTGGGTAAGTTACCAATACATGGAGATTGGCATTAGAAAGCGATGATGACTAATTATTGCAAGTATTTGGCTAAACTCCAAAGCTTCGCAGGAAAAGATAATAGTTTGGAATTAAATAACTTTAGGTTTTATTTATTGTTTGCCTTAGGTACTCAGCCTGCTGAGGGGGTGGTCGTTACGGGATCTGGGAATCTGCAGTGTGATTACATTATACACATGGTTGGCCAGACCAGTGCACCCAAGATCACCAGCTCGGTGGAGAAAGTCATGCAGGAATGTGAAAAGCTCCAAATCACCACTGTATCCTTCCCTGCTTTGGGCACAGGTAATTAGAGTCCAGGCTCTGGAGAAGGTTTTTATCAAAGCGCTATTGAAAATACCAATGTTGTGCAACACAATTCATTAAAGGACCTTTGAACTTCTGTGATTCCTTTTCTATTTTAGCACCCTTGAATCACAAATTATCTTAACAACTAAACTTCGCAGCACACAGGGCCAGAAAGACTGGTCAGTGCCAGAGTAAAACAGAATAGCCCATGAACAATATTTCATCCTCTCTACCTTTTGTTATGCTCATCTCGGCATACGGACTATGATAATAATAATACTAATCGTTGCATTTGTGTCACAGTTAACCATTTCATGGCTGTTTTGGGGATGTTCCTACATGCAAATTGGCTTTCACATTCTCCTACGAAATATACAGTCACTCCACTCACTGCAATACAGTAATAACCTGCAAAGTGCTCTGAGGTGATCCGTCAACATGATAAATCAAATGCAAGAGGTAGTTGGCTTTTGTGTTTACCTCCAAACACACAGTCGCTGCACCTCACAGCTAGGAAGTGCTTTGAGATGTCTCCATAATGTGATAAGGCCCTCTATATGGTAAAATCGCCCACAAAATCTAGAGTCAATTCACTTTACAGTATCTTTGGTGAAGTGCTTTGGGGACGTCTTGAAATGTGATAAGGTCCAATATCAAATGCACAGATTATTATTGCTACTCAATTGATGGCTTTAAGGTATACGGAGAAAAGGAGGGGAAACTGAATTTTAAAATCCACAGTGGTCTAACAAATTGGTGGAACAGGCTTGATGTACTGAATGGTTACCTCCTGTTTCCGTGTTCCTAAATGTGCGGTTGTGTGCCCCACTCTACAGGCGCGGGAGGAATCAAACCAGAGGTGGTGATCGAGAGCATGCTGACTGCATTTGAAAACCATCTCTCGCAAACAAAACCGTCGGTCATTAAATTTATTTACATTGATATCTTTGAGTCCAAGATGTTCAATACGTTTGTGGACGCTTTGAAATTGCAAACGCAAAAGGTAAAAAAAAAGGTGGGGGGGGGTGTCTTATAAATAAGATCAGTATCGTTCTTTGCGCTAGACACAGATAATTACATCAACAACAACTTGCATTTATACAGCACGCCTGATGCAGCTAGCGTTCCAGATCATTTGACAGTGGCGGAGAACAATGTTAAGCTGGTGCAGGGAAGAGGTTACCATAGGTACGGTCGAATAGGAAGGTCTTCAGGCACTACCTGAAGATGGGAAAGGAAGGGGCAAGGTGAGGGTTAGTGTAAGAGAGTTCCAGAGTCAAGACTATAGTCTTTGAAACACAAGTGAAAATCACAATTCATCTTTGACCCTTATTCTGGTTAAAATATGATTCCATTTCATCATCTTCAAATCACAAAGGCTGTTCCACATGGAGTAGCTGCTGAAACTTTATAAATTATTGGTTTCAGCGCCTTGGGACGTCCTCCCGACGTGAAAGGCGCTCTATAAGTGTAATTTGTTGTTGTTGGTTGGGGAGGGATTTGGTGAGCATTGCACAGTTTCAGTGTTGAGCGATCTCAGTAGAGCACTCCTATCACAAGCATTAATGATGTTAAAGGACATTAGTGACTAGAATGGATGGTAAGATTTAGTGGAGGAGATGAGGACTTGGTGGGAGGGGAAACTAACTTTGAATGTCGATGTGTAATGTACTGTTATCTTCTCATCTTCAGACAAGGAGTCTTGTAGAAATAAAACTCGGCAAAATAAAAGTCCTGCTTGTCCAAGGTGATATCACAAAAGAAGAGACAGACGCCATTGTGAATTCCGCCAATGTTACCCTCAATCTAAAAACTGGTGAGCATCGATAATATTGATCAAGGCATCCACTTGATCATTTACACACGCGATAGAGAAGAGAATAGAATGGTTTGAGGACACACCCCGCTTTCCTAATATCAGAGTGTTAAGCACAGGTTGGCGAGAGCCAAGGCTTGGGAGCCCAGTGTTGGGGTATAGCTAGGGTTTGTTGATAAATTAAAAACACATGGTTAGCAGGAGCTGAATGGAACAAATCCCTGCCCCCTCCCCCCCCCAATAACGAGGCCAACACTCCAACTCCTGTAGATTAGCCAGGGTGGCTGATCTGTCATCTTTTATAGCTAATTGACTCACACACAATTTTTTAAATTCAAAAACATTTTAAGTGACCAATTTAAAAATTTCACCTCTCCACCTTTTTGGGGGTGAAGAGGAGATATGTTGATCAGTAATGATTCTTTAATGCTCCTATACACATAACTCGTGCCCGCAAGTTGAGATCTTTTGTGGTCACTCAAAGTCATCATAGAGCTTTCAGTAACATTCGCCGACTTCTGTGTCTTGCAGGTGTCTCTGGTAGTATCCTGAACGCAGCTGGGAAAGCAGTAATGGATGAGTGTCAGTTACTGGGTGAGTAACTGAATAATCCTTGCATTTGATCTCTTCAGAAGGTTCTCCGCAGAGTGTAGGAACTGTGGATTTGTAGGCGAACGCAGCAATCAATTTGTGTGCAGCGATGTCCCATGAACAGAATTGAAGTGAATGATCAATCTTATCATGGGGGATTGTTGACGAGGACGCCACAACACTTGTTTTCAGATAGTGCCATGAGATTCATAACTTTCAACTGAACAGACAGACAGAATTTTGATTTAACATCTCTACCAAAAGACAGCAATGCATGACCCACTACTCCACCCATGCCCCCTATACTACAATGGCATGTCAATTTATCCCATGAGCTCAAAGTCCTGTGTAATATCTGCTTCTGCATGTGGCCAAATGGAAGCAATGAAACTGAATTCATGGCAACATGGTGGTGGCCAACCTGACGATGTTAATGTATAGGGCAGTATAAAATTCCCAGCAATAGATGAAAGGTTTCTTTAAAAAAAATGATCTTGTTATTTTTTAATGGCATGTCTCTATAAGGGAAATGGCTACCAGTTTAACTAACTGTGGTAGGGGATTGGGAAAACAGTTGAGTGAATGATCAAGTAGTTGTTTTGAGCTGAGTCACATTTTATTTCTTTTCACAGGCGTGCAAAACAATGACAGTGTTTCGGTCACCAAAGCTGGAAACCTTAAAGCAAAATCCATTTTACATTTGAGTGCATGGACCCAAGCAAACCAGATAAAGTTGTCCATTGGCAAAGTACTGAATCAATGTCAAAATCTAAATATAAACTCAGTGTCTTTCCCGGCTATGGGAACAGGTAAGATTCAGTTGTAATCCTTGAGTCTGATACAGCGCTTATCATGTCCAAAATGTCGCAGTGGGTTTTAGGAGTACAGGTAGACCCAGCTTACCGAACGCCCGGTTACCGAAACTTCACTATAACAAGGGTTTCTATTTGTACCACTTCTCCGCTTAACAAAGGCTGCTTTCGCTATAACAAATGTTTACACACACTTTAAATCTCGCGGGCTTCTCGTGCGCAGCTTCTCATGCTCAGCTTCTCTCTGGCTGTCCCAGCAACGCAAACTCAGTATTTAGCGTGCCTCAGTTAAGCAGTGCAGTGCAGCCTTTCCCATGTGGGAGGAACTTAAGCGGTAGGATGCTTCGTGGCTTCAATAATAGTAAGTCGAGATGTGGGGGGATAGAGAGGAGGGGGTTATAGAGAGATAGACAGGAGGGTGGGGGAGAAGAGAGATGGAGAGGAGATAGAAAGATACAGAGGAAGTGGATAGAAAGGGAGGGGAGGGGGGATAGAGAAGAAGGGGAGGGGGGATAGAGAGGGAGGGGAGGGGGTATAGAGAGATAGAGATGGAGTGGGGGATAGAGAGAAAGAGAGGAGGTGGGGTGAGGGAGGGGTTAGAGAGAAAGAGAGGAGGGGAAGGAAGAAAGAAGCGTGTCCCGAGTCCGGAAATGCCTGGGTCCAAGTTGCGATATTTCAGTGCGGTGACTTTTTGTCACATTCCAGATTCCGGAACTCCGGACTTTTTGGCTGCTCAACCTGTACATATTAGCGCTAGGAACTGCTAGGAACCGCTAGGAACTAAACTGATGTTAGCGGGGAGGCTCGGGTCAGGGCGGTCTACAGTAATACAGATAAACTCTTGTTTAACGAAATTTTCGCTTAAAAAAGGGTTTTAAAGTCCCTAACCCCTTCGCTAAGCAGGCTCTACCTGTAATTGTTGCCAATGCCAGTTATTCCTGCTATTCACATGGTTTGCCAACTCATGTTTAGTGGAACCATCTTATTTCATCTAATAATTGTAATAATAAAAATAATAATCCTTGCAATTGATTTATCACCTTTCCACATCTTCGATACATCTCAAAGCGCTTCAAATCTTTCCGAAACACGTAGAATATTTCAATGCATGAATTTAGTGTTCTGTGTATCTGTCTGTTTAGGCTGATATATAAATCAATATCAGTGAGTATAGGAACTGATTGACATTGTTTTTCTGTGTAGGACAAGGCAAGCTGAAGCCCAGTAATGTTGTGAATGCAATGCTGGATGCCATAGCTGATTACGTGTTGGACTTTCATCAAACTTCCCTCTCTCTAATACGCATTGTTGTGCTCAGACCCAACGTACTGAATGAGTTTCGACAGGGCTTTACGAACCGTTTTCAGACCTTGGAGACCGCCCAGCCTGTACCCGGTGAGGAACCTCCTTGATCATACTCAACTAAGAAATTTCGTCCGCGTTTGCATAGACTACAATCAGAGAATGTCACAGCACAGAAAGAGGCCATTTGACCCATCGTGTCTGTGCTGACTCTTTGGAAGAGCTACCTAATCAGTCCCCATTTTTCCCCTTCCCCCATTTCCCTGCAAATTCTTCCTTTTCAAGTATCTACCTAATCGCCCTTTGAAAGTTGATATTGAATCGGGTTTCCACCATTCTTTCAGGCAGTGCATTCCAGACCGTAACAACTCTTAAACACCCATATTCCGCAATGGTAAAGCAGTGATCAATCACGATGCCGTGAAGCCACATCAATCCATGACACAGCAGATGGTCATTTGACCCAATTGATTTGTGCTAGTGCTTGCTTCTCACATAAAGACATCTATCCAAACTCCAACAACAATAACTTGAATTCATATATATAGTATGTGCTTATCTAGTCTAATTTTTTCAATCCAGTGATTTCTCTTTAGAATCCTGGGGGAAGAGGTATTTTGCACTCAGCTCCTGCTAACCCTGTAATCTAAAGCCCTAATGGGTAGAGTAGGCTAAGGTGGACAAGCAGCAGGAAAGATTGCCAGACAGTGGTTTTAAATGGAAAACTACCTGGCTAAAGCTGGTTAAACTCCAACAGTTACCCCAAACCTTGGCCAACCTGGGGCTAATACTCTCCAGGATTAGTAGGCAATATATCACCCTCTGGGGGAGAGAGTGCTTATTCTATTCCAGACACCGGAATTTCATTGCAAAGGTTGGTTGCATGGAACTCTCAGTCTGATTTGGATAATCTTAATGATGTTGATAGATTGCCCTTTATGTCAGATACCTGACTGACCCCAAAAATTGTTAGCATGAATGAGCTTTGAATAGTCCTAGCATGGATTAGTCAGGTCAAATGTGCAAATGCAATGAAAATATTCTGTTTTCCCTTACTAGTGCCAGCAACCCAGCCAGTTTTGCAAGTGAAAGTGACCCAACCAGTTTACCCAATCATATTGACAGCAACAAAGTTCCAGATTGCCATGGTCAAGGTGTACGGTACAAGTAAGAACGCAATAGCCAAGGTTCACAAAGACCTGGATGGTATGATCGGGCAATACTGGTGCAGTAAAACTATTGACAATGATTTTGCAGTGGGTTTGTCTAGCCTCGAGAGGCAGGAGATCGCTGAGTTCTGCACCAAGCAGCAACTGAAAGTCGAGATCCAGAAGAAGAAGATCATCACGGAGGGATACAGGGAAAATGTTCTTGAGACCATGCTAACCCTCAACCACCTGCTCCAGTCCGTCAAAGAAAGAGAGGGCAGGAAGCAGGAAGAGGAAGATATGAAGAACGTTGTGAGGTGGGAGATTGTGCAGAATGAAACAGCCCACGCTTACAACTCAAGTCTAAACTATGATTTTGAAAAAGCTTTCAGGGCCAAGAAGCCAGGGTTCGACTATGAAAGCAACTTGCAAACATTCACCATTCATTTTGACAGGATGGAACAAATCGACTCAAGTCAAAATGTACTGTGTGTTAAACGGACACTTCTTGAAGGAGGTATGTTACAAGAAAGCTTTACTTACTTAAAAAATTTCTAAATCATTTGACTTGCATTTGACTCAGTGTCTTTCACGTCAGGACAACATCTCATATATGGGATAAGGCGGGTAGGTGGAGTTAGAATAGATCAGCCATGATCTTATTGAATGGCGGGGCAGGCTTGAGAGGCCGAATGGCCTACTCCTGCTTCTAATTCTTATGTTCTTATGTACTTATGCTTCACAGGAATTACTCTTAAGCGTTCTGAGACCCTATCGTGTTTGAGGGAACTATATCAATCTGAGTTGACTAAATCTGAGTGACTATTATGTTGTTAAACGTGGCAGAAAATTTACACACTGCAATGTCTCACAATCAGCCATGAAACAATTGAACAATTTTATCTGGGAGATTGTTGGACAGGTCACTGGTAGAAGTTCTCTTCTCTTTTTTGAACATTGGCATCAAATCTTTGTTAATAATAAATAATAATCCTTGCATTTGATATAGTGTTTTTCACGTCTTCTAGATGTCTCAAAGTGCTTCACAGAATATATTGGTAAAGTGAATTGACTGTATATTTTGTGAGCGAAACATGGAAGTCAGTTGCGCACAGCAGTTTCCCACAAACAGTCATGGATTGAAAAGACCAATTTATTATTGTTTTCTTTTGTTGAGGGATTATTATCGGGTGTGTGGAGTAAGGAAACTTGCACAAGGTTTTGCCCTGCCTGGAATCAAACCCAGGGTCTCTCACTTGTAAGGCGAGCGCTCTAACCACTGAGCTATAGGACTCTACAGTCCACTCCATAGAACTCTACAACATCCACCTGAATAGTTTAACGTTTTATTCAAACTGGCAGCATCTTCGACAATGCATTACAACCCCAGCACTGCATTACAGTAGCAGCTATATGAACTATATGAGTTCAACAACAACAATAACTTCGATTTATATAGTGCTCTCCACGCCGGACGGCGTCTCAACATGGGACTTGAAACCGCACCATTTTGACTCAGAGGTAAGATTACTATAAACTGTGCATCTCAACATTGTATCTCAATATGTTTCTTTTATTTTCCAGCTGCGTTTGAGCTCCCAGTAGGTTGGACTCACATGAAAGATCAGGACCATCTGGAAATGGCTGTACCCGTCGGCTCAGCGGAATACACCAAAGTAGCAAATGAATTCAAGATATCTTGCCAGAATATCGCATGTAAAATAATTCAGGTAGGCATTGAGCTGGACCTCAGAAAAACAACCACAAGAACTTGAATTTATACACCAACTTTCACAAAGCATAACATTTCAGAGCACTTTTAAGCAATGTTAATTTCATTATTTGATTACTCATTTGCTTAAACTTAGCTTTTAGTCCTGTAGGTCAGTGGATAGAGCAGCCACCTTAAATGCAAGAGACCTAGGTTCAATTCCAGGCAGGGCGAAACCTTGGACAAATTTCCTTACTCCACACGCCTGATAATATTCTCTCAAAAGATTGCTCATTTCAATCCATGCTTATTGGTGGGACACTGCTGTGTGCAATTGTTTGCCTGTTTCGCCTACATATACAGTCAATTCATGTTACAGTATATTCTGTGAAGCGCTTTGAGACGTCCAGAAGATGTGAAAAGCGCTAGATCAAATGCAAGGATTGTTATTATTTTAAGTTGAACATATTTGGAACTCAAAGTTATTAAACTATAAAGGTGTGAAGATCCTAATATCTTCACTTTAAAGTTTCAACAAGAAACAACAACAACATTACACTTGTAGAGCTCCTTTCATGTCGGGAGAACATCACGAGGCGCTGAACAGTCCACTTATAATACATTCATGGTAGCCGAACAATTAGGCTTGATGATTTTACATCAGTTAAAATTGGGATTTGTTTTGTTTTCCAATGTTTCCCGAACTCATTGAAAATTAATTCCCATCGCTAAACTTTTTTTTTCTGTTTTGAACCACTTTAACTTACTTTAGTGTTGCAGCCTGCACAGACCGTCAATGCTCAATGTACAGGAAGGAGTGTCTTAGTAACCTTCTCCCCCCCATTTTGAGAATTCCCCCTAAAAGAAATCTAAAGAATCTATGTCAATGTTTACTGTTGACATTTTTTTAATTCAAAAAATGCCCATCCTACAATTTAGTCATTTAATGTTCCGTTTTAAATTAATAGTTAATACAACATCTTGCAGCACCCTCCATGCTAGATAGCATCTCAGAGCACTTAACAATGACATAGTTTAACGTTGGGCCAGGCAAGGAGAGGTAACCATTTATAACAATGAACAAATAATAATTAATTATTCATAGTAATTACTGTTTTTATCATTTTTGTATTAGATGTTATTGTTAAGAATGATAATTACTCTTTGCTGATTTATTATTCTTCTATTACCCAAGAATGATAAATCTCACAGCATAATTATAGTTAAATCAGTATTATCGATTATTATTTGCTCTATTTTGGGATGAACACTACTATTTCGTACTATAAAAATTCAGTATTTATTTGTTATTTGTTAATGTTTAATTTAAACGTCGTTATTACATTTTGTGTTTTTTTTTAAATCTGTTAATGCTGTAATAATTGTCCTTTTTTTTTAAGATTGACAGGATTCAGTTTCGCAGACTTTGGCAAAGTTACTCTGTCAGGAAGGAGACAGTGGATAGAAAATATCCGAATGTTGCAAATGAGCAGATCCTGTATCACGGAACTACACGTGAGATTGCTGACAAAGTGAACAAGTTAGGCTTCAACAGAAGCTTTTGTGGCAGGAACGGTAAGTTACTATACAGTGTACAACAACAATAAGATTACATTTGTATAGCGCCTTTCACATCGGGAGGACGTCCCAAGGCGCTGGACAGTCAGTGTTTTGGACCTGAGCTGCGGTCGGCATTGGGGAGGGTGGCGAGAGGGGAGGTGAGGGTTGAAGAGGAGGGTTTTGAGGTGGGACATGAAAAAGGTTAGGGAAGGGGCGATGTGGAGGGATTGCGGGATGAAATTCCAGAGGTTAGGGGCAGAGTGGCTGAAGGCTCTCTCGCCGATGGTGGAGCGGAGGACATGCAGCAGGCCGGAGCCCGCTGAATGGAGGGAGTGGACAGGTTGGTAGGGGGTTAAGAGGTCATACAGATGTGGGTGGGTAGCAAGACCATGGAGGATTTTAATGGTGAACTGGGTCAATGGGGTGTGGAATGTCTTCCCAATGTCAAGGATACTATAATAATAATAATCCTTACATTTGACATTTTAATAAAATAATCCTTGCATTTGATATAATGCCTCATCACATCATTGAGATGTCTCAAAGTGCTTCACAGAATATAGTGTAAAGTGAATTAATTGTGTATTTGTGGGCAAAACGCAATAGCTAATTGCGCACAGCAGTGTCCTATAAACAGTTTATTAGATTCAATAAATAAAATAATATTATTTTGGGGTGGATGGATTGCAATTCCTCGGAAGGGATCCACAAATCAACTCACAACTGGGTTCCTACCTACTGCAAGATAATCAGAGGCATATGGAATAAGGAAACTTGCCTAAGGTTGCACCCCACACAGGAATTGAACTCTGGTTCTCTCACTTGTGAGGTGAGCGAGCTAACCAATATGATACAGGACTCCACATGACCACTCCTATATTAAATCCAAGAATTATTAATTTTAGAGGCTATTCTGTTTAAAGTAGTTGGGGATGACTTTTGGGATGGAATGTTGCTGTCACCTCTGATTACACACCAGCGTAAGGACATTAACCAGCTATGATTTTTTCTTGTATTCCTTAGCTACACATTATGGAAAAGGCACTTACTTTGCCAAAAACGCCAGCTACTCATGCGACAACAGATACTCCAGCCCCAATGCCCAGGGATACAAATACATGTTTCAGGCACGAGTGATCACTGGGAAGATGTGCCTGGGGAACCAATCGCTTATAGAACCAACTCCAGTGGATGCAACAAAGGATCAGACTGATCTCTGCGACTGTGCAGTGGACAATGTATCAAACCCATCCATTTTTGTTATCTTTTGTGATGACGGTGCTTATCCCGAATACTTAATCACCTTTGAAATGTAAAGAACAGCACATGTGAGAGAATATTGGGGGAACAGATCCTGCGTGGGGCTGGATTTATTCTTATTTTCTTAACATTTAAAAATTGGGCAAAGTGTTGAAATAGCAAAAAAAAATTAAGACTGTATTTCAGAACATGTCAATTTCTCAATTTCTGAGCACTGTAGGACATTAAGAAAATAGTCATTTTTTTAAACCGCGGAAGAATCTTAAACCCACTGTGATTTGTACCTGGCTTAAATTTCAATCAGACCTGTGAACAGTCATATATCCTTGAAGAATCACAAGGTTGGTGCGGATGAACACAGTAGACCTTCAGTCCATTTCATCTCATTGTTCCAGAAAACCCATCTGACCATCACAGCGTCAAGTTGTCCAGAGTCCAGTGGCAGAAGCTCAACCCCAACCCTTTTTGGTAACCTGTATCAGCAGTTAATGGAACTCCCTTCCTCACACCCATCACCTCGCCCCCTCTCTTTCTAGTTTCAGGTCTTGACTACAGACCTTTCTTTTCAACCGTGCCTTCGGTAACCGTTTTCCCCCTGCACCTGGCTCGGCCCCGTGATCCGTTTTTGTGTATCGCTCTGAGAAGCTGTCCGGCGTGGAGGGCGCTTATAAATCAAAGTTGTTATTGTTGTTACTGACCCTCTATGTAAAGAAATAGTTCCTGGTCTTGGTCCTAAAACTGCCCTACACAATACTGCCGTGCCTTGACTTACCTGAAAGTATAGTTTTGTGTTTACTTTATCGCATTTAACATCGTCTGAAGGTTTCCTCTTTACGAGGCTGAAAGGAGCCTTTTATCCAGATGTTGCTCATAGATCATCCGTCTCAACAACAATAAAGTACATTTGTATATAGCACATCAGGAGGACATGCCAGGCATTTGCACGCAATCTGGGGGTTGGGATCAGCAGGGTGGGAAGGTAGAACAGTGACTGAAGGTTGAAGTGGAGAGTCTTGAGACGTGCCTTGAAGGAGGTAAGGGAGGGAGCGAGGCGTAGGGACTGGGATAGAGTTCCAAAGAGTGGGGGCTGAAGGGTCAACCACTGATCATGTGTCTTTCATCACTGGTGAGCACAGGTGTGGGAGAAGAAAGAGTAACTTCTTCAGGAGCCCTGGGTGGAGGCAAGCGGGGCATTATTTACAGGCCCATTGCTAAGGTGGACTAATTTCCCCTTGATCTCATCATTCCACACCCATCGTTTTAGCTGACCATCACTGCAGCAATGAGCCCAGTGTCAGAACTCAATTTTTTACTAAGTATACCTTGAGCATCACTGCCTTTCATTGATGGTGAAATCAGCACAAATGTCTGTCCACTTTCTTCAATCATTAATTTCCAAAGAGGTTAATTCCCACCTTGTCTCTAGATTTACTCTATTAACTTGGCAGCCAGTGTCCATAATTCATAAATACAGGTTTAACTTTGAAGCCGTTTTTTTGTGAGTTTCTTTTAAAAGCCTAACTTTTGTACAAGGAAAACATATTCAAAGTAAAAACTGAATTGAACTCTGTTCCAAACTCTAGAGGCTCTGAAATACCATGTTAATTGAATAAATGTTGAGCCCCAGGTGGGAATTACCCTATGAAGCACTTTGGGACATCCTCCCACCATGAAAGGCATCATACCAAATGTAAGGATTATTATTTTTATTATCTCATCAATTGCTTGTCTAACCTTAGTTCTTCATTATAACCCACATATGCAGGCGTATTGACATTAGTAAACAACAATACTGTATTAGTATTTGCACAAATCCTTTTATTATAGTAATTTGAATAGCATTTATATTGCTTTTAGATTCACTTACTTGAATCATTTTTGTTTAACTGTAACAGTTGCTAAAGACTCACATTAGATGCACCTTTCTCTTGCTAAAGAGGAAATAGAAATCATAATGTACAGTAAACCTCACATGAATCAGTTGGGACCATACATTTATTATGACTTATGCAAAGTTATATGAAGCTTGCATGAATTGTATGGTAAGGTTCTGTATATATAACAATTACACGTATGCTGAACAGGCCAGTGACATTAAGTAACAACAACAACTTGCACTTACATAACGCCCTCCACACAGAGTAGCATCTCAGATCACTTAACAGTGATGGAGCCTAACTCCAAGGTTTAATGTTTGACCCATGCATATCAAAGCCATGGTAACCTATCCTTTCCGCATGATGGTTCGCTTCCCAAGATTGTCCCACATGGAGGACTGCGCCTGTAACATCAAGGCCGGTCAGTGCGCATGTGGTGAAGGATCCCCTTTTCTCTCCAAGTGATCAGGCATTCCTCGTCCCCTCACTAAGCAATCAGGTAACGCTCTCCCCTCTCGTTAATGTTATTCCTTCAGGAGGATGTGGAGAGTGTCAGGGTGCGAATGTGCTGTGATCCATTTCTGGTTGGAAAAGGAACATAGGAACAGGAGTAGGCCATTCAGCCCATCGAGCCTGTTCCGACATTTAATTATATCATGACTGATCTATACCTCTACAAATCCTTCCAATTCCAATTTCCTGCTTTCTCACCATATCCCTAAATACGCTGACCTAACACAAATTTATCAACCTCACTCTTGAAGGTGTCGATGGATCCAGCATCCACAACCTTTTGTGGGGAGAGAAAACAAAGTAAGTGCAGTACCAGTAAGTAGCTTAGCAGTGTCATGAGTTGCGCGATTGGTAAAATGATTATTGCAGATAAATTTCATTGGATTTAATAGGAAATTCAACAGGATTTAGGCAGGTGTACAACTCAGGCTCAATATGATTGATACAGATGAGACTTACGTGAGTTTTACTGTTTTTACATGTTTTTTTATGTTCCTCTTGTTTCCATGTGTTGATCCTGAGGTTTCCACCTTGCATGTAGACTAAAATAAATACCATCGCTTTCAGACAATACTGTACATGATTTGAATTATTCTGATTATATGAGATGAATTGATTTAAAAAGCAAGCAACGTGAATTGATTATATGGAACAGCTCATTTACTGACACTGAATTGTTGTTACGTTAGATCTGAGAAGCTGTAATGCAATACATCTTGTTATAAAACTGTACATTGTAAATTCCAAAGACTTTGATGCTCAGGTTGGACCTGGAAGATCCTATGATACTATTCAAAAAGGGAAGGAAGTTTGACCCAGGGTCTTTGGTGACCAGATAAAAGCATCCATTCACTTCAAGGCTGTTGGTGGGACAATGCTGCAAGCAAATTGGCTGTCTCATTCACCTACAACAACAACAACAACAATAAAATTACAATTGTATAGCACCTTTCAAGTCAAGAGGACGTCCCAAGGCGCTGGACAATCATTGTTTCAGCCCTGAACTGGGGTCAGGGACGGGGAGGGTGGAGGGAATGGGGAGGGATTTGGGGAGACCGACGGGACCATCAAAGAGGAGTTTCTTGAGGCGGGACTTGAAGGAGGCCAGGGAGAAAAACACATGGTCACAATACAGTGTATCCTACGATATACTCTAGATATGAACAGCTCAGTGCCTTGGGAAATCTTCCTGACTTGGAAGGTGTTATACAAATGTAATTTTGTGGTTGTTGGCAACTTGTAGAAACCTGTGATTTTCCGTGTCCAATGGTCTGTCCAGCAACTGGGTCTGTGGCTCAAATTCAGAAAGCTGTCAGTAAATATTAGCTCCTCGTTGATAAAGCTAACAGATTCAGAGCGGTCTGCCTGCTGATATTACCTAAGAGAAGCACTTTGAGGCATTGATAAGATGTGAAAAGCGCTATATCAAATGCAAGGATTATTATTATTATACAATGAGATTCAGAAAATAAAAATGGGATGAAAATTGTCAAGTTTGATGTGTCAAATGTTATCGGAGACAACAAACACGTAGTTGTTAAATGTGATTAAGACTTGGTAAATAAAAACTGCTCAGTTAATGTGATGTGATCCACTCCACCTCCCCATATACCACCCTCCTCTCCACAAACATCACCCTCCCCTCCCTACCTCTCTACACACACCACTCTCTCCCTCCACACACCACACCATCCCCCCATCCTCCGATCTCCGAGGTAATGGTTAGGCTCAAAGTGTTCCGTGGACATAGTTTTTGCTCTTTAACCACCAGTTTTGAAGTGATTAGAAGCTCAGCAAAGCTTTCTGAAACAGGACAACAGACCAACGGCACGTGAACACAGGATTGTTGCAGGAAGACACACAGTTGTGGGACACACAGTTGTGCGCAATTGGCTGCCTCGTTTCGCCCATAAAATACGCAGTCAATTCACTTTACAACATATTCTGTGAAGGGCTTTGAGATGTGTCAACAACATGATAATATCACGACCGTATGTCAAAGGTAAGTATTATTATTATTAATGAACCTAAATCCAAGCCAGTATTTAAGAGAAAATATGTCAAGAGCAACAGATTAATAGGGAATGGGACAGATTAAGTTGCTCCATTCAAGGAGCTGGCACCAACATAGGTTCAATGGCTTCTTTCTATGCTGTAATTTCTATTACTAATGGCAGAGGTTATAGTATAACACACACACCAGCAGTCCACCGTCAAATAATCAGTCACTTGACTGACAACTGACAATCTGCCACTTGGCTGACAACTTCCTACTTGGTAAACAGAGGAACCAGTAAGGTGTGTTCTATATACGTGATTTGGGAGTTTGTAGATTTCAGTTTCAATGAAATTGCAAATATGAAGAAGGTTCTTTTAATTGACTGCCTGTAGCTTTCAAAATCAACTGAACAATTCTCTATCAAGAAACTCAGAAGAAAATTGCAAGTCATTGTTCTGAGGAACATCGTTGTTTGAGCCTGGACTGAAGCCCGAAGGCATATTGTTAAGTGAGGGAGGGAAGTGGGGAAAGATATAGCATAATTTCCTCTACTTCTGGATGGTTTGCCTGCAGACCTGGATATGGACTTCATAAGGAACAAACTTTTCTTTTGTTGCCATTCGATATCTGAAGAGCACTGTGACTTCAGGGGAGGTAAGAATTCACACCAATCCGCATAGTCTTGGTTTCACACAATTGCTTTTTTCTTTATTTTCTCTCTCAGTCAATGAAATATGATTCCGCTGATACTTTGTTTGCCAAGGTTACAGATAATAATAATAATCATAATTATACTAATAGTAATCCTTGCATTTGACATAACAATTTATCATGTGGTCAAGATATTTCAAATTGCAGCATAGGATTTTGCTGTGTAAGATTGTGGGGATTTGTTGGCTGGGGTACAGGGAGAAACACCCTCTCTAATCTGAACTGTGCCAAATTCATTCTTCTAGAGCAATGATTCCCAACCTCGGGTCCCAACCCAAATGTTGCTTTTTTTAATGCTGAAAATGCTTTTTTTAATGCCGAAAAGTGCCCGAGGCGACAACGCCGACCAATTTGTATGAAAGATGGGGGTTACGTTCCTGGAAAACTGTGCAATCAGTAAAATCACATTGGATAAGGTTAACAAGTAATGGGAAAAGGGGGGTATGGGGAATCAAGCCACACTGTACCCACCTCAAGCCTCCAAGCACATTCTCACCCGTCCAATGCCAGGTATGTACTGAGGCGGGCTACAGCCGGCTGGCCTGCCCCTCCCCCCCCAGCAATAAAGCAACAGCATTTGCAAAGCAATAAAAAATAAAGTAATAAAGCAATTAATTAAGTTAAATTTAAAAATAAATTATTTTACGTTTGTTCCTGGAAGTGTTAGGAGACTGTCTCTCTCTCTCTCTCTCTCTCTCTCTCTATGTCTCTTCTGTTTACCACTCAATGCTCCAAGGCCGAAGAGTCATCGGACGTTCCCAAAGATGCATTGCATGCGGGGCCAGCCAGTCGAGGAATCATCGGATTTAGGAGCTCAGAGCTGCCGGCATGTCACAAGTGCACATGTACGCGGGGGCCAGCCGTCCACACGAGTTTTACACGCCTTGCGCAAAAAGTGACTCTTTGTTTTGTTGTGTATGCTTTAATTCGCAATCGATAGAGTCGCCTTCGATGAGGGTTAACTGTATTGCATGTTTCTGGTGTTTTTACCTCTATAGACACTGATGCGCATGGAGTGCGGGGTTGGGCAAAATTAGCTCAGAGGAGGGAGGACTCCTAACCTGAGACCAGGGGAAGTGGGGGTCGATGGGTTTCACTGACTTTCATTGATCGCTTCCAGCCTCGGGAGAAACCAGCACAAGTTTAAGTACAAATGTCTGGCTATTTTCTTTAACAAATTAATTATTAACTTCCAAAGGGGTAAAATCCCACTTGGGACTCCAGATTTACCTATCAACGTAGCATTTCAACAACAGTAACAAATTACATTTGTACAACACCTTTCACTTTAACAGGATGTTCCAAGGCGCTGGATAGTCGGGGATTTGGATCCAAGCTATGGGTTGGGATCAGGAGGAGTGGGGCAAGGAGGGTAGAGGTAGGAGGGTGACCAAATTTGCAGTTGGAGAGAAAGCAATTGAGACAAGTTTTGAAGGAGGCAGGGGAGCGAAAACATTATCCTTGTGATTTCTTTTAAGAAAGGGCTTCAATGTAAAGACTCAATACAACAATTTGCCCAATCTGGATGCTCTGAAATGCGCTCAAAACCCCACAGTCACTGAACTTTATAGCATAACCTGTGAACATCTTTGGGACATCATCCCAACTTCAAAGGCACTATACCAAATACTGTACAAGGATTTTTTAAAATACTTTTATTATCCCATCAATTGCTTGACTATCTTCAGTTCGCCATTTATAATAAGCCACATGTGCAGGTATATGAGCATTAGTAATTTAAATAGTTTGTTTCTACTTACACAGGTTGTTTTCATCATAGCAATATATTTAAAATAGCACTAAAATTGCCTTTAGATCTCCTTATTTAAATATGTTTCAATTAAGTGCAATAAAAGCAGCTAAAGACTCACACTAGATGCACCTTACTCTTACTAATGAGGGAATAGAAATTGTAATACATGTTCAGTCACACCTCATTCACCAGTGTGATACAATGTATAGGAAGCCTATGATTTTCCAAAGGGTTGGTACGTCTGATTCAGAAACCTTTCAGTAATGTTACCTCCATTGTGAAAAAATGAATAATTTGGTTATTTAACTCACGACTGTTTGTAGGACACTGATGTGTACCATCGCCTGCTGGCTTTCACCCATAAAATATACAGTCAATTCACTTTACAGTACACATTTACAGTTCACGTTCTGTAAAGCGTTTTGAGATGTCTCGAAGATAAGGCACGATATCAAATGCAAGGATTATTATATATACTGCCACCCACTGTGATTTGGGAGGTGGCTGAATCTTGTACTTTCAGTTTCAGTGAAGCTGCACGACTAAGTTTATTTTACTTGACTGCCAGTAGCATTCACAATGCATTGAGTGCAGAAGGAAAGGGGAGTGGAGGAAGAAATAGAGAGAAACAGCTGGATTTCCTCTCCATGTGGGTGGTTTGGTAGCAGATCTGAATATGGATTTGATAAAAACTATATTTTGCAATTGTTGCCGAAGGAAAAGGATATCTGAAGACTGTCAGATTCCCATGAAAGGTAAGAATTCACACCGCTCTGTATGGTCTTGGTTTCATACCAGGCAGTACAAAGCTTTTTCTTTTCTCTCTCAGTTGATGGAAGTATGATTCTGCCGATATTGCATTTGGGTAGGTTATAAATAATAATAATAATATTAACAACAATCCTTGCATTCGATATACAGTAGCACTTCACAGGAATATACTGGGAAGGTCAGTGAATGTATAAGAATGTGGGGAATTGTTCCTGGGGGAAACTATGTTTCTGTTCAAATTATGCCAAATTGATTTATCTGGAGAGTGGTGGCCAAACCTTTTTGTTGGTTGGCCAACAAATATATATGTACTTGATTGAATATTTCGTAGTTTATTTCTTGATTCACACCATTCTAGGTAACCCCAATTTCAATCAGTCGTGATTGATCATGGACTTACCTAGGCTGGTGTGAATGTTCGGAGTGGTGCTCCTTGATGGCTCTGTGGAATGAAACCTGCCTGTAAGGTCTGCAGTGATCTAGAGGATTGTTGGTCAGCTATACCAGAGGGGAAAGTTGCCTTTTCTTTATGAATTGTATAATGGGATTTTTATTTTCCAACTGAGTAGACAGACTCAACCTCAGTTTAACATCCAAAGGGTGGCACCTCGAACAACAGAGTTTAAAGTCCGGCTGGAAACTCGCCCCAACTCCAGCCATTACTCATGTGCAAACCTTGATACCAAATATCTGCACAGCATTCAGTATATTGTAGTCGAGCCTTATCCTATTCTCATTCCAGTGTCCTCACTCGCTGCGAATGCACGCACCTGAACAATGATTGAACAGCAATCACTAAATAGTGCTCAGAACAAAGAATTTGAGAAGATATATTAATTGTGGGGAAGGGGTGGGAAATCAAAGAATAACAACAACTTGCATTTATATATCAGTCCATAATGCTAGACAGTAGTGGAGCACAACACCGGGGTTGGAGGGGGGTAAGGAGGAGGTGACTGTAGACACGGAAGAAGAGTCAGGTCTTCAGCCGTGACCTAAAAATGGGGACAGAAGGGGCAAGGCAGAGGGACAGAGGAAGAGTGTTCCAGAGTTTCACAGCCTAGTAGCTGAAAACCTAGTCACCAATGGTGTGATAGAAAGCATTAGGAACACAGAGAAGGCCAGAGCCTGTTGAGCAGAGACAGCAAGTTGTAGGTTGGAGGATTAGCAAGTCAGAGAGATAGGAAGGTGCCTGGACATGAAGGGATTTGAAAATGAGTGAGAAGATCTTGAAATCGATCCGTTCAATGCAAGGGAATCAATGAAGCCTGGTGAGGACTGGTGTGATGGGGGTGCAGGGTTTAGTATGGGTAAGTATGTGGGCAGCAGAGTTTTGGATCAGCTACATCCTGTATATGGTGGAGATGGGGAGACTGGCAAAGAGGGTGTTTGTAAAGTCGAGTCAGGAGGTGCTGAACGCATGGATGAATGCTTTGTCTGTGTCCGAGGTAAGATATGGATCGAACCTAATGCCAAGGTTGCGCACGGAAGTGTATAATTGCCTCAGTCATACATCTGCCCAAGTTTGGTAAGCCTGAGGGATAGGTCAGGGTGGTTGAGGAGGCTAGAGCCGCCGAGTAGAAGTGATGCAAGCCAATGAGTATGGCTTCCATCTTGTTATCATTCAGCTGCAGGATGTTTTTGCTTACCCAGGCCCTGATGTCTGCCAGACAAGCTGAGAGAACATCGGTGGACCTGGAGTCACAGCTGGAGGAGGAGAAGTAGATTTGTGTGTCATCCGCAGACATGTGTACTTTAATTGCAAAACACAAATGGGACAGGATAGGACGGAGGGAGGAGATTTTCTGAGGCCAATTGTTGCGACTTTGATCAACCCTTTGCAATAATATAAAATAATCTCTGCACAAATCATGTTCTACCTTTTGGCTTTAGAGGTTGAAAGACAGGAAATAATTTGTGCAGAGATTATTTTATCTTTTTACAAGGTTACAAAGGTAAAATAGTTTTCCTTCCTGGAAAGTCCCTTTCATGGATCGACAGCACCGAAGCTACTGTTTTTAAAACATTGGTCCTTAACAACTATCTCCTGAGAGTGAATATTGCCTTTGTAGTAAAGTACTGTAGTTAGTAGTGTCACTGTTATTCACAGTTCATATCGCCAAAAATACACATTCCCTATACTTACTGAAAAATCATATGAAGCATTCTGAGACAGCTTCCTGGTGCAAATTGTTGTTGCTCTTAAATAACCTGTAAGGATTATTGTTATTTTCTAACATTCACTTTATTAATTAATACAATAATACTTATATTTGATATAGTATCTTATCATGTCATTGGGAAGCCCCAAAGCGCTTCAAGAAGATATTGAGAAATCCCCAAAGGTGCTTCGAGTGTTCTCTGGCTGTTTCTATGACAACAACAACAAAATTACATTTGTCATATCGGGAGGACATCCCAAGGTACTGGATAGTCAGTATCGGACCCAAGCTGGGTCGTGATTGGAGAGGGTGGAGGGAAGGAAGGGATTGGGGGGTAACCGATGGCATAGTTGACGAGGAGGGTCTTGAGGCAATACTCGCAGGAGGCTAGGGAGAGAATGAGGTGGAGGGAATGCGGGATAGAATTCAAAAGGTTGGAGGCAGAGTGGCTGAAGGCTCGACATCCAATGATGGAGTGGGGATGTTGAGCAAGCCAGAGCCAACTGAGCTCAGCCTGGCCTGTAAATTCCTCCCAGTACAACAACAACAACCAAATTACATTTGTATAGCGTCGGAAGGACATTGTGACGTCGATTAAAGATTGTATCACCAAGAGCAGAACTGGGGGAAATAAAACACCTTCAAGTTCCTTGGAAACCACCCAGATAAGAGAGCAGTAAAACTCAGTTAAGTCTGTTTTGCATAAATTGTATAATTGCCTCGGTCATACATCTCCCCAAGTCCTGTTCAAGGCCCTATTAAATCCACTTAAATTTACTACCTTAATCATATTAAAAATTAAGCCACTCATAGCACCATTACTGCATTTGCATCAACATCTCAACTACCCCCCACCTCACACAGCAGCAGCAGGGAGAGAGGGGACTGAGAGAAGAAAGAGTAAATCTTCAGGGAGCCTGTTCCCTCTCTCTCTGGCAAACTATCCACTCAGGACAGAGTCAGGAGCCGGCGATTGAGAACCTGACCCAGGCCAGGATCTTGGAGTGCTTAACAACACTAACACAACAACAAGATTACATTTGTAGAGTGTATTTCACATTGGGAGTATGTCCCATGGCGTTGACAGTTAAGGGTCAAGACCCAAGCATGGACGGGGGTTGAGATGAGGCTGGGGACAGGGTTGGGATATGGGAGAGCACAGAGGCCATTAACAAAGGCGGAGCATGACTCAGAGACAGGAGGAGGGAGGACCCACATTCTCTTGGGCTGCCAGATTTCAGTTTTGGTCAGTTTGGTGTCTGATAAACCCATCACAATGTGTCAGATACTCGACTGGCCAAAAGCAAATGAACTGTGTGGGAATGATCGACAAAGAGAGATGGGAAGAGAGAGAGTGGGGAGTGATTGAGGGAGAGGGATGAGAGAGAGCGATTCAGAGAGGGGAGGAGGAGAGAGGGAGGAAGAGCGGCAGAGAGTAGGGCACTGTTGATGGTTTTAGCTGGTGAAACTCCAAAACTGTTACATGTGTTGTGGGTAGTGTTATAATGCGTAGATAATGTTTTGTCAGAGTGGTTTATACAATATGCAATGATTTGTAGTAGATGATAGTAGAGGCTGAGTGGATCGTATTGTATTCATTGCTTTGATACTGAACAACAACAACAACGCACTTATATAGCGCCTTTTACGTCGGGAGGACGTCCCAAAGTGCTGAACGGTCAGGTAGGGACTCAAGCGGGGAGTGGAGGGTCAGGGTAGGGGGAAGGGGAAGGAGAGTGGGAGAGAGGGAAGAGTTAGTGGGGCAGCCGAAGGCGCGGTGGAAGAGGAAGGTCTTGAGACCGGCCTTGAAAGAGGAAAGGGAGGAAGCGAGGTGGGGGGGCTGCGGGATGGAGTTCCACAGTGTAGAAGCAGAGCAGCTGAAAGCCCGGCCACCAATGGTTGGGCGGTTAGGGCGGTGGACGTGGAGTGGTGGATCCGTCCCCACTGAACGGAGGGAATGATCGGGCTGATAGGGAGACAGTAGGTCAGAGAGATAGGCGGGGCAAGGCCATGAATGGCCTTGAAAGTGAGAACAAGGATCTTGAATTAGATCCTCTGGGTGACGGGCGATGGTGGGAGTGATGTGGCCACGAAGCCTGGTGCGGGAGAGTACATGAGCTGCAGAATTCTGAATGATCTGCAGCCTGTGAAGGGAGGAGCTGGGGAGGCCAATGAGGAGAGAGTTACCATAGTCGAGCCTGGAAGTAATAAAGGCGTGAATGAGAGTTTCGGTGGTGTGGAGGGTGAGGTAGTGGCGGAATCTGGCAATATTATGGAGGTGATGGAAGGCTGTGCCGGTCATGGAAAGGATGTGGGGGTGGAAGGATAATTCGGGGTCGAACAAGACGTCCAGATTCCTGATTGGCTTCGAGGGGTGGAGAGAACAGCCTTGAAAGCTGATGTCGTCAGCACCTGAGGTGCAGAGGCACTGATGTGAGCCAATCAGGAGGGCTTCCATCTTGTTGACGTTGAGTTGTAGGAAATTTGCCCTCGTCCAGGACTCGATGTCGGACAGACATGGAGTCAAAACGGCTGAATCAATTGAGATGTACTTCAAAACTGGAAATATTTGATTGAGGAAATTTCTTGTGAAGAAAATTGCAATGCAGTGAAAAAGATTCTTATTAACCTGAAAATCAGTATATTCCTCTCTCATTGGCACAATGGAACTCTGCAACTAGGAAGAATAATAGCTCCTACAGCTCAGTGGTTAGAGCACTCGCCTTACAAGCGTGAGACCTGTGTTCGAATCCTGGCAGATCAAGGTGAAACCTTGTGCAAATTTCCTTACTCCACAGGCCTAATAATAATCTGTCCTCAAAAACATTTATTATTATTATTATATCCGTGTTTACAGATAAAAATTGTTCAAGAGTGACGACTTTGATTCCTGCAGCACCATCAAAAACATTACAATTGCATGGAATAACAGTGATGCTGAAAAAAGGGGACATCACTAAAGAAAGGGTGGATGTCATAGTCAACTCTACTAACAACACTTTGGACTTGAATTCTGGTAAGTTTTCAGAAATACTGTCTGAACTTTAAATTTTATTCAGTTTCATAGTTAAATTCAATTTTCCTGAGTCTGTGTTGTGGACTCCGATGGTGTCAGTGGGTGACACACACTTGTGGAGATTTTGGTTGGGTTGGGAAGCTCTCATACATGAGCACAGGCTTGTGCATGGCATGGCAGGCTTGTGCATGGCATGGCAGGCTTGTGCATGGCAAAGACCTACTTCACCATAAAATAAATTCAAAGAAATGCAGAAACATCTCAATCAAATCATCAAAGACTTATAATTCTTGCATTTAATGCAACGCCTCATTACTTCATCAAATTGTCGAAAAGTACTTCACAGGGCTTTACAGTAAAGTGTCGCTTTACTTTACATTGTGTATTTTGTTGGCGAAACAAGACAGCAGCCAATTTGGACACAGTAATGTTTCAGAAACATCCATTGATTGATTGGTTGGTTGGTTGGTTGGTTGATTGATTGATTGATTGATTGATTGATTGATTGATTGATTGATTGATTGATTGATTGATTGATTGATTGAGAGAATGACAAATCTTATCTGGGGAAATTTAGACTGGCTTTCGGGATTTTTACCTTGCAGTCTATGATGAGGTGATGTGAGGGAACATTGCATCGTTTGATGTGACCTTAAATCAAGGTACTAACTATCTGTTCAGGTGGTTTCTAAAAAACTTTCAAGTGGACCCCACCACCCAGATGAAATCATGTCGAGGACATTTATTGGATATTGTTTTGCGCCAATTGTCTGTTGTGTTCGCCTAGAAAAATATACATTTTGCTATGAATCCTGTGAAGCTCTTTCAGGTGATCTGATAATGTGTTGAGGTGCAAACATAAATGCAAGTATTATTTTATTATTCTAAATTCTTATATAAGACCTTTCAAGCAGGGCAATATCTAGAGGTGCTTAACATCAACCATTAACTTGAATTCTGTCACACTGACCCATGGGAAATATACCTTCTAACCTGTGCTTTTTCCCCCTTTTGTTTTCAGGTGTGTCTGGGGCAATACTGGAAGCTGCAGGAAGTTCTGTTAAGGATGGATGCAAGACATTTGGTGAGGCTCTCCATAACTAAGGGTTTGCTCTCTGGGTTATTTGATGTGACAATGCATCTTCCTCAAGAGAATGATGGTGTCAATCTCTGGCTATTAGAACCAACAATATATAGTGCGGTAAATGCAGGTTTAATTTTAGTGGAGGGAAAAGGCAAAACACAGACAGCAACACAATGATGATGGAAGGATCAAGGGAATGTGTTCAGATGAGTTAGTGCGTGTATAGTGAGTGTAGAGAAATTACTTCAGCACCAATATGATAGGGTAAATGTGGTTACAGTAGATGGATATGTGGAGGGGGAAGCTAGTGAATGCATAGATATGATAGGAAAAGAACAAAGAAATGGAATTAGAGTAGATAGCATTGGGTGAAGGGAGGACAGAAAGTGAGAGTGAGATATTTCCAGCAGAAATATAGTAAGCAAATGGGGTTATAGTAGATAGCTCAGAGGGGATTACGGAGAACAAGCATCAACATGGACACAGTATGTCATAATTAGCACAGCACATACCCCATTCCCACACCTGACCACGAACAAATTTCTGTACGGTTTCTTTACCTTGAGCAGGTTTCAACAATAATCCTTGTAATTGATATAGCGAGTTATCACATCATTGAGACATCTCAAACTACAACAAAATTACATTTGTATAGTGCCTTTCACATCGGCAGGACATCCCAAGGTGCTGGACAATCAATGTTTTGGACCCGAGCTGAGGGTCGGGATTGGGGTGGGTAAAGGTCAGGGGGCAAAAGGAGAATGGTTGAAGGCCAGGTTGAAGAGGAGAGTTTTGAGATGGGTCTTGAAGAAGGCAAGTGGGGGGTGGTGGGGTGAGGTGGAGGGATTACAGGATGGAGTTCCAGAGGGTGAGGCAGAGTGGATGAAGGCTAACCCATCAATGGTGGGGCAAGCGAGGCAGGGACGCGAAGGCACTTCACCATTGTAATCCTTGTATTTCATAATGCCATGTTTGAAGAATATTACATGATATACTGCAAAGTAAATTTATTGTATATATTTGGGGAGTAAAGCAAGCCTTGTTAGGCTAATTGTCAATTTATTTGTTTCCTAGGTCCCCAGGCAAATGATGGTGTTGTGGTCACTGGAGGTGGGCAGCTGCAGTGCTCACATATTGTGCACATGGTTGGGCCTAAGACAGCGGCTCTCATTACAGCTGCAGTAGAAAAGACTCTCGGGATATGTGACCAGTTGAAGATTGCGACTGTTGTGTTCCCTGCCATAGGAACAGGTAAATCTGGTTTGGTCACTGACTCACTCGCTGGGTGAGTTGGCAACTAGAGGGCGTAGACCTTGAGAAAATTATCATGAGGGTTATTTGGATGTGAATCAGCCCAATGGGATGAGCTGCCTGTCTCTGGGTTGTGGATAAGAGCATAAGAAATGCTAGACGAAAAAAAGACCAAGGTCCATCTAGTTTGCCTTCCACCTTCCTGGCAGTCATATGCAAATATGTCCCAAACTACTATATCCCATAATGTTATTTCCTGAACAAAAACTATGCAATCTGTGTTTAAAAGAATGAACACTTCTTGCCTCAAGAATCTGTATACAGGTTCACTATTCACTCACTGAAATAGTATTTGCATATGTTCTGAATATCACCTCCTTAAACAGCAGACCGTGTCCTCTAGATTTTTACTATTCTGGACAAGTTGAAACATCTTATCATGATCTATATTGGCTTGCCCCTTTAGAATTTCAAAGACAGCAATAATGTTGCCTCTCAGTTTTGCCCAATTTATTTAGTCACTCCTCATAGTCCAGTACTTCCATTCCCTCCCATGCATCTTCTCAACTTTTCTTATATCCTTTCTTTTTACTGCAGTGAACAGAACTGTACACAGTACTCTATGTATGATCTCATCAATGATTTATACACTGGTTTGCTATTGATCTCTTGATACATCCCAATATCTGGTTTGCTTTACTCACTGCCACAGAGCATTGACTATTGAATATCTATTGTTTTACAGTTCATTGGGTTTCAATGAGCGATCAGCTGCTCACTTTCATTAATTGATTTTTGATTTTATTCAGGTAAAGCTGGGATTGATTCCAGAGACTCTATCAGAGCAATCTTGGAAGGAATAGAGAATTACCTGATGAACACGGCTGCAAACCTGCAAACCATTACAATTGTCGCATTTGATACAAATGTTCATGATTGTTTTGCTACGATTTTTGATGAATACCTGAAAATATCCAATGAAAACACCACGGTAATCTTCACAATATGAATCCTTGGATTTATTATAGTACCTATCAAAATGTCATAAGGTAATTGTTGTCATGTGCAGTGACTGTTTAGTTGTGGGCAAATGCAGTAGCTAATTTGTGGAATTCGGAATCCACAAGCAGCCAACCCAGTCATGACGTGAATGATCAATTTATCTGGACATTTGTTGGCCACTGGGACATTTCCAATTCTGTCAAGAGATCTTTAACGCCCACCTGAACAGGCAGACGTGACCTTGGTTTAATACGTCATCTGAAGCATATGGCACATCTCCCACTTCAGTGTCATCTTAGTCAATGAGCTGTAAATCTGGGTGGGTCTTGAGGTAATTGAATCATCCTGGTATCTAGGATCTTCACAGTCAAACACCTAGAAGCAGAAACCCCAATCGGTTCATGTGCTTTTTTTGCTACATTTTTGATGAATGCCTGCAAATGTCTAATGGAAGCGCCATGGTAATCTTCATTATTATTTTTATAATAATAATAATTGCACTTAATACAACAACAAGAAAATTACACTTGTATAGTGCCTTTCAGGTTGGGAAAACGTCCCAAGGCGTTCCAAGCAAAGTGACCTGAGTTGCAGCAGTACTGACATAATGTTCAATAATTGTTCTGTTCAACAATTGAATCCTAATAAAAGTAATTTGATATAATCTCTTTGAATGAACAAATTGCTCTGAGAGCCAGTGCAACAACAACAAATCCATGGTGGAAAGATGACCTAGGGATTTTGGACCCAAGCTGGGAGTTGGTGTCAGGAGGGTTGGAGGGCAGGCATGGTAAGGGTGGGAGGGTTGTTGAGGGCATGGTCGAAGAGGAAGGACTTTAGATGGGACTTGAAGGAGGCAAGAGAGGGGCTGAAGTGGAGGAATTACAGGATGGAGTTCCAGAGTGTTGGGGCAGAGATGTTGAATGCCCGACCACCAATGTTGAAGCAGGCCAGTGTCTATCAAGTGGAAGGAGCAGACAGGCTGATACGAATGTTCAATATTTGTTCTGTTCAATAATTGTATTATAATAGTATGATATAATGGGTTTGTCTAATTGAATGAATGAGCACCTTGCTCTGAGAGCCAGTGCAGACTTCATGGGCCAAATTGCCACTTTCTATGCTGAGCATTTATTTGTTTCCATGATTCTATGCCTTCCATGGCAGAACGACGTCTCAAATCATTTCATGGGATTCTGTTGTGACCTTTTATTTATAGGCGAATAAATTATTAAATTATAATCAAGCTTCTTCCCTTTCATATTGTTCTTTCCTAGGACACAGTTTTGAACACTTCTACAAATCAATTACCCACCGGGCAAAACACGGGTAAGTATTGTTCTGGCGTGGATGGGGTGAATTTGGGGTGACTGAAGTGAATGACTAATTTTAGCTGTGGCAATTTAGACTGGATGTCGCAATTTTGATCTTCTAGTCTAGGCTGATACTCCAGTCCGGTGCTGGGAGACAATTGTATTGTTTGAAGTACTGTAAATCACCAATTTTATCTGGGCAATTATTGGCCAGACCATCGGGAGAAATTGTTTTCTCTTTTTCGAGCAATGCAACAGGATCTTTAACATCACCTGAATAGCTGGGAACTCAGTTTATTGTTCCATTCAAAGGACGGCATCTGACTTACAGAGTGCACATGAAAGGAGCATGTAATTCAGATGTAAAGAGAAAAGTGCACCATGACAATATGCATCTTTCATTTTCCAGTTATACATGGGCTCCCAGCAAGCTGGACTCCCATGAATGCTCAGGAGTATATGGAAGTTGCTCTACAGGTTGGCTCAGTGGAATACAACAAAATAGCAAATGAATTCAAGATATCTTGCCAAAACATTGTGGTTGACATAATTCAGGTGGGCATTTAGCTGGAACTCAGGAAAACAATCACAAGAACTTGAACATACACAGCATCCTTTACATCGAATACTCTTTCAGAGCACTAAATCTCCCAGCCTCTCTCACTGACTCACCGAATCAATGCATAATCTAGGAGTTCAGTTCAACCCCCTGCTGTCTTTCCTCCCCCAAATCCTGTCCCTGACCAGGACCACCTTCCTCCACCTCTGCCACATTGCCTCCACCTCTGCATTATCCCAAATGCAGCCGAATCTCTCATGCATACATTTGTCACATTTGTCATGTGTCACATTGTCACCTCCCACTTGGATTACTCAAACACACTCCTCGACAGTCTTCCCAGCTCCACTATTCCAAAAATTTTAAATATCCAGCTCATTCAGAACTCTACTTACCCAGAGCAAACTCCGTACCCACTGGCTCTTATATTCAAATCCCTTCATTCACTATCATCTCCCTACCTCTCTGGCTTCCTCACTTCCCAATACCATCCAATGCGTCCATTCTTCTCCTTATTCTTCT
The DNA here is from genome assembly GCA_035084275.1 of Hydrolagus colliei. Classification (NCBI taxonomy): domain Eukaryota; kingdom Metazoa; phylum Chordata; class Chondrichthyes; order Chimaeriformes; family Chimaeridae; genus Hydrolagus; species Hydrolagus colliei. The sequence continues at coordinate 13,116,497 of CM068747.1, read as the reverse complement.
TTGCACCCTCCATTCTACTATTGGAGATTGTGCATTCAGCCCAAAGCTCTGGAACACTCTCACTCAATCCGTCCGCCTGGCCCCCTTTCTTCCCCTTTTCAAGTCCTGCCTGAAAACTTTCCTTTTGTGCTCATGATCACATCCTCCCACCCCCAGCACTGCCATTCTAACCTGCTAACCTGCCTCCATGGAGGACACTATTTAAGTGCAAGTTATTGCATGAGTTTTAGGATTTATTCTTTCAATACACCAGACAAATCTATTATAAAGCACAATTGTTGTTAATAATTTGTATTATTAATTATTATTCACTCTTATTGTTTAATATTAATTTTCAAGTCATTATTGTGTTTTGTGTGTAATAAAAAAAATTGATGCTGTAAAAATTGCCATTTTCTTTAGATCAACAGGATTCAGAATCGCAAACTTTGGCTATGTTACTCTGCCAAGAAGCAGACGGTGGATGGGAAGTATTCGAAAGCGGTAAATGAACGGATCCTGTATCATGGGACCACATGCGAAATTGCTGACAAAGTGAAGAAATTAGGCTTCAACAGAAGCTTTTGTGGCAGGAACGGTAAGTCACTACACTTTACTGCATATCTTGTGAGCCCTTTGTCAGGTCCTCCCAGCATTAAAGTTGCTATACCAAATACAAGTTCAGAGGCTATTCTTTTCAAGTTTAATTTGTACAGTCCTGTAGATCAGTGGTTACCACCCAAGTGAGAAATCTAGGTCTGATTCTCAACAGGGTGAAACCTCTGGACATGTTTATTCCGATAATACTCTAGTCGTGGAGTCCTGTAGCTCAGTAATTATAGCACTAGCCCTACAACCAAAATACTTGGGTTCAATTACAGGCAGGGCAGAATCTTAGGCAAGTTTCCTTACTCTGCACACCTGATAATAATCCCTCAAGAAAAAAAAACAATAAGTTGGTCACTCAAATCCATGTCTGTTTTTGGGACACTGTTTTGCACAATTGATTGCCACGTTTCGCCCACAAATATACAGTCAAATCACTTTACACTGTGAAGCGCTTTGTGACGTCTGTAAAATGTGAAAAGTGCTACATCAAATGCTGGGATTATTATTATTAGTATTATTATTGTTGTTGTTATCATTATTATAAGGCGGTTGAGGATGTGTTTTTTGGTGGGTGTTGCTGTCATCTCTGATTATACACCAAAGGAAGGACATTAACAGCTATGATCTTTTCCTTATATTCCTTAGCCACATATTATGGAAAAGGCACTTACTTTGCTAAAGATGCCAGCTACTCATCTGATGACAGGTTCTGTAGCCCCAGTGACCAGGGACATAAATACATGTTCCAGGCAAAAGTGATAACCGGGAAGATGTGCCGGGGGAGAGACTGGATGGTGGAACCAAATCCAGTAGATCCACAGAAGGATCCGAATGATCTCTGTGACTGTGCCGTGAACAACATGTCAGACCCGACCATTTTTGTTATTTTTTGTGACGATGGGGCTTATCCCGAATACTTGATAACCTTTAAAACATAAGGAAGAGCAAGTACAGGGAACCAGGTCTATTTGAGAGAATACTGGCGGAAAAAATTCCAAGTGACGCTGCATTTATTTTTTATTTCTTTGACATCTACAAATTTGGCAAATTTTAATGAATTTACCGGAAAAAATTTAAGACTGTGTTTTGGAACTTGCCAAACTGCCATTTGCCTTTCACCACTGATGCCTTTAACGGGAGGGGAAGAGTAACTTGTTCAATGTGGGAACAATTTTTCTCATTTTATTTATATTATTTAGAGGCCCATCGCCAAGGAGGAGCAAATCCCCTTCCCACCAGCACCCACTCACCCAATTGTTTGCTAAGAGTACATTATATATATTATCGCCCCTGCACATGTTTCTGGTTGGCACTAAAATACAATAAAATACAATAAAATGTATACAATTATATACATTTATATAGCGCCTTTCACGTTGAGAGGACACCCCAATACCCTGAATAGATAGTATTATGTACCCAAGCTGGTGGTAGAGATTTAAGAGGCTTGAGGCTAGGGGCAAGAAGGAGGTCAATTGAAAGCACAGTCGAAGAGGAAGGTCTACAGGTGGGTCTCGAAGGAGGTGAAGAATTGGCGTAAGGAGGAGGGACTGTGGGATGGAGTTCCAGAGGGTGGGGGAAGAGTGGCTGATATCTGAGGCACGGGGCATGATGCCTGGTGGATCCCTATAAAACTTGTATTCCCTACAAGTTTTGCAGGGAATTCGGAGGTTGCAGAAGTAGTAGGGAGCGAGACCATAGAGGACTTTGAAAGTGAGGACCAGGATCTTGAACTGTATCCTCTGTGTAATGGGAGGCCAGTGGAGTCGGGTGACAGTGGGGGTGATAGGGTAATGGAGCCTGGTGCTTGACACGACACAGGCTGCAGGGTTCAGGATGATCTGCATCTTGTGGAGGGAGGAGATGGGGAGGCCAACAAGTTTGTAGTTTGCCTAGTCAAGCTTGGATGTTATGAATAATTTATTTACCTGTATAGATACCGATGCGAGGAGGGTGGGGCGGGGATGGCAGGTGGCCACCATTGACTTCCGTTGATCTCTTCCTGGCTCAGGTGGAACCAGCACAAGTTTTAGGTACAAATGTCTGGCTACTTTCTTCAATGAAAGAATTATTATCTTCCAAGGGGGTAAAACCGCACCTGGATCTCCAGCTTGACTCTATTAACATGGCATTTCAGGACTTGAGAGAGACGGGCCTTGACCGAGACAAGAGAGGGAAAACATTTTCCTTCAGTTTCTTTTAAGAAACAGCTTGAATGTAAAGACTGAATCCAACAATTTATCCAACTCTGGAGGCTCTGAAATGCCATGCTAATAGAACAAATACAGAGACCCAGGTGAGAATTTATACCCACAAATGTAAGATCAAACATCAAACCTTCACTTCCACGTACATATGTACAATGACTGCGGAACAAAGATTTCACCTGTGAACCTGTGCTCACTCACAAAAACACACAGTCATTGCACTTTATACCATTTCATGTGAAGCGATTTCGGATGCTGTGCCAACCTGAAAGGCACTGTATCAAATGTAAGGATTATAATTGTTATTATCTGATCAATTGCTTGTTCATGAGCATTAGTAATTACAATACTGTATTTATATTTACACAAGTTGCTTTCACGATAGCAATATATTTTGAGAGCATTTAAATTTCCTTTAGATCACCTTACTTAAATACTTTTCAATTAAGTGCAATAAAAGCTGCTAAAAAAAACTCACATTAGATGCACCTTACACTTACTAATAAGGGAATAGAAATTGTAATATATATATATGTTCAATCACCCCCTCATTCACCTGCAAAATACAGTGTATCCTGTGAAGCGTTTTGAGAATGCTCCTGACATGAACAGCTCTATATTATTACTGTATTATTCTTTGGATGATTTTATGGCTTTGTGGAAGCCTGTGATTTTCAAAATGTATCGATACCTATCAGTCAGAACCCTTTGTGCAATGTTTATGAAGAAAGGAATGCATTTGGGGCCAGCACACACGACTGTCTGCTGATATTACCCTCAATCTTTTTAAGGAAAAAAGGAATGAAAATTATGAAAGTGTGATGTGTCGAGTGTTTCCATAGACAACTGACATGGAATTGTTAAATGTGATTGAGTCGTGTAAATAAAGACTGTTTTAGTCAATGTGATGTGACTTCTCCTCCCAAAGGTTAGGCTTGACGTTACCCAGGGTACAAGTTTCTGCACTTCCAGCATATGGTTCCAGGTTTATAATGTGTCACTGCTCAACCAACTGTTCTAAAGTGGGACAAAGGGAGAAGAACACAGGATTGCAACAGTGGGACATAGGGTGAGAAGAACGTTTCTGATGCAGAGGGGAATTAAACACAAACTGCTTTCCCACATGTGCCTAGTGAAGCTAATACCAAACCAGTATTTGAAAGGAAATTGGAGAAATATGTGAGGACTAGCAAAATAAGAGAGAATAGGGAAAACGCAGAGAAGTATACCGCAGAGTGGATACTCTGAGATTCAGACTACGGAACTCCAGTCAAGGAGCTGGAACCAACATAGGCTCAATGGCCTCCATCTATTGGTAATTTCCATCATGAGTGGCACAGGTCATAGTAAAACACACACATCATGTGGCCAGCAGGCCACCTGAAGATAATTCAGTCAACAACAACAACAACAGTAACAAAACTACATTTGTATAAACCCTTTAACATTGGTAGTATGTCCCAAGGTGCAGTCACTCACTTCATGGTTGTCTGTGGGGCCTTACTGCAAGGAAATTCGCCTGCAGAATACGCGGTGATTGTACTTGAGATGTTTGAGACACATTGAGGTTATAGGCTCAGTATGAAATGCAAAACAATATTGTTTTATGTTATTGTCAAAAGTCTGAGGACTGGTTGGATAGAAATGTATTGCTAAGAAGGTCAGGCTCAAGCTTCTTAAGGTGACATTGTACAGGTACTTTGTTTTGTAAATTGTTAGCAACATATGGCAAAGTCCTATGGCTCAATGGTTAGAGGACTCTCCTTGCAAGCAAGAGGACCTGGGTTAGATTCCTGGACAGGACGAAACATTAGGCAAGTTTCCTCAATCCACACATCTCTCTTTACTTAGCAGTAAATTGGAAAATGGTAGTTAGTTGATTGGCGATTTCTTTTCTGGGATAATAATCCCTTCATCCCTTCAAAAAAAAGATAATAATAATTAGGTCACTCAATCCATGTCTTTGTGGGACACTGCTGTGTGCAATTGGTTGTTGCGTTTATATGTATATAAAACTTTGTAGTTCTTGACAACTCTTTGGATGCAATAATATCACAGGAAGTCACGAGGATGACAGGAGCTTAGTGGGAAGAATGCTTGCTCCCAGTGACTGATCTGCTTTTCCAAGTCCTGCCAACGAGCCAGACTGGCTGCAGTGCCCTGAAGCAGAGTATATTTGACTCAGGTACTGGACTACCAAGACTGCCACAGAGGTTGACGTAATACCAATATTTCCTTGTAAATCATGCCACCTTAGAACCATTCAGCTGAACGAAGTCCGATGAGAGAAATAAGAAGCGTATCAATGATGATCAAAGTCCCAGAGGGCGAGGATTTTGAAGCTAAGAGAGAGAAGTTGACAGGTGAAGTGGATTTAGATAAGACTTGGGTAATGGGTTTAACTCTTACAAGATACACTCAACCTTAGGGGCCAATAAAAATCTTTGTCTAGAACAATACCCTCAGAGTCACTTGATTGCTCAGCAAAAGCAGGCATTAACCCATAGTATTTGGCCACAAGCTTGTTGTCTGGGCTTAAATATATTACTTAGCTAAGATGCAAAGGTCAGAGAGAATAAAGCTCAATTTGCATGCAATTCACACAAACAAGATTCTAAGCAGGAACCCCAGCACTCTCCCCCTATAAGCCCACCCGGACCCTCCGTTCAGCAGGACTTGGCCTGCTCCAAGGCCCCCGCCCGAACCGCCCCACCATCGGAGGCCGGGCCTTCAGTTTTTTTTGCTCCGACCCTATGGAATTCCATCCCCCAATCCCTCCGTCTCGTTTCTTCCCTTTCCTCTTTCAATGCCGGTTTGAAGACTTTCCTCTTCGACCGTGCCTTTTGTTCCACCCAGAATTTTTCGACCTCCCCTACATGTTTCACCCCTCCCCGTACACTCCCCTCACAACTCGGGTCACACACCTCCTGTGCAGCGCCTTGGGACGTCCTCCCGACGTGAAAGGCGCTTTATAACTGTAATTTGTTGTTGTTGTTGTTGGTATCACCCTCTAGTGTTCATTCCACCCACAAAATATAGTCAATTCATTTACAGGCACATTTCCTCTTCACTTTCTGTAAATGCACTTTCAAACATCTCAATGTTAACCTGCTACATCAAATGCAAGGATTATTATATGCATTGCTCTACTCCACCCCTGTGATTTGGGAGGTGGCTGAATATTATCAGTTTAAATTGCACTATAAACTGCATGAGGAAGTTTATTTTGCTCGACAGCCAATACTATTCACACTGGGTTAAGTGCAGGAGGGAATGGAAGGTGTGAGGGAGAAATAGGGAGAAACGGCTGGATTACCTCTACATCTGGATGGTTTGAATATGGATTTCATAAGGAATAAACTATTAATTTGTTGCCGAAGGAAAAGGAGATCTGGAAAGCCTAAGGTCAAAGAAGCACCGATAGAAGGTAAGAATTCACACCACTCTGTATAGTCTTGGTTCACTCAACAGTATAAAGCTTTTTCTTTTCTCTCAGTAAATGAAATATAATTCTGCTAATACTGTATTTGGGAAAGTTATAAATAATAATCATCAGCATCATCAACCTTGCATTTGATACAGTTTATCATGTGGTTGAAACATCTCAAAGCGCTTCACAGGATTTTGCTGTGAACAGTGGTGACTGTATAAGAATGTGGGGAATTGTTGGCCAGGGTACAGGGAGGAACCCAACGCACAACTCTGTTTGAATTGTACCAAATTGATTAATCTAGAAGAGAGTGGAGGCTAGTATGTTTGGTCAGGCAACAAAATAAATGTTCTTGAGTAGAGAGCTCAGCAGAGTGAGGAGGGAACCAAGTGAGGTGAAATAGAGTGAGAATTCTGTTTGGGAATTTGATGAGAGTGGGAATTCGGTGCATAGGGGGAATGAGGTGCATTATTCTAAAATATATAATAGTTATATTAAAACAATATAAAACATGTCTGGGAATATGGCAGTACAGCTGAGACCGATTGCATGCACATTGTGTGATGTGATGAATCCAGGCAGGTCAGGGCGGAACCTTGGGCAAGTTTCTTACTCCACATACTAAATAATAATCTCTCCAAAAAAAACCACAATAATAAAAATTTTTGTTTAAAAACCACGACTGTTTGTGGGACCCTACTGTGCGCATTTGGCTGCCACGTTTCGCTCACACCTATACAACTAATTCACTTTACAATATATTCTGTGAAACGCTTTGAGAGGAGGTCAGAGAGGTAGGGTGGTGCCAGAGAGTGAAGGGATTTGAACATGAGTGCAAGGATCTTGATATCGATCCATTCGGTGATGGGGAGCCAGTTGAACCTGACCAGAACTGGTGAGATGTGGGTACGGAGTTTGGTATGTGGGCGGCAGAGTTCGAATGAGCTGGATCTTCTGAATCCATAAATAAATCACATAAGATTCCGTACATAATGATAACCTGCACCTGTGCCTCATGACTCGGGGAGGTTATTAAACTGCAGCACTGGCAGATTGAAGATCTTTAAGGACAGAGATAAAGCGAATATTTCTGTTTCCTCTTTCCTGCTTCAAGATGATTGAGGACAATTCAAATTTCTCCATCTCAAAGTGCTGTCAATTTCTTATTATCTATTGAATAGTGGAGCTGGACAGGTGGGCAAGGAATACATTTGAGTTAAGTAGAAGCAGGAGGTAACAAATGCATGTACAAGGGTTTCGGAAACATATCCCTACCTGTTTAAGTCTCTGTCTCCATTTGTGTCTCCATTGCTATTTCAAAGACAAGTGGAGTTTTCTTCCTAGATTTTTCAGCTAAGATTCCTCTATTAAAATTCACCTTACAGAACAAAAACTAAATGACTGAGCTATGTCACCCATTTAGCGTAGATTACCTGCAGTGTTTGTCTCCGAAATCAATGTACTGTACATTGACAGAAATACACAGTCATTACACTTATAATAAAAATCATGTCAAGTGTTTTGAGACAATTTCCTGGTGTGAAAGGTGCTATATCCTTCTTCTCCCACATCTCCTCCACCTCCGCCCTCCTCACCTAGCCAATGTAAGTAAGCCCTTTGAGTTATCAATCAATCAATCAACCAAAATTTACATTTATATAGCGCCTTTCACGTTGAAAGGATGTCCCAAGGCGCTGTACAGTCAGGTAGGAACAAGAGCAAGTGGGGAAGGGTTGGTGCAAGATGAAGGAGAGTAGGAGAATTGACTATATATTTGTGGGCGAAATGTGGCAGCCAAATTGTGCACAGCAGTGTCCCACAAACAGCTGTGGAAGTGGGGTTGGGGGAGAAAGGGGGGAAAGAGAGTAAGGGGAGGGGTCAGGGTAGGGAGAAGGAGTGCAGGAAGACCAACTGTATATTTGTGGGCAAAATGTGGCAGCCAAATTGCGCACAACCGTGTCCCACAAACGGTCACGGAAGTGGGGCCAGGGGGGAAAGGGGGAAAAGAGGGTAATGGGGAGAGAGGGAGGGAAAGGTCCTATCCTACATGAAATGCACTATGTAAATGCAATGTGGTGTTGCTCTCAAAATCAAGTGCAAGGATTATTATTAATTTTTAAGATTCACTTCATTTTAAGGAGTTGTGTTTCGCAACGTACCTGGAAACTACTCCAGATTGTATGTAGCATTAAAGCTAATTTTGCCCGCAAATTACACAATGATTTAACTTCACCCTATATTCTGTGATGCACTTTGAGACATTTCAAAGACGTGATAAGGCCCTATATCAAATGCACGGTTACTATTATTGTTAAGAGGTCTGCAATGGTGCTTGGAGTGTTCTCTAGCTCTTTCAGGAAGTCAGCCTGGCCTACATATTCTCCCCAGCACATTGTGATGCTAATTAAAGTTTATACTATCACAAAGGTCAGAACATCTCTAAGTTCCACAAGAACTTCCTTGGAAACGGCCAATAAGAGTATCGGAATTGGTATGATCTTAAGACTGCTTATGCTAGTGCCAACATGGCTCCATTGCTAAAACTCTCACCTTTGAGACAGACATTTGTACCTTCAAACCCCAGGTCAGGACTTTAAACTCACACAGTCTAGGCCAGGATGCTCCAACTGAAAGCCAATGGACTGGATCAATTGTATCAGAACCCCCACTCCCCCCATTTCATCTAGCCCACCTGCCCCATCCTTAACACGTAAATATTAAGTTATGTTTCTGGAAGGGAAACTCAAAAATATTACTTAAGCGGATGTTTCTCAATAGGGCGTCTAGTTCTCAGTAGCCAAAAGATTGGACACCGCCCTCCTCTAATCTAGGCTGACACTGCAATGCAGTGATGGGGTGGGGGTGGGGAGGGGGTTGGTGCTGCATTGCCAGAGGTGCTGTCCTTCAGGTGTAACGTCAAACTGAGCTCCTATCTGCTTGTTCAGATAGATGTTAAAGAACCTGCACATTATCTGAAAAGAGAAGTTAGTTTCTCCCGATGTTGGACAGTGCTGTGCACAACAGGTTGTTATGTTTTCCCTCACAAATTATACAGTCAATTCACTTTACAGTATATTCCGTGAAGCCCTCTGAGACATATCAACTACTTGATAAGGAGCTATATCAAATGCAACGTTTATTATTAGGATGAAATTACTGTTGTGGAAAGGTTATTTCACGCAATAGATGCAAAGGTCAATTTATAGTAAGTGATGTGATATTAATGACGGCCCAAACCTATGCTGGTTGGAGGTCGAATAAGGCACTCGTCACTATCTTGGTGGAGGGAGTGAATTGAGTCACTGAGGATGACAGTAGAGGCTGAGTGTATGCATTACAATAATACCTACTTGATTAAGATGTATTTCGAAGCTGGAAATATTTTAATAAGGAACTTATTGAAATAAATTCCGCTGCGGAGACAAAGAGATTGTTAATATCAATGAAAATCTGTGCAGTCCCCTGACAATGGCGCGATACAACTCCACAAACATTGAACCAGGAATCTAACCATGTTTACAAATAAAAATGGTTTCATAAAGACTGCTTTGATCTCTCTGCAGCCCTGAAAAATACAGTACAAATAGATGGAATAATAGTGCAGCTGAAAAAAGGGGACATCACTAAAGAAACTGTGGATGTCATAGTGAACTCAACCAACAAGTCCTTGGACCTAAATTCCGGTAAGTTTTCAGAAATACTGACTGCGAGCTGCGAGTCTTTAAATTCTATTCACAATCAAGATAAATTTCCTTGTGTCTCCGCTCTGGTCTCCGAATGATGTTCAAGAGCGTGTGAAGGTTTTGGTCGGGTTTTGAATGCTCTCAAGTATAGTGACAGGTGTCTGTGTGTGGCAGAGATCGAGCTCGCCGCAATGTAAACTCACAGAAATATAACGATCGGCTCATCGAAGCCTGATAATCCTTGCCTTTGATGCAACCCCTTCTTTTAACAAATCATTTAAAAGCACTTCCCAGGATTTACTGTAAAGTGAAGTGACTGTGTATTTTTAGGCCGCTCGGCGGGAAGCTAGGTGGGAAAATAAGCTGGGAGAATGCAAAGGGACAGGTTAAGTGAGAGGGCAAAAAAGTGGCAGATGGAGTATAATGTGGGGAAGTTATTCACCTAGGTCGAAAAGTAGATTCTAGAGGGGGAGAGACTATGTAGTGTTAGTATTCAGAGGCATTTAGATGTCCTTGTAAGGACAATCACAGAAAGTTAGCATGGAGACACAAGAAGCAATTAGAAAGGCTAACAGCATGTTAGTGATCATTGCAAAGGGGTTATAGTACAAGAATATAATTGCTTCAATTGTACAGGGACTTGGTGAGACCACACCTAGAATATTGTGTGCAGTTTTGATCTCCTTACCTAAGAAAGAATATACTTGCCTTAGAGGGGGTACAACGTAGATACACTAGGTTGGTTCCAGGGATGAGAGGGTTGCCCTACGAGGATAGGTTGAGAAAACTAGGCCTATATTCTCTAGAATATAGAAGAATTAGAGGTGAATTTATAGAAACCTATTAGATTCTTAAGGGCCTTGACAGGGTAGATGTTGTGTGACTGCTTCCCCAGTTGGAGAACCTAAAACTAGGGATCAAGTCTCAAGGTTTAAAGGTAAGCCTTTTAGAACTGAGTTGAGAAAACATTTCTTCACTCAGAGGGTTTAGAATTTATGGAATTCTGTACCCCAGAAGGCTGTGGATGCTCAGTCATTGAACGCATTCAAGACTAAGATTGACAGTTTTTTTTAAAGAGGATTAAAAAAAATGAATGAAGGGATATGGGGATAGGGCAGGTAAATGGAATTAGGATGGCAGATCAGCTATGGTCTTATTAAATGGCTGGGCAGGCTCGAGGGGATGAATGGCCTACTCCTGCTCCTATTTCTTTTGTTCTTGTGTTCTTAGGCAAAACTCAGCAGCACTTTGCAATGTCTCATAAATATCCATGGAATGAATGACCAATTTTATCTGGGCCAATTTAGACTTGCTGTCAGGATACAGTAGAAGCCTGTTTATCCGTGCCTCGATGCACTGGCACTTCTGTATAACCGGCACGCCAAAAAAAAAGTCCCCATTCAATAAACTGGAACTTATCCGGAACAATAGCAGTGGAACATTTGTAAATGCATAAATAATAACAGATAATAACAGAATAATGTATTGGTACTTATTGTTAAAACTACTCTCTTGCGCTTTTTACCTTTGCTGGTAGATGTTGCGCTTGAAGCCATGATGCTGCAGTTGAGGTTTATTGTCCAGTGATTCTTTTTAAATTGGAGCATGCCAAGCGGGTGAAAAAAATGGAGCGTTAAGGTCATACTAGCGGCAAGCCAATAACGCTAGCCAATAACCCACATTGTCGCACAGGTGCAGTATTTCGATTTGCCGCTAGTAGCGTCTAGGACTATCTAGGACTATAGGCTTGCCGCTAGTAATGTCGCACAACTTTAAAATAGCGCTGATGTTTCTTTCACCCGCTTGGCGTCCTCCATTTAAAAAAGAATCGCTGGACTGTAAACCTCAATCAGTAAAGGTGAGAAGCGCAAGAGAGTAGTTTTAACAATAAGTACCAATACAATATTCTGTTATTATCTGTTATTACTTAGTCTGGTGTGTTTGGTGTGTGTTAAAAAAACTTTAATTTTGTTGTAGTGGGTGTTCAGCCGCGGGCCGCCCGAATATCCGACGGGCGATTTAACTGGCACTGGCCAGGTCTTGCGGGTGCCGGATAAACAAGCTTTTACTGTATTTAGCTTGTAAAGGAGATATGATGAGCTAGATATGATGATCCAGTGCTGTGCTGAGGGAATGCTGCATTGTTTGAGGTGACATTAAACCAAGGTCCCATGTAACTGTTTAGGTGTATGTTAAACAATCAAAGAGCCAATAGAAATGATCTGTCATGTCTCAATCATTTGTGGGATATTGCTGTGCATAAATTGTCTGCCATGTTCAACTAAAAAAATACAGTCACTTCATTTTGCAATGAATCCCGTGAAGCCCTTTGAGAGAGACATTTTGATACTATGATAAGGTGCTGCATCAAGTGCAATTATAATGATCATAAATTCTTATAGAATAATAATAATAATATAATGCCTTTCAAGTAGGTCAATATCTAGAGATACAGAACATCACCCACTGGAATTTTGTCACACTGATGCATGGGAAATACACCTTCTAACCTGTGCTTTTTCCCCTTCTATTTTGTAGGTGTGTCTGGGGCGATACTGAATGCTGCAGGAAGTTCTGTTAAGGAAGAATGCAAGAAGATAGGTGTGGCTCTTCACAACCAAGGGTTTGCTCTCTGGGTGATTTGATGTCAAAATGAATTTGCCTTCATAGAATGCCAGTGTTAATTACTGGTTATTAGAACCACCAATATGTAGTGCGGTAAATGCATGTTTGTTTCCAGTGGGAGAGCAGGCAAAACACAGACAGCAAAGCAATGATGTTGGGAAGAGCAAGGGAATGGGTTTAGAGAAATTAGTGTCTGGGTGGGAGGGAAATTAGGGAAATAACTTCAGCATGAATATGATAAGTAAATGTTCTTACAGCGGGTGGGGAGGGAGGTGGGAGATAGCTTCTGCACAAATATAATTGGGGAAATTATATTGAAGCGCTCTGAGATGCCGTCCGGCGTGGAGGGCGCTATATAAATCGAAGTTGTTGTTGTTGTTGAAATGGGGTTGTATTGGATAGCTTTGGGGAGATAGAAGCTTGTATCAGCATGGACATGAGAGGGAAAGAACAGAGAAATGGAATTACACTAGATAGGGTTAGAGTAGGGAGACAGCTCTAGCTCAAATACAATAGGGAAAGACAGAGAAATGGAGTCATGGTCGATATCTCCAGGAGGGGTGAAGGAAAACAATCACCAATATGGATATGGTGCGTGATAATTAGCACATCACACACCCCATTTTCCTGTTCCCCAAACAGCTCCAGAAGTATTACTTTGGTCCTTTTTCTGGATTGTTTATCACAGCCATGTTACAATAAGCAATGTGAACCAAGCTCTGTCAAGCTAACCTTCCATCCATTTCTTCCCCAGGTGCCAGGTCAATAAATGGTGTTGTTGTCACTGGATCTGGGAAACTGCGCTGCTTAAAAATAGTGCACATCTTTGGACAGAAGACTGACATTATGATTGCAGCATCAGTACAAGAGGCCCTTGCATTATGTGATGAGTTGAATATTGCTACTGTTGCATTCCCTGCCATAGGAACAGGTAAAACCTCCTATGTTATAACCAGATCTGGTCTGGTCACTGATTCACTTCATGGATGATTTGGCCACTGGAGGATATAGATTTGGGAGAATTACCATGAGGTTGTGGGATGCCCTATAAATAATGATAATCCTTGCATCAGATACAATGTCTTTCACGTTAGGAGGATGTCTCAAAGAGCTTTAATAGTGTACTGTAAAGCAGTGGTGGTCGAAGTGGCCCTCATGGGCAGTCAAGAAGTGGCCCACCAGGCATCAATACTAGACTACTTGAATCTGTTTTAAACCAATGTTGTGTTTCCAGTTTTTTTCCTGATTGATTTCACTCAGGAAGCATTTTTTCACTCAAAGGTTGGAAGAAATCTGAAATTCTCTCCCCCAAAGACATCCAGGAATAGACATTCAAAAGGAGAATTATCAATGAGCAGCCTATCACTATGCTGTAAATGTCTATTGTTCTACAGTTCATTGAGTTTCATTATGCGATCAGCTGCTGACTTTGATTAATTTTATTCAGGCCAAGGTGCGACTGATCCCCAAGTCGCCATCAAAGCAATCTTCTATGCAATTGACAATTACTTCCTGCCGAACACAGCCTCGAGCCTGAAAACCATTACCATTGTCGCACTTGATACAAGTGTTCACGATTCTTTTGCTACGTTTTTTCATGAAAGGCAACAAATGTCTGATGAAGGCATCAAGGTAATCTTCATAAGAATAATCCTTGCATTTAATATAGTGCCTATGATGTCAAAACGTCTCAAGATAATTGTTTACATGTGGTTGAGCGGTTATTAGGAAAACACAAAAGTGTTTTTTCTAAATTGACTGAATGTTCAGTGGTTATGTTCAATAATTGAATTATGATAATGTGATGCAATCCCTTTGTCGAATCACATTGGGAGCTAGTGCACTCGATGGGCTGAATGGTCTCCTTCTCTGCTGTAAAATTTCTACGTTTCTATGATTCCATGCCTTCCAATTCAAAGTGCTTAATGAGATTGTGTAGTGACTGTGTATTTAGAGGCAAACAAATTCTAATCTTCACTTTTAAATTGTTCTATTTCAGGCAAAAGAATCGACAACCCACTTAGGTAAATTCTCCTCCTGTCGTCGTTTCAGTATAAGCATTACCCTTGAATAGAAGGAGGGTGGGGGGATTGTGAGGGAGCGAACTGAATGACCAATATTATCTGGATCAATTTACACTCGTTGTCAGGATTTTGATCTTACAGTCTAGGTTGACACTCTAGTGCAATGCTGGGTGAGAGTTGCATTGTTTGAGATAAGCTTAATGTGAGGTCTGATCTGTCTGTTCAGGTGGATGTTAAAAATTCTATAGCACTACACAATAACAACAATAATCATTATATTTTACTTTATTCACATAGCAACATCTCAAATTGACAGCTAATTCATGCACAGCAATGTCCCTCAATCAGCTATGAAGTAATTAATCAATGATAGGACAGGACAGTGGGAGAATATCCCTTCTCTTTTTCGAACAGAGCCACAGGATATTTCACATCACTTGACTAGCTGGTACCCTGGTTCAACATTTCATCAAAGACGGCGCCTCCGACAATGCAGCACAACCCCAACACTGCACAGGAGTGTGAGCCTGGACTATATGACTGCAAAGACTGAGCTAGGCTGACACCTTAAAGGTTTCACCTAAACATATGTATCTTTAATTCTCCAGTTCGGCTGAAGCTCCCAGAAATTTGGACTCCTATGAACGTTCAGGAGTATCTGAAAGTTACCCTAGAGGTCGGCTCAGCGGAATACAAACAAGTTGTAAAGGATTTCACAAGATCATGCAAAGACATTGCAGTTAAAGTAATTCAGGTAAGCATTTAATTGGACCATAGGAAAACAGCCAGAAGAACCTATAATAATACTACTACTAATAATAATGTTTCCATTTGATTTAGCATTTTATCAGGTCATTGGGATGCCTCAAAGTACTTCACAGAATACATTGAAAGTGAATTGATTGTGTATTTTGTGGGCAAAACACAAAAACCAATTGCACACAGCAGAGTACCACAAACAGTCATGGATTGAGGGATCACATTTTTGAGGGATTATTTTGCCAGGAAAGCATAATATGTTATGTTATTCACTCTATTTAGGGTTTAGGTATACTAGCAATTATTAATAAATGTTAGTATTCATTTGTTAATTTTGAATGTTTATTTTAAAATTCATTATAATATTTCGTGCAAAAACAAATGTTGACGCAGCAAAAATTGCCTCCCTTTTTTTTTAGATCGAGAGGATCCAAAATTGTAGACTTTGGCAAAGTTACTCTGTCAGGAAGCAGGCGGTGGATAGGAAGTATCCTAATGTGGCAAATGAACAGATCCTGTATCATGGGACCACACATGAAATTACTCTGCGAGTGAACAGGACAGGCTTCAACAGAAGCTTTTGTGGCAGGAATGGTAAGTCACTGCGCTTTTGCAATTTACCCTGTGAGTGGGCCCTGCGACATCTTCCCAACGCAAAAGGTACTATACCAAATCCAAGGATTGAGTTAAAGCACACGCCTGGCAAGCGAGTTTGATTCCCGGCAGGGCGAAAGATTGGGCAAGTTTCCTTGCTCCACATGCCTCTGTTTACCTAGCAGTAAGTAAGAACTCAATAAGTAGGAATGCGGTTTTTAACCGAATGACAGATCACTTTTCTGGGGTTAATAATTCCTTCAAAAAAAATAATATTAATGATAAATAAACTCAGAACTAATTATGCGACAATGGACTGCGGCGGTTTGCCCTCGAAGTATACAATCAATTCACTTTACAGTATAACCTATATAACGCTATATCAAATATAAGGATTATTACTAAAATCAGAAGCTAATCTTGTCAAAGTGGTCACAGATGAGTTTTGTAGATTTATTAGTAGGGGGTGGGGCTGGGTGGGGGGTGGGTGGGGGCGAGTGGTAGATGTTGCTATCACCTTGCATTAAACACCAAAGCAAGGACATTAACAAGCTACAATCTTTTCCTTGTATTCCTTAGCCATAGCTTTTGGAAAAGGCACTTACTTTGCCAAAAACGCCCAATACTCATGTAACGACAACTACTCCAACCCCAGTGACCAGGGATACAAATACATGTTTCAGGCACGGGTGATAACCGGGAGGTTGTGCCTGGGGAATATATCGATGATGGAACCAACTCCAGTGGATCGAAACAAGGACCCAAATGACCTCTGTGACTGTGCAGTGGACAACATATCAAACCCATCCATTTTTGTTATCTTTTGTGACGATGGGGCTTATCCTGAATACATAATAACCTTTAAAATATAAGGAACAGCATAAGTAGATGGAACCCAGTCTATTTGAACGAATATTGGGGAAGAGATTCCACCTGGGGTTGGATTTCTTATCTTCTTAACCTTTAAGAACTTGGCAAATTGTTGAATTCACTCTCAATTTGGAGGCCAGTTATCCGTAGTTCTTAAAAAAAAGGCAAAAGAAATTAAGACTGTATTTCAGAACTTGTCAAATTCTGGTTGCTCTGGAATGCTAAGAAAATAGAGTAACTTTTCACCCACGGAGGAATCTTAACTCCACTGATAATTTGCACATTACATTACCAAAAGAACAGTTTCCAACTACAGTAATAATAATAATCATTGCATTTCACTTATTGATGGACTGTTTGTAAGACATTTATAATTTTAATGCCACTTTGATAAACTGAAATAATTTTTGCAATGTATATTTATTAACCCTGAATTGTTGTTAATCAGACCTGAAAAGCTTGTTAGAACTGTATATTGTAAATTCCAAAGGCTTTGTTGTTTTGTGTTGTCTTTGTTGCCAGTAAACAATTGTTGAATCTTGCATCTATTCTGGTAACTAGTGTATTCAGTTTAGGTTCAGTGCCTTGGGATGTCCCTCCGACATGAAAAATGCTATATTATTTATATATATATTTATATATATATATAAAACTTTGTAGTTCTTAACAACTCTTTGGATGCAATAATATCACAGGAAGTCACGAGGATGACAGGAGCTTAGTGGGAAGAATGCTTGCTCCCAGTGACTGATCTGCTTTTCCAAGTTCTGCCAATGAGCCAGACTGGCTGCAGTGCCCTGAAGCAGAGTATATTTGACTCAGGTGCTGGACTACCAAGACTGCCACAGAGGTTGACGTAATACCAATATTTCCTTGTAAATCATGCCACCTTAGAACCATTCAGCTGAACGAAGTCCGATGAGAGAAATAAGAAGCGTATCAATGATGATCAAAGTCCCAGAGGGCGAGGATTTTGAAGCTAAGAGAGAGAAGTTGACAGGTGAAGTGGATTTAGATAAGACTTGGGTAATGGGTTTAACTCTTACAAGATACACTCAACCTTAGGGGCCAATAAAAATCTTTGTCTAGAACAATACCCTCAGAGTCACTTGATTGCTCAGCAAAAGCAGGCATTAACCCATAGTATTTGGCCACAAGCTTGTTGTCTGGGCTTAAATATATTACTTAGCTAAGATGCAAAGGTCAGAGAGAATAAAGCTCAATTTGCATGCAATTCACCTAAACAAGATTCTAAGCAGGAACCCCAGCCTGGTATCACCCTCTAGTGTTCATTCCAAAGCAGTACTCTCTAAATCTATTTATAGGATGGTAGCACTCTTGCCTCTAGGTCAGAAGATTGTATGTTTAAGACCCAGAATTTATTCAAAATATCAAGACTTTTAGTTTCATATTCTTGTCCTGCCCAACAATTCTCCAGATAAACGGGTTAGTTCTTCATAGCTGCAACATTGCTGTGTGATTATGAAAATATAAAAAAGAATTTACATTGTTAGAGATATTGACTTGAAATTTACTTGAAAAGAAGAAAAGAAGGAAGGCTATGGGAAAAGAGCAGGGGAGTGGGACTAATTGGATGACTCTTTCAGTGAAGCGGCACAGGCACAATGGACCGAATGCCCTCCTTCTGATGCTGTAGGATTCTACGATTCTATATAGTCTTCCACAACGTGAGGGTATCTCAAAGCGCTTTGCACGGCTCACTAAGAGCCTAAACAGAGGGAGGGGAAACTGAGGCAGGGAAGAGAGAGTGGCCAAAGAAGCTGAGCGAATGTGTTTGATTGTGGGCTCGAGGGAATCCGTCATCTCCTTGCGTTTGTAGTTGGATGGAGCGTAGAAAGGATGGCGGAGCAGGTGGTTGGTGGTGAAGAGGATCCCAGGGTTATCCTAGGATGATCCTGGAGGAAAATATCAATTTGGCCAAGGCAAGAGAGCAGTGGTATTTTTTGATTTGGTGAAAATACTCTCACATTTCCAAATCAGTTATTGTGGAGTCCTACAGCTCAGTGGTTAGAGCACTCACCTTACAAGCAAGAGACCTGGGTTCAATTCCCGGCAGAGCAAAACCTTGGGCAAGTTTCCATACTCCACAATCCTAATAATAATCCCTCAAATAAAAATTATTTGGTCATTTCAGTCCACAACTATTGGTTGCTGCGTTTCGCCGCAAAATATACAGTCAATTCACTTTACAGTATATATTTGCTACATCAAATGCAAGGATTATCGTTATTATTATTATCTCAATAGCAATTTCAATAGCATTTAAACAACAACTATCTGATTTGGTGGACTGTGTATTTTTTTGTCCAAAAAGATGAATGCTAAGGTCATTTATTTCCTTGCTGCTGTCAAACCGCTTGTCTGCCAAATGCAGAAATGGGTAATGGTTTACAGTATTTTAAATCAAACCAGTACAATTTAATTTCCCACCACAAGCATCATTCTGTGTCTGGCTGGGTTTCAGCAAACTTCTCTTGGTCCTATTCCCAAATATATGTTTCTTGTTATACTGGTATTCTGAACAATGCCTTGTTTCACTTGCATTTATTTTATGGCCAGTTTCAGTAATCTATGACATCAGCAATTGACATTTTATATAGTGTTGCTACAGAAATGTCACAAGGGCTTCCCACAACTGACAAGGGAGTTGAGGAGGGATGGGGAAAAGTAACCAGAAAGAATGGTGAAAGAGATAGTAAATGGCTTGTGGAACCACGTTGACTTAAAATTTAAGTTGGAGTGAAATTGTGGAAAATTTTGAATCTTGGCTGAACTTGGAAGCCTCTGCGATTGTTAAACAAGGAAAGACTGTATTTTAAGTGACAATCTGAACCTGACAGACTATATTATATTCCAATAATAATATCAGAATAACTGTGACCAAGTTGGAGTTGAGGGAGGCTGGAAGGAGTGAACCAAATGTGCTGGAGGACTTGATACACATCACTGAAGTCAGGAATATAATTTAACTCTCATCTGATCTTTACTAATTCCCACTGTTGTGAGATAGCTCTGAGCTTTCAACTAACTCAAGCCTGAAAAAGCTGCTTGCGAATTTTCGCGACCTTCAACCTTAAATTGCACTTCAGCGACACTTTCATTCAAACACAGCTTCGTGTACTAAGTACTAATGTGCCGGAAGAACAATTTCTGTCGGAAAACAAGAGAACTGAATACAGTGTACTTTAGTCACACACTATAACCTTCTGACTCATCTGTGAGGTTACCACCAACTGAGCCAGGCTAACTGCGTCCATTGTACATTCATTGCATTTGAAAAACAAGCAACTCCTATAAAAATATACTTTGAAATGCATTAAGCGAATCATACTCTAGTTGAGAGCAACAGTTTGTTTGTGGGGATGTTGTTGTAGGGAGCCAAGGTTCTGGGTTACCATTTACAGTAATTTATTGATCATGCGTGAACTTAAAACTTTAAGTTTAAAACTTTATGAAAGATATAAAAGTTATATAATAAGCCTTATGTAATAAGCCTTACAAAGTAATCCTTTGTCCTGAACATGTGTGTTTGCAGATCTAGTAAAAGATCTACTATCTTTGCTGAATCCAATAATCATCCTTTCCTAAGGGATTACTAAGTGAGGAAATTAAACTGATGTATTATCTATCTCTCATCTCGATTTTATTAAATAAACAGTATTTGAAGAACACAAAAAAAACACTATTACAAAATAATGATATAATGATACCAAGTGAGGTCAACCTGCCGGAGGTATAGTGTACAATGAGCCTTGAGATCACCAGTCTCAACAGAGGCAAAATAAGTAGTTTTTGGAGAGACAAAAACTTGTCAATGAGCCAAAACAACAAAACAATGAAATTCCATTTGTTCAACGCCTTTCACACGGTGTCCTTCTAAGCTTCATATGCCCTCCTAGACTGATTAAGGCAAAAAACTAGCCCCAATTTGTAGTCATGATAATATCTTATCTTATCTAATCTAATTATCACTTCCAAACCTCTCTTTTGATTTGCCGTATCTAGGTCAGCAAAATGCTTCAAGGATAGACTGATATCAATACAAAGCCAGCTTCTTAAGCCTCTTCCGCCTTTGATCTCTCGCTTACTCCCATTCCTTCAAGAAAAGCCAGGCACAATTGCACAAACTAAATAAGATCATGAAAGAGACTGAGTTGTCTCTTGGGTCTACTTGGTAAAATCATAGCCATTCCTCTTCATAACCAGAAATGTCATTATGAAAGATGTAGCAGAAGTGTTGCTCTATCGTTGGAGTGAGCTTTCAACCATTCTGCTTCCATCCGCCCAGAACTTAATCTGGAGTGCCTCCACCTTGCCCCTTCCCTCCCCACTTTCAAAGCCTGCTCTATACGTCCCTTTAAGTAACAGTAAATAGGAACCCGGTTATTAGTCGATTGCTGGATTGCTTTTCCAAGGGTATTAATCTCTTAATTAAATAAAATAATAATTTGGTTACTCAATCCATAACTGTTTGTAGGACACTGCTGTGCGCAATTGGCTGCTGAGTTTCATCCACATAATATATTGTCAATTCACTTAACAGCATATTCTGCATAGTGCTTTCAAGTGTCTCAAAGACATGATAAGGCACAATATCAAATACAAGGATTATAATATTATAATTATTATAATATTGAAGTAATTGGTGAGCAAGATATAATGCAAAGTGAGGAGAAGGCTATCAAAGCCTGGTTGTGTTTGAAGAATTTTAATTGGGGGTGCCCTCCCAACTTCAAACCCACACTGAATCCCCACAGGAACTTGGAGGTTCATTTGTGGCACTTCTTGTTAACATAGCATTGCAATTTTTTTTAGTTCAACTTTTCATTCTGAAAGGAACGGAAGAAACTATTTAAGAAAAAATAAAGTACATCAATGAAATATTACAAGTAGCTTTGAAATATGTTCTATTCAGAACAAAGAAAGATAGGTAGGGTAGAGGCTTTTTAAGAGGCTTACAGTCTGAGCTGGTGGTTCAACAGTGCTGAGAGTGGATAGCAGGGAGATGGTTCTGCATTGTTGGTGGTGTTGTCCTTCGCATGAGACATTATACTAAGGTCCTGTCTGCCTATTCTTCAGGTGAACTGGAAATGTGAGCAGCTGGGAGTTTCTCCTGTTGTCCCAGCAAGCCAATAATCCTCTCTCCCCCTCCACCCCACCCAGCCATCTCTCTCCCTCTACCCCCCGCCCCCCGCCCCCCGCCCCCCAGCCGTCTCTCTCCCCCTCCCCCCCCACCCCCCACCCAGCCGTCTCTCTCCCCTCACCCCTTCCGTACCTGTATATTGTATTCTAGGACTATGAATACAATATGGCGGCTTTGCACCTCAGTCTGTGCATTGTGTATAGAGATGAGCATTCTGGGTCTTGCAGTTCAGTGTGCGCGCATTCCGATTTTTTCCCTCGATATATCGACCTTTTCGATATATCGATATTTTTGAAATGCCTATATCGGCGTATCAATATGAAAATTATATTGGGTTTTAGCAATATATCGATATATTGCCGGACCCTACTGTCAACCTTCACCTAATATTTTCCAGAATTAGGTAAGCAGGATGCGGCCCTCCAGGGAGAGAGCGAGAGAGAGAGAGCGCATTCCATTCCATCAATCTATCCCTGGAATTTCCATGTGCATGTGGAATGCATGGAATTCTCAGTTTGGTTGGGAGTCACCTAGGGACGGTGATGGGTTTCTGTATGTGTCAGTTACCCGGCTGACCAAAAGAAAGAGAACGTTTCGATGTGACAAGAGGCGATAAAGATGTAACGTTCTTACTAATACCCTAACAAATAAAAGTAAGGATTCTGTAATGAATGTATCAGATATTATCTGAAAGTATAATTGTGAAAGTTTTTTTATTAATCTGGATATACATTTAGAATGTAACCTACTCACAATCCTTTAATAATGATTAGTTTAGCCTGGGTTAATAGTAGCTTTGCTGGACCCGTTAGGATCAGCTACTGATTACATTCCATATTTTCCTGGGAAGATGTTCACTGGTCTGAGATAATGAGCAATTGGGTCCTTGAGCATAGATGTATGAACAATGGACCACAGAAAGAAAGGTTATAGCCACAGACACCTGCCTATCGCAAGGCTGAAAAACAAGCAAGCTGTGGAAGGCTGCCCAAAGGTTATACATATCTCTCTCTCTCTGCAAAGTATCTCGAGGAGGGTGGGGGTCACTTCATTTTCTTTCCAAGTAAAAACTACAGACAAAAAAACCATCTTGTCAAAGATGAAGTAGGTGAAACGTCATCAACCAAATGGATAAAGAGACATTGATTTGGGAAGAGAATCAGAAGAAACAGGGAGTTGGAATTTGGAGTTGCAAACCATATTCCAGCTTCTAAAGAAGGAAAATCAAGACTAAGACTTAGACGACTGTCAACAACTTTATCAACGCCCTCAAGCTAAGCAACAGTACTGCTGTACCTGGATATCTGTTTGCTGATCGAACGGGCAGCTGTGCAGCAGAACCTGAATACCTTTTGTTGGACATTAAACTGGACATTAACTTGGATATTACTCCTCCATCTCTTCCGCAACATTTGGTTTGGCCGACCTTAATCGTTGTGAATTGTACGTGGATGCTTAAGCATTATTTGTCGTATTCTTTTAACTACTTATAACCATTACTAATTTGATTTAATAAAACTTGATTAATTGTACAAGATTTGTGTCAGTCTTTACTTCACCGCAGGGACGAAATTGACAACATCTTACAAAAGGAATGATGACCGTACAGGCTTGGCCCAGGTTTGAGCAGAAATGAACAGGCATGAGGTTCAATGGGATGCAGTTGTTGAAGCAACAACAACAAATTACATTTGAAAAGCGACTTTCACGTCAGGAGTTTTCAATGGGTACCTCTCCTTGTCCAGTTAGATCAGTGTTGACTGTTTGGTAGGAGGGGTTAGAGGGAACACATTTTATTCTAAAAGCCCCTTTCATTTCTCTGATTTTGTAAATTTGCAATACACCACATGCCCAACCCCCCATTCCAATCTCTGCCGCCAGCCAGTGTTCAATGACTGGACCTTTTTTCTTGGCAGCATGTTATGGTCACGTATTAAAACATACATGATTTCAAGATGAAATGAAAACCAGCATCTGAACAAAGCCAAATCTGTAACCCTAACTGAGGCCTCTCTTTGGAAGATTATGATTCCATTTGATACTTTTTGCTTCCACACATAAACACACTCTTTGTGCTCAGACGTTTTTGGGGGGAGGGGGGTGGGTGGAGAAGAGGGGAAAGAAGATAGGTGTGATAGGATACAACAACAACAACAACATAAAAATTACACTTGGATAGCACCTTCATAAGAATTGCTAGATGAAAGAAGACCAAAGTCCATCCAGTTCACCTTCCACCATCCTGGCAGTCGAATGCTGATTTAATGTCTCAGACTATATATTATTTCCCAACGGAAATCAATCTAATTTGTTTTTGAAAGAATCAACATTTTCTGCTGTCACAGAAAGTAGATTTATATGACCTCAGGAAAGTAGATTTATGATGAAGATGACAACAATTTGTTCCCTCAAGTATTGTGCGGAGTATTTGTGGGTATTTGTGGACACTGTTGTGTGCAATTGCTTGGATTATTATGATCTGGGAAGCAAGACTTTGGGGGAGTGAGTGGCGCAAGAACTCTGTTATTCATTTTTGGTCCAACTTTGACCCTGTGGTTTAAACGGAGCTTTTGAAACCAAATGTGTTTAAGTAAATCTTCTAAACTAATCTAGTTTAGAAGGAGGCCTTGCAGTCATTGGCTGTGGTATCATTACGACTTGGGTGATGCAGTGACCTCACAGCTATTAAATGCTTAGAAAGTTGAGCAAAGCTTTAAGAACGTCTGCCAACCAGATGCTGAATCACAGCACAGTTACTGGTAGCTGCGAACACACACAGCTGTTCTGACAGCACCACTGACAACACCACTTAGGCGAAAAAGCAGCACAGCTATGTTTCTGCCTTTCTTTGTCTTCATTTTGCTGTGGGACGAGACAAGCTCTTGGGGAACCATAAATGGAGTACTACACAACTCCATTTGGTTAGGTAAGCTGAAGTTCTTTTATGTATTTGTCTCATTCCCCCTCCCCCACCACCACCCCTCTCTCCTTTCCTTTGGAAAAAGAGGAACATTTTCTCCAGGTAAAAATGCTGAGACTGTGCTGCTAATTATTTGTGTTCAATGGTTTTTGCTTGCAAATGCTTGAGCAATCAGAGACCCTGGCACCTTTTGGCATGGATTTCAGCCTTTCAAAGGCTTTGAGCTTTCCTTTAATGTCAGCGCAGATGACCAGAAGCTTTCAAAGTTTCTGATAAATTCTTGTTCATTCAAACAGGGGAAAAGTTTGCAGTAGCTTGTTAAGCATTCCTAATGTTAACACAACCAGAATAAGTTGCATTTATATAATGCTCATCGCGTATCCCGGAGCGCATCACAGTGACAGAATCTTACGCCGAGCCAGGGGGAGAAGGAGGGAGGGCATAACCGTAACCACAATCAAAAAGAAAGGTCTTTACACGGGATTTGAAGGTGTGGAGGGAGTGGACAAGGCAGAGGGTTTGAGGCAGGGAGTTCCAGGTTTCAGGATGTAGTGGCCAAAGGCACAGCCACCGATGGTGGAATGAAAGGGATCAGGGATAAACAGGGGACCGAAGCCAGTCGAACAGAGGCAGAGGGTGATGGAGAAGCAGGGTACGAATAATAACTATAATAATCCTTGCATTTGATATAGCCCTTCATCACGTCTTTGAGATGTCTCAAAGCGCTTCACATAATAAACTGTAACATGTGTATTTTGTGATTGAAACGCAGCAGCCAATTGCACACAACAGTGTTCCACAAACAATCATGGACTGAGTGAACAATTTTTAAAAAAAACTGCTTACAATTATTTGTAAGCAGAATGGATAGCCAGGGAGCTGCCAGGGCATGGAATGGAACCTATTTAGTGTGTTGTAACTGGAAGAAATTCCTGTAGGTTCAAATTCAGCCAATCATTGCACACATATCTTGCAGAAAAAGGTACATAAATTAAAGTTTAAGTTGTGAAATAGTTGGAAATGTACTTTGATCATTGGAGAATCCTAAATCTATTTTCTTGTAAATAAAACTCATGCATTAAATGAATGTTTAATTATTTCAGTTCCCAATCTGCTTTCGATGTGATTAGATATGTAACTCATTAAAATTGTACTGATAATAATAACTTACCTTTGCATTATTATTATATAAAACATCTTGTGTTTTACACGCGCAATTGGCTGCCACATTTCGCCCACAAGATGCACCGTCAATTCACTTTACAGTACATTCTGTGAAGCGTTTTGAGACATCTTGAAGACATGATAAGGCGCTATATCAAATGCAAGGATTATTATTATTATTATTCTTACAGCACCTTTTATGCCAGGAGAACATCTCAAGGAGCTTGACAAAACTTGATCGGACCGGAGCTGGGAATGAGAACCGAACTGGGATGGAAAGGCAGAGATGACTAAAAGTGTTGGTGTAGATGTTACATTTTGAAATATGCCTCTGTGAGGGTGGAGGGGAGCAGGGAATGAGTCAGAGGGACTCTGGAAGGTATGATAGAATGGCTGAGACCCAGCTGACAATGGTGGATTGCTTGAGGCGAGGAACGTGAAGCAGGCTGGTGCTCGCTGATTGAAGAATCGGCCTTTAATTTAAAAACTAAATGTTTCAAGTTGCTTTATTAAATCGAATTGATTAGAAATGAATGTAGCTACAGGTATAGAATCATAGAATTTTACGTCACAAAAGGAGGCCATTTGGCCCATCTAGTCTGTGCCGGTTCTTTGAAAAGAGCAATTCAATCCCACTGCCCAGCTCTCACCCCATAACCTAACAGATCTGTTCTCCCTAAATAAAGATCTAATTCTCTTTTAAAAGCTATTATCGAATCGGCTTCCACTACCTTTTCAGGCAATGCATTCCAGATTCGAACAACCTGCTAAGTGAAAAAATTTCTCCTCAGCTCCCCTCTGCTTCATTTTGAAACTATTTTAAATCTGTGACCACGAGTCACAGATTCGCCCACCAGTGGAAACAGCTTTTCCTTATTCACCCTGTTGAATCCCCTCATGATTTTATAAACCTCTATTAGGTCTCCTCTCAACCTTATCTGTTCCAAAAAGAATAAACCTAGTCTATCTAGCCT
Organism: Hydrolagus colliei; assembly: GCA_035084275.1. Taxonomy (NCBI): domain Eukaryota; kingdom Metazoa; phylum Chordata; class Chondrichthyes; order Chimaeriformes; family Chimaeridae; genus Hydrolagus; species Hydrolagus colliei. The sequence goes on along the minus strand of CM068747.1, from coordinate 13,089,495 downwards.
TTCCCCATAACTGAAGACCCTCAATCCTGGTACCATTCTAGTAAACGTTCTTTGTACCCTTTCCAATGCCTTAACATCCTTACTAAATGTGGTGAACAGAGTTGGACACAGTACTCCAGCTGAGGCCTAACCAAAGTTTTATAGAGGTTAGTCAGCGCTTCCTGACTTTTGTACTCTATACCCCTATTTATAAAGCCTAGTATCCCATATGCCTTCTTAACGGCTTTGTCTACCTGTCCTGCCACCTTCAAAGAGTCATTACCGTATATCTCCGCGTATAAGGCGCACCCGCGAATAAGGCACCCCCCCCCACTTTTGACCTTTGCTTGGTGAAAAAAAACGGAAGCATTTTCAATGATATTGCTTGCAGAAGGTAGGAGAGACAGGAGAGACAGGTAGGTAGGGAGAGAGAGTGGCAGGCAGGCAGGGAGGGAGAGAGGGAGGGAGAGAGGCAGGCCGGCAGCCAGGGAGAGAGAGAGAGGGAGAGAGGCAGGCAGGCAGCCAGGGAGAGAGAGAGTCAGGCAGGCACACAGGCAGGCAGGGAGAGAGAGAGGGAGAGAGGCACACAGGCAGGCAGGGAGAGAGAGAGGGAGGGAAGCAGGCAGGGATCAAGGGAAGGAGGGGGAGGAAGGCAGGCAGGGAGAGAGAGCGGCAGGGAGTGAGGCAGGCAGACTGGGTTAGGCAGAAGGCAGGCAGCAGGCACGGCACTAAAGTCCGCTGCTGCTGCTGCCGCTGCCTGGGCGGCCGAGGCTGAAGCCCCTTCACCCGCTCCCCCCAACCCCCGCCGGACACTGACCAAACCCCGGCTGACAGCGCGCCGGCCGCCCCTCCTGTTTACTGTATTTCCAAGGCTCAAAATTTCTTATACTTGCGTATAGGGCGCACCCCCAACTTTCGAGATCTTCCGACGTGAAAAAAAGTGCGCCTTATACGCGGAGATATACGGTAATACAAATCCCCAAGTCTCTCTGTTCCCTCACATCCCTTAAAATTACTATCTAGTCTGTATTGCCTTCCCTCATTTCTTCTCCCAAAATGTATCACCTCACACTTCTCTGCATTAAACTTCATCTGCCATGTGTCTGCCCACTTTATCATTTTATCTATATCTTCTTGCAGATGGTTACTATCCTCCTCACTATTTACTATTCTTCCTAACTTAGTATCATTTGCACACTTAGAAACTGTGCTTCCTACACCCAAGTCCAGATCATTGATATATATTAAAAAGAGCAGTGGTCCCCAAACTGATCCCTGGGGGCCGCCACTGCACACTTCCCTCCAGTCTGAAAAACAGACTCTCCACAACTCTCTGCTTTTTATCTCACAGCCAGTTGTGGATCCACGCGCCATCCACTGTCACTTTAACGCTGTGGGCCTCTATTTTCCTAATAAGCCTCTCACGCGGCACTTTGTCAAATGCCTTTTGAAAGTCCATATAAACTACATCAACTGCGCTACCCTCATCTACCCATACCTCATCGAAAAATTCTATCAGATTTGTAAGGCAAGATTTGCCTTTAACAAATCCATGCTGGGTGTCCTTTATTAGCCTATATCTTTCTAAGTGAAGATCTATCTTGTTCCTAACTATAGACTCTAGAAGTTTGTCCACTACCGATGTTAGACTGACTGGCCTGCAGTTCCCAGGTTTGTCCTTCTGCCCCTTTTTATACAGAGAAGTAGCATTAGCAAACTTCCAATCATCTGGCAGCACCCTGTGTCCGAGGAAGATTGAAAGATTGTAGCCAGAGTCTCTGCTATTTGCTCCCATACTTCCCTTAGTAACCTAGGATGCATCCCATCCGGACCGGGTGACTTATCTACTTTGAGCGCCATCAACCTTTTTAGTACTTCCTCTCTGTTTATACTAATCCTATCCATTTCTTCTATCCTCTCCTCCAATACTGTAGCATTGGCTGCATCCTCTTCTCTTGTGAAAGCAGAGGCAAAGTACTCATTCAGTACATCAGCCATGCCCTCTGCCTCCACAATAAGATTTCCTCCTTGGTCCCTAATTGGCCCCACCCATGACCAATCTTTTACTCTTAATATATTTGTAAAATACTTTAGGGTTCCTTTTAATGTTACCTACTAATTGTTTCTCATGCAGTCTTTTTGCCCCCCTAATTTCCTTTTTAATTTCTCTCCCACACTTCCTATATTCTGCTTGGTTGACCTCTGTATCTTGGGCCTTGTCATAAACCTCCTTTTCTTGCTTTATATTAACCCCAATTCCCCTTGTCATCCAGGGAGGTTTGGATGTCCTACATTTTATCTTTGATGGAATGTTTTTGACCTGTGCCTGAACTATCTCTTCCTTGAAGACTACTCACTGCTCGTTAGCTGTTTTATCTGCCAAACGTTCTTTCCTGTCCATCTCGGCTAGGTCCCATTTTAGCTCACTGAAATTAGCCTTCTTCCAGTTGAGTGTCTTCACCTTTGAGTGTTCCTTATTCCTTTCCATAATTACTCTGAATCTAATTATATTGTGATCGCATTTCCTAGGTGCTCACCTACAGAAACCTGTTGTACATACCGCACCTCATTCCCCAAAACTAGATCCAGCTCTGCTTCCTTCTTTGTTGGACTGGAAACATACTGATCAAGAAAGTTGTCCTGTACACATTTCAGGAATTCTTCTCCATCCTTGCCCTTTACACTACTATTCTGCCAGTCAATGTTGGGATAATTAAAATCTCCCAATATCACTACTCTATTGGCTTTGAATCTTTCCGAAATCTGCTTGCAGATTTGCTCTTCTATCTCCTTCCCACTATTTGGTGGTCTATAGTATACCCCTAACAGTGTAACTGCTCCTTTTTTATTCCTTATCTCTAACCAGATAGTTTGGGTTTTTTGGCCTTTTTCCACCTCGTTCCTTTCTAAGGCTGTAACTAAGTCTTTAACTAATATTGCCACCCCACCTCCTTTTCTCCCTTCTATATGCCTCCTGAATATATTATAGCCAGGAATGTTGAGTTCCCATTTCTGCCCTTGTTTGAGCCAGGTCTATGTTACTGCTACCGCATCATATCCCCTTGCAACTACAGCCTGCAGCTCACCAATTTTATTTGTCAAACTCAGTGCATTTACATACATGCACTCCAAGACAGAATTCACCTGCTCTGTACTTTTCTTCTGTCCTACCCCTCCCCTTGTCCCCTGTCTTACCCTTGTCCTTCCATTATCTGAAATACTGTTTGCATTCCCATCCCCCCTCAAAATTAGTTTAAACACCCCCCTAGCATTAGACAATCTTCCTGTTAGGACATTGGTCCCAGCCTTGTTCGGGTGTAACCCATCGATCTTGTACATGTTCCACCTGCCCCAGAACCGGTCCCAATGATCCAGGAATCTGATGCCTTCTTTTCTACACCACTTCTCCAGCCAAGTATATATTTAAAAAAAACAAGGAAGCTGATCTGCCAGAAACATCCCATCAATAATGAGATGAGGAGTCAATACATTTGAATTTAGAGGTAAAATTGGGTTAGAGGACCATTCCCGTTATAACAAGGTCACCTGGTTCCAATGCCTCAAGCTCCATGCTATAAAGACGCACAACATAATGACAGACTTCCGGGTTAACAGATCACCACTGTCATCACTTTCTCAGTTCCTGAAGCACAGCTACCTTTGGGACTTTGAGCTCACAGTCTAGCCTGGCATTCCTGTACAAGGCTTGCAGAGCACTGCCTTGTCGGAAGTGCCGTCCTTTGGATGTGATGGTAAACTGAGGTCCCATTTGCCTGTTCAAGTGGACCTAAAAATCCCACAGGATACTGTACGAAAGGAGAAGTGAGTTTCTCCCAAGATGTCCTGGTCAATAACCTCCCCAGGTAAAATTGCTGGGATAATAGTGAGTCAATGACCCGTGCAAAATCCTGTGAAGCATTTTAAGGTGTCTCAATCATGTGATAAACCAGTATATCAAATGCAAGGACTATTATTATTATGATTATTATCATATTGGTAGGTACTACTTTTCTTGATTGATTGAAGTGAGCATTCATTGCATTCTTGATTTTAATGAACTTCCTACCTATCCTCGGAGCTTCAGTCATATGTACAACCTGCCTGGCAGACATTAACGATTTCACCCTGCAGGTATCCCAATGAGCAAGGTGGATTGCACAAATGGATTGCATCAATCACAGATCAATTACTTTTCATTTACTTACAGAACAAGCAGCAGGAGTTTATCACAGAGAGTCACGGAAAGGACGATACCAGCTCACCTTCAAGGATGCGAAAGAGCTCTGCAAGTTTGAGGGAGGCAGCCTTGCTACGTACAGTCAGTTATTGAATGCGCAGAAGATAGGTAGGAACTTCATTAACAACCAAAGATGGAACGATCGTTCAGTTGAGCCATTACACACACAACTGAGAGCTGACATGCTGACATTTGTTTATACATGCACCATTATGTACCTTAGTGCAAAATTCATATTTTCAATTGATTTGTGCTGTGACGTTAAATGGTGCAATTGGGACATTTAAAGCTTCCCATTATTCACTATTCTATGTGTAAAATGTAGAATGAAAGCAGCTTGATAGTGTGTTGTAGTTGTGGGGGGCTGGGCGAGAGCAAATTTGTAATGTAGATAAAGCTTCATTACCAACAGGTGTGCTTTGGATATACTTTTATGCCTGGTCTTTGCTGCCAATTTTTTGACTATTAGAGCAGCAGAGACTGGCTGTAATGAACAGATATTACAAGTAAGCAAAACTGGAATTAATAAATCCACTCTCAGGGTCATTTCTTCACAAGGCGTTATAGTGGAGTACTCGAATATATCGCTCGGAAAATTGAGTTCAGTAGCCGATGCAAAAGACTGACACTTTCGCTCAATTGGTAGCCTTCTTGCCCCTGTGTTAGAAAGTTATGAGTACATGCCATATGATGGGGTAGTCAGATCAGAAACCAGGTAAAATACTGGATCAACTGCTGTGTTGTTTTTCGTATAATCAAATGAAACCATGGTGATGTCCACCTGTTCAGGTGTCAGATTCCATGGCAATACGTCATAAGGAGTAGCCAGTCACCTCAGCTTCTCCTCACACCCTCCCCACCATACTTCAGCTGCGTGAAGTGCTCTGAGACTTCCTCCCTATACGAAAGGCACTAATATAAAGGTAAATTATTGTCATTAAAGTTTCTCTTAGTGTCCTGGGCAGCAATCATCCAGATAAATTGAACTGTCTATTTGTTGGACATTGCTGTGTGTAAATTGGCTGCCACATTGGCCTCCAAATGGACAGTCACTGCAGTTACCCGTGACTCTGCAAGGCACTACATCAAAAGCAAGGATTATAAATATTAATATATCCTTTAGTTAAAGATTTCCTGATATAACTGCTGCCAAATTGCCAGTTGGCTGTGTGGGCACTCTACTAACTCTAGGTGCCTCCCAGTGTGCACCGAGCGAGCTGATTTCAGCCAAATCACAATAATTGGCTTCAGTGTCCATGGCTTGAGCAGAAGGAAAGAACAGCCAAGCTTTGTGTTCTTGCATCTGATTGTTATTTAGTGTTGTTGTGTGGATATTGAATGAGGTCAGGTTTGGGTGCATCTGGAAATACACCACAGAATTTACTATGCAGGCTCAGAAATTACAGGAAACTACTTGGATGAGCTAACCACTTTCCAGATCCCAGTGTGAATCAGCAGCTGAGTCAGGAACTTGTGTGTTCAACTCTTACTTTGGGAATTTGAGATCATTGTCTGGATTGATGCTCCAAGGAGTCATTAAACCAATATATCATCTGCCCGTTCACATTGACAATAAAGACTATGATACCATTCAAAAGAGAAGGGAGTTTCTCCCAGTGTCCTGATCTACAGTCCCACCAAGTATAAAATTGGTCATTCACTTAATGCCTGTTAGTGGGACATTGCTGTTTGTTGTTTGGCTGTGTCTGCCTATAAAATAGACTTTGCACAAAAACTTTGCAAAACACTCTAACAAATTTGCCAGTGTTACATCAAATGCATTATTTATTAAAGTTGCTTGAAGAGGACTGTTAATTGGATAATAATCTATATGTGTACTGATCTGCTGTCAGTTACTCTTGTTGCTTCACTCTTTTAATGTGCTCCAGTGTCTCTGTGCCAACACTAATTGTGATCTGGTCCAAATCTTCAGCATCTCTTTCAGCTAGCAGGTTGGATAAAGCTGTGTTCACATATGTAGATCTCTGATCCTCTAATTAGCTTAGTACACTGTGCCAAGGTTCTGACAGCTGTCAACTTTATTCCAAGTGGAGACCTGTAGCTCAGTGGTCGGACCACTCACCTTGCATGTGAGAGACATGGTTCAATTCCCTACTAAGTTTCCTTACTCCACATGCACAATAATAATCGCTCAAAAAAAACAACAATAATTTGGTCACTCAATGCACGACTGTTTGTGGGACACTGTTGTGTACAATTGGCTGTTGTATTTCACCCACATATATAATGGTCAATTTCCTTTATAGTACATTCTGTGAAGTGTTTTGAGACATCCAGAAGACTTGTAAACCACTACACTAAATGCAAAGATTATTATTATCATTATCAAGTAAAGTAACTAATAACCAGTACTGTTTGTTTGTTAGTGCTTTTTGTGGCCATATTATTCTGGATTGCTCAGATGAAATCAGAGGTAAATACTGTACATATATTGATGGGTTCAGACTGTATTAATATTACAGATATAGGCACATAATAACATTGTGTTTTGCTTCTTCTGTGACACCAACAATGTCTGGTATCTCTCCCATGTGGCGATTATTTATGTATGAGCTGAGAGAGAGAGAGAGAGAGAGAGGAATACTGCAGCTGAGCCCAATCTTGTTCTCACTCCCAAGCCTTTGTTTCAAAAATGGATCTCTGAATAGTCATCAGTACAGTAATGAGAATCCTGGCTAAGCTTCACTCCCAGATCTCAAGTTGTTGAGATCAATGATTTAGCCTAACCTGCATTTTTGAAAGCCAGCTGCTTTGCGTATTTAGTCATGGTCTACAATTCACAAAAAGCAACACATAAGTTGATCTAAAAACAGATGCCATCTTAACTCAGCTGATATTCTGTATTAAGTGTGTTCAGATGCTGCTTACAAGTTAATAAACAAAAAGCTTGTTTCTTCTGTTCTTCTATAAACTATTTCCATAGCAGGAAATAATTAGAAACAGCTGCACATCAAACCAATGTTCTGGAGCTCTGATCTTCAGTGATCAGAGCTCAGAGCCTTTGGTATTTATTGACTGATCATCCACCCAATTTTTCACCTCGTGGAGTCCAGTAGCTCAGTAGTTAGAGCACTTGCCTCTTAAGCAAGAGACCTGGGTTGGATTCCCAGCAGGGTGAAATGTTGGGTAAGTTTCCTTACTCCACATGACTCTGTTTAGCTAGTGATAAGTATGAATCTGGTTGATAGTCATTTGGTGTATCGCTTTTCCAAGAATAATAATTATTTCAATTTTAAAGTAAAACAATTGGCCACTCAATCCATGACAGATTGTGGGACATTGTTGTGTGCAATTGGCTGCTGCGTTTCACCCACAAAATATAGCCAATTCACTTTACAGTATATTCTGTGAAGCATTTTGGGACGTCTAGAAGGATTCTTATTATCTCCTCCCAGCTCAGGCTCCCACTTCATCTCTGTAAAACCTTTTGAGATGTTCTCTTATATTAAAAAAGAGGGTTATATATGCGCAAAGTTTCATTACTGATGTTGAAATTTGCTGACTTTCATGCATTCCCTGCAAATAGATATCACTGGGGACACCTAAGGAGCAGTGGCACATATCATCCCAATGTTTTTAAGAGAGAATTGTATATCTATTGAGACAAATCAGCCTTACAATACTCTTTTTCTAACACTGAAAAGATTGATTCAGTAGTTTTTAAGTTAGAATCCATCTGAAAATTTCCTGTGACCACTGTTGCTCAATTTAATTTTCTTTATTCAACCCAGCTGACCAGCTGTTAACCAATTTTAAAATGTACCACTGTATTACACCCAAATGCTTTGCAAAAAACTGCTTTCAGCATTTGACTGAATCCAAAATCCAAATGAAAAAATCAGGTTTACTGCACTTTGGAGTTGATGTGAAGTTTGAAGAAAACAGGCATGTAATAAAAGAGAGAAAAAAAAAGCCCCAACCCATTGATGAGGCATAAAGCTGCTTTATAAACACTTTGTTCTATTTGCCTTGGAGGAATCAGACTTCAAACTTTGAGTTAAAAAAAATAGTACTCAAAGGATTAATTAAGTATGGTTCCAGGCAAAGCCTGAATCAGCTTTACGTCACTAACTCCATGTGCTGTCAATTGGGAAAATGTTCTACAATTCCTCAGAGAGTATGTTGGATCAATTCCACTTACTGCACCGTTAGACGAAGGCTATTCAATTGGCCCCTTCATATCATGCCATTGAAATCTGATTCTAAAGTCTTGCCAGAGAATAACATAAGAGCACGAGAAAGCACAGAACAATAAAATGTCCAGTTCACTCACCAAAGCCTCTTTGTTTACTGACCACAGGCAATCCATTCTATCTAGATACATCCACCCCATATCGCCTCTTGAGGATTCTCTGTAATTTTTTAAAAAATTAGCATAGCATGTCAAAGAGCTTCATATTTACTGTAAGGGTTACTGACTCGCTCAATTTCAAATCCCTTCACCCCTTCGCGCTGTCGGGGTTATGTAAATTCATGACCCTATAGTGAAGTAAAGATCGACACAAAGTCTTCAATCAATTGATGTTTATTGAAACATTGGTAAGATGATGCAAGTTAGAATCAGTTGATCAATCTAATGTAATATTTACTTATACACTATTTAGTACAATACACAAGTAAAGTTGGCCGGACCAATGTTGTGGAGAAGAGGTGGAGAAAGAACCAACTTACTGACTGGAACCAGTTTTAAATCCTGTTACAATATTGGTTGTGGGTGGCTTGTCCATTTTCCTACTTTTTGCTCTTGTATTTTTGTTGAATTATCCTTACAGTTATATCTTGTAAAAGCGTACACATCAACTTTGTAAACTTTTCCTCCTGAGTGGAAAGGTGCTTTATAAATGTATTTTTGTATTGTATTGCAGATATTCTATATACATATAATATATATACATATCTATATATATATATATATTGGGTTGATTTCAGTTTTTAAATGTGAACAATTGTACTTTGTATGCATTTCATCCCATTTACATTGCTGTTTGTTATGTATGCAGGGTTTCATATGTGCGCGGCTGGATGGTTTGATCAAGGAAAGGTTGGGTATCCGATAGTAAAATCAGGGTCCAATTGTGGTTTTGGAAAAACTGGTATTATCGACTATGGATATCGAAGCAATAAAAGTGAACGATGGGATGCCTACTGCTTCAATCCTGACGGTTTGTTTGAGTCTTTGTCTGTGTCATGTTTTACCTCCCTCTGTATTTCACCAGTAACTTGTAGCTAGCATTCCAAAACAGGAATATTTCCCATTCCAAACCCAATCTCTAAAGTAGTCCTAGCTAAACAAGCAGTGGGAAACTTGCCAGACTGAGGTCTCATTGGCAACCTATGCAGTTTCAGCCAGTTATTTATACTGCAAAATAATCTTAACATACAGGGTGGGGGGTCCCAGCACCATGGCAACTTATGCCCAATACTTTACAGAATTAAATAAACAGGGTGAGGTTGTGAGTGTATGCATTCCATTCCAGATGCACAGAAATTTCCATGTGTAATTAGCATACATATATGGAACTTTCAGTTGGTTTAGATATTCCCATTGCCTGGCCTTTCCCCATACATTTCCATATTTTCTTTTTCAAATGTTTGCTTAAATTTCTTTCAAATGTCATTATGGATTTTGCTTCAGCCTTGCCCTAAAACCTGGAGTATGTGTAAAAATAAATCTCCTTCACTTTTGAAAATATCCTTTTAAAAATATATTGTGCACCCAAAATATAGTCGATTCACTTTACAATATACTTTTTGAAGCGTTTTGACATGCCTCAAAAATGTGATAATAATTAATTCAAAAAACAATAATATTAATTTAATCCATGACTGTTTATGCGACAATTGGCTGCCACATTTCACCCTCAAAATATAGTCAATTCACTGTACAGTATACAGTCTACAGTGTACAGTCTGTGAAGTGTCTTGAAGACGGTCTAAGGCGCTATATCAAATGCAAGGATTATTATTTTAAAAATCTACTTCAATTATGGAATATGCAAGGGTAAAACAATGAAGTAAAAGGAATTGCTTCAGAGGGGTTACGTTCTGTATCTTTTCAGTATAGTTACTTTTTTACTTCGATACTTTTCTTTCTCAGGGAAAGAATGTGGGGGTGTTCTCACTAATCCAGAACGAACAATCAAGTCCCCGGGTTTCCCAGACGAATATGATCACAAACAGATCTGTTACTGGCACATCCGCCTCAAGTACGGCCATCGCATCAAACTATCCTTTTTGGAGTTTGACGTGGAAGAAGACACGTCTTGTTTGAGCGACTACCTTGAGATTTACGACAGCTACGACGACATACTAGGTTTTGTTGGCAGGTAAATTTATTGCCACGAGCCAAAATTATAATGTTAAAATTTTATTGTATGTGGTGTAAAAGGGCAGTTGCGCTTAACTACATATCCCCATTTATCGCTTTTACAGCAAGTGGAGTCCTATACCTCAGTGGCTTGAGCACTCGCCTCACAAGAGAGTGACTCGAGTTCTGTTCCTAGTAGTGAAAAATGTTGGACAAGTTTCCTTACTCCATATGCCTTTGTTTACCGAGCAGTAAGTAGGAACCTGGTTATTAGTCGATTGGCAGATCGCTTTTTTGGGATAATAATTATCCCCCCACCCCGCCCTCAAATAATTTGGTCAATTTTGTCAATCCATGACTGTTTGAGGGGCAATACTGTGCTCAATTGGTTCCCGTGTTTTGCCCACAAAAATATACAGTTAATTCACTTTACACTATATTACACTATATTCCGTGAAGCGCTTTGTCTGGAAGACAAGGAAAGTACCAGGTACTGTATATCAAATGCAAGAATCATTATGTTCATGCGCAAGATGTGTTCTGACAAAGGGTCGGGGACCCGAAATGTTGACTCACTTTACTTTCTCCATGGATGCTGCCTGACCTGCTGAGTTTTCACGGCAACTTCTGTTTTTGTTTCAACTGTTCTGATGAGATTGTTGAACATATGACAGAACTCAAGGTTAAAGCATCATCTCAAACCACTGCATTTTGTTTTCTGATTTCAGATATTGTGGAAATGAATTACCACCAAATATCATCAGCACAGGTAACCATTTGTACAATATTTACATAATTATATTACTACCTTCCATGCCATCACTGCCCAAGATTTGAGGTTTGCCCAGGAAATATTTCATCGCAAGGATACCATTTTTTTAAATATAGAGGTACTTATATCACCTATAAAGGTGATTTCAAATCTGTCTGGAATGGGTGAATGAGCTTCATGCTCAGTTCCAAGCATAACAAATTCCACTCCCTCAAATTCACTCCTGTGAATTAGTGCGTTGCAGATACAACAACAAAATCACATTTGTAGAGCACTTTTCATGTCGGGAGGATGAACAGTCAGGGTCTCAAGGCACTGCACAGTCAGGGTCTCAGGACCCGAGCCTTGGTGGGGCGGTGTGGGGGGCGGCGGGGTGGGTGGGGGTTGGGATGAAGGAGGCAGAGAGGTAGGACAGCGGCTGAAGGCATGGTCGAAAAGGAGGGTCTTGAGACCAGTCTTGAAGGAGGCAAGGGTGTAGAGAGGAGACATCAGAGAAAGGAGAGAAGAAACAGGAGAAAAGAGAGGATAGAAGAGGCAAGAAGATAGGAGATAAGAGAGGATAGGAAAGATGAGAGGAGAGCGTTTTAGGGCATAATGGCTGAAAGCGCAACCGCCAATGGTGGGGAGGAGGGTGTGAGGGACAAGCAGGAATGATGCCAGTCGAGCCGAGGCAGCGCTTGGTGGATTGGGAAGTGAGGAGATCGGAGAGGGAGGGAGGTGCCAGGGCGTGAGTGGATTTGAACACACGCGTTTCGTGAATCTGTTTCATGATGGGAGCCAGTGGAGCCAGACTTAGTGAGATGTGTGAACGGACTACCAGGTATAAGTAATGGAGTCCCAGATTCCAACCCCCATTCTTTTCTTGAAAGTGCTGACTCTGGGTAAGGTACATAGATGCAGATCATCTTCTGGCAACTTATGCAAGTGGTATATTGTTCTCAGCAGGCAGCAGCTACTCCACATTCCCCGCCCAGCCCTCCTCATCTTCAGCGTTCAGGCCTTCTACTTTTGGAACTTCTCCAACCATTCTTTTCGCCTGCCTCCCTCCCTTGCCTGCTCCAAGGCACGTCTCAAGACCCTCCTCTTCAACTATACCTTCAGCCACCCTTTTATCCCTATCCTCCCTGCCCTCCACCTTCTCTGATCCCGAGCCCCCTGCTCGGGTCCAGATCTGACTGTCCAATACTTTGGGATGACCTCCTGATGTGAAAGGCACTACACTCATGTAATTTTGTATTGCAAGTGGCATCCTTTATGCGCAAGTCTAGACATTGAGTGTAATGCTCCATACTCCACAGACAATCCACACAAATGACCACTTGTTCATGAAACTGAAGGGCATCTGGTTCCCATTGAACAGGTCCCCATCCCAAGTCAGTATCTTCAGGAGAGAAAACCTTTTGGAGAAAATGTGAAACAAGAGTCAGGAATTAGCTTTATTTCTAACAAGTTTTGTGAACATAATACAGTATTAACAAGCCTAAGGTTGCACAAGGAAATCAAGATCATCAGTGCTTTCTTTTCTTTTTGTTACAGGCAATGTTATGACTTTGAAGTTCTTGTCGGATTCTTCAATTAAAGCAGGAGGCTTCCTAATTCTGTATAACACTTTCATTCCACCAGTCAATGGAAAGAATACAACTGACATCAAATCACAAAGGCCCTGAGCATTTGAGGCATCCAAAGTGCTCTTTATTTTCAAAGGATTCTGTTAATTTCCAGATAAATGCTACAAGGTACTTCGGGATTCTCAAGCCCAACACTTAAATCTTCTTTTTAGGGATTTAGTTGTTTGGCTAGCGCATTGTATGCAACCTCGTTTTGATCCACATTATCTATATAATATAATAATAATCCTTGAATTTGATGCAGTGGTTTTCACGTTTGCCAGACTTCTGAAAATTATCTATTCTAATCAACAGAAATTATTTGCATGATTTCTATGTTTTTAGCTTATTGTCATGGAATCTGCAGAGCTTGCTACCAAACACACTAACTAATATTAGCCTGTGATACCTCTGTTATCCAATTTTATGAGAGCAGTAGACTGCAACATAATGTGTGTTATATTTAGACAAAGTAAATGGACACATTTTATTATTTAGTGGGGAAAAGTGTAACTTACATAAATCAATGATACAGTAGGTCATAAAACAAACACCATTGTATGCTCCCTATAAATCTGTAATATGTGCTTTGTGTGTAATATTGCCAAATGTGGTGCTGGATACAGCGGGAGTGTTGAATGTGCTCAGGGACACTGGCTAGCGCACCGGGACGCTACCCCACATGAAGGGCGCTATATAAATGCAAGTTGTTATCTTTGTTGAGCACTGTATTACACTTTTTCAATTAACATGCCATGAGCTCTTCATTTTTAAAGTTGTAATTTAATACTGCAATGATTGGATTTTGGCTCTGACAGTTACTCCATTAATAGCCATGTGGGTAATAACCAAACTATGGAAACATGATACAAAAACAAAAGTTGCTGGGGAAACTCAGCAGCATCCATGGAAAAAGGAACAGAAGTCAACGTTTCAAGTCAACCCTTCGAAGGGTTGTAGACCCGAAACATTGACTCATTTACCTTTCTCCATGGATGCTGTTTGACCTGCTGAGTTTCCCCAGCAACTTTTGTTTTTGTTTCAGATTCCCAGCATCTGTAGTATTTTGTGTTTTGTTTATAGAAACATGACATACTCACAATAGAATTGAACAACATATACTATTTTAACATTCACTTGTCTTAACAATTTTAACGTCACTCTTTAGACAGCCAAATCATGAAAGCAATTTATATAAGGATTGGTAAATAATAATTCTTGCCTTTGATACAGTGCATCGTCACCTAATTGAAATGCCTCAAAGCGCTTTACAGGATTTTACTGTGAGTCTAATTAAACCGCAGGCTCTACTTCTGGTGATACGCTTCTGTCAGTTCCTTTAAGTTTCAGCCTTACAACCATATTCGTTCAGTCAATGAACTACTGTGGTTTCCCAGAAACTGCTCAGCGGGTCAAGAGAATAACTCTGCTGGATTGCCTCCGATTTTCATTCTTCATGAATGAAAGCATTCTTGGCAAATGTGAAGCAAATTGACTGTGTACATACATTGGAGGCGAACATGGCAGAGAAATTGCACGCAATAATATTCCACCAACAGTAATGAAGTGAATGACCAATTTTATCATTGGGGGCTTGTAGGCCAGGACACCAGAAAAAACTCAAGTAGAGTAAAGGATCTTTAAGATCCATCAGTGCAGGCAGACATTCCATCCGAAAGACAGCATCTCTTAACAATACAATGCTTCCCCAACACTGCATTGGAATGTTAGCTCGATTGTGAGTTCAGAGTCCAAGAATAACACACAAGACATTCTTTGTTTCCAAAGGGATATTAAACCACAGTCACTAAGTAATCAGTAAGGAAATCCATTTTGTACAATAATAAACCTTTATAATAATAGTTGCATTTTGATATTGTGCTTTTCACGTCTTCTAGATGTCTCAAAGCGCTTCACAGAATATACTGCAAAGTGAATTGACTGTATATTTGTGGAAGAAACGCGGCAGCCAATTGCGCACAGCAGTGTCCCACAAACAGTGGATTGAAATTACCAATTTATTATAGGATTTTTTTGGGACGGATTATTAGTAGGCATGTGGAGTAAAGACACTTGCCTAAGGTTTCGCCCTGACCTGCTTGGAATCGAAACACAGATCTCACGTTTGTAAGCCGAGTGCTTTAACCACTGAGCTACAGGACTCCACATATAACTTGGAAAAAGGCTATTCAGCCCATGGTCGCTCTCTGGGAAAGCAATGAAAGTGTCTTCAAATCTGAAGCAATGCAGTGTTATCTGTGGGGAACACAAACCAGCCATTTTTATATGTAGATTTGCAGACTAAGAGATTCAATAAACTGGATAATCTTATCACTATGCTTCACTTTCCATGGTAAGATAAGAAAGAACAGAATAAGAGGAGGGTGGGATGATTAGGACTAAAATAAACATGGACACACAGACCCAAAACAACAATAACTTTCATTTATTGCGCCCTCCACGCCAGGCGACGTCTCGGAGCACTATACAAGGATGGAGCCCGAGGCCGAATTAGGGGGAGGAAAAGGTGATCTTAAACATGGTTGAAGAGAAAGTCTTCAGGCACGACCTGAAGATGGGAAAGGAGGGGTTGAGGCGAAGGGGTTGAGGGAGGGAGTTCCAAAGTTTGGGGGCAAAGTGGCTGAAAGAATAGCCATCAATGATGGAGCGGAGTATTAATAATAATAATAATCCTTCCATTTGATATAGCGCTTTTCACATCTTATCGACGTCCCAAAGCGCTTCACAGAATATACTGCAAAGTGAATTGACTGTATATTTGTGGGAGAATCGTGGCAGCCAATTGCGCACAGCAGTAATCCACAAACAATCGTGGATTAAAATGACCAATTTTATTATTGTGGTTTTTTTGGAGGGATTATTATTAGGCATGTGGAGTAAGGAAACTTGCCCAAGGTTTCGCCCTGACCTGCCTGGATTCGAAATCAGGTCTCCCCAGTTTGGTCTCCCCAGCTTGTAAGACAAATGCTCTAACCACTGAGTCACAGGAGCTCCACTGGGGATAAGGTGGAGGCCAGACCCTGTGTAGCAGAGACAGCGGGTGCTGCTGCGAGGAGAAGAGATTGGAAAGGTAGGAGGGTGCCGAGGAGTGGAGGGATTGGAACACAACAGAAGTCCTGAAATCAATCTGCTGTGTGATAGGGAGCCAGTGCAGGCAGCACCAAAACTCCTTGTGTTCCCACACTTTGAACCAATTCCATACACAAATGTAATTTAAAACAGCCCTATTTTGGCAGGGTTTCACCACATATGACATGTAAAATGTACTATTGCAGATTATTGTACTTACTATGGGAAATTTGTCAATTTACCATAAAGGCAATATTTAAATCTTAAACAATGAAACTAATGACATATGCGGAACCACATTAAGCATAATTGTCCAGAGGCCAGCTCTTTTTCTCAGCAGGAGAGCAGAACTGGCCTTCCCCAGTCAGTTTCACGAACAGGAGAATGGAGTCATGTGAAAAATAAAGGGGAGAGGGGAAGACAGAAACTAAAAATCCATAATAATAATAATTCCTGTATTTGATATAACACCTTTGAGATGATTAAGCGCTTCACACAATATACTGCAAAGTGAATTGACTATAAATTATGGGTGGAACGCAGAAGCCAATTTATGCACAGTAATGTTGCACAAACAACCACAACAAAATTATATTTGTATAACGCCTTTCACAACAGGAGGACACAAAGTTGTGGATTGAGTGACCAATATATTGCGATATTTTTTTAAGGAATTATAACCCCAGAAAAGTGATTAACAACCGGGTTCCAACTTACCGCTAGTTAACCAGAGACATGGAGAGTAAGGAGACTTGTCCAACGTTTCGCCCAGTTGGTAGTTGAACCTATGTCTCTCACTTGCAACACAAGTTCTCCAAACACAAAGCTACAAGACTCCATAATAAACTTTAATATTGTATTAAGGCTACTTCCTTCTCACTTTCTCCCCTACCCCATAATGATATAAAACAGAACAGTAACACAATAAAAGTTAATATTAAGTAAGATAATGATACAGTATATGCAAATAATGTAAAAGCTAGCATTCTAACTTATGAAGAATGTGTAGCTAACTAATAATGGAGACAATTTGTCATCCAGTCAGAGCAAAGCATTCCTCCCATGCAAAGCAATTGTGAAATATTCTGACAGTTTGGGGAGTCTTTGTTGAAGGTTTGGCTCCAGATGTGGTTAATTATGAAGAGTGGGTTCGGGTCAATGTTAATTTATTTAGGAACATACAGGATTGCAAAAGACCGGTACAAGGAGCCTGCCGAAGGTACAGAAGTGGGGACAATTTAGAAAAGCTACCAATGCATTTCATATGCATTTTGGAAAGAGAAAAACACAGCTGCTTCATCTCGCAATTCTTTGTTGCTCATACACAATCTTTTTTTTTTGTTGAACAAATACAGTCCTACTGTTCAGTGCCTTGGGACGTTGTCCCAACATAAAAGGCACTCCATAAATGTAATTTTGTTGTTGTCGTTGTATGTTGATTCAATTAAAAGGCATAAACAATTGTTGGTTGTTGGGAGGATTCTACATCTAGATTTGTATGTGTTCGCCTAACAAATTGACAGCACTTTATGATATCGAGCAATGTCAATTGTCCTCAATCCCCTTGAAGCAGGAAAGAGGAAAAGCATGAGGCAAAGGTCCAGGTTACCATTATCTAAGGAATCCTGTGATTTGTTTGTGCATTCAAAAGATCCAGCTCATTTAGAATTCTACCACTTATACCTTATATTTACCCAGACCAAACTGAGTTCTGACGAAGGGTTGTGGACCCGAAACATTGATTCACTTTCTTTTCTGCATAGATGCAGCCTGACCTGCTGAGTGTTCCAGTGATTTCTCTTTTATTGTGATTTCCTGCAATTGCAGTATTTTGTGTTTTTACTTGGGTGACCAGGTGAGAAATGTTCCTCTTTTTCCAATGCCAGGAGAGCTTTGACATCCACCTGAACAGCCAGATGGTGCCTTGGGCTAACTCTTCATCCGAAGGACACCATTCTCCGGATGATATAAATTCAGCATTCTCCCTCGTTTGTGCATGTTCAGGTGGACATAAAAGATTTGCTGATGCTATTGGAAAGCCAGTGTGTTTCTCTCTCCTGTTGTCCTGGCTAACAATACCCCAAATAAAATTGGTCACTCACTCCACACCTGTTGTGGGACACTGCTGTGAGCAATGATAAGTGCTGTGTTCATTTGCAGAATGAACAGACAGTATTTTGCGGAAGACTGAAGAGGGCTCAGACATTGGTGACGTTATAAACACTGTAACAAGAGCAATGATTATCACTTGAACTCTATTGATGTATTGTTAGAATATTTTTTATCAATAACATATGTATTGTCCATGGTTACAAGCATGAGATCTGTGTTTGAATCCAAACAGGTCAGGGCGAAACCTTGGGCAAGTTTCCTTACTCCAAACACCTAATAATAATCCCTAAAAACCTCCCAATAAAATTGGCCACTTCAATCCACAACTGTTTGTGGGATGCTGCTATGTGCAATTGGCTGCTGCGTTTCGCCCATAAATATAGTCAATTCACTTTACAGTATATTCTGTGAAGCGCTTTGAGATATCAAGAAGACGTGAAAAGCGCTATATCAAATGCAAGGATTATTATTATACCCACATCTCACCAGTTTTGGCCATGAAGTGGATGGATGGATGGGAAGGTTGAGGAGACTGCCCCATCTCTCCTCCTGTCCCTATCTATATCTTGAGCTGCTCTGCTTCTTTATGTATCCTAGAAGCTCTTGATGTTATTGCACTCCTTAGATTATTGGCATGGACCAGTACCCAAGGTTTCTCAGCGCAGGGGAATGTGCACCTGGTGTTTGGGGTAGACAAGTTGTTTCTCTCCCTTTTGCTCAAGGTTGCTGACCATGCCTGTGTTGTGGATAGATTGTTTTAATTGGTGCCTGATTGGAACTAACTGTAATTATTTTTTAATACAGTACCTCCATATCCCAACAGACCCATATCCCAACAGGCCTTGAGAGTGAGAAAATACAATTTTCGATCTCTCACAACTAAACTATGCCCGCATTAATTTAGCAAGCTGTAAATACCTTATGTTTGAATCATTCTTGCGCAACCCTCGGCATAAATAGCATGTAAGCAGCAAAGTATATAAAACCACAAGACATTGTAAAATCACAAAAACATAAGTCATGAGTAGTACAGTTCAGAGCAAGACATGTACAGTTCAGTACAATTAATTAATCAGATAAAGTGGCTGTGATTAGGAATCGACTTTTTAAAAATGTAGTAGTTTGTGTTGATTGTAGAATATCTCCTTTTTTCCAAGATCGGTTAGACTTGACTTCTTTGTTCCCAAACTCAGACCTTTTCGGTCACGCATCCAAATCTGTAGTGAGAAATTCAACAGCTTGTTTTGGCCATTCACTGGTGAAATGTTCTCGAAAGTCCATAGAGTCAGCTTTGTTTCAGTAACCAAGTCCATGTGTCTTTACAATTTCCTTTTTGGTCAACGTAAGACCAGAATGTCCAGTTCCCACCTCGAGTGGGTCAAACTGATTGCCATCAGTATCATCGAAATCTTCACGGTTCCCTTTTACCTCAGCCACCACATCAATCATTGCAACTTATTTTAGCATCCAAAGTTCACGATTGCACACGATTGACTGGGTTGCACTAGTCCACTCATCTCCCCGAGATGGTCGAGTGAAACTAAAAGCGAAGATCGGCTTTGTGGATGGGAGGGTTGGAGCGAAAAGTAAAGGTTATCCCAGAAGAAGTCACTGTATAGAATGCCATTCTTGTCAGTATCTGTAAGAACTAAATTACAAGGTGAAATCTCCTGTTTCTTTAAACATTTTCAATTGTTAACATGACATGATCATTAACTGCAGAAACTTTCGATTTATGTGGAAACCAAAGGTTTACTCAGTCATTTTGTTTACATAAACCAGAATGCTTGCAGTGAGTGAATTTAAACTGCTCACAGTCAATGGCTGCAGTAAGTTCTAACTTCTGTTCATTAGATTCGGCTTACGCCGCCTCCACCTGGTCTTTTCCTTTCTTTACTTGTTCCTTCAATCCTTCTCTAGGTCGTTACTACTTTGTCCTACTTTCTTGCATATCTTATCTTCATACTTACTCACCCACTGTCTAAAAGCTTGCCTTTGTTTTTCCTCTCTGCCCTTCTTTGGACTAATTTCACACCATATAAGTCTAAGCCTAACGTTACCCTGACCTCCTGGCTCGTATGACCTGTCGGAAATATTACGCGTATTCCTGTTCCTGTCTCTGTCTGGGCTCAACCTTGTGATAACCCCTCAAGACCCCTAGGAATATGTATTTCCCAGCGATACAACCCTTTCTGAGATCCTTTGTTAACGTTTCTTACACTTATTTTTCACAAACAATACAAAAAAAGGCTTCAACAATTAGACGCAGGTTCTTCCTAACTTATGTGAGAGCTGATTATCCTGCTCGAACAACTTATAAACAATTAAATCACTATTTTGTTAGGTCCCTTCGTGGTCGCCAATTTGTTGGGATTTCCGATCCCGAGAGTTCAAAATAATGACCCAACAATCCTTAATAAAGGTATAGTGATTTAATGATTATAAGCAATTTTAGAATGATAGAATAAAAGAATCATACTACGAGTTCTATGTAGAATACAATGCTGGATTCAGGCAGTTACACCATAAGTCAGGTTCAAGCTTCTCATAATACTCACTCCTTCTAACTTTCCTTCTCTTACTGACCCTTCTCTGCCTGTAAAACTGGAACTACTGTTCCAGTAGTTCTGGACAACAGTGGCAGGCTGGAGATCTTGGTTTACCCTGAGACATTCCCCAACTGTTGTAATGAGCCACTCTTTCTCTCCTATCTTTATACTTCTCCACCACAACTAACTCAGCCAATTGATCACTTGGACATCGACCAAAAGCGATGTCAAAACCAGACAATCTAAAGGCCAGAGTTGTAGGGAGTTGTTTGCCTCCCTTCTTTTCCCAGACCTTGAGATGGCTCTCCTGCTACTCACTTGGTAATTTCCCAAATGAGTACATTTGCGCCTTTGTTACTTGAGTCCTCTGTCCCTATCTATATCTTGAGCCGCTCTCTTTCAATTCTTTATTTATTCTAGAAGCTCCTGATGTTACGCTCCTTGGATTCTTGGCATGGACCAGTACCCAAGGTTTCTCAGCGCAGGGGAATGTGCACCTGGTGTTTGGGGTAGACAAGTTGCTTCTCTCCCTTTTGCTCAAGGTTGCTGACCATGCCTGTGTTGTGGATAGATTGTTTTAATTGGTGCCTGATTGGAACTAACTGTAATTAATTTTAATACAGTACCTCCATATTCCCAACAGCACCCACATATGGGAAAGAGGGAGTTAGTGGGATGTATGGATGGGAGAGAGGGTTAAGGAGACTCCCCTCCTTCTACCCCACTCAACAACTTGGATCTATACAGCACCCTCCACGCCGGACGGAGGCGCCTCAGAGCGCTATCCAATAACAGATCCCGGGGCCGAGCCACAAGCGTGAGGATCGCACCCTTCTCCCCCACACTTTTTTTCTCCCTCCCTCCATCAAAAGCACTGAGATCCATATATCAGAGGGAGGGGGAAAAGGGTATAGGGTTGGAGTGAACGAGTGAGTGAGTGTGTGAATGAGTGATCGGGTGGAGGTGAGGTGAGTGAGTGGATGATGGACGTGGGTGGGGGGTTAAGGAGACATGTTCGGCCCCCAAAACAATGCTGACCGAGAGCGCATGCGCGCACCTGCCCGCCCCTGTTGGTCCGTTAGTTTTTTTAAAAAAAAAGGGCGCGTGCGCGGACGCTCCTCCTCTATCTACGTTGAAATAACTCAACAGCTACTTTCCCACCCTCCCGCCTCCATCACTTCGGCAAAAGTAAATACATACACACACATATATATATATTTAGAGATAGATATACAGATATGCCCCGCTTAACGTCGCGTCGGTCAACGTTGTTTCATTATTACGTAGGGAACATACTTTCTCACGAGTGGAATCGAACTACTTTGGGTTAGCGTAGACGCTGCACGCCCGGTATTCTTGCGCGGGTTCGTTTAACGTGTCGCTTAAAGTCGCACTTTTCTCGAACGCGACCGCGTCGTTAAGCGAGGACTAAGCGTGTATACATAGGTATTACTGTAGATTAACTGGGAGGGAAGTAAACGGGCTTTTGTTGTGGCTGGTCGGGTGAGTGAGGAGACTGCGAGGGGAACGGAGGCGTGTGTTTGCCGTTGCTGGGGTGAGAGGTCAGTTACCCAGGATGCCCTGCTCCCCTCCCCCTGACGCACGCCCTTTGGCGCGAGGCTGTTTCCCGCGGGTTCCATTTCCTTTTTGCAGCCGCCGGCCGTTGGCGGCTCAGGCTCGCGCTCGGGCGGCTCGAATTTTGAACGGAGAGAGAAAGAGAGAGCGGGTGAGTGATTGACAGAGAGAGAAAAAGTGTGAGAGAGTGAGTGAGTGACAAGAGAAAGAGCCGCCAGGCAGCCAGTGACAAGCAGAGAGAGAGAGAGAGGGAGAGACGGTGAGGCACAGAGAGCGGGGGGGGGGGGGGGGGAGACAAGAGTGTGAGGGATAGAGAGAAAGAAGAGTGTGAAAGAGAGAGAGAGAGAAAGTCGGTAGGAGGTGGAGGGTAAAGCTACACGAGAAGAGACCGAGGCAAAATCGCTCTTAATGTTTCGGGCCACTAAGTAAGAGGAGGAGGAGGAGGAGAGGATAAGGCAGGTAACTGGTAGGCCTCTCCCGGGGGGAGGATTTTGCCCGGAGGCCAGGCAAGGGAGACGGGGACTGTCTGTGTTTGTGTCTGAGGGAAGATAATGAGAAGGAGAAGCAGGGGAGTGAGTCCTTGCATTCACCTCATCGAGCTCCTAACACTGGCCCTTCAGTGATTAGCAACTAATCCCCCTGGGTGGCGGCGGCGGGGGGGGGGGGTCGGGAGTGAGGTGGTGGAGGTAAATAAATGGTGGGCCCTTCTGTGTGTGTTTGGTTGCTGTTGCTGTACAGCCAGGAGGGAAAGAGAGAGAAATCCACTTCGATTTACAAATTGTTCCGTTACTCCACCAACATAAACACCTCTGTTTACCCAGCGGTAAGTAGGAACCCGGTTGCTATTCGATCGGTGAATTATTATGGTGGGGGGGGGGGGGGGGGTAAAATCCCCTTTTTGTAATATAAAAAAGAAGATATGGTCACTCGATCCACAGCTGTTTGTAGTTGGTTGCCGCATTTCGCCCATAAAATACACGAATCAATTCATTTTACAAAACATATTCTGTGATGCGCTTTGAGACGTCTCAACTGCGTGATAAGGTACGATGTCCAATGCAAGGATTATTATTATTCCCTTGTCTCTCAATGTGCAGCTTTCAAAAGCAGAGCTGGACCCCCCCTCTCCCCCCCCCCCCCCCCGCCCCACACACAAACACACTGCAACCCCCATTCTTACGCTTGTCACTTAAAAAAAAGGAGCCAAAGGGGAAAAAGTTAGAAGGAGCTAGGCATTTGCATTCCACACACCTCTCTTCAGTTTCTGCATATCTCCTGCTCTCTGCCGATCTCTTGCCTTCCTAGAGAAATAGGAGGAATGCGTTCATCAGAGGAATAACTGAAAGCAGTTGCATCACAACAGAATATAAATACAATGCTGTATATTAAAATGCAAGATGTTTGAAAGATGTTTTTGTGTATGATGTAGCCGGTATTTATCTACAACAACAACTTGCATTTATATAGTGCCATTCATGCAGGATAGAGTCCCAGAGGGCTTGGTTCCCAATCTTATCTCTGGCTTTAGGTAACTTTCCATCTTCATTGTCATTCTTTCTCATTTTAATTTGATCAGTGCACTTATATGAAGCGCTTTGAGATGCCATCCGGCCTGGAGGGTGCTGTGTAAATCAAAGTTGTTGTTATAATTCACTTAAGGGTAGCCATTTTCTTGGCTTTGTAAGATTCAGTAGTTGCTGAATTTGGGTAACATCCTAAACAGCCATGCTCTGTTTACCTAGGAAATTAGGTTCTACATGCACTTTGTTTTATTACCTTGATATATTCCCAAAATAGTAAACTTTTCTGTGAAAAGCAAGATGTTTCATTCTGTTTTGTAGAATAACCAGGAGGGAAAGAAAGATCAATCGGCTTCAATTGATTAAACGCTCTGAGACACCACCCTGCATGGTGGGCGCCATATAAGTGAAAACAGTTTTTATATGGTACCAAATTAGATCATTTCTGAGTGACCCAAATTACATTGTTTTGTGACAATACTTTGAGAATACTGTACTAAAACCTGACTGGCAGGCACCTTTCCAGTTGCTTTTCATAGTCTCTACAAACACTTCCATCCCTTGCATTTACTTCTCTGACAGGAAAGAAGATGGGTTAACAATTCATAGCTATTAGTTCTCTATATTATGGCCAATGTCTACAGTCCACACAAGGTTGAACAGCATAGCAAGTGATTGATTGCAATTAATTTATAAAAGCTTGTTTTTTTCCTTACGGTGCCTCTAACAAAATCTAAACCATAATTCGATCGCATTGGATATTTCACAGCTTGTACATCCAGTTGTTTTGATTTTTTTTGTAATTTTACCAACTGCTATTCAGTCACATTTTCTCTGATATACTGTACAGTAATTTTTGAAAAATGGAACTTGATTCTTCAACTGAAAATAGTTGGAATACTAAATGCAGCTATAATGATTTGATCCTTGTGGCTTGGCACTGCTTTGTCAACCATGCTTTACAGGTGAACTGTGATTTCAAATATGTTATACAACGGCAGATTTCTAGATGCAAATATTGTTTGCAGGACAGCGACACAAGGTTGATAAATAGTATGCAAATTTTTGCCATGCAAAGTATGACTGCTGTAACTTGTTGGTTCTTAGAATCAATGTAGAGGCATGCCTTAAAATTGTTCTGTAGTTCTGGTTAGACCACTTGCCTCATAAGCGAGAGACGTTGGTTTGATTCCCGCAGGAAGAAATATTACCTAACAGTAAGTGGGAACACGACTGGTAGTGAGTTGGCATGTTTGCTTATCTGGGGATAATAATTCATTAATTCAAAAGAAAATTGGTCACTTTATTCCACAACTGTTTGTGGGAGACTGCCGCCACATGTTGCCCACAAAAATAGTCTAATTCACCTTAAAGAAAACAAAATCTAATTTATTATTCTCTGATGTACTTTTGAGACGTTCAAAGACATGATAAGACGCCATATCAAATGCAAGTATTTTTAAACACTAAACGTTGAACACTAGCAAGCATGATCTTGAAGCTATTCAATTAATGTGGACAGGCCAATTTCATTTGATTTCTCGACAGTTTGTCCTGAACTGTTTGAATAAATAGGAGTAGCATTTCTAGAGGTTAAATGATTTGAGGCAAAATTTATATGAATTGTTATTCTAATTTTTTCAGATCTGGTATTCTGTTTAATTGGGTACCTTGGGTAGTCCATGGAAATGTATCGTCTATTATTATCCACTTAGATACATTGTGCACTTAATCAGAGAGTGGTGAAATAAATGATTTTTTTCTCCCCCACACTAAAGCTGTATTAGTAAAGTTTTGTCTGTTTACAGATTTCCTTGCTCAAGAATAATGGCTGCTGTTAAACCAGCAGTTTCTAGCTTGGTACCACTATTAGAAACCTTGGAAGATTTGTCTATTTCAGCCGCAGAGCAGGTGGATGCCTACCTTACCATTACTAAGTAAGTATACGTACTTATTATAACTTTGTCATGATGTTTGGATTGTTCTCGCTTTTTTTTACTAAGCCAATTTTGTGTTCTGTGGTCTTAGTCGACTGAGTGGAGGGGATGGGAAAGAATTTGCTGGTGCAGTCGGGTCTCAGTTCAGTCGTCTCTGCAACGCATTTAAAGTGAGTTTTTTTTTCTAAATTAAAATTTTTCAGAGTTGGTTTAAAAGTAATAATTAGCAAATGTATCATAAGTTCCAGAAAAGTACTGCTGCTACCTTGTCAACATTTGCCATTTTCAATATTGAATAACTATAACTTTGAAACACGATAGTGTAGTAAAGTTTTGGTCTCCTTGCTCCACTGAATTTCTGATTTATCATCATATCATCTTGAAGTACTTGGTTGAACAATAATTGAGCTTCCCTTTCTTTCCACCGTCTCCATTTTGTTTCCACCAACGGCTTATCCTCCAGCCCTCGCATTGTCATCTGTGACAACTCCCAGGTCTCTTACCATGGCTCCCTACTTTTCAATATCCATATGCTCCTACTTGGTGACATCGTCCACAGATATGGGGTCAACTTCCATAAGTATGCCGTTGACACCCAACTCTCTTTCTGCCTCGATTCCAGGACCACTGCTGTCCTGATAGATTGCCTGTCAGATGTCAAGTCTTGGATGAGATCTAATTTTCTATAGCTGAATGCCATCAAGACCGAGGCCCTCCTGATTGGCTTGTGCCAGCAACTCTGCACCTCATGCACTGGCAGCATCAACCTCCATGGTTGCACACTCCACCTCACCAAGCCAGTCAGGAACCTAGGTGTCTAGTTGATCCTCAATTGTCTTTTCTCGCCCACATCCATGCCATGACCCGCTCTTGCCTTCCCTCACCTCCGCAACATTGCCCGACTGCCACTACCTCACTCCTCAGGCCGCTGAAACTCTCATTCATGCCTTCATCACCTCTAGGCTCAACTATGCTAATAGCCTGCTTGTCAGCCTTCCCAATTCCTCCCTCCATCGGCTGCAGATGATCTAGAACTCTACAGACTGTGAACTCTCCCACTCCAAGCTCAGCAACCCCCTCTCCCCCATTCTCGCCCGACTCCACTGGCTTCCCATCATTCAAAGGATTCAGTTTAAGTTCCTGGTCCTCACCTTTAAAGACCTCCATGGCCTTGACCTGCCCTACTTCTGCGACATCCTAATCACCCTATCAGCTCCCTCCGCTTAGCGAGCTCTGGTCTGCTCCATGTCCCCTGATCCAACTGCACCACCATCGGCAGGCGAGCCTTCAGCCACTGCTTCCAACCTTTGGAATTCCATCCCGCAATCCCTCCACCTCGCTCCTCCCTAACCTCCTTCAAGTTCCACCTCAAGGCTCTCTTCTTCGACGGTGCCATCGGTTACCCCTCTTCCCCTCCATTCCCTTCACCCTCCCTGATCCCTACCCCAGCCCGGGTCTGAAAAACTGACTGTCCAGCGCCTTGGAATGTGAATGTTGTTCCCCCACCACTCCAGTGTACATTTTTTTGTGGTTAAAGGTTTGTTCATTTCAGATGACAGATTCACACTTTTACTTCCATCTCTATTTTGTTTGTATAGGGTCACATTTCAAGTTCAAATTCTGAACTTGGTAATGCAGCACTGCAAGCATTGGGTTTCTGCGTCTATCACAATAATATTGTTGCTGGATTGCCAGGTACTGTGTAACTTTTTTCAAAGGCAACACTCGGTCTTGAGTTTAATTTCAACTGTCGATAAATGTGTTTCTTAAGTTACTTGTATATTTCGGAGTCATGTAGCCTTGTGGTTCAAGCACTCGCCTAGCAACTGAGAGGTCCTGGGTTCAGTTCCAGCATTGGGCAAGTTTACTTACTCCACGCGCCTCTGTTTAACTAGCAGTAAGCAGGAACCCGGTTGTTAGTCAATTGGCGGATCGCTTTCCTGGATATAAAAGTCTTTTTTTAAAAAATACAATTTGGTCACTCAATCCATAATTGTTTGTGCGGCTCTGCTGTGCATAATTGGCTGCCAAATTTTCCCCACAAAATATACAATTTACATTACAGTGTATCCTGTGAAGCGATTTGAGACATCTCAAAGATGTGATGAACTCTTATCTCAAATGCAAGGATTATTATTTTATAGAAATAATTCACACAATTGGCTACTGCTTTTGGAGTTTATTGTGAAGGAGAACAGCTTCTGAATTAACAATTTATTTTGTAGTGAATTTTCCAGCAAAAGTTTCTATTTGTGGAGATAACTGGAGTGCCTTCGCTTTTGGCACCTGCTTTACATTACCTCAAAGTGATGAGGTAAGAACCTCTGCTTGACCCTGAGATAAGACAACTGTAAGATTGTTGCCTAAAAATGAGTGGGATAACTCAAAAATTGCACAATAAAGGAGTTTAGCAGGTAGTGGGACCTGTATTTACTAATATTTGTCATCGTGCTCTGTCAGGAAAGTATTGATTTGCTACTATTCAGACTGGACTATAATAGAATTCTTTCTTGCAACTCCCCTAAGCCAACTTTTCAACTGGTGACTTACAGTTCTATTGTTTGAGAACAAATCTCAAATGCACAGCTGTTGACTACAGACACTATACTTTTAATAATTCTATTAACACTATAATTCGTATTAACACTATAATTAGTTTATTCTTTTGCATTTGACCCCACAGGACCAGAAGCAAGCGAACTGCTTCTTGCTCTCTGTGATATTGCTGTCAAATCATCCAACAAGAACAGGTGCACAAGAGCTCTCTGGGTAATTGCTAAACAGAACTTTTCCCCAGAGGTGGTTGGGAACGAGGTAGGTTTTCTCCTTGTACATCATTGTCATGAACGGTTATGTATTTAGAAACCTAACTGGAAATGGCTGGCGAAGCTCCACTCCATACACCACGTGAGCTGTAAACAGAGCACTGAAGCCAAAAAATGCCTGAGCTCCACCCCCCCAGCTTCAAATGACAGAGCGACCAAGCTGGAAACTACAAGCAGCCGTTCTGAACTTCGAGAGATTTGCCTATATCGGAAAATAATCTAACACTATATGTATTTTGAAATCTTGCCAATTTTAGGGAGATCCCGGCTTTCAGAATATCAGATTATCAAGGTTTTACTGTATTGCCGACCTTTCAATACTTTATGTCGTGTTTATATGTTGTTGTTCTTTTACATATGTTTTTTGCATCAATTGCAAGGATTATTATTACTATCTAAAATATTTGTATACTATTCCGATTGCATCAGGTGACAGTGAAATACTCATGCGATTTGCTTTAATATACTAGGTACCAAATATACTTACTGCACTGGAGACGGTGCTCAGTAGAGATGCACAATCAATAATCATTGAACATGAAGCCCTAAATTTAATTATACGGTATGTATGAAACAAAATGAAACTGTTAAGATCAAATGTATGAGTGTACAGCATTGCATGGAGTGGAATCTGTAGAGTGGGTTCATGGGGATTGACTTTACATTATAATAAAGTTCCCTACATTCATAATGTGGAATTTAATTAGTTTAGTTGTGATACTTCCGTGTACAATGTCTAGAAATGGTTGGAAATTTGTCCAATTGGAATATTCTGTTGTTGAGTTATCTATCAAGTATTTTTTATAACATTACACGTCAGAAACATTTTGTTTGTCCCATCAAATCGATGCCTGTATTTTTCTCAACAGATGATTAAATCCAATCCCACTCTCATTCCTCATACCATTTAATCTACCTCTTCACGTGTATCAAATTAACGTAACCAACTTGAATGGAAATTAAGACGGTTTGTATCTCTGAAATATTCTTTCTATTTTTTAAGGCTAATAGAGGTAACACCTGCTGAAATGGGAGAAAATGCAGTTCGGTGGGCTAAGCTGTTGGTTCCTCTTGTAGTTCATTCAGACGAAAAAGTGCGTTTACGGGCAGCCACGGCCCTGGAAATGGGAATTCCTTTAATGCTGCAAAAACAGCTGGAGGTTGCAGCTGCGATTGATCCTTTAATGATGTCGGTAAGATTTGGACAAAGTCCAATAAATGATTCTTCTCATTTGATAATTGTTTATTAATGTTTTTTTAATATTAGTACCACTCAGCTGTTACATATTCTGGTGGATTTCAAAACCGACTCATCTGAGCGACATAATAATTCCTACATTAGTCACAAAATTATTAAAATTAATCTACTGTGATCTATGGTTCAGTATTATACAGTAAACGCCCGTTTATCCGGCACCTGCGGGACAGGACCACTGTCGAAAACCCACCACAAAAAAATTTAAGTTATTTTTACACACACCATACACACCAGACTAAAACATTACAAATAATAACACAATGATGTATTGGTACTTATTGTTAAAATTACTCTCTTGTGCTTCTCACCTTTACTGGTTGAGGTTTATAGTCCAGTGATTCTTTTTAATATGGAGGATGCCATGCGGGTGAAAAAAAATGGCAGCATGACTTTAAAGCCTTAATAGCGCCAAGCCAATATCCCTAGACTATTAGCGGCAAACTAATAACCCTAGACTACTAGCGGCAAACTGAAATAGTGCACCTGCGCGACAATGACAAATGCTCCACCGCTATTGTTCCGGATAAGTTACGGTTTATCGAATGGGGACTTTTTTGGGCGTGCCAGTTATACGGAAGTGCTGGTTCATCTAGTCACGGATAAACGGGCTTCTACTGTATATGCTTAAAACATAATTTCTAAAGCTTTTTATTATAGTAAATAATTATAACTTGTATTAACAGTACCCCTCTCCCTTTTTCTCCAGTGCTTTTTTCCAAAGGTAGCTTCGGGGAGGCAGGGAGTGAATTAATGGAATCAATCTGTCCTCTGTATACTGTTTGTCTGTTTGATACATGTGCACAAGACAATGGTTCTACTGAGGTCTAACTTGCATTACATTTATATTTCTCTACACTCTGTGTTGGTACATGTTTGCACACCACATTTATCTTTTATTAACTCATTCTATTTTTAACCCAAGAAGTAACATGATCTGAAATTGTGTTTTCCAGAAAATTATTCCAGAGCTACAGAAGTTCTTCACAACAAAAAATGAAGCTTATGTTCTGAAATTATGGCCGCTTTTTGTGAAGGTATTAGGAAAGGTAAGACTGATCGGGACTTTACTCCCTTTTGTATTATTTAGACTTTAAAGAAGAGTGAATATCAAAGAGTGTGGAGATCCATCCAAAACCTTTGTGAGAATCAATGTGTTGATTTTTTTTTAGTTCCATGAAAAGTAAATGGTGTCTAATTCTCAAAAGTCATTATAGCTGTTGCATAGAATGTATGAAGTAATGCTAAAGAGTAGTGGGGGTACTTTTTTTTCAGAGTGTTTCCATTATAAATGTCATATCGCAGCGAGTAGCTAGAGTGACTCGACATTGTTTAGATGAGCTGTGAATCAACATATTGTGTTGTTGCTGGTAGTGAAGGTGCAAAAAGGTGAGCAAACTCAGTGGAACTGCTGCGGACAGCATACATGTTGTTTCCTCTCTGTAACATTGATCATCAAGTGCCCTAATATGTGTTTTGCCCCCACTAGGCATTACACCGTGGGCGAACTTTTATTAATTCCCTGCTTCATTTGGAGGAACTGGGCTTCCGCAGTAGCTCACCAGTTGTGAAGAAAATTGCTTTCATTGCCTGGAAAAGCCTGATTGACAACTTCGCCTTGAATCCTGGTAAGGGAAGAGAATATGAGCTCCATGTTAAATTGTTTGAGAAATGGTTTAAGTTGTGGTGGTCAAAGATGAATCCATTGTATTTACTCTGTGTTGGGGGAATTGTGGAAAGCACTTGAGCACCATTTGAAGATTGGAAGATAGATAATTCATGGTGCTTTCTTTCCATCTTTTGCCAAAATCTCATGGCTCACCTAACTTTTGGTGTCAGGATACCACATTTGTAGGGTACAGGGAAGACATGTGATTAGTGCTCTTGGGTGGGGGTGGGGAAATAATTGTAGATCGGGGTGGGTGATGACAGAATGATTTGGGAGGGCTAAGGGTTACTGTTGGGAAATAATTGTGGAAATATAGTATGTTGAACTTTTCTAACCTTTGAATTACATAAGTGACTTAATTGCTTAATTCTTGTTCATGTGCAGATATACTTTGCAGTGCTAAAAGGCTGAAGCTTCTCATGCAGCCGCTACTTTCTATTCATGTAAGAACAGAAGTTTTGGGACTTGCCAAACTAGAAGTCTGGTGGTATTTGGCTTTTCGGCTTGGTCCACAGCTTTCTGCTAACTTTGAACAGGTAGGTAAGGAGACGACTCCGAAGTATTCCTGGCTCCAAACCTCTGGTGAGGTTGACACTTGCCAGCTGTACGTGAAGTCGCCTACAAAAACACAGTCATAAACCAGTCATTAAGTCAACTGGCAGATCGCAAATAACTTGGTCACTAACTTCACGATTGTTTGTGGGATACTGTTGTGAGCAACTGGCTGCCGCATTTTGCCCACAAAACACAGTTTATACACTTTATAGTATATTCTGTGAAATGTTTTGAGACGTCTCGAAGACGTGATAAGGTGCTATATCACACGCAAGGATTATTATTTTCAGATAAAATTGTGCCTAATTTAATCCAGGACTAATAATAATTAAACTTCTACTAGTGATATTGGAAATGGCAGATTGTTAGCATCGCTCTTGAGATTCTAACCTAGATTTGTTTATGGTCATTTATTTTTGTGACTTTTATTTTATTGTGAGCAAATTCAGATTTGAACAAATAATAAATATCAGTGTGAGGAGTTTAATGCAAGATATTTCATTTATCGATTAAATCTTGCATTTGGACCATCTTGGCAACACATAGATTTTACTGTATCTTGTTGTACTTCTTTTGAAACCTTGGGCAAGTTTCCTTACTCCACACGCCTAATAATAATCCCCCAAAAAACAATGATAAATTGGTCATTTCAATCCACGGCTGTTTGTGGGACACTGCTATGCGCAATTGGCTGCCATGTTTCACGCACAAAATATATAGACAATTCACTTTATAATCTGAAGCACTTTGAAGCATGCATGCGCAAAGTGAGCTTATGGGGAGTGCCGAATGGCTCCGCTATGAGATCCGTTTGCTGGAATGGTGAATTGTATTGGGAGATACCAGTGATTGAGCATTCCGGTTGGTTGAGTGCCGGATAACCAAGCTTTTACTGTATAATGAAAAGAATTGTAGTTTCCATTACTGAAATGGCAAGGAGATTTTTGTTGCATTTGGATTGTTGAAACTGATTCAGGCTGAGTTACTTGATACCTTTGAGATGAGTGAAACAGCTGTGATAAATCAAAAATACGTTATTTACATTATGATTTAAAATACTTTTTCATTTCCGAGCTATACTTTACTAAGAACACAACGTGTTAAGGCCTGTGGACTGTAGTTAGCCACTTTTTTTTTAAAAAAGCATATTTGTACATATTCAAATGATATTGGAACTGATTTCAATGAACTTATTTTTGATTTAGAAAGACTTTTTTTCTGAATTCTTTGATAACAATATGTAGAAAATACACCAACAAAAAAAAATTACATTTGTAGAGTGCTTCTCACGTCGGGAGGACATCCCAAAATATTATGGTATTTTAGGATTGTCAGTTGACAATCTATTTAATCTTGAATGGTAATTATGGTTTCTCAGAGTGAAATATTAATATTTTTGTTGTCTATCCAACGGCAGGTGTGTGCTCCATTGCTTCAAAACGCATTTGGCTCTGAAGGAATTCTTATACCCCCTAAAACACCATCTAAAGCTGCCATACCTGCTCTTCGTGTAACCCCAACCTCGGTACAGAAAGGAAGTAAAGGAGGTAAATAACATTTTCTGTAACTACTTTGGATTATGCTGTGTAGGAGTGTATAAGAAAAGCAAGTGTTGGACTGAAGAATACAGCCTTTCGTTTCTATTCCCTGTAATAGAAACAATCTTAAAATTTGTTAGCGTTAATCTCAAGGTTTCCTGGATTGAGAGATTTTCACAATTTTTGCTAGATATTGCTTTAAAGGTGCATGAGGGAAGAATTTTCTTCCCTCCATTTTATATTTCCTTAATAAGCCTCACTAAAATTGGTGGCCTTTTGCCAGGAGCTGTGTATCTTAATCCAAAGTTTGTTAAAGCTACTATTAGGAGTTTAAAAAAAAAATGTAACTGTATAAAATGTTGGGATCTATTCTAGATTTTTTTATCATGCCCCACGTTTACTTTGTGTAAATTAATTTCCTGTAGGAGTTTTTCCTTCTCCAAGTCCTACAGTGTTAAAGTTGCAGTTGAATTCCAGCTTGGTTACATCTCCAGTGATCCAAGCTGTACAACTTGTCGGAGTTGAAGTCTTACTTCACTTCCTGGTGGGTCCAGAGGTTGCTGAAATGGTGAAACCGATCAAACTTCAGCTTAGTCTAGGTACGTATCAGTGGATGGAGGTAGATTGAGCTATTTTCATTATAGTCTTGAATAGTAATAATAATCCTTGCATTTGATATAGTTCTTTTCACATCTTCTAGACCTCGCAAATAATATATTGTAAAGTTCATTGACTGTA
Organism: Hydrolagus colliei; assembly: GCA_035084275.1. Lineage (NCBI taxonomy): Eukaryota > Metazoa > Chordata > Chondrichthyes > Chimaeriformes > Chimaeridae > Hydrolagus > Hydrolagus colliei. The sequence goes on along the minus strand of CM068747.1, from coordinate 13,055,209 downwards.
TGAAGTGGGCGAAACGCGGCAGCCAATTGCGCACAGTGGTGTCCCACATACAGTTGTAAAAATTGAACAGTTTTTTCTTGAAGGATTATTATCAGGCATGCGGAGTAATGAAACTGCCCCAAGATTTTACCCTGAAACGAACCCAATAGTCTGTGTACTTATTGGTCCATTCAAGTTTCAAGGTTCTATTCGCTGTAAAGACAAGGGTTTCCTTTTCACATAGTATCTGTTCGGATGGTATACAGTATACTACTTTAATTCCGATTTGTGGATTCTGGGACCAAAACGTAAAATCTTGTCACCAACTATATCCACTAATCATACAATTTAAGATTTATAGTACATTTAGTAAAATTATTAGGTATGTGACGCTCACTGTAGTTTACTGGGTAAAGGCACTGTGTATTTAACCCTAAGTAAGCTTTGACTGTTTTGCAAAATAAATCCTAGTGTGTGCTGAATTTATCATCAGCAAGGCACTCCAGTCACCCTGGTTTAGGCAGAGTAAAAGTCAGGTAAGTTTCCACTCATGGTTGCTATCCAAACTTTGTGTGAGTGAACATTGGATGAGCACAGTGTTACCCCATCAGTTGTAGTCAAATAGCTTACGAGTGCTATTCGGTGACAAATTTAAATAGGAATATATTGCATGTATGTTTTCCATAATTTTAACTTACGATGTTTGATGTTTTGTGGATCATGCCACGTTAACATTTTTACTATGATGATGGCCTTCGAGTGATGTATTATCATTGTTTCCTACAGACCCTCTCCAGCACCCATTAATTAACAGCCCTTCGTTCTTTTGCAAGCATGCTGGAACTTTGATAAATGCAGTCAGGGATGCTTTCATTTCTGTTGGCAAAGTGGTTGAAGGTAAATTATTTTACTATGATTTTGTACGAGCATTTTAATGCTTGGCTTTTTCAAAAGGAGCAGAAATTAAACTTATTTATTGTATGCTTGAACAAATAGGAAATTCAAAGTTTCATATTTACTTTCAGTATGCTCACAAAATATTAGGCCTTTTATTTCCATTTGGTTAGCTTCCTGAAAACTTTCCAGTAATTGACCAAACTGATAATAATACATGGTGGGCTGTATTGTGGCACTTATCTATTTATTTGCAATAGATTAACAGATGTAAAATTGCACATCTTGGACTAATACTTTCATTAAAAAGGTAGATTTCACTTAGAATCATAGAAATTTATGCAGAATAAGGCCATTCGGTCCATGTTATCCTTAAAGAGCATTTGAGAAAAGTTATGGTGATTAATGGGGAAAGGTGCAGTATATTTGAATACTAAAAGACTAAATCTTTACATTTTGTTTGCCTTCTGTAGATGTCATGCTTAACCTTATTTGGAAGCACCTGATTAGCTATGTGAAGAACGCTGTTGAATCAGGTTAGTAAAACGTGTATTTAATCAAACTCTCAGCCTCCGTGGTAGTGGTTCAACTCTTATTTGTTAATCTATTTATTGGCAGTACATTAAACAATTCGACTTTTCTAATTCTTATAATAATATCTTAAATCTTTAAGGCTCAAAGAAGGAGCGGCAAGGATCCGAAGTATTGACCTTGTTATTGCAAGCATTGCAACAGATCGTGAAGTCGGAATCCCTCTCTTCACATAAAATCTTGGTAAATTAAATATTTGTTCACTGATGTAATTCTCCTGTGTCTCTTAACTTCCTTCTAGGAAATAGCCTATGATTATTTTTTAATTGAAATATTAGTGTGATGACATGTGTCACAAAACTCAACATAAATTTTGATCATTCTGTTTCCTTTTCAGACCCTTATAGAACTCACTGTTAAAGGGCTTCCTCCAAAGGTCTTGGGATCACCAGCATACCAGGTCGCCAACATGGACATTATTAACGTATGCACGTAGTTTGAGTTATATTGTTCAGGTGTGACTGACTATCTGTAGTGCTGAATAAACTTCTTATATTCTTAATAAAAGGGCACTTAATAATATTATATATATATATTAAGCTGTTTGGATTCTAATCTTTAAGTCATGGCATTCTATGTCTAAGTGACCAAATTTAGGTCTAAAGCTGAAAGATACTAAAGAACAGTGTTATTGTGATTTTGTAATTACATGCTGTTCCTATTCTGGCCAAGCACAGAAATTTGATCTGTTAGGAATCACATGCATCCTACCATTTTGTAGTGCAGCCCAGTAGCGTTTCTGAAAAAAAAAAGTGTTTTATACTATCTATCTTTAACCTCCAGATTTTCAGATTTTAAACTTCAATTTAAACCCATTCCACAACCTCAACTATTTTATCACTATGCAAATGTTTTTGATGTTACACTAAATAAAGATTTAGCTTGGTTGTGTTCATCAGCTCTACTACCTTGATTCTTAAATATTCAATTAATCGGCTTTGTGTTCTGTTTACAGGGCACTCCTGCACTCTTCCTGATACTTCTGCTCTTTCGCAATAATGTATTGCAATGTTCTGTGACCGAAGAAAGGTGTGCAGTTTCCTGTCAATTGATAACATTAAAAAGTGATTGTAATACCAATGTAAATGTGATGTAGTTCAGAATATAATTTGCCCTTTTATGGTGTTTAATTTTACATAACTGGGAATTGTTTAGTTGGTTAGTTGGACCCTTTGGTTTATAATTAAGAACTTGTGAGAAGTGATGCTTATCAAGATGATCTGGTCAATTGAAACATTTTCTTGCCGAATTTGATGCCGGGTACTCCCATAGCAGATAATATTATAGGAGTAAAAACAAGGCGCTAGCAACACACAGCAGGTCAGGCAGCATTTAAGGAGAGAAGTAAATGAGTTAATGTTTCAGGTCTATGATCTTTTGTCATTTCATCAAAATCAATCATTTAAAAAAAAATAGGAGCCATTTACTGAGTCACAAAAATACTCTGTGTCTAACTAAAGCACTTGCATTTATAATCCTGTCCTTTTTATAGCCCTTCTTATTATTCTTTGACTCTATTTGAACCATTTCTTTTTACCAGTGGATCCTTGTCTGCCAGGAGCTGGGTTGAGTTAAATAGAGCTTACTTCACTAAAGACATAATTAGCATGGAAGGAAATCATTCTTTCTGCATTTGCATCTAGTTTTAAATGATTCCAAATAATCTAATATTGCTACCACCAGGTAGCCATAAAGATGAATTTCTACATTTCTTTTTAACAGCACGGGTATGAGATCTTTCATTAACTGCTTCCCCACCTCCTGTATTGTGTGATGTTCATGATAATTACAATTATGACAAGGATACAAGTTGATAAAAATTACTCAGCGACTATAGGCATTATTATACTAATACAGTACTATATTTGTCCATATGCAATCTCTCATCTTACTCTCCACTAAGACAGTGACATTGGTGAATGGCTTTTTTCTGATTTGAATTTCAGGTTTTTTGTTACACTCGAGACACTTGTTGGCTATGGGTTGTCTGGTCCCACATCCTCCCTGGCATTCAGTGAATCAGTTCTAAATGTTATCAACCAGTCTGCAACATTGGTGGAAAACAAGGAGCACCTTTGGCGTATGTGGAACATTGTCATTAACCCATTGACAGAACGGATTATCGAGGTAAGACATTTTATAACTATTTCTTCCAGATGCTTTTGCTCCAATTGTTTCAGGCAAAGTATAATTGTTGAAATTGCTTCTAATGTTGGATGACGCTATATCCAGTCAGGTGTATTTGTGACAGATTCAGTTTAATTCATTTGAATTCCAAGGATTTACAAGAGGATTGCAATATTATAAGCTGTAATAAACAAGTTGATGTGGTCGTATTTCTGCACTCTTAGTTTCCTTTGCTTCCTAGATTTGACTGGAGATTCCATTTGTTGAAGGCTTTTGGTTAAATTTTTACAGACTTTCTGAACAAAGAACTAGAGAAATTTTGCAATGTAACAGGAAGTTCAGACATTGAATGGTACACTTCTTACAGAGTCACAGTGACCTGGGAGCTGCACCTGCTGATGTAAGGCACTGTGTGAAAACTCCCAGAATGAAAGAAGTTGGAGAAAGTGCTCAGAAAATCCAATAGTAAAACAGGCTAACAGCTAATGGGAGGGAAAGGGCAAAAAGGAATAATAATAGCTAGCAATTGATGGAAATAGGCTGCATTTTGGGGGCCACTAAACTGATGTGAAGATAAGCACGTGAGTGGTAGCTTGACTATCACATACAATCTCAGAACAAAAGAGCTGCCAGGTTACTTGAAGCAGATTTAATGGCTTTACAAGAGTAGAAACACAAATTGTGTTTCACTTCTGAGTTTCAGGACTATAGAGCAAAATGTGAAAACTAGTAACTGAAAAAAACTTTTCACTGCTTTATTCGCGATGCTGCATTTCCCTTTTTAAATGCTCCTGTTTTGCTTACAGCAACAAATTCCATTTTCTTTAATTTTCTGGGTCAAAAAGTTTCATCTAATCCCCCAGTTAACTCTTTAGCAATTCTTAACTTATGCCCCCTTATTGCCTATTCACCAGCCAGTGGGAATCGTCTTTGATGTATGTCGTTTTTAAAATTTTTGAAATTGCTTATTAAAACCCATTTTAATGGGTTTTAATAAGCAAAATTAAAACCCATTAATAATGGGTCACCACACTACAGAAAGGATGTGAAGACATTGAAAAGGGTACAAAAAAGATTTACTAGGATGGTGCCAGGATTGAGGGACTTCAGCTATGAGGAGAGGCTAGATAGGATAGGGTTATTCTCTCTGGAGCAGAGAAGATTGAGGGGAGACCTAATGGAGGTTTATAAGATCATGAGGGGTTTCGACAGGGCAAATAGAGAAAAACTATTTCCACTCGTGGGCGAATCTGTGACTCATGGTCACAGATTTAAAATAGTTTCAAGGCGATGTAGAGGGGAGCTGAGGAGAAATTTTTTCACTCAGCGAGTTGTTCGAATCTGGAATGCATTGCCTGAAAAGGTGGTGGAGGCTGATTCGATAACAAATTTTAAAAGGGAATTAGATCTTTATTTAGGGAGAACAGGTCTATTAGGCTATGGGGACCGCGCGGGCAGGGCAGTGGGATTGAATCGCTCTTCTCAAAGAGCCGGCACAGACTAGATGGGCCAAATGGCCTCCTTTTGTGCCGTAAAATTCTATGAATCTATGAAAACCCATTTTAATCTTTGCTCAGTGTGAAACACATTCAGCTGTTAGAGCAAACGTCTACTTAAAACAAATTTTTCCGGGGAAGCAACGGATGCATATAATCTAATTCCAAAGTGGATTTCAAATAGATGTGTTATCCTATAGGATTATATTCAAATTTCAAATGTGCAAGGGAATTTTCCTGAAATAAAAAATAATGGTTCATTTACATATCTTTATGCTATACTTTTGGGGATATATAGCACTGCAGAATAGCGACTGGGATGACCTAGTTTCAGATGTGCATAGATTTGCATATCAACTTGTTTTGTGCTCCGAAGACCAGGTATAAACTAAGTGTGGATTGCTTTCATTCTACAATTTCTATCCTAACCTTTTTTAGACGAATGAAGTAAATCAAGGAGATGCATTGGAGCACAATTTCAGTGCAATGAACATTGCTTTGACACTACCCTTCAGCCACCTACTTCCAGGGCGGAATCTTCCACGGGTATGGATGAGTTGCTCTTTTTGCACATGTTGCTTTTTGTATCACCCATGTTTCACAGCCAAAGCATGCAAGTTACAAAGAATATAATTTATAGTAAAATGGCAAACTAGGGGTTGGTGGAATATCTTCAATAAAATGCCTCTGTTTACAAAGGAGTAAGTAAGAACCTGGTTATTATTTGATTGGTGGATTGCTTTCCGGCTTATAATCCCTCCAATAAAATTAAGTACACCTAGTCCTTGCTTAACGTCACAGTTGTGTTCGTGAAAAGTGTGACTTTAAGCGAAACAATGTTAAGCGAACCCGCGCAAGAATACCAAATGTTCAGCTATGTACGTTTGCGCTACCCAAAATAGTATGCTTCCACCCGCGCGAACAATGTAATAGCGAATGTCTCGAAGTTAAACGAATATATGTTCCCTATGTATCGGCAATATAATAATGAAACAACGTTGACCGAAGTAACGTTAAGCGAGGTCTACCTGTAATAATTAAAAATAAATTGGTCACTCACTCTATGACAATTTGTGGGATATTGCTGTGTCAAAGACATTGCATTATATGTAAGAATAAAGGAAGTACAAATTGAGCATCCAAAATCTGAAGTTCCGGACTCCGGGACGATTAGTGGCAGGGTCGTCCGGAATCTGTAAAATGTTCCAGGATCCGCTCACTCTGTCATAAACTGTTTCTGCCGCCAACCGGGCCCAGTGAAACAAGAGAGGGAGGCTTACCATGCATTATGAAGAAGTGAGGACTACAAGGCCTCCGAGGAGAAGAACTGCAAGGTGACATCCAAAAACTGGAAATATCGCAATATATATATATGTATATATATATACAGATAGATGTTGTAGTTTGGTTCTTGAAAAGTGCAACTTTAAGCGAAAGGACGTTAAGCAAATACATTTTTCCCACAAGAATGAATGTAAAAACTGGAGTTAGGTTCTTTTGGCCTTTTTTTGGCAAAAATGTATTTAAAAAAAAATTATACTCGCTCCCTGACGGCAGCGAGTGAACCAGCCACCAGCTCACTCACTCACTCGCTGCTGGCTGGTTCACTCGTTCGCTGCCGGCTGGCTCGCTCACTCGCTACCAGCCTGGCTCACTCCCAGGTGCTAGCACCATCATGCCCCCTTTCCACCCACTGGTGAACGACATAATAGCGAACATTGCAATGTTAAATGAATATATAGATTCATAGATTCATAGAATTTTACGGCACAAAAGGAGGCCATTCGGCCCATCTAGTCTGTGCCGGCTCTTTGAAAAGAGCGATTCAATCCCACTGCCCTGCCCGCTCCCCATAGCCTAATAGACCTGTTCTCCCTAAATAAAGATCTAATTCCCTTTTAAAAGTTGTTATCGAATCAGCCTCCACCACCTTTTCAGGCAATGCATTCCAGATTCGAACAACTCGCTGAGTGAAAAAAATTCTCCTCAGCTCCCCTCTACTTCACCTTGAAACTATTTTAAATCCGTGACCACGAGTCACAGATTCACCCACGAGTGGAAATAGTTTTTCTCTATTTGCCCTGTCGAAACCCCTCATGATCTTATAAACCTCTATTAGGTCTCCCCTCAATCTTCTCTGCTCCAGAGAGAATAACCCTAGCCTATCTAGCCTCTCCTCATAGCTGAAGTCCCTCAATCCTGGCACCATCCTAGTAAATCTTCGCTGCACCCTTTCCAATGCCTTCACATCCTTTCTGTAGTGTGGTGACCAAAATTGAACACAGTATTCGAGCTGAGGCCTCACCAAAGTCCTATAGAGGTTAGTCAGCACTTCCTGACTTTTGTACTCTATACCCCTATTTATAAAGCCTAGTATCCCATATGCCTTCTTAACAGCCTTGTCTACCTGTCCTGCCACCTTCAACGAGTCACTAACACAAATCCCCAGGTCTCTCTGTTCCTTCACACCATTTAAAATTGTACTATCTAGCCTATATTGCCTCCCTTCATTTCTTCTCCCAAAATGCATCACCTCACACTTCTCTGCATTAAACTTCATCTGCCATGTGTCTGCCCACTTTACCAATTTGTCTATATCCTCTTGCAGATGGCTACTATCCTCCTCACTATTTACTATTCTCCCTAACTTAGTGTCATCTGCAAACTTGGAAACTGTACTCCGTACACCCAAGTCCAGATCATTGATGTAGATTACAAACAGCAATGGTCCCAAAACTGATCCCTGTGGCACACCACTGCTCACTTCCCTCCAATCTGAAAAACAGCCGCTCACTACAACTCTCTGCTTTCTGTCTCGCAGCCAGTTGTGGATCCACGCTGCCACTGTCCCTTTTACGCCATGGGCCTTTAATTTCATAATAAGTCTCTCATGTGGCACTTTGTCAAATGCCTTTTGAAAGTCCATGTAAACTACATCAACTGCGCTACCATTATCCACCCATTCCGTTACCTCATTAAAAAATTCTATCAGATTTGTAAGGCAAGATTTGCCTTTAACAAATCCATGTTGACTGTCCTTTATTAGCCTATATCTTTCTAAGTGAAGATCTACCTTGTCCCTGATCATGGACTCTAGAAGTTTGCCCACTACCGACGTTAGACTGACTGGTCTGTAGTTACCAGGCTTGTCCTTCTGCCCCTTTTTATACAAGGGAGTAACATTAGCTATATGTTCCCAATGTATCAGCAACGTAGTAATGAAAAAACACTATAAATATATATAGATATACAAAGCAACCAACCAGTACGTTTTTGCCGTATTTAATTGAAGTAAATACGGCAGTACGATTTTTCTTGGTAAAATGTTTTTTGACCCGACAAAAAGCTCAGTACGTGGAATGCACATGCATTCTACACACACAGGGCCCTATGGGAAACACAGAAAAAACACATAAAACACCTGGGGGCAGGGGGAGTAAGTTTGGGCCAGGATCTACAGCAATCAGACAGTCAGACAGGGTGTCTGACCTACAGAGAGAGAGACGGAGGGGGCGGGGGGGGATGCTGTCTGATAGACAGAGATAGAGACACATGGGAGGTGGGTGGTAACACGGGGGGCTGGGGAGGGGTGGGGGCTGTCTGACGGACTTACACAGAGATAGAGACACACGGGGAATAAATGCATGTTAACTGTATTTACCTTAATCTTAAGAGAGATGCACTGTCATTGGTTAATTGCAACATCTGGGTCCTAGTGCTGTACGCTGAATGTTCTGGGGAAAATACTTTGTTTAGCTTTCAGGAGTACTTTTTTTTGTTATAAAAAAAGGTTGGCAGCTCTGGATATATATCTGCCTCAATCCCTCTGCCTTGACCAACCTCACATTGCACCTAAACACTAACTGGTTAAATAATAATAAATTGGTCACTTCAATCCACGACTGTTTGTTGGACTCTGCTGTGTCGCCCATAAAATGTACGGTCAATTCATTTTACAGTGTATTCTGTGACGTGCTTTGAAATGTCTAGAAGACATGAAAAGTGATGTATCAAATGCAAAAATTATTATTATACATATAGTGATTTCTGAACAATGCAGTGTTTGTATTTGTCTCTTAAATTAAAACATTAGTCTTTGCATCTCGTTTTCTCTTTAGCCTATAGTGAAGACATTGCTGAAGACCTGGGCAGAGCTGTACAGAGCATTTGCACGTTGTGCAGCTCTAGTAGCAACAGCAGAAGCCAATGTATGGTGTGAAGAACTATGTGTCAAAATCCTGCCAACACTGAATGATGCCACTTTATCTGTAAGTTAATGTGTTCAAAGCAAGGTCATTATTGTGTGCAGTAGTGTGAAACTTATATTGGTGTTAAATATTCTTAAACTGTATTCTATCGAAATTGAGCTAAAACAGAAGTTTTCTTCTTCAACTTCGAACTACTGGTAGCAACTGAAAACTGATGGAAGATGTTACAGTATTGCTGGAACAAACTGAATGTACACCAAATGTATTCAATAACCTATAGCGGATTAGAAGTGCCATTTTTCAGGATAAATTGACTGCTGCATTCACCGCAAATATAATTACTATGCTGTACAGTAATACCTTGTAAAGTGTTTTGAAATTGTTTATGAGATAGGGTGTTATATCAAATGAAAGCATAATTATATAGTACCTAATCAACTGCTTGAGAAGCTGAGCACCGCTAGAGTCAGCTGCCTACTCGCTTTTTTCAAGGAAAAATTGATTATAAATCATGTAATTGCCATCTTCTTGCAGAATCCCCTCTGGGGAATAAGAGACACTTTGAACAGATAGTGTAAATTTTTTGTAGCTTTCTATCTATATTTTCTTTTTGAAATGCCTCTTTATTACCTTTATATTGGAAGCTGCTCCTTCCCCTTCCCTCCTTTCCAGCACCTTGGGACGTCCTCCTGACGTGAAAGGCGCTATACAAGTGTAATTTTGTTGTTGTTGTTGCTTGGCTCTATGGTCTAAAATAGTTTGTGAAGTAATGCCTTGTACATAAAATTCAGTCAAATGGTTTGAGGTACTAACTAACTGGTTTCCTGCCCTTTTCCAGAATTTGTCTACATTGACTGCTATTGTTCATATCATGACGGTGATGGCTGATTATATTGACTTTTCTCAGTTCTCCAAAATATTTCAGCCAAGTAGAAGTAAGTAATTCTCTGCTAACTAATTCTGGGGTAGCATTTCAGTGGTTTAGGAGGGATTCATAGCTTAGGTGTATCTTTCTTCTCCCAACCTTAGAACATCGCCTACCAGCAGTGTCAAAAGCATTGAGAAATCTTCCTAATGTGAATGGCAATATCTAAATATAAATTTTTATCATTTTGTATTGTAAATTATGTCTAGTTTAAAATTCTTAAGTTAAAATAATTCTCTTTAAATACAAATTCTACTATTATTTTCGCTGATAAAAATATAGTCCATTCATTTTACAGTATATTCTGTGAAGTACTTTGAGACGTCTCAAAAACCTGGTCAGGCGCGATATCAAATGCCAGTATTATTAATGGACTCGTGAATGAATAAGCATTTCCTTTTTTGTTTTCCTCCTAGCATCACCAACCCGTATGCGCTGGATAAAGAAAAACCATGAACCTTTAGGAAATCTAACGTCATTATTTAAACTTCTAGTGAACACCATCAATTCTTTTCATGTGCTAAGTTCCAAGGAACCTCAATTGGAAACGCTAGTGACTGGAATGGTCTCCGTGGGAGTTACCATTATTGGTATTCTGTCCAGTATTTTTACCCATTTGTCGACAGCTTCAGCAATTCAAGAAGTGTTTAGCCATCTAGCGGGACCCATTTCTATCTTCTACAAAAGGACTTCAAAGTACGTTTTTTTTATTATATTTTTGTCTGCCTAGCTGAAACATTGAAAGCCCTCCACAACTTCGCCCCACCCTACATCCATGACCTCCTATCCCGTTACCAACCTTCCCGCCCCCTCCGTTCAGCCTGGCCTGCTTCGCGTCCTCCGACTCATCCACCCAACCATTGGCAGGCGAATCTTCAGGCACTCGGCCCCCAATCTCTGGAAGTCCATCACAAAGTCCTTCCTCCTCGCCCCCTTCCCTGGCCTCCTTCAAGTCTCGCCTCAAAACTCTTCTTCGAGAGTCTCTCCTCGTCGGCAATTCCCCCCCACCCCGGCCTCAGCTTGGGTCTGAAGCAGTATCTGTCCAGCGCCTGGGACATCCTCCTGATGTGAAAGGCGCTACACACATGTAATTTTGTTGTTGTTGAAACCAAATATTTAAAATAGCTTTTCTTATTGCATTTGTAGTAATTGTTTTTCTAAAATACAGTTGCAATGGGGATTCCAGTTGATTCCTAGTTGTCAATCTACACAATCAGAATTTCCTATTCCTACATTCTTAGATTCTTCTGAGCTTTTTCTTTAGAATCAAGAGACAAGTTTCCAGAGCTGCCAACCAGTACGTTTTTGCCGTATTTACTACTGTAAATTGAAGTAAATAAGGCAGTATGATTTCTCTTGGTAAAATACGTTTTTTGACCTGACAAAAAGCTCAGTATGTGGGCACAAGCATTCTTCACACACAGGGCCCAATGGGAAACATAAAACATACCTGGGGACAGGGGGAGTAAGTTTGGGCCAGGATCTGCAGCAATCAGACAGGTCTCTGACCTACAGACAGAGAGAGAGATGGGGGGTGGGAGGTGGGGGGGCTGTCTGACTGACTTACACAGAGATAGAGACACAGGGGGAATGTTAACTGTATTTACCTTAATCCTAAGAGAGATGCGCTGTCATTGGTTAAATGCAACATTGCATCTGGGTCCTAGTGCTGTACACTGTAGGCTCTGGGGAAAATACATTTGTTTACTACAAAATACTGTTTTTAGCTTTCAGGAGTACTTTTGTTAAAAAAAAAAGGTTGGCAGCTCTGTATTATTAGGCTACAGCAGCTCTGAGTTTCCCACAATTTTGCAGACATGTTTTATAATTTCATGGGACGTCTGCAGTTTATTTCAAATGGTTGCAGGCAGTGGCTGCTGTCTACTTTGGACATTAGAAATAAATTGAATACAATAGTTCTTTGGAAGTATCACCTTGATACTTGTACTATGCCCTATTTCTTCACGTATACAATATGGTTTGCAATGATGAAAGGTTTTTTATCACTGGCTAAATAATGCAATGTATCTACTATTCTGTCTTTCTCTTAGATCTGCTAATGGCTCTTCAAAGGTGTACACCACTCATTTATGCACTAAGGTAAGTAGGCGGTGATGGGTTACAAAATTACCAAATAAACATTTTTATATTGTCAATTGCAAAAACGTTCTGGTGCTGGTGTCCTACTGTTCTATGACATTGCTTTCTTTTAAAACAAATTATTTTACACAAATTTACTGTGAATCAGCTGTCTTAATTAAGCTGTCTTAATGATATCAATCAAAATTTTCAGTATTCAAATTATTTGTTTCTTAGTGAATATACCAGCACTCTGATTTCGATATTATTTGGGATGTCCTCCTGATGTGAAAAGTGCTATACAAGTGTAATTTTGTTGCTGCTGTTATTATTTAGTTTCCTGATGTTAATGATGATAACAACAATTTGCATTTATATGCAGTCATTTACATGGTTTACAGATCTGTTAAGCACTCAGCTTTGATATGGCGGGGTGGAGGGAAGCGGTTCTTGTTAACCCTAGATCTGTTTGTACCCACCTCTACATACAAGTTGAATTAAAGCTGATTACAGTAAAACCTTGTTTATCCGGAACCCAATTAAACGGCATACTTAACCAACCGGTATTTCCCAATACAATTCACCATTTCAGCAACCGGATCTCATACCATAGCCATCCAGGACATTCGCGGTATGCTCACTTTGCGCATGCATGGCGCCTGCAGGGCTGGTACTACCTTTAGGCGAACTAGGTGGTTGTCTAGGCTGGATCAGCATATTAACAGCTGCAACAGTTGTGGTCACAGTACCAACTCCCCCCCCCCCCCCCCCCCAGTCTTGGCTGATTGTCTAGCAGTCTGTACACTGATTAGCTAACGGTCCCCGCCAGTCATGTCAACCCAGCGTACCATTGGTCGCTACTCGCATGAATCAAATGAGTGTTGTTCACACTCTTCCAACACGTTAGATTGAGTTCACTTTTAACAGCCTGCCCTCAAGGCTTCTCGCTCCCTTTGCTATTGACCCAATCAATTAATAAGGTTAGCTCACTTCTTTTTAAATAAAATAATAATTATACATATACAATATATAGATATCTCAAAGCACAATACAAATAAAACAACCATTATCGGGGTGCGGTTGGGGGTGAAGGAAGCCGTTCTTTACCAAACGCCGGAATGCTTTTTTACCGATCATTTTACCGAGTAAGCTGGAATGCTTTATTGGAAGTATCCATACAATATTCTTGTTAATTCATCTATTATTAATATGTTATATTTTAAAATAAGCTAATTTTGAGGGAGGATTTTCGACAACTTGCCGCTCAAATATCAGCCATATTCGATTAATCGGCACATGTCAGGTACCGAGGGTGCCGGATAACGCAGGCTTTACTGTATTTTTATATTGGAACACGGAATAGCTTGAAATGTTATCCAGTCACAACATTAGCAATTTTCTTGAGTTTATATTTAACAACCTATTGTATTTTTTGAGATTGAATTTCCAGATGAAATTAATCAAATTTCTTTTATCTTACAGCTGGAGAAACTATATGCAGAAATTCTTCTTTGTGTACAATCACGTTATTTGTTACCCTATGACAGTTGGTTCCTCGAAAAGCTGTCCTCACTGCTGAGTGTCACCTTCATACACAAGAACCGTCAGATCAGGAAGCAGACAGCACAGTTCTGGAATGCTACATTTGCCAAAAGTTTGAAACTAAGCTACCCACAGGAAATGAAGTAGGTCTAGCCCTAGCGGTGTTCTGGTTTTCAAACACACTGGTGACACTTGAAAAATTTCAATTGAAATGAGATGACTTATGCTCAAAGCTTTAGTTAAATTCACAAAATTGATTTAGCTATTTCTTTTAGCCTTGGCTTAGCTTCAGAGCTGCCAACCAGTACTTTTTTGCTGTATTTAGTACGGTAAATTGAAGTAAATACGGCAGTACGATTTTTCTTGTTAAAATATGTTTTATGGAAAATCCGAAATGTTCCATACTCTGTCTGTCTCTCCTCTTTGCCTCTCTCTTTCTCAGTCTCTCTCTGTGTGTCTCTCTCTCTCTCTCTCTCTCTCTCTCTCTCTCTCTCTCTCTGTCTCTTTCCCTCTTTCTGTCTCTTGTCTCTCTCTCTACCCGTGTCTCTTTCCCTCTCTCTGTCTCAGTCTCTTTCTCTTTAACTCTCTCTCCCTGCCTTCAATAGCAGTGCTACCTACCTTATGCCGTCGCTGGTACACTGTAAATGTTAGCGCTAGGCTAGGCGCAAGGCATTACTGGGAATGATTTATTTCATATATGGAAACCATGAGGGACCTCCCGCTTAATGCAATTTTTGCTTAACGAGGGGTTTTGAAGTCCCATTTAACTTGGCATCCTTTTGTGCTGTAATTTTTTCGTTAAGTACCGGTAGGTTCTGGGGAAAATACTTTTTTTGTTACTACAAAATACTGTGTTTAGCTTTCAGGAGTACTTTATTTTTGTTAAAAAAGGTTGGCAGCTCTGTAGTAGGGTCCGGCGATATATCGCTAAAACCCGAAATAATTTTCATATCGATACGCTGATATAGGCATTTCAAAAATATCGATATATTGAGGGAAAAAATCGGAATGCACCCGGAACTTGCGCGCACTCCGAATGCGCGCGCTGTGCGCGCATGCACAGTATGAAAAACCCGAATTTATTGATATTTTGGTATATCTCGATATGAGCCCATCGATATATCTAAATCGGAAAATTTCCATATCGACGGACCCTACTTTGTAGCTTGTTTTATGTTGGCCATTTTCCTTCCCTAGATGACCATTTGAGTTATTGATTTATCTGTTTTCCATTTCCGTTTTGTTTGATCAAATGGAATAGAATTTTTAATTTTAAATAATGGATGCACACTCTACGCCTTCACAATGCTATTTAATTACATTATTTTAACATTTGATGGAAGGTTGCATATGCTTGCATCTGACATTCTAGGAAGTGTTTTTTAATGTGTGTGTATATAAATTAAGATTTGCTTCCCTAAAACATTAATGCTTCAATGCAGGTCAATATTAAATCAGGCCAAGAAGAAAACACCCTTGATCCTGCCTGGATTCGCGATATATGAGATTGTGGAAGAGTTAAGTGGGCCTTCCTCGGACTCGGTAAGTTTACAACAGCAACTTGATTTTCTACTGTCACACATCAAGGATGTTCAGTAAATTGCTTAAGATGCAAACTATCATTAGAAAATTCTTCAGGTTTTTATGGAAACATATTTCTGCATTTAGTCTTTTGTCTGTACCTATGTAAAGTGGTGCAATGAGATTGTTACTGTACATTTGAAGATCAGCACCTCCAACAGTGCAGCATTAACCTGTTAATACTTTAAAAAGACCTCCTAGATTGTGAGCAATTACATTTTATTCTTTGAATATAAAATGTTGGTTAAATCAGAATTGTATTTAATCAGTGTCTGATCGTATCAAGAATGAATTGAATTTCCTACATTTGTGTAATTAAATGTAAATATGTGTGGCCACATGAGAATCCTTTTCATTGCAAAATATTTAAAGTTTCTCTTTTTTTTTAAAAAGTGTGAATGTCGGTTGTCTTGGAGGTCACAACTTGACAAAGTGTGTGCTAAATACGATAATGTGCAAATGCATCACTTTCAGTTGTAATCAAAAGTATAACAAATTCTGAGGTTAAATTGAAGCTAAGTCCACCTGGAAACTTCCTATAGTGTCCACTTTATCCGGCTCTTGCTCTTTGCCCTAGCTGAATAGTATATGTCCAGGCAATTGAATATTGTTTTGATGTAAAAGTCTTTCAACTATGTTGAAACAACAGGTGGGTGGTGACTTTTTTTTTCAGTCAGAACATTCCCAACTTGATACCAAGGTTAGTGGAGTGGAAGCCAAGGCTCCTGGGAAGCGAGAGTCACGCCATACCAGTACTGAAGAACTTCTGGAGAAGAGTCCATCACCTGTTCCAACAATAGTAAGTTTTGCAGAAATTATTTGTATCTGGTAATAGCACTTAATTTATGTGGAGTCCTGTAACTCAGTGGTGAGAGCAGTTGGCTTGCAAGCGAGAGACCTGGGTTCGATTCCAGGCAGGGCAAAACTCTGGGCAAGTTTTCTTACTCCATATGCCTGATAATAATCTCCCTGCCCCCCCCAAAATAATAATGGTCATTTCAATCCATGAATGTTTATGGGACACTGTTGTGCGCCTGCAAAGTATACCATCAATTATCTTTACAGTATATTCTGTGGCTCACTTTGAGACGTGAAAAGCCCTATGTCAAATGCAAAGATTATTATTATAATAATTTAGGTTTAAATAGTTTTATTAAAAAAAAACTTTTGACTTCAATGGAGACGCTCCAGAGAAAACCAAATTAACATTTTCCACTTCTCTCTTTTCCCTCCCCCAGTTAAAACTGGATTATTCGTCTCCAAAGCCTTCCTCTCGGGAGCTACCTCTTGAGGAAGAAAAATCTGTGGATTTTGTTTTCATACCCCCTGAACCCAAACAAAGAGTACTGACTGAACACCAGAAAGAAGTGATGCGAACAAAGAGGTGAGTTTTTTTTAAAAAAAATCAGAGCTGTATAAGCTTTTTTTAAAAACTGATTTAAACACAACAACAGATGACATTTGTCTAGCCAGGAGCACAGGCCAAATCAGTTACAGATGTGCACTAATTACACCTGCAAATACTAATGAAACCAAGTTCCAGTTTAGGTATTCTACATACCTAGATTTTAAATTGGTGACTCCAGAAGAGAAGCAATCACCACCATAGACCAGATAGAGCAGATATCCATCTGTGCTGTAATTTCTAGTATTTCAAGTATCAAATCTGAATAGACCCATTAACATACAAAATAGATAACTGGCCTGCAGTAAATCACTATTGATTTTTATTTTGCGTACCTAAAGCGATTTATATTGGCATAGCAGTAATTTGTTATTAAATTTCAAGTGGACGGATTGTTATTTGGGGATGTAAACAATGACTGTCCAGCTCCTTGGGACTTCCTGACATGATAGAGCACTATACAAGTATAATTTTGTTGTTGTATGTGGAGTTTTTATTTTAAATATTTTCATAGTGGTGATGAGAGGAACATTTAACCAATCCAAAATCGTGATATTTTAATTTGCAGATCTTCAAATTTAAATATATTTTCTTTGAGTCACACTACAGTTATTCTTCAGGGTAAATGTAGGTACTGTGACATGCACTGCATAAGGGTCACCTTTATTATGATCCAAAAACTTGACAGTGTGACTTGTGTACACATGTGAGGAATTGTTGGCAATTGTGTAGTTTGAAAGGTTTTGGAGGTGGAGCAACCTATACAACAAATATTAGATTAAGCACTTAACTAAGGCTCAAGTCCATTTCGTGTTTTATTTCTTGAAACAGGCCTGATATTCCCATGATGTACAATAACCTGGATGTATCGCAAGATTCTCACTTGTTTTCCCAATATACACAATCTCAGGATAGTTTGTAAGTAGATCTTTATTTTCACTTACTCTCCTCAACACTTAAGGTTTGGATCCATTTGTATGAGTTTAGGTGTAATGGGATATAAATCCTGAATTTCAGTATGTAATTTCTAAAGCACTAGCCAGGTCTACTTGAATATGGAAGATTATTACAAAGTTCGGTGACCTCATTGTAGTTCTTATTAATTATTTAGGGCAATTTCTTTTTAAGAAAGGTTTGCTTACTGCAGCTTGGAGAATTTGTTTATTAAATTGTGGTTGGGACACTGTTTATGTTCTTGGTTAGATCCAGGAGATTGACTAGACACTTAACAATCACCTACTTGGTGCGCTTTTTTTTAATTGCCAAATTCTCCATCAGATAATTTAGTTGTATGTGTATCTTCTTTCTATTAAACATTTATTGTTTGAATTATGGCTTCTAGTTTAATAATTTCAAAAATCTCTGTATTGATTAAACTGTCATTTAAAAAAAAAAATTATACCACCCCTCCCAAACAGTATTATTGTTATCTTTTTGGTCAGGCTGGAGAACCAGGCCAGTCCATTTACTAAATGGAGATTCATAGTCAGCTATAGTTTTGTTTGCAGAATTGAAATAGTGACTTAACAGGTTGAATGAAATATATGTTTTTGAATTGCTTTAGATTTGCTTTTTCCATTGAGTTACACACTTAGTTGACAAGTAAGCTTTCAGAACTCACACCAAATTCTTCCACCTGTATTAGGCCTCACTGTATCTCTGAGACTCTTTGAGACAGCCCCTTTGATTTGGGAAACTATAAGTGCAAGTTGTTGAGAAATCTGTGGTCAGACTTTTATTTTTTGTGCTTTCAGGAAAAAACCTGCTTCAGAGATAAGAGCAGAGGAAGCCAATGAAAAAGCACCACAGGTATTGCCGGAGTTATCTGACATTTGAATTTGAAGGAAGTATGCGATAAAACAAGTTCTCTATTAGGCAATTTAGTTCCATGTGTTTCTTGTTTATGTGAAACATTTATTTAAAAATGTAGTTCAGAAGCTAGACTAATCTAGATAGATTAATCAACACAGTAAAAGCCCGTTTTTCTGGCTCCCTTGTGACCTGGCCAATGCCGGATATTCAGCCGAAAACGCAAAAAAAATAAAAAATTTCAATGCATTTTTCCAGATAAATTCCGGTTAATTGAATGCGGACCTTTTTTTTGCGACGCCAGTTATACGAAAGTTACGGTTGATCAGGTGCTGGATAAACGGGCTTTTACTTTATTAGATTTTCCTCTTTAGCCTGACCAGCCTCTCCAGCCTGACCAAAAAGATTTTCCTCTTTACAATATTCCTCTTTAGTACAGAGGATCGATTCCCAGTATAACTATGGCATTTCTCCCAAGATATCTTTGGTAGTGGGTTTTGTATGTTACCATTTGTTATATAAATATGCTTTTTATTTTACACCTTGCAGCAAGATGAACATATGGAAACTGAAAATGTGAGTGACATCCAGGAAGCAATGGAGCCGAGTCTTGGAAATAATGCAGGAGATAATCAGGAATGTAATGATGAAAATAAATTAACAGAACCAGGCATTGAAGACTCTAAAGAACCTGACACTGGTAACAGCAAAGAGAAAACAAGACACCTGGTAGCTGAAACTACATCAAAATGCATGAATGGTCACTCTACCAAACTGGAGACTACCAATGCAGATATCAGTGGGAGTTCTACTTCATCAGACATTGTTTCTGGAACACCCCCACAAAAGAGCTTTAGCAGACGGCAGTCTTTTATTACTCTTGAAAAGTTTGACAGTTCTGAATTGTGCTCCTTCAGGAGCCTGACCATAGGAAATTTCGCACAAGCAAACACTGACATTTTAGTTTCTCCTCCAAAGGAGATAATGGAAGTGAAAAATACCCCTCAGCTTGCCATGGATAAAATGCCACAAGAAGTTGTGAGCACCACCAAAGTTGAGTCAGCTAACATTCTAACCACTGTGGGAAAGAAAGGTGCACAGAAGCAAAATAAAACTGAACTGGGGAATTTGGAGAAGCCAGCTAAATGTACCAGGCTATCCAAAAGGGGGAAATCTTCAGAGGAAGAATCTTCTGATATTAAAGAGAACTCCTCCAATCAAAGTAAGGCTGAGATGCAGGAAATCGAATGCATTCCAGATTCAGAGAATCTAAAAGTAGAGCCAAAAGATGGTAATTTTGATAAAGGAGAATCTGTATCTACTGTTAATTCAGAAGGCAATGCTTCATCTGAAGAAGACTTAATCACTCCTCAAGATGAGCGCTGTGAACAAATTCCCAATACTCCGTCCAATATAATACTAAGACGTTCTTCAAGAAGGCTCTCAGAACTGGCAGCACCAGGTCAGACAGGTAGCCGGGGGAAGAAGAAAGGCAATAGGCTGAAAGAAGGATCAAAAAATGAAAGACAAGCTCTTCAGAAACAGTCATGTCTGAAGAAAGGGGAATTTTTGAAAGGAATTGAGAATAATTCTGAAACTTCTCCCAGCAAAGCTACAACGGGTAAAATAAGTGACTTTAAAGCAGATTCTCTAGGCTGTGAATCCATCAAAGTTACCCCAACCGCTGTCCGTTTTCGGTACCAGACTCGTAGATCATCCCAAGGTATATCTCAAGTTGAAAGTAGTTGTGATACAAATGAATGGAACACTTCTGAAAGCAGCTCTCAGCTTCAGGATAGTCAAAACAGAAAGATGATACTTAGAGGAAACATCAAAGCTCGAGCGGACAGTAAGAGTAGGAACATGACTAAACCTAAACGAGCTCCGGGCAATCAGTTGTGCTCAGAAACTGAATCTGTAGAGATGGAATCTTCAAAGGAAGAAAAGGGCATTGAACCAGAGACTATAATTGAACCAAAATGCCCAGAAATGGCGCAAGTGGTTAATATGGAAAATCTAAATCAGCCATGCACTTTCGAAAGTGATATAGAACAGACACTAAGTGAAATGTCACTTGAGCAGATTGCGGAACAAGGGGTTGTCCCCAAAATGTGTGGTGTAGCACAGGACACAGCAGATCTAACTCAGACTATTGATGCTTTAGAGGCAAGATTGGGTGCAACAGTTGAAAATTGTGCTGTTTCACCTGATGCATTGGAAGATGCAATGAATGAATCTGGGACCAGTGATTGCTCATCTCTTTCAGATGTGTTCCGTGCAGAGGAACCAAAGAGCCAGCAGACAAAGGAGAGTCACAAAGTGAAACCCAAAGGGAGAAAAAGAAGGACCAAGAAAATTGTCTCCAGTATAGGCTCCGCAAAGCAGAAGGGGAAATATAAGACAAAAGGTAAAGAAGAGGCTGCTAAGCCAGAAGAGGAAGATCAGAACGACACTCCGACTTGCGCTGCCTCTGAGAGATTATTAGTGACTCCTTGTTTTGATGACTCTGTAATTGATGGACCCTGTGCATTCAGCACACCACTGGCCAATCTTAATCATATGCCCTTGGTTAGTTCTGTTAGTACTCTTCCACCTGAGGCTGAATCAATTGAAATAAAAGGTGCTGTTTCCATAGCAGATGCGGCAGCCAAGCAGAAAACAGAAACTCCAGTTTGTGCACAAAACGAAGCAGTTGAGCAAATCCCGGAAGGAGAGAAACTGATGGAAGGAGGCAATAACACTATGGAGTTGACCGATACTAAAGGTTCATCAGTGTTTGATGAGGCTGGGGAATCTGCTGCTGCAGAGGAAGATGAACCATTAGAAAATAATGAAGCAGAAGAGATGGAGTGTGACAGGGACCAAGATGAAATGGGAAAGATGGCCCCCTCTGCCCCGTTTAATAAACCTGCTGTACAGGATCGGTTGGAGGATCCCAGAAATACTGAGGATTTTGTGAAAGAGGAGGAACCCTGGAGGTTTGAGGATCCTGTAAAGGAGGAGAATCGCTGGGAGGAAGAGGAACCCTGGAGGACTGAGGATCCCATGAAAGAGGAGGATACCTGGAGGGAGATGGAATTCTGTACGTTTGAGAATGCCATGGGGGAGAATCCCTGGATAGCTGAGGGTGGCGTGATAGAGAAGTATCCCGGGGCAGATGAGGAAGATGGGAGAGCTGAGGATTTAAGGAAGGCTGAGATTGCGGATCCTGGAAGGGCTCAGGTTGACTGCAAGGAGGGGGGCCCCGGCACGGAGTGGGGCTCCGGCACGGAGGGGGGCCCCGGCACGGAGGGGGGCCCCGGCACGGAGGGGGGCCCCGGCACGGAGGGGGGCCCCGGCACGGAGGATGACCCCGGCACGGAGGATGACCCCGGCACGGAGCGGGGCCCCGGCACGGAGGATGGCCCCGGCGTGGAGGAGGGTCCTGGCATGGAGGGGGACCCCAGCACGGAAGGGGGCCCTGGTATGGAGGAGGGTCACAGCACGGAGGATGGCCCCGGTGCGGAGGAGGGTCCCGGCGCGGAGGAGGGTCCTGGCACAGTAGAGGGCCCTGGCACAGGGAAGGGTCCCGGCACGGTAGAGGGTCCCGGCACGGAGGAGGGTCCCGGCACGGAGGAGGGTCCCGGCACGGAGGAGGGTCCTGGCACGGAGGAGGGTCCCGGCACGGAGGAGGGTCCCGGCACGGAGGAGGGTCCCGGCACGGAGAAGGGTCCCAGCACGGAGAAGGGTCCCAGCACGATGGAGGGTCCCAGCACGATGGAGGGTCCCAAATCTGGTAAAAGTAAAAGACTTGCTATTGAGCTGGTGTTGCAGAAGCAAGCTGTAGTACAACTGGAGCTTCTCAAATGTGTGGTGTCAGAGAGGATTGCAATTGAACCAACCTCCAAGCTCCTCCACATGGAGTCACCACAAAAGACGAAGGACGGTGATGCCACCTTTCCAATTGGCTTAATGTATAGTCCTAAAATGCAGCCACGGTGTGTGTGGTCACCAACAGCATCGCCTTCCACAAGCATCCTCAAAAAAGGGATCAAAAGACAATCTGAGAATGAGTCGCCTTCTCCTGTGAGCAAGGTACTTTCACAAGAGTCAAAATCTTTTTATTCTACAAAAATGTTCCCACTCATGGTTATATAGCCTTAATGTGCTTGGGAAATAAGTTGCTTCAAAGGATACTTTTGATTTATTAGAAGTATTCCTTTCCACTATTAAACTTTCTGAAGTCTCTACTGTAGTTTGTGGAGTCATGTAGCATAGTGGTTAGTGCGATTCAGAGAAAAATAAATAATAATTTGCTCACTCAATCCATGGTTGTTTGTGGGATACTGCTGTATGCATTTCTCCACAAAAATAATAGTCAACTCACTTTACAATATATTCTGTGAAGCACTTTGAGACATCTTAACAACATGATAATCATAATGCAAGGACTATTATTATACTGTACAGTTTATCTGATACATATTCATGCCCAGTTTTGTATCCTAAATTGGGGGAGAAGGAGGGGAGGAATAGGAGACTTGAGAAATCGTTATCTGAACCAATATAGTACTGGGGGTGTGCTGCATCATTGGAGTGCAATCCCTCAGGTAAGATATTTGAACTGTAGTCATGTATGCCTGTTCAGGTGGAAGTTAAAGATCCCTTGGCACTACTCGAACATGAAGGGGGTTTCTCCTGGAAATTGACAGATACAATGGATGACTCACTTTTTGGCTGTTTGTGAGACATTGCTGTTTGCAAATTGGCTGCCATGGTCCCCTACAAATACACATTGACTACACTTCACTCCTATCAAGCACTTTAAGACATCCTCCCAGTTTGAAAAGTGCTCTGACAAATCCAAGGAATATTCTAAACAACTATGCATCTTAATCTGCTTGCATACCACTTGATTTTTTTGTTTTTAAGATTGACTAAAACATTAAGGAATTGACTTGTCCTACCCCAGAATGTGGGATTTGTATCGGTATGTATGGGAATAGATCTGTTCCCAATTTAACCATTTTAAAATGCATCAATCTTGAATTCCGGAATTTTTTTGAGAAATGCTTGAAAGACATATAAATCCCTTGCGACCCCTTAACAGCTAACTTGTATGAAGCCGAGTACTATGCTTTTTAATAGTTTTATCTTTCTAGTCACTACACAATGGATAATGAGAACATGTTGCTTAACATTGTATGTGATGAGTCTTCCTTACTGATATAATTCTGTCAGAATAGAAGTCACAAGGAAGGAAAGAGCAAGGGAATCAATTTATAGTAGACTAGCTGTGCCCTTGCTACTCTTGCAGTTATGCTTCCAACTAAAAGGATCCAATATGGAATGTAGATTGATACACAGCAGACACATCATCTTTATCTAAACTGTATCTGGGAGTACTACTGTGGAAGGAGTCAGTGAGAGGACTCTGCGTTTTAAAAATGTAATTAATTGTTGTTGATGTGACTTAGTTTTGTCTGTACTTTATTTTGTTCCCACCGCTTGGCTACGCGGCCCAAGGTGTAACTGCAGTGTGCGCGTACCTATATACATAGGTGCTCTTTGACGCACAGTGCCACTGGGATTCAGTTTGATGCACAGTGCCACTGTGACTCGGAAGTCACCAGATGTAACTGCAGCAAAAAAGGCAAAACTGAAAAGGCAAAAATGAACGATAGGTGATACCCCAAAACAAATATGCCCATGTCAGTGCCAGGTGCAAGACTTTTGCGATGTCATGTCTTTACAACAATCGGTTAATGAGATCCTTCCTGAAGCATAGACATAGATAGATAGAGAGAGAGAGATAGAGAAATAGCTAGCTAACTAACTTAAGTAACTAATGGTCTCATCCTTACTGAAAATCTAAGATTCTACAAAAGATTTCTCTCTTTGATGTCATTGATAAAATGATTGAATAATGAAATCCTCTTCTGCTTTAGTATATAAACACAGATTATTTTCATAGATTCGTCGAGTGTCATTTGCTGACCCAATTCGTAAGGAAGGATTGGCAGATGATATTGATCGTCGCAGCCCTGTAGTCCGATCTCATTCCTCTTCAGGAGGTTCTCCAGGGATGAATCATGCTGCTTCCAATGTTCTCAACCGTTCCTGCAGTCAATCCAAGGTAAGCTTCATATCCTCTGAAGACGTTTATTTCTTTTTAGTTATTTAAAAATTCTTGATTCTGTGTTGGATCATTGATCTAGCAATAGAATTATTTGTTAGAGGTGAGCTTTCTTTGCTGATGTGGCCTATTTCTGAAAATAGATAGCCATACTATCTTTTACAGCAGTTAAACATTGTTAAAAAAAAAAGAGTACAGTTAACCCTCATCAAACGCAACTTTATTGATTGCAAATTCAAGTGTACGCTCTGAAAAAAAAGCATCGTTTTTTTGCGCAGCGCGTGTAAAACTTGTGTATATGCGCTGGCTGGACACTGCGCACATGCACACTTGTGACGAGGCCGGCAGCTCCCAACTAAATCTGATGATTCATTGGCTGGCTGGCCCCACGCTCAGTATACCCTTGGGAAAGTCCGATGACTCTTCAGCCTCGGAACATCCTGGTGGCATTGCATGGTAAACAGAAGAGACACAGGGAGAGTCTCCTAACACTTCTAGGACCAAAGGTAAAATAATTTAGCCTAGTTGTGGTTTTATTGCTTTATTTTTTATTGCTTTATGATACTATTGCTGGGAGGGGAGAGTGAGGAGCGGGCCAGCCGGCTGTAGCCCGCCTCAGTATGTACCTTGTATTGATCAAGTGTGGATGTGCCTGGAGGCTTGAGATGGGTAGCCTGTGGCTGGATTCCCCTAACACCCCCTTTTCCCATGACTTGTTAAGCTTACTCAACACAATTTTACTAAGCGTGCAGTTTTCCAGGAACATAAGCCTTGTGCAGAGCTGCCAACCAGTACGTTTTTGCCATATTTAGTACGGTAAATTGAAATAAATACGGCAGTACGATTTTTCTTGGTAAAATAAGTTTTTTGGAAAATCCGAATATGTTCCATGCTCTGTCTGTCTGTCTCTCTTTCTCAGTCTCTCTCTCTCTGTCTCAGTCTCCCCCTGTGTCTCTCTCTCTTTCTCTCTCTCTTTCCGTGTCTCTCTCCCTCTCTCTGTCTGTCTCGGTCGCGCTCTCTCTCTTTCTGTCTCTCTCTCTCTCTCTCTCGGTCTCGGTCTCGGTCTCTTTCTCTTTAACTCTCTCTCCCTGCCTTCAATAGCAGTTCTACCTACTTTATGCTGTCGCTGGTACACTGTAAATGTTAGGGCTAGGCTAGGTGCAAGGCATTACTGGGAACGATTTTTTTCCTATACAGAAACACAGTAGGGACCTCCCGCCCGCCTAATGCAATTTTTGCTTAAAGAAGAATTTTGAAGTCCCATTTTACTTGCGTCTTTTCGCGCTGTAATTTTTTCAGTACAAATTCAGACTGGAATGACTGAAGATTTATTCTTCTAATCTATGTTTACTATTTATTGTAGCAAATCATCAGTATACTTGTTTATCGTGGATAACACTACTTAGTGATAATCACAATTCATGGGTTTAATGTCCAGCACATACGAGTCACTTGGTTAATGCCAATTTTATATTCAATTTTATTTTTAATATCTAGGTGCGTTATTTGACACGCTGTATTTACTTTGCTCTTAATTATCCATTAAATATTCCTTTTATTTCTTCAGTACAACACCACTCCAACCAAAGGCTTTCTGTCTCCAAGTTCGCGTAATTCTGGCTATAAAAGCTCAAAGAAATGTTTGGTAAGGAGATTACCTTGAGGCTCTTTCATATGATATTGCTTATTACATTGAATAATTTGTTCTAGAACAATGTAAAATATTGATGTAATGCTGTACTTCAGTTCCGTTAAGTATTTATGCAGTTCAGATTGTCTTATTTCAATGCACATTATCAATAGGTCAAATCTATCCTATTTTATTAATCTCTTATATCATGGAGTTGGTTAAAGATTGATGGAATGTTGTATTTCTAAAGATATTAAGGGGAAAGGAAGAGAAAATAACTGGATATAAATAACCTCTAATCTGTAGAAGGATTTAAGGAATTTCTTACTTGATATGATAAATAATATAAAAATAATCCTTAGGGTTAGATATAGTGCCTTATTACATATTTGCGATGTCTCAAGGGTCCTTCACAGAATGTACTGTAAAGTGAATTGACTGTATTTTGTGGGCGAAATATGACAGAAAATCGCAGACAGCAGACTTGCATTGAGTGACCAAATTATATATTTTTTTGTGTTGAGGGAATTAGAAATTTGTGTGATAGATTATGTGAATATAAAATTAATCTGGCATTAATGAAAATACGTTTTTTTAAATAAAGATCTCTGAGATGATCAAAGAGCCTGTGCCGTTATCCAGGGAGTGTGTGTATCCAGCTCTAATCAACTGCTCGTCACCGGTGGAGACTATTCTACCTCAGTTAGCCTCTAACATGTGGTGAGTAAACATTCAACTAGAATACCATATATCTAGAGAATAACAACAAAGTTACATTTATAGAGTGCCTTTCATCCTCCTTGGGAGGATGTCCCAAGGAGCTGAACAGTCATGACTGTGAGACTCTGTGAGAGGCAGAGTAGGGAGGAGGGGATGGAGAGAGTTGGAAGGGGAGGGAGAGAGATGGGAGGGCAGCAGAAGGCACGATCGAAGAGGAGGGTCTTGAAGGAGGCAAGGGAGGAAGTGAGGTGAAGGGACTATGGAATGGAGTTCCAGTGTGTGAGGGCAGAGAGGCTAAAAAGCTGTCCACCGATGGTCGGGTGGGGGAACATGGAGCAGACCGGAGCCCGCTGAATGGACTGGGCGGGGAGGTTCATAGGGATTCAGCAGGTCAGAGAGAGGAGGGAGCAAGGCCATGAATAGCCTTGAGAGTGAGGACAAAACAAACATTGAATTGCTCTATATTTAAAAAATTGGGATTAAGCTGATGTGTTTTTCTTAAATTCTGATTACAATTATATTAGTATTTGCTTTAGTTAATAGTATCACTCGGACTAATGTGAGAGTACTGATTTGGCGTGTTTTTTTCTTCCCATAGGGCCCGAGGTCTGGGTCAACTTGTTCGAGCCAAAAACATCAAGACTATTGGTGATTTGAGTGCCCTCACGGCAGCTGAAATTAAATTACTTCCGATCCGTTCTCCTAAAGTCTTTGTTGTGAAGAAGGCTCTTAAAGTCTTTTATGAGCAGCAGGTGAAACGCTAATGTTTTCCTTATTTCCTATTACTTGAAGATACATCAATCTTGGCTACTGTTAACTTTTGGAATTTGCCAGTGTTGGTTTGATGCAGATTTAAAGGTATTTTCACTTGCAGATTCTGTGAGACATTGAAACAAACATTAAAACGTGGTTAAAAGTTGACACTTCCACTTGTTCAGTTGGCAACTGTTTATAATAATGATCCTTGCATTTGATATAGCGCCTTATCATGTCTTTGAGGTGTCTTCACAGAATATACTGTAAAGTGAATTGACTAAATGTTATGGGTGAAACACGGCGCACAGTCGTGTCCCACAAACAGTTTTGGATTGAGTGGCCAAATGTTTTTGTTTGGTATTACTGAACGTTCAGAGTTCATTTTGGAAATGTGTTCTAAAATGTTTCAAATTTTAAGTGATTATTTATACTTGGATGTACAGTACAGTAGACCCCACTTACCGAACGCCCGGTTAACGAAAGTTCACTATAACGAGGCCACTTATCCACTTAACAAAGGCTGCTTTCGCTATAACAAATGTTTACACACACTTTAAATCTCGTGGTTTTCTCGTGCGCAGCTTCTCATGGGTAGCGTCTCTCCCAGTTGCCCCAGCAACACAGACTCAGTATTTAGTGTGCCTTAGTTAAGCAGTGCAGCCCCTCCCATATGGGAGGAGATGAAACTTCCTGGTTTCAATAATAAGTCGATGACTGACTATATTTTATTGGTTATTGTTGTATTTACTAACATTTTAAGATTTTATTGTTGTATTTAAAGTTGTGTAGCCTTCAATAGCAGTTATATCTACCTTAGGCCTTCGCTAGTACAGGTTGAGCGTCCTGAATTCGGGGCGACGTTTTGGCTATGGCCAAATACAGTAATATAGTTAAACTCTCGCTTAACAAAATTTTCACTTACCGAAGCATTCAAAGTCCCTAACCCCTTCGTTAAGCGGGGTCTACCTATATTACATTTTTTTTAAAATTTGCTACCTTAGCTGAGGGAAACGAATTGTTGCCCGTGTGATTAAAATGTAGCTGAAGAATTAACCACAGTGTTCTGCGTAGTTTGAACATTTTTCATTCAATTAAAAGTTGCACAGATTGAAATGTATGATTGTTGTAAGAACAATTCCGAAACGCCAACAAATTACTTGATTGGCTATTGCAAACTCTGTTCAATACACGCAGTTGTTTTCATTCTCAGCAACAATCATTTGTATTTTATATGACGGTCCTTGTGCAGGGTTACAGCTTAGAGTTTGGATTCTCTACTACTGTAGACATACAATATTGGTTGTTTTGTCAAGCTTCGTCGCTGGGTTTAACTACAAGGATGTACTTTTATCTATCGAATGCATGTGTTTTTTTGTAGAAAACTAATTAGAGCTAATTTTGAGATGATTTAAAGGTTCAGTGATGCATACTTAATGACAAAATTGTTCTGTTTCAGAGAAAATCTCTTGGGTTAGATGAAGAGATTGTTGTAGATGAAAATCAAAAGCTGGTGAATGTAGCAGAGGACCCAAGTTGCTCTAATGGTGATGATGAGAAACTTGCAACAGGTAAATATTTGGATTGGCCTAAATTGGGTGATGGCATTAAATATAAAAATTCAGCTTGTGCACTCTGAAAATTAAAGTTACAAAAAAATTCATTGTACAGGTATCCACCGATTTAGATAGGGTTGCGTTCCTGAAACAATATCACGTAAATCAAAACGCGGTTTCCCATGCAATCCCATTATATAAACCGTGTATTACTGTGTATGCGCAAAAATGTTGCACCAAATTTTGGGGGGCATTAACACGAAACTGAATATGGTATGTCGATTAAAAAGTGTTAAAAACATAAAAAATTCTGTTCATTATTATCGAAACCGCGTAAATAGAAACATCAAATCAAAGGGTACCTGGAATTTGAAGATTTGAATTCATTTAGGGATTGAGTGGTTTCAGGGGTGAGCTACTATTTTGCTTTTGGAACCCGGGCCCCAAATATTAATGAAAAGATAAGGAAAGTTTTTAGAAAAAAACTTCATGAAGATCAAAAAGATTAAAAAGATCTAACTAATACATAATTGAATTGGAAACTGAATAGTTGATCTTCAGTATTTTTCTCTTTATAAATGCTGGGCTTGATGTGCAAAGTTTGTAATCTCTTATCCTTCCATTCAATGTCTTCTCGACCTTCAATTTCTTCATCCACTTGTTTGGAAGTGGATGGGGGTAGGGAATGGGCTAAGGTCCTCAATATCCTTTTGATTAGTTAGTTGATTAGAGTTCTCACATCTTTCTAGATCATAACCCTCCTTAGACATTGAATTTTCTATTGTGCAAGTTACGAGGCATTACAGAACTTTCAGTCATCAATAAAAATTCCTTTAGTATTTATTGTAGTTCTGTTTCATGTAATCAGTATGCTATTAAGTGCTCTGAGACGCCGTCTGGCATGGAGGGCCCTTTATAAATCAAAGTTGCTATGCTGATCTTTGTGCTTATTTATTTTTCTTCCAGATTTAGTTGAGACAATGTCACCTGCAACAGGACATTCAGCAACCCTTGTTTCTGAGGTTAATGGTCTTTCTACACGTTTCGTCTCTGGGGATTTGAATGAATATTCGGGTAGCCAGCTCTTTACAATGCATCGACAGCTAAATGGCATGATGAACTGCATCATGGAGAACCTACAGTCTCGCTGGAGATCACTGCCCCATGAATCGTCTGATTGACCCTTTAAACTTCACGATGTTGAGTGTTTTAAGAAATATTGTTAAATAATGGCGAGTATTGACCTACTTTCTCCTGCCCCACCATACAAGTTGGACTAAGTGTTTTTCAACTACATTCCTTTACTCCTGTCGGTATCTGAATTTTTGAATTTTATTGAAAAAAAATCTCTTCTGCCTTTGGGAGCCACCAATGCAGTCCTTGAAGTAGATTCTATGCCTTCGGCCCAAAAGAAGCACAACAGTTTGATCGGAATAGCACCAGTCACCTGTTTCTTTACCATCCGGCTTTTATGAGATTGTGTGGTTAAGTGGGGAGGTGCCATTGGGAAAAGGTAATTTTTTAATGCTTTTAAAAAGTTACATGACCAATCAGGCTTTCCATGTACTGTTCAGAACTTCATAGTACTATTCCGGTGAACTGTGTTACGGAAGGCAAGATGGTGTTAACTTGAGAATATCTTGGTCTGCAAAGTGAATGGAATGGTTTTGTTGTGTAAAAGCAGTGAAGTCAGAATGAAATGCAGAAAGAGAATCACAGGCACAACTCACAGTTTGAGAAACATTTAGTACTGTGGATGTAAATTGGAAATAGCCTTCTTTTACAATGGAAGTTTCTGGAAGGAAAATAATTTTGTGATGTTAAATTATATTGTTTTGCTTCATGGATGTGCATTGTGAGCAAAGTACAGCAACGGATAGTTTACTTGCTGACAATTTTGGATCTCTGGCAATTATCTGAACTTTGTAGTAATGAAGGGATTAGATGCTAGAGAGAATCCGTGCACAAAAGTGGAATCTGAGCTGCACTGTGCTTGAGCTCATCATTTAATCTTGTACAAATAAAACTAAACCATTTACATTTTTGGTGTTTAATTTTACCTATTTGATAAAAAAAAAAGTCCTTGCATTTGATATAGTGCATTATCAAGCATTCAGGATGTTTCAACGTGCTTCACAGAATATATTGTACAAGTGAATTGGCTATATTTTGTGTTGTCTCATTGACATATATAGATGCTGAATATTTCCAGAGCAAAGACCTACCTGTCACCTGGCTCAGTGGTAGCTTGTTTGCCTTAAGAGTCAGAAAGTTTTCATACACCACAGGCCTAATAATAATCCCGCCCTAAAAAATTATTTATTTAAATCCATGACTGTGGGACACTGCTGTGCGCAATTGACTGCTGTATTTCACCCATAAATATAGTCAATTCACTTGCTTTACAGTATATTCGGTGTATATATACAGTATATTCCAATTTGAGGCGTCTGTATGAATCAAAGTAGTTGTTGTCTAGAAGACCTGAAAAGCGCTACATCAAATGCAAGGATTGAGGTTGTGGGTTCCAGTTCAATGATCAGCTTTTGGATGAGATGTTAAACCAAGGTCTTGTCTGCCTATTCAAGTGGATGTTAAATATCTCTTTCCATTTCTTGAAAAAGAGAAGGGAGTTTTTCGGAGTGTCCTAGCCAGCATATTAGAGGAGCACTACAGTGAACCCTGTATTCTTGTTGTATTCTTTATTTAAGTTTTATCTTTGTTTTATTTAATGCTTAGAGTTTTGGGAGCTTGAATTCAGGGAGACTGACAATTTGAGCAATTTAAACTGATGAATACAGGTAGACCCCGCTTACCGTTGCCTTGGTTTACTTTTGTTATGTTGCTGATATATAGGGAACATATTTATTTAACATTGCAACATTCTGTTATTATGTCGTTCGCCAGCGGGTGGAAAGGGGGCATGACGGAGAGTGACAGGCAGGCTGGGAGTGAGCCTGGCTGGCAGCGAGACAGTTTGGCTGCGAGTGAGACCAGGCAGCCGGCAGCGAGCAAGACCAGCCAGGCAGGCAGCGAGTGAGACCAGCAGTCAGTGAGTGAGCTGGGCAGGACAGGCAGTCAGGGAGCAATTGAGTGAGCCAGGCAGGCAGTTAGGGTTTTTTTTTAGAAGCTTTTGATGAAAAATGTCCAAAAGAACCTAACTGTAGTTTATACATTAATTGTTGTGGGAAAAATGTATTTGTTTAATGTTGTTTCGCTTAAAGTCGCACTTTTTAAAAACCAAACTGACATTAAGCGAGGAATACCTGTATTTGCCTGTCACGTTTGGGTATTTTGTTCCCTTGTACAGGTAGAAAATGAGGTGGAGATTCAAGAAATCCATTCAGTAATATGAGGCAATGATAGTTGCAAATCATTGATCAGATTCTTGGATAAATAATTTCATTGATGTTTTTTAAAATCGGTATTTCAGAACATTTACGCAGCTACAGAGAGAATGAAGCCCCTGTTATAAAGGTCGGCAAACACTTTCTGTAGCTATCTGTATGTTTGTTGCTGGATGGAATTATTCAATGATACAAGAACTGCAGAAACTGAGCTTTATTTGACCTCCACAGATGGTTGCAGAAACTGAGAAAACAGACAGTACAAGTTCCATGACCACCTCTTTTAAACTGCTCTCAATTTTTGGACATTTCAATGCTGGAAAGCTCTTGTAAGAATTTCACAAACTAACTACACATCCTAAAGAACCGAGAAACCATGTTAGTGTTACCACTGATTAAATAAGTTGACCATATGGCAGAAATACAAGCTTTTGCTACTCAACACATTGTCTACTTGATTAGACCATTCAGTTTCTCATATGTGTGCTCTCCTGGGTAGTACAATTCTCCGAACACATTGCTTACAGAAGTTTCAATTACTAAATTGCTTAATTGCTGAAAATTTCAGTAGACTAATAGGACAACATAGACAGAAGTTGTGTCTGCCTAGGATTTGTAGATGTTCGGAAGCTTGTCAGATGCTGTAAAGTTATTGGATGGCAAGTGACTGGAAGATACTGCGCTTATAGTTTGTTTTTATTTGACCCTAAACATTCCAGTCAGGAAAACTAATTGACAATTAAATTATAAATTGCGTGTGTTTTTTTAAATTTAACTTTTAGTGCAGTGGGGAAGACTTCTTGGAAGGGAAGATCTGGTTTTAAATGGCATCCATGTAGTTGGCAGGCAGCATACCTGTCTGCCCAGTCCTCTGGACCGTTCCATACATCCATCCTTCATCAATAGACTGAACATTCATAACGATATCACCATCTTTGAAAGAGATTTCGTCAGCGTCAGCTGCAGCATAATCATACATGGCACGGTAGTTTCTCTGTGAAGAATGGGTTGATTTAGATCATTTACATGGTTGATAGCTGCAGAATACTAAATACACAGTGTGTTGCCAAACTACACAGCACATCAGTTGTGCACTGACTAATAATAATAATCCTTGCATTTGATATAGCGCTTTTCACATCTTATCGATGTCGCAAAGCGCTTCACAGAATATACTGTAAAATGACTTTAATTAATAATTGACTGTATATTTATGGGCGAAATGCAACAGCCAATTGCGCACAGCAATGTCCCACAAACAGTCGTGGATTGAAAATAACCAATATTTATTTTTGTGGGGAGTTTTTTTGGAGAGATTATTATCAGAGCTGCCAACCAGTACGTTTTTGCCGTATTAAGTATGGTAAATTGAAGTAAATGCAACAGTACGATTTTTCTTGGTAAGATACGTTTTTGGAAAATCAAAATTTTGGAAATTCCATGCTCTGTCTGTCTCTCTTTCTCAGTCTCTCTCTGTCTCAGTCTCCCCCTATGTGTCTCTCTCTCTCTCTCTCTCTCTGTCTCTCCTTCCTTCTCTCTGTCTCTCTTTCTCTTTCCATGTCTCTTTCCCTCTCTCTGTCTGTCTCGGTGGTGCTCTCTCTCTCTCTCTATTTGAGTCTCTGGCTGTCACAGTCTCAGTCTCTTTCTCTTTAACTCGCTTTCCCTGTCTTCAATAGCAGTGCTACCCCCACCTTATGCCGTCGCTGATACACTGTAAATGTTAGCGCTAGGCTAAGCGCAAGGCATTACTGGGAACAATTTTTCATAAACAGAAACACAGTAGGGACCTCCCGCTAAACGCAATTTTTGCTTAATGAGGGGTTTTGAAATCCCATTTTACTTGGCATCTTTGCGTGTTGTAATTTTTTTGTTAAGTACCGGTAGGTTCTGGGGAAAATACTTTTTTTTATTACAAAATACTGTTTTTAGCTTTCAGGAGTACATTTTTTTGTTAAAAAAAAAGGTTGGCAGCTCTGTATTATTAGGCTACAGCAACAACGTGCACCTATCCCCCAAATAGTCGAACACATCTTGCCTTCAGTTACTCTATTGATAACATCTTTCATCTAAAGTTCGTAAATTAATTTACTGCTGTGTAGTTACTTCCAGGTTGTAGAAAAATAAACGTACTACTGTATTGTATTGGGACACTTACTCCGGTAGTTGAGGGGTGAGATGGAATAGATGACACATTTGTCTGTTGAGTGGCAACGGAAGAAGATCTCTGCTGTACCTCGATAGTTTTGGCGTGTTGGTAGGCTGAAATGAACCAAGATAATCTTAGTGATGGGAGCACAGGTAAAATGTTTCCAAATCCTGTCTCAAAAGAAATCAATAGAAGGTGTGTATAATTATGTTGTTTGAGATCCGAAATGGGTGAGTCCTTGGTGGGATAATCTAATGATAACCCTTGCATTTTATACAGCTTAGGGACGTCTCAAAGTGCTGCACTGAATACGCTGCAAAGTGAATTGATATTTTGTACATTTTGTGGACGAAACACGACGGCCAATTGCGAACAGCAATCTGCGATAGTCCGAGCTCTTAATTAATGTCAACATAACATACTGACCTTTTGTAGCATTGTGTAGTGAATTATTAACTTAGACAAGGGCAGGTAAATAGAGTGAGCAACAGGGATTGATTTAGACTGTTCAGATGCTGTTTTAAAATCACTTGTGCCAACACAAGGAAAGATGTAACACTACCAGATGTGAGTAATGTCCCATAACAAGTTACTTAAAGGTCGACAAGCATTTAGGAAACTGATCATGAACCATTTGTAGTTTGAACAAGGAGGCTTAATGAGGAGGATGGAATGTAATCATCAATTGGAGCAGACGGGAGGGTTTCAAAATAATAATAATAATCCTTCAATTTTATATAGGACCTTAAGACATTGCAAAGAGCTTCACAGAATAGACTAATGTGAGTTGTAATTTTTTAATGTATTTTGTGGGCGATATGTAGCAGTGAATTGCGCACAGCCGTGTTCCACAAAAGGTCATGAATTGAAGTGACCTGTTTATTATTATCATCATTTAATAATGAAGAAGAAATAAAATGGGAAAGTGTGTATAGCTATGCGTTTGAAATGAATATAAAATCAGGCAATTTAAAACAACCTTCCTTTCTGGTAACCCTTCCAGCCTTATCCTTTTTGCAACGATATAATTCCTACCATCTGTTCTCCACAACCCTCTTTGGAGGAGGGTGGGTGGGGAAGGAGGGTGGATGGGGGGAGGAGAGTGTTTCCTCTGAGCTGATTTGTCTCGAGGGTGGATGTACTTGGCCACAGAAATGTCGGAATCAAGTCAGCTCTCTGTGGAACTCTAGTGTGGATACTTTTGAGCTTGGTGAAGGGTTCCTATATGCATCAGACACCCGGCTGAACACAATGAATTTACAACCTTGACCCTTGGTGTGTGTTATTCAAATTATACTCCCATCACTCACAGGTTGTGGTGTGGAAAAAGGTGGTTCCGTTGCCGTAGGAAATGACGTGTTCAGGTTCAGAGCCTTCCGACTTCTCCTCTCCTCCACTCAGGCTCAGTGCACTGGCAGAGCGGGAGTGCTCCCTACTGCGACGCTGGGCCTGCACTGCAGACAGACACAACAAACACACGAGAATTCATTATTTTTTTTAAATAGCTTGTCAGCGAAAAACGTTTAAAACTCACACACCAGAAAGCAACTGAAAAAGGATTAATTTCTATAGGTTTGTGGGATTACTAAACAGCAACAGTGATCACAGGTTTCTGTAGTTTAATCCAATCAACAAATTGTTTGATATTAAAGCAGAGTGCAGTAACTGCAGTTCCTTTACGCTTCTAAGTCTTATCTTATTTCCACTTTTTTATGTGGATTCCACCAAGAACAGAAAATGTAATGGATACAGACTTACTGCTTAACAGGTGTAAACTCCTGGACTGAATGTTGTCTTCAGCTGGATCGTAGTCAAAGACTGAACCAGGATTTGTACGCCACACACGCAAATCTGTTAGAAGACAGCATTTATAAACTCATAATAAAACAATAATAATAGCTCAAGGTGCTTAACAAGATTTAGAACATTTGTCTATTCCCTATCACCCACTCAGTTCATTGGTGCTTACTCTATGCCCAAGTCCCTCCAACTTGTTCCCTCCCTCTCCTCTTTTGAGGTACATGACAATGTATAAATAAATAAGTATGACGAGGATGGTGTATTAAATGTGGTGGAGGGGGGAGTTGTCCTGAAGATAGAATCTGTCCCTACTCATATTTTAGGGAACACCTACTATAAGGGGACACTGCTAAAGCCAGCAGATAATCATTATTCCCCCCCCCCCCACACACACACACACACAAGCACACATATATACACAGGTACCACAGACCTGTGAGAGTCTCTCCTTCCTGTGGCTCTACACGTCTCTTTTCCATCTCGACCACCCGTCTCTGGATTCCACGGTAGTTCAGGTCACTGAAGTCCTGCATGTTTTTCTTCACACGTTCAGTGATCGGATCAGTTACTACTGGTGTGAAGCTTCCCTTGGTTTTCTCAAAGTCTTCGTGGTATTTCACCTTGATAGTAAAAGTTTTTTTTAAAAGAAGTACAAATGAAAATTTTGTGTGCAATTTTTCATTATACGCTGTTTGTCTGGTAACTACTGTGTAGGTGCAATGCTTTGCTTCTCTGAAATACACAGTGAGATGTAATTTGAGACATAATATTGGAGGATTTTAATAATAATAATCCTTACATATGAAATAGCGCTTTTCATGTCTTCTAGATGTCTCAAAGCCTTCACAGAATAAACTAAAGTGAATTGATTGTATGTTTGAGCGAAAAGCGGCAGCCAATTGTGCACAGCAGTGTCCCACAAACAGTTGTGGATTGAAATGACCAATTTTATTATTGTGTTTTTTTTGGAGGGATTATTCTTAGGTATGTGGAGTAAGGAAACTTGCCCAAGGTTTCGCCCTGATCTGCCTGGATTCAAACACAGGTATCACACTTGTAAAGGCGAGTACTCTAACCACTGAGCTCAATTCCTAATGAACTCAGAGTTGGCTGAACTTAGCCAGGACTACAGTTGGGACACTATAATTCTGATACTTAAGTTCATTGAAGTTGTGCCTGACTTCAACTGAA
Organism: Hydrolagus colliei; assembly: GCA_035084275.1. Lineage (NCBI taxonomy): Eukaryota > Metazoa > Chordata > Chondrichthyes > Chimaeriformes > Chimaeridae > Hydrolagus > Hydrolagus colliei. The sequence continues at coordinate 13,017,315 of CM068747.1, read as the reverse complement.
AATTAATGTTTGTGGGAGTTGAACAAGAATAAATTTGGTTGAAGGCTGGTTACGCTTATGTAACTATTCCTGACTCAAATCAGCACCTTCGGCAGAGGAGGAGAGTATAATGGTTCAAGAACAAAACAACTTCTGGATTGGGCTATTGTGCCTCAGCAATGGATAATGATCAATTTCTCAGACACTAAGTTCTCAATCTCAGCCGGTGGGGGAATGGGAGGCAAAGTGTCCCAACTGAGAATAGGAATGAAAATGAACGTTGAATTCAACGATGCTCTAGGATTCCTTTTAGGGTGGCCCATTGTGAAAACTGAATGAAGGAGCATATGTTAAACTGGAAGTCCCTACCGTTGAAATGATGCGCTGTGAATCTCGAACGCGCCTCATCTCTGGTGTGTCCAGCACATAGGCAGCCCTTCCTTGCACTTGTTTACGGAAACTGTCAGAATACAGCACCTGCGAGAGGAGAAATAAATGAGCGGATGGAATTTCATCAGGTACTAAAGGGGCATTCTTTGCTAACTCCATACACATTTTCTCCGGACACACTGCCGCGAGGGTAATGGGGTTAAAAGATGTCTAAAAGGTTAGAAATAAAGGCAGATGCAAGTTAATGAGCTCGTTTTTCAACGTTCGCTTCAAGGCTGTGAGATGGAAAAGAAACGTTAGATTGCGGGAGGGCCCAGTGTTTATTCTTAGAACACTCATCTGCTTTTTTTTTGCACAATAGTTAGGGTGGTTTTGTGCGTTGGCCATTCAATATAAATGAACTAACTTCTAAAATCCTTCACACGTATAATAAATCCAAACGTTAGGCTGCTATCTACACTGCCGGTAAACTGAACTGAGTGCAGTTCCTTGGTCATTTCACACTTATCCTGTTCATTCGCTCGATCCAGAGCTAATAATAATAATAATTATTATAATGTCTTTGAAGTCTCAGTTAGACGTCTCAAAACACTTCATACAAACATCCTTATAGTTGATTGACTAGGTACTTTTTTGGGGGAAACGCGGCAGCCAATTGTGGCACAGCTGTGTCACTCAAACAGTCGTGGATTGAGTGACCAAATTTTTTTTCTGAGGCATTATTACCCCCGGAAAGCGATCTGCCAATTAACTAACAACGAAGAACTATATTATTGGAAGTCACCTGAAAAACGGAATTCTATGTGATACAAAAAAAAAGACCAAAAGTTTAAATAAAGTACTTCTTTCCATTGACAATAATTTAATGGTCCTTGCTATAGCGTCTTATTGGGATGCTAAAAGATCTAAGCTCTTCACAGGAATTTCCTATGACGTATAGTGACTTATCCAATATTACTCTATTGATCTATTTCTGTTTGTTGTACCCTGAATCTATGAAATAGAACTATCTTGAGTAATGAAAATAGATGCAGAACAGCCAATGTAAACAAACAAAAAATCAAAGGTCACTAATTCAGCTCAATATGGATGATTGTAATTAATATCAGTGAGTCATTTGAGTGCTGATAGTTAAAAGTTTTGGTTGTTTTTTGCCAGGAGTGAGAGGCAGCAGGAAAGAAGCATTAGAAAAATGCAAAAAGGATTGTGAGATTTTTTAAAAGTTAGATTTTGTTTTCTTGAGTTTCAAAAAATACCGAGCTAATGTTTTCTTGATTGCGTTTGACCCGCTGCATCTCTGGTGTGCATATCACTGAGGTTCCTTTGCCTAGGTTCTCTTTGTATAAGACCTGCAGAAGCAAAGTATCTACAATGACTGACATGAAACTTCACAGTACAATACTTAACGATTCTAGGTGTAATTTATCAAGAGATGGAACTCGAAAGAAGAAAAATGACCGTCAAAAAAAAAAGCTGATTAGTTGAAGTAAAAGGTGACGAAAATGAAATGGATTTTGTAAAGAACGAAAGTAAATGCAGGGTAAATGTAAGCAGATCGGTCAGGGCTATGCCAAAATTATTTTTTTCGTTTGAACTTGCAATGATGCGAAGAAGGATAATTTTACTCAAGAACACAAGCATTGCCCAGGAAAAGACTACAATCACTGTTTCCCCGAACCACTGGTTTCACAAGTTTCAATGAGGATGTGACTTATTTTGAACCCTTTACTTTTTATGGCAGGTTTGCAGATGATGACATACTTATTGAATCCAAATTGACCGAGTTACAATGTGATTTACCCATTCCATATATGTTTATCCAAGTTTGCAAGATCGGTTTCGAATTGGTCCACCTGATCTCATCCATCCTTAACTATTAACACACACTACTGTCATTCCATCCCAGCATCAAGCTGTATTTTTAAATGTGTCCCAAATGTCCTAGCCTCAACATCTCTGTTCAGGTCATTAATTACCATTTAGGTTAAGAAAATCTTGCTGGTATCTGGCACAGCAAATATCACCACAAAAAATTGCTCATGTTTCAAAAGTTAGAGAACGCTAAAGTGAGATTAAAAAATATAAGGCTGGAACAAATGCTAAGGAAATTGTGCATCAGTGTTGTGGTAGAGAAAGAACTGCGTAGTAGAGTATGAAGGTGGGTTAAACAGCAAGAATCAAAAAACAACAGCTACCGAGCTGATGTTCTTCTGTGTCTCCTTAACACGCTTCACCTCTGGCAGGTCAGAGATTGCAGTTCCTTGGCCAATAGAATCCTTGTATTTGATCTACAAAGTGCGCAGATCAGGAAGGAAAGGACAAGTCGTAAGCACGTGACACACAGTGAAATAAGACCCAACACAAACCAAACACTGATTCAAGCCACACAAAGTGACAAGGACATCTACTGTGCCATCATTTGAGTTTCTTTGTGTTAGGTGGGTACTACTATTTGAACAGCTAGTCTCACACCATCCGAAACACTCTGAATGTATGTGGCAGGTTTTGTACCTGTACCTTACCAAATACAAATGATGCCGTAAGCAGGAAACAGCAAGGGTTAAGTACACAAAGAAACCTGCTTGGTTAGAACCCATGGTGTTCTGATCCTGAGGTCTGATTTCAGGTTCTATCAAAACGCTCAAGCCAATTACCTTAATGTTTAATTACTCTTCAAGCATTCATTTTGTGTGACGTATAATATATCAAAGGTTCTCCCCCTTAGAAAGCTGCTTTGCTCTGGCACTGCATGCTTAACTTTTCCTTTGTAGCAAAGCAGCTCAGCTGTTGTATATATACACACACACACTTCCCCGCCCCACAAATTACCATTCTTTCTATCTTCCTCTCGACTCCACAATTGACACATTCTTAAACAAAGCACACAGAAATCGCCGACCGGTTTCGCGAGAGAGAGAGAGAAAAAAAAAACGCCGGTTAAAAAGTTAAAATGAGATTGAAGCGTGAACATTCGAAGGATTAGAAAAAAAGTTTAAATTGTTTTTTTTAAAGAAATTAAAAATGTCGGAAAGATTAGAATAAAAAGTTTAAAACAGGATTAAAAAAAAAATGTCTCAGAGCTCAAAAAACGACAAAGTCAGTTCGAAAAGTGAAGCATGAAAGAGAAAAGCCATCATGTGGGTTTAGTGATGGGACGGAAAGAGTTGTTGAGTAAGATATTATCACTGGTTAATACAATAAGAATCAAAAATAGCAGCTACCGAGCTAATGTGGTTCTGTGTCTCCTTTACACGTTTCACCTCTGGCAGGTCACAGATTGCAATTCCTTGCCCAATAGTTTCCTTGTATTTAATCTGCAAGAGTACGCAGATTGGGAAGGAAAGGATAACATGTGAACACATGCTAAACAGTAAACATACAATTAGGGTAACATATATACATCTCGTTCTAGATCTACACCATTAACATGACATTGCAGAAAGTCCAGCATTTGGCAAATTGATGAACTCGGTCTTAACTTTGAAGTCAGTTTTCTAAACAGACCTGCAGAAAAAATAGCTTCGAAATTAAGACTGTATTCAAGAATTTGGGATTCTCCAAAATGCTATGTTAAGCAAGTAGATCCAGACCTTGATGGAAATTATACCCCCACAGTTGTCACACACACTGCATCAAACCAGACACTGGGAAAACTACAACAACAATTTGCATTTATACAGTGCCCTTCACACAGGTTAGCATCCCAGAGCACTTGACAGTGATAGAGCACGACACCTGGGAGGTGACAGTTGGCACAGACGAAGAGAAAGGTTTTCAGGCGCGACCTGAAGATGAGGAACGAGGCAGCAAGGCGGAGGGCTAGAGGAATGTTTCGGTGTGTCAGGCTGAAAGCGCAGCCACCAATGTTGGAATGGAGGGCACGAGATACAAGCAGGAGGCTGGAGTCTCGAGGGGAGTGGAGGCAGTGGGTAGTGGGATGGGGGGGTAAGTGGGTTGGAGAAGTATGGAGGTGCCAGGGCATGAAGAGTTTTGAAGACAAGTGTGAGGATCTTTAAATCAAACCGTTTGGTGATAGCCAGTGGAGCCTGGCTCGAACTGGTGTGATGGGGTTACAAAGCTTAGTGCAGCAACTAGAGATTAGAGCAATTTGACTATACAGTATATATCTCAGTGAAGACTATTAACTGGTTAACAAACTGGATTAGATATATTATTACAATTTTCATTTGATTAATTATTTCACTAACTGAACTCAAATCACTTCCAGAATCCATAGCAAATAAAATAAAGTCATTTCGGGCTAGATCATTTCAAATTGCTTTGTGTATTCAATTTATACTTCAAATAAAAAATTGGCAAGCACATTCCTTGAATTAATCAAAAAGAATCAAAATTGTTTCATCGTCTACACTGGTTTGGAGTTTTGCTGAGATCTCAAGAAAATATTCCATTTCCCAGCACCAATGTTCCTCTCCTGAGGACTGAAACTAGTTAGATCACAAAAAGTTAGATTTGAAAAAATATGAAAATCTAAAGTTTCAAAAGCAATTAAAGTTGAAAAGAGATTAAAAGTTCCCTAAAAATTCAAAAGTATGACTTGAAAAGAGGAAAAATTGATGAAATTTATTTAGTGCTGGGAGAGGGAGGGATAGATTAGGATTAGGATGGATATTAACATGGATCAATTGTTAAAAAGGGGGAATAAAAACCAGCAGCTACCAAGCTAATGTTCTTCTGGTTCTCCTTTACACGTTTCATCTCTGGCAAGTCAGACATTGCAGTTCCTTGCCCAACATGTTCCTTGTACTTAATCTACGAAAGTGTTTAGATCAGGGAGGAAAGGACAAAAGCAATAAGCACATGACAAACAGTAATACACAGACATGCCACAAACTGCACATTGCCAATAACCTACTATTTCTACACATGACTACAAATGGAAATAGTTTTATTTTGCCTACTTTTCTTTTTCTCATGAAAGATTATGAATCATTTGATTAATTGTTCTTAAACCACCCTAAGGACTTTTAACTTAAGTCATTCAATTAACAAATCCTTGGTGTTAGGGAATATGTTTCAAAATAATTGGAATGCTTTACATCTTAATAAACTTAATGTATTAATCTTATGAATACGATACATTAAAAATTGTGTTATTTATTTAGCCAGACTGGTAACGTGGAATTAAATTTTAATCTCAATAAAGAAAAGGAGGAAAATTAATGGGGCTTAAATTTGCGACATTTCAAAGAGTTAACTAACACAAGAAGTTACGAAACATCAGTCAAAATTAATAGCAATTCTTATTTTGGCCTTGTCAATAAGACAGAGACATTGAAATTTCACAAAAGGTTATTGAGGTTTCAAAAAAAAATCAGAAAACGAATGAAAAGTTTTCAAAACTATAGAGAAATTGCACACAAAATGTTTAGCGCTGTGACAAAAACGGGAGAGATTTAGGGGTTAAGGCAAGAAAAATCAAAGCCAGCAGCTACCGAGCTGATGTTCTTCTGGGATTCCTTTACACGTTTCACCTCTGGCAGGTCGGAGATTGCGATTCCTTGCCCAACACTTTCTTTATATTTAATCTACAAAGTGTGTGGATCGGGGAAGAAATGACAAGCAGTAAGCACTTAACAAACGGTAACACACACAGACATGACATAAATGGCACATTGCATCAAACTGCAGTCCACACACAGCATTACTCTACACACTGCATTAATCCATACACTGTGAACACCTAAACACTGCTTTAATCCACACACTAATCATCTACACGCTGCATGAAATCTAACCTACACAGTAGCAATCCATACACTCCATTAATCTACTCACACCATTAATCTAATCATAAGAACTTAAGAATTAGGAGCAGGAGTAGGCCATTCAAGCCTGCCCCGCCATTCAATAAAATCATGGCTGATCTTCTAATCTAACTCTACCTACCCGCCTTATCCCCATATCCCTTTATCCGCAAGAAATCTGTCAATGTCAGTCTCTGAGTGAAGAAGTTTTTTCTCAACTAAGTTCGAAAGGGCTGAGTCCTAATTTTAAGACTGTGACCCCTGGTTATAGTTTCTCCAACCAGGGGAAACAGTCTCCCACTATCTATTCTGTCGTGCCCCTTAATAATCTTATAGGTTTCTATAAAATCACCTCTGATCTTCACTGCATTAATCTACACACTGCGATAATCTGAACTCTGCATTAATCTAACGACACCTGTAGCAATCTTCCGCTAGTGAGAAAGAAAACCGGTGCTCTTCATCAGATAGTTAAGTAGCTCTATTGGAAGTAACAAAAGTAAATCAGTTTAAGGTGTGCCCTTGAAAATCTAATATTTTATTGGTAGTTATACTAGATGGGAACATGGGATATACCAACACACTTCACATTGACTCATTTCAGTCTGTCCAAGATATTCATTTGTATGATGTTGATCTCAGGCAAAATCTTTGTCAGGCACATCAAGTCAAGAAGGATGCAGAAAAGATTAAATCCAATTTAATCGAAATAGTTTAAAAAGTCTTGTGTGCAGATTAGAGAGGAAAGGACAACCAATAAGTGCCTGACTAACATTAACAGAAGGACACTACTCAAACTATTTAAGAACAAAGGAACAGGAGTAAGGCCATTCAGCCCCTTGAGCCATTCTATTAGATCTGTACCTCAACTCCCAGGACCCACCTTTGCCCCATATCCCTTTATACCCTGACCTAACAAAAAACTATATCCACCACAGTCTAGAAAATTTGAATGGATCCAATATCCACAAGCCTTTGGTGGGAGGGAGAAAGTTCCAGATCTTTATTACACTTTGCATGAAAAAACTACTACATACTACGCACTACAGTAATCTATACACTGTGGCAATTAAACACTGATAATCTATAATCTACTCTAATCTGCAAACTGCACTAATAGACACACTGATAATCTGATCTACACTGAGAAAATCTACACTCTGCCAGTCACAAAGAAAGCTGTCTTGAAACACAGAGTTAAACATACATGGGTAAGTGATTAATTTTAAGGTATCTGACGGAATTTTGCATGTTGCTTATAGTTGTTTGAGATGAACTTCCTATCTGGCAAACACCATCATGTGTGTGTGTAAAAACAAAAAGGCCTATTTCGTTTAGGCAAATTTGTTAATTTCATATATTTTGATCCTAAAAGAATTGTCATATAAATGTAGCACAATTAGCGAGTGAAAGGCAGAAGGTTATGGAAATCTGATTCAATATAATAACTGAGTTCATGTGCTAAAGAATGACCCAACTTGAACAAGCCCTGATTGATTAGATGATTGATTGAGTTCGGGTCCGCCAACACTGCAAGCCTCACGTGTACCCCACGCAGTATCAGTAGCATATTCCACCTGGCTCCAAATAGCCAGCCAGCTTCCCATGATTAAAAAAATACGGCTTCCGTGTTGTCAGGTCGCTGCTGACATCACTTCCTGCGAATGACGCACTATTCGCAGGAAATACTGCTGATGTAATTTCCTGCATCTGAGCACTTGCACTTGCGTTGCTGGAGTCACTTTGCGAAGGGATGTGTAAGAGATGTGCCCGAGAATGACATTGGTGGCGTTTTGATGACCTGGAAGTTGGCCAGTTGATCAGTGTCTCGTTCAGAACTCAGAGATACAGGGCTCAGGTGATCAACATTATAACAGGGTTGTCTTGTAGTTTAATTTGGTTTTAATGAAAAAAAGGCCTGGAAAAAGTTCATCTGGATTTTCTAGGGATTGGTGGAGGGAGATGATAGTGGAAGACACAAGAACAAATAGCTACAAGTTATTATAACCGACCACAAACCAAGAGGTGTAAAAATCTGCCTTCCCCTCAATGGTTCTTAAATGGAGCATAAAGTGTGCGGAAAACCGACACGGCTTTTTAAAAAATATAGCAAATCCCACAAAAAAAGTCATCATTCATGCTTCGACAAAAATCAGAGTTAACAAAAAACACAAAGGAAAAAGAAAAAAAAATCAAAAAGAAGAAGAAAAATAGACGTAAACCCCCAAACAATTGTTGTTTAGTGTATTGGTAGAAAGGTTAAAATAGGGAAATGAAATCCGGCAGCTACCGAGCTTATGTTCTTTTGCATCTCCTTTACACGCTTCATCTCTGGCAGGTCAGCAATTGAGGTTCCTTGCCCCACACTTTCCTTGTATTTAATCTACAGAGCGTGTAGATCCGGGAGAAAGGGACAGACTGTGAACACACGACAGACGCTAACGCACGGAGACACCACACAAAACTCACACTGCATCGCACAAGAGAACGTCACACCAGAAAAAATCAGTCAATTATATCTTTATGTCAGTATCTATTTGATTAGTTTGACGCAAGTTATCCAAAGCACGCAAGTGAGAAATTAATTACAGGTGAACTCTGCCGTTGGCTTGTTGGAAAAGCCATCTTGGGTAGCACCCAAGCACATTAGGCAGGGCAAAGGTTTGAATCTTATACTTTGTGCAAAATTGTCTGATCTCAATTTGAGCAGTAGTTGGACTAGAATTGGCCTCCGTTGCCCTGGGTTAGGGAGGTGCAAATAATAGACAAGGTCCCTTCCAAAGGGTTCTGGGGATCAGAACCTGATTTTAATTGAAGGTTCAAGGCATATCCTGGTCAAATAGGCCCCCCAATGCTCGCATAAGAATAGCAGACACTGCAGGCACTTTAATAAAAGTCATAATCATCCTTGCATTTGACATAGTGCCTCATCACGTTTTCGAGACATCTCCAATCGCTTCACAGAACATACTGTAAAGTGCCGTGGGTACAATGTGGCAGCCAGTTGCACATAGCAGTGTCCCCACAAACAGCTGTGGCTTGAATGATCACTTTTTTTTAAGAAAGAAATTCGAGTGAGATGGACACGAATGAGAGAGATGGACATGGCTGAGTTGGATGCTAGACTGAGATAAACACTAAAGAGAGGTGGACGGTAGAGAGATTAACATTAGACAAGATGGACACTGCAGTGAGATGGATATTGAAGCAAAATGCCAAGCACAGGGTCCTACAAAACTATCATCCTACAGAAGGGGAAAATGTCTCAAACATTTTCAGCAATGAGGAGAGAGAATAAAATTGGAGGGAACAAAAACAAAAAAAATAATTGGAGTTGTCCATTTCCAGTAATTCACACCCACTGGCTGGATAAAATACCGAGCACACTCAATATCAATGTATGTTACGTTACTTTCAATTTCAAAAGATTAATGGTTTCAGCTAAAATGAACTGCACAAAGGTAGAGAAATTCGGTTTGGTGTTATCATCAATTTCCATAGTACTGTATTAGGTTGATCAAAAGGTTGAGTGGTACAGTATTATAATTAAAGATATTAGAGCACATTAGGAGGATGTGGGGAGTAGTTGTTGTCAGGAATTGTACCGAACTAATGGCCTCCTGCGTTTTTTTGATTCTCTGCATCTCTGGTGTTTCTTTAATGGATGTCCCTGAACCAATCTGTTCTTTATATGCGATCTTTGTGTACAGAAACAAGACATTAAAATTAACAGAGGAACACAGACAAGATAGTCTTCCTGTTTGGCCAATGTAACTCCATAGTACCCAAGGATGTATGAACACACAGAATCCAGAAAGGTCAGCTCAGCCGATCCCACAGTAAACTAAATTATATACATCTCTGTCTGCGCCTTAAACAAACTCTTTGTTAAATGCAGTCGAGCTCCATTATAACGCAAGAGTCATAAAATGTTGCTGAAGCAGGGGAGCAATCACTGATCAGTGTATTTGGATTCACCGACTGGGGCAAAGTGCGCAGGAAGTGACAACGGAGGTGACACAAACACCTGGAAGTCAGTTATTTAGACTTCCCGCATAGCCCTTTGAATCACCGTTGAATGAGACCCATTTTGTATGTTCATCAGCCTTGGCAACAGAGTGAAGTAAATCGGAAACAACATCTGTTCACCTTCTGAGCTGGAGTCCGTGCCAAAACAGACCAGACTAACAACTGAAGCACATCACAAGGTTACAATAAGCAACACAAAAAAAAGTCAACCCTAACTCCAATAATCTGTCTCGACACAAAGTGATGAAAGCCAATGGTGAACAGATAAACACCCACAAAGAAACAACAGCAACAATAACTCATATACATAAACAAAGAGTGACGAAAGACTGTAAAGAGGTGAAGCACATCACATATAATGGGACAAGTCAATTGTAAAATGCCTGGATCATTGCAAAAGATTAAGTTACAGATGATATACTAAGATGATATGTGTTAGAATACTATATATCAAGGGTTATGTTATACATCTATACAAATAATATTATATAAAATGATAAGATAATGGAAAAGGTAAAACTCTGCATGGTAAGTAGGTTAGCGCTGTAAAATATTTAGGTAAAAGGTACCGAGCTGAAATTCTTTTGGTTTTCCTTAGCTCTCAGGATTTCAGGTGTGTCTTTTACTGCAGTAACCTTTCCTCTAATGTTTTTAAGGTGGTCTGTGGTGTACTGAAGCTATAAAACAGAGCGGAAATCAAACAGTAAGAGAACTGCAACAGTAAACAAAGAGAAAACAAGAAGCAATCGAATTCTAGAGCTGTAACAAGACCTTCCCCTGGACATTGATGTTTTAGCTTAATGTAATTTCTGATACTCTCACATGGACTGAAATAATTATTAAAATAATAATCCTTGCATTTGTTACAGGGCCTTATCGTGTCCTGGAGACATATCAAAGCACTTCACAGAATATACTGTAAACTGAATTGACTTAATTTTGTGGTTGAAACTCAACAAGTTTTGCTCACAAGTTGAGTTCATGGATTTACTCAACAACTTTGATTTATGCAGTGCCATGGTAGAGAGAGGGGATTACAAGGGATATAGGGCTATAGAATTTGACATGATCAGCACTGGTATCTTGGAGCTGCGGGGTAGGGGGTAGAGCAGAAGAGTTGAGAAGGAGAAGATCTGAGAGATTAGGAGTTGCGAAGAATACAAAGGGATGTATTAATGTGAGGACTTGTAATTGATCTAACTGGGAGCATTGAATCTTGGCAGAGACTGATGTGTGTAGTTTTGTGAGAGTGAGGATGTGGACGGTGGACTTTGGGATAAATTGGGTTTTATCGATGGTGGAATTAGGAAGATTGGGGAAGAACATCTTCAAAAAGTCCAAATGGGAGGTGACAAAGACTTGCAGCTGCTCTGCCTCATTCCTTCCACTTATTGTAGCCACAACTTCCAGCAGTATTTCTCCTGTCAGAGAGTGGCTGGATATACAGAGCGTTACCAATAAATCCTCAGGGAGCAAAGTCACTGCCTCAGTCACGTCACCTGGAGGATACTTCACATGGAGCTTGGGGGACAATATAAATCCCCTCCTTAGCTGACAACACTACTCATCTGAGCTGAAGGCAATAGGAGCTGCCCACTGCTCACCCTCTCTCAATCATGGAGGTGGGAGAAGTATGTGTTAAGAGAGCAAGGATAAATTTAAAAAGGTGGAGGGGAGGGAGACAGAAAGGTTTATTACAGCTCTATCAAATTCCAATCAACACAGAAAGAAACAGAGGATTTACACAAACAGGTTTTTTGTTGATGTTTACCGTTCCCAATAAACATGTTGGACATTGACCAGTCCAGACAATTGACAGCGAGACAAGACTTTCCAACCCTGTCCTCAAAGCCGTAGTGGCACTTCTGCACCACGGTCCCAAGACGGAGGTTGAGATCTTTACCTTTTCTGCACACCTGGCCAAACGCCAACTGGAACACGAGCTGCCTCATGGCCCCTTTTTTTGTGTTCCGCAGCGTTAAGGAACATATTTTTATTGGTCGGAATGACGTGCTCAAGGCCAAGCTCAAGATTGCGACATACAACCTGCTTTTTATGTCTTTATAACCAGGGGCTGAAACTTCCTCGGATGTTGAAATGTTGAAGGTGGGCGAAGGAGATTGAGGGGTATGGAGGCAAGGAACCTGGATGTTGCTGTTGGGGAGAGACTGTTATTTTGTACTTACTGCACTGAAGTTTTTCTGGTTCTCTCGGACTCTCTGCATCTCAGGTGTGTCAAGCACTGGCACATAATGAGACATGGACCTCTCTGCTTCTTCCTTGTACTTTTTCTAAGGAACCAATTTAGATGGGCATGAGTGAATGGCAGAGGAAATAGCTTAACAACAACAATTTACATTTATAGAGTGCCCTTCATGAAAGATAAGATTTTCTAGCACTGTATGCGAGTATTAGACAAAACAATTGACCAATCTCTGACAACACAGAAAATTATCTGGATTCTACTTTCATGCAGAAAGGGATAGACAAAAAGTTCCAAAATGCAATAAATCCTAATAGTATTCTTTAGAAATGGACATCAGGAATACTGCCCTGAGACCACCTACATTCAGAGAGAAAATCCTATGAATACTTTAGCTTACTGCTCTCCCCTCCCAACAAACCTAAATTCCTTTCTACTGAGTATTGTTAGAATTCATTGTATATTATAACTATGCCTGCCCCTCACTTCACATTGTGTTTGGGGTGGGGGGCGGGGGGGAGTTGGGGGGGGTGGGAGGGGGGCTGGGAGTGGGGGGATTAATCATTGGTTTCCAACAGCGAGTCAGTATTGAGCAGGAGAGCTTTCTTCCATTTCAGAAATCTGTCCATTCCCTCTATTCATCGGGCTCTGGCCTACTCCATTATTCCCACCACCAGCAATCAGGCTTTCAGCCACTCTATCCCCACTCTTTGGTACTCCATCCCACAGTCCCTTTGCCTCACTCCCTCCCTTGCTTCCTTCAAAGCCTGCCTAAAGACCCTCCTCTACGATTGCGCCTTTGATCCCCCTTCTATCGCAACCCTCCCTGCCCTCCATCCCTCCTGATCCTAACCGGCGGCTCAGGTCCAAATCTCTGACAGTCCAGTCCACTTGGGAGGTCCTCTTGACGCTAAAGGCGCTCTACAAATGTAACTTGTTGTTGGTGGTGCTTTGCCTTTCTTGCTGAGATACAGTGCAAAAATTGTCCAAGCAGCTGGAGTGGATGTTTAAGATTGGAACGTAGTTACCTGGCTGACCATAATCTTCATTTGCTGAGCATGAATGATCTCAGGTGTGTCAATGACAGTTGTGTAGTTAGATTTCTCCTTCTCAGCCAAAGACTTGTATTTTACCTGAAATAAAGAATTATTATCTTGTGTTATAATAATAATAATAACATTAACCATGACCATAACCACAATCATAGTAATGTTTGTATTTGATTCTGTGCCTATACAGCCAAAAATATAGGCGGAACAGGCTCGTAGGGCTGAATGGCCTACTCTTGTTCCTATGTTCTAGACTTTTCAAAGCTCTTCACAGAATATACTGCAAACTGAACTGACTGTATATTTGTGGCCGAAACGTGGCAGCCAATTGCACACAGCAGTGTTCCACAAATAGTCGTGGATTGAACAGACCAAATTATTATAGGGGTTTTTTTTAGGGATTATTACTAGGCTTGTGTGTGGAGTAAGGAAACTTGCCCAAGGTTTTGCCTTGACCTGCCTGGATTCAAGCAGAGGTCTACTCTTGTAAGACGTGTGCTCTAACCACTGAGCTACAGGAATCCAGAGCAATGATGATTGATGGGAGGTAGGGATGGCAGAAAAAAAAGGGTGGTCAAAAAGTGGTCACTTCTAACGTTGAAATTTATCTCGTCCCGTTTCCCCCTCTCCATCAAAACAACTCTGATTCAGCGAACGAGTGGTAAGTGTGTGGAACAGGCTTCTGAGGGAGACAAGATAGTGGAAGCAGAAAGCGTTGATTCTTTCAAGAGCAAATGAGAGAGATTTAAATAGGAAACACAGCAGATTTCTGTTAGGAAATAATATCTTGGGATGCAGTATATAGTTAGGGACATGAAGTGTGATGAGTCACATCATATCCTAATGATTTACCCTAATGTGGGCGTGGAAACAAACCAAGGTTTGCTTGTTTTTCCAGGAGATCGTGCTGACCACTACCCTATGGAATTGCACTGAGGTAAAAAGTTAAGTGCAGTATTGCTGCTGTCACACTAACCTGGCTTAAAATATCGGTGGCGTTCTTTGCTCTATAAAATTCTGGTGTTTCTGCTGCAAGCGCCACAAGTCCTTTGCCCTTGATCTCTTCCTCCAGTGATCTCTTATACTCTCTCTATTGCACATATATAGAAAAACAAAGGTGCTTTAGCAACAAGGAGATGTGAATATTAACAGGGATCAGGTAAATGTACATGAAGCAGTTCAAGCATGGCTTTAAGCAGATCGGATAGCTAGGGAGATGTGAGAGCATGAAGGGATTTCAAAACGAATAAGAATACCTCGTTCAGAATATGAGTTGCGTTCTTTGCCCGAATCAGGTCTGGAGTCTCTTCAACCATGGTTAAGCCGTGGCCCTTAACACCTTCCTCTAGATCCTTCCTGTACTCTTTCTGAGGAAGGCAAAGCAACAGGAGATCTTTAGAACTGCTCAAGGTGCCAAGGTATCTCTCTCCTTCTACACAAGATTTCAAAAATTATTGCAGAAATTCAAAAAAAATTAAGCAAAGGAGAACTTTAAAAATAGACTAAATAAACAGGTTAGTGTTATATCAATATAACAGTAATAATCCTTGTATTTGATATAGCGCCTGCTCATGACTTCGAACCATGTCAAAACTGCTCCACAAGAATCTACTGTAAAGTGAATCAACTGTATATTTTGAGGGTGAAATGTGGCAGCCAATTGCACATAACAGTGTCTCACAAACACTCGTGGATTGAATAACCCAATTTTTTTTTAAGTTGAAGGAATTATTACCCATGGAAAGCGATCCGTCAATTAACTATCAACCACGTTCCTACTCACTGCTTGGTAAATAGAGGCGTGTAGAGTAACAAAACTTGCCTGAGGTTGTGCCCTTCCCGGGAATCAAACCCGGCTCCTCTCACATGCGAGACGCGCCAACCAATATGCTACAATAAGCCTCATTGAAAACTCATGGCAAACAGAATTAACACAATAAGACATCAAAAGATCGTGGGCTTTTTTTGACAGACAGGTTACAAAAAGTACTTTGATGGCTCCCAGCCGTGTTGGGATGTGTAGATGAAATATACAAAAAGTCAAGAGTAACTTTGTTAACACGCAAAGTTGTGGTCATTGGGTGTGTGTTTTTTTCCTGAAAGCCACACACACACAAAAAAGAATTTGTGTTAAGAAAAAGAAAAGTTCAAGACTCATGCTTAAAAAGAAGATCTTGCAAGAGGAAAGCTTTGAAGGGGTTAGTCAAGAATAAGAATAGTTTATTTGCAAAAGGAAAGCCTTCAATTCCTCTGTGCTCCAACGGGATACTAGCACTCGTGTATTAGTGCCATTACTTTGCGTTTGTTAAAGGGAGAAGATAAAAATTCCTGGATGTGGCTACCTCACAGGCTATTTTGGTTGCGTATCTGGCGTGCAACATTGCTGGGGTAGTCTCCAAGCCAATAAGGTTCCTGCCTTTAATGCACTCTTCAAAATCCTTCCTATATTCTTTCTATTAGCAGACGGCAAAGGAAGAACAAAAGGGTAAGAGTGGAGAAGAACGTCAAGAGTATATGCAAAACAAAAAGAAAGAGACAAAAGTCATTGTGTGCACAAAGAGAAAGAGGATAAAAGAGCATGTGAACCCACCTGTAAGATCCCCTTACACATCAAGAAGTAGAGTCAAAAATCACTCTTCATAAAGCACCTCTAGTTTGCCATTTACTGATACAAGACGTAAGAACATATGAGAATATTAAGAAATGCTAGATGTAAAAAAGACCAAGGTCCATCTAGTTTGTCTTCCACCTCCTTGGCAGTCGAGTGCACATATGTACCAAACTACCTGTGTACTATATCCCATAATGTTATTTACTGAAATAAAACTATCTAATCTATATCTCTCTAGGGAGCCTGTTCCACAGGTTCACTATTAGCTCACTGAAATAATGTCTCCATAGATGCGTTCTGAATTTACCCTCTACCCCAATTGCAGGGCTTGTCCTCTGGTTTTACTATTCTGGACTAGTTGAAACAGAATGTCATTTTTAAAATCTTTAAGACAGCAGTATAGGTCATGCCTTCAATATATCAGCGACGTTTATTGATACATCTATACATGTGCCTAACTGGTCACTCCTGATAACCCGACACTGACCCCTTCAGCCTTAGAGCAGTGTCTTCAGTTGGGCAAGAGAATAAATGTTTCTTGATTGAATATTTCTTGATTTAACAACAAAATTACATTTGTACAGTGCCTTTCATGTCAGGAGGACATTCCAAGGGGCTGGATTTGAAGCATAAATCTGGGCTATTTTGTTATTTTATGTAGATTGTTTATTTTGGAGCAATCAGTTTATGAATTTATAAATATCTGAGGTCATATTGAATGTGAAAGAATGGAATTTAAGAAAAGCCAGATGAAAAAAGACCAAAATCCATCCATTTCGCCTTTCACCTTCCTGGCGGTCACATGCACATATGTCCCAAACTACCCATATCCTATCATGTTATTTCCTAAAACCATCAACCACAATACTGGTATTAAGCAACAAAACAACAACAAAGCAAAACAACAACAAAATTCCATTTAGAGCGCCTTTCACGTCGGGAGGACGTCCCAAGGCGCTGAACAATCAGCTCGGGACCCGAGCAGGGGGGAAGGGTCGGGGTAGGGAGAAGGGGAAGGAGAGCAGGAGAGGGGGAAGAGTTAGGAGGGGAACACAAGGCGCGGTCGAAGAGGAAGGTCTTGAGACTGGCCTTGAAGGAGGAAAGAGAGGAAGTGAGGCGAAGGGATTGCAGGATGGAGTTCCACAATGTGGGAGCAGAGAGGCTGAAAGCCCGGCCACCGATGGTGGGGCGATTAGGGCAGTGTACGGGCTTTCACCATTCATTCATACATACGTAACAGAGAGTGGAATAAGTTGAAAATAATAATAATAATAACCCTTGCATTTGATATAGTGCCTTATCACACCTTCAAAACAATTTAGAGCTCTTTGCAGGATATACCGTGAAGTGAATTGACTGTATATTTTGTGGACGAAATAATCACAAGTGTACATATTTCTCTTAAGGAAAAATGGTGCCAGTAGATAGTGCAGGTCCTGGCTGTAGGGATAAGATACTTGACAACTTCTACAGAATCAATGCTTACCCCACACTGCATTTGTTGGGATTCCTTGGCAGTCAGATAGACTGGAGTTTCAAAGTCCAACATTGGCTTTCCTTTTTCCTTCTCGTACTTTTCCTTGTACTTGACCTGAAATTGTGCAACATTCGCAATATTTATTTCAAGTCTGTCAATTTCCAGCAAGGGTCACTTCATGACTGTGCTTTCCATGATACTCAGTCCCTAGAAGTAAATACACTTTTGAAACATTAATATCAAACAGTAATTCAGTTTGATTGAAACACTAATGATGTGATAGCAATTGCTTGCATTTGAAAGAGCTCCGATTATGTTGAGAACATTACCCACTCCCCGTTGCCTCCGCTCGACTGGTTCAGGCATCCTGCTTGTCCTTTGTGCTCTCCGTTCCACCATCGGTGGTCGTGCTTTTAGCCATTGCGCCTCAAAACTCTCGAGCACTCAATCCCTCCATTTTACCCCCTCTTTCACCATCCCAGTATCATTACCTCTGAGTGAGTTGAGGCCTAAAGTAGATAACTTAGCACCCAATGTTGGTCAAAGAATGGTTGAGAAGTTAGGGCAATAGTTAAATTAACACCTCTATAGGCAATCATTGCAATAGATGTTTTTCCCACTGATAGAAACACAACTTTGTTCAGACACACAACAACAACTTGAATTTATACTGTGACCTTTCACACAGGTTAGCATCTCAGAGTGTTGCACTTGTATGTATTTGTTGCAAAACAACTTATTGTTTATACAATTAACACAGATAAAAATAAATCCCCAAATCAATATTGCAATTTGCAAGCATCATTATAGTAATCCTTGCATTGGATTTTGAGCCTTTCAATCTCAAAGTACTTCACAAAGTATAGGCCGCAAACTGTAGTGATAGTGACTGTTCCGAAAATAGTGTACACATGTGGAAAGAGCAGGGTGGGAAATTAAATTAAAAAGTCATCAACATGGAATAAAACATTTTTAAGTACGCAATAATGGAAGGAAAGAAGATTGTTTGTGTTTCAATGTGATATTTCCAATTATTGTGGACTGTACCCAGTCATATTTGAATTATTTGTCAACATAATGGGCTCATTCTGAGCTGTAGGATTCAATGAATCTATAAAAGAAAACATTTGCAAGGCTATGGGGTACGAGCAGGGGGAGTGAGACTAATTGGGTAGTCCTTCCAAAGAGCTGATACAGGCACGATGGGCCGAATGGCCTCCTTCTGTGCTGTAGGATTCTATGATTCTAATACTTGGAGACGGATAGCAATAAACTCCTGGGGAAGAGACAATAATAATAATCCTTGCATTTGATATAACGCTTTTCATGTCTTCTAGACGTCTCAAAGCGCTTCACAGAATCTACTGTAAAGTGTAGTGAATGCATAAATCTAGGCGAAATGCAACAGCCGATTGCGCACAGCAGTCTCACAAACTGTCGTGGATTGAAATGACCAATTTATTATTGTTTTTTTGAGGGATTATTATCAGGCATGTGGAGTAATGAAACCTGCCCAAGGTTTTGCCCTGACTGGAACTGAACCCAGGTCGTTCACTTGTAAAGCCAACTAATAGCTGATTTAATGAGTAACTCTAGTCTGACCAACTTTAAATGAACCCTTTATAGATCAAGGTAACTTTTGTCACCTTCTCTGCAAACTTAGCATCAAATAGTATCATAATAAGGACAAATGCAGTCCCATGTTCACCATTAACCACTATTCCCACTGGTAAACAGTAGCAATGGAGCATATGATCACTAAATAGTTGAAGCGAAAGTTATAAGAGAACGATAACATATGTACGGGGATGTTACGGGCTGACTTACTTGACTCTGTAAATCGGTTGCCTCCTTTAGATGAATTTGTTCAGGTGTATCGGGCACCAGTTGGTAGTGACCTTTACTCGCCTCAAAGTCCTTCTTGTATCGATACTATAGGAATGTTCAATAAACCACCTCAATAATACAGTGACTATAAGTCTCAAGAACCTCACCCTGCTATAGAAATATACTAGCAGGGTGGGGAGGGGAATGCGGGGAAAAAAGACACGCTCCATTAAACAGTTAAGAAAAGAAGAAAAGATAAGTAAAATTTTAAAAATCCACTTTTTTAAAACAAAAAGTGATGGTTGGTCTGTCGGGATTCCACTCAATGATGGTGTTCAATTTCAAATTGGAAGCAGAGGATGGAAGTCATTTAGATTCCAACAGTCTGTGATGGCAACCAATAGGTTTGGCTCAAGTCGTTATCTCGCCACTCATTTTGAGTTTCAGTTTGTAGCAATGAAGCGGGGAGTGGGAAATGGTCCTTTTTTTTTGAATGGCAGCTTTCAACATAAAGTGTTATTTTTATCCCAGCGTCTTCCAGTACTTCTTCAGAAATATTAATAACAATAATACTTGCATTTGCTACAGCGCTTGATCATGTTGGTGAGAAGTCTCAAAGCACTTCACAGAATATACTGAATTGACTGTATATTTTATAGGCAAAACACAGCAGCAGTGTCCCACACAGGATTGAGTGAACAAATTACAGTTTTATAATTTTTTTAAAAAAGGGATTATTACCCCCAAGAAATCAATCTGCCAATCAACTAACAACCAGGTTCCTATTCACTGCTATGTAAACTGAGTTGTGTGGAGTAAGGAAACTTGCCTAAGGTGTCACTATGGCTGGGAATTGAACCCAGACCCCCTTGCTTGCAAGGCGAGTACTCTAACAAATATGCTGCAGGACTCCATATGTATTTTACTTGCAATGAAGGGGTGATCTAATGGACTTCCCAATATAATGCAAATTTACATTTATATAGCGCCATTCATGTTGGGAGTAATGATTGATAGTCCAGGCTGGCCTGGCACGCAAACTGCGGGTGGTGGAGGGAAACGATGACTGATATCGCGGTTAGAGAGGAAGGTCTTGAAACGGACCTTGAAAGAGGGAAGAGGCAAGCCAGAAGAACTCAGTGATGGAGTTCTAGAGAGTTGGGGCAGATAGGCTCCAATCTAATCCCCGAAGAACTTTTATGCAAATGATTTGAGCGATTTTCATCAGTGGCTGAAATTGTCCTGTGATTTACACTGGGACATACAAGTCAAAGTCCTTGTGAGAGATCCTCATTGGGCTTGCAGCTCAACAGATCAGTAGGATTACAGTAGAATTATATCCTTTTTAAATTCATTTATAAAGCTATTCATATTGCTTTCTGCAATGATTTTGCCCATTTTTCACAACAAATCAGTCCCATCGAAATGTGAGGCACAAAAGGTAGAACCTCTGGGTACTTGGAACTCAGAAAGAATGAGAGAGATGTGATCTAGTCTTCACAGTCACCACCTGATTGAAGACTGTCAACGTCCCTCATCCTTTCATTCATGGAAACACTATTGTTAATGGGTCTAATGGTTGCTCACCAAGAGGTTGCAGTGTCTTTCAACCTAGCACTTTCCATGCTTTGCTTCCCGTGTATAAAGAACAGAGTAGGATAAATTCCCTTCTGGGTCTAGGCTTTATACTGCATTTCATTCAAAACGCATAGAATTCGACTTGAGGAATTCAGTCTTAACTTTGAAAGTTGGCTTTCTTAAAAAGAAATCATAGGAAACCGACTTCAAAAATCAAGGTTAGTTGAAGAATATTTTAGGCATTTGCCAAATTCCAGACAGTTTGAAATACTAAGAAAATTGAGCCAAATTGTGACACTAAAGTCGGATTTTTTATCCCCCATATACTGTCCAGCAAATTGAAAAATACTTACATAGCGAAACAGAAAAAAAAAATCGGCCATCACTTTGGGTGAGAAAAATATTATAGTATTGCAATTTATTTTTAAGAAGAAAAAAAAGAAATTAGTTGGTTATTGTCAAGAAAAAAAGGTTAGCGTTCTTCCAAGTCGATAATTAGTAACTTTATTAAATAATAATTTTGAGAGAAGAGGGGGGAGAAAAAAAGACTGTGAGACTCACTGTACAAAATATGAATTGGTTATTGATGGCTGATGACACCAACTATCCAGAACAGGCAAGGAAGGGTAAGAGGTAAGTAAGTCACTACCACTGGTTTCCCTAAATCTTAGGCAGGCTTGTGAGGAGAGGAACTATGTTAAGGTGTCATACATTCAGGTGTAAAGTGGGTTGAGATAAGGAAGAGTAAATTGATGGGATATGAAGGTGATGTGGATTTGTTAGTTGGTGCTCCTTACTTGACTGGCCAACTTGCTGGTGGAGAGATTGTGCTGCATTGACAAGGATTCTGACATGTCTGTCACCGGCTTGTGCAACTTCTTCAGGTCCTGCTTGTATATCACCTGCAAAGGGAAATGTGCGAAAGCCTCTTCACAACGATGCTTGTGTTTGATGCAACGTCTTTTCCCATCAGAAACATGTCTGGAAGAGCTATAGGGGACTTCCTGTGACGTGTCGTGCCTGTGTATTTTTGTAGGCAAACGCAACCACCAATTTGTGCGTGGCAACTGACAGCCATGAAGCAAATGACTAATGTTATTGGGATATTGTTGGCCATGGCACTGGAGGAGAAACTGCCTTCTCTTCTCGAGTAGTGCCACACAATCTTTAATGTCTTCCTGAATGGAACCTCGGCTTAACGTCTTAACCGAGGGGGACGCCTCCAACAATACAGCGCTCCCCCTACCTGAGGACATTGAATGGTTTGGAAGTAACAATAGCTGCTGTCTGGCTTCTATTGGAGGGCACGGGGGGCAGAAGGGGAGGTGACAGTAGGCATAGTTGAAGAGGAAGTTCTTCAGGCACATCCTGAAAAATGGCAAAGGATGCAGCAAGGTGTAAGGATAGAGGAGGGGTGTTCTAGAAATTTTGGGCCTCGTGGGGCTAAAAGGTGGCCCATTAATAAAGGAACGCTGGCAATATACTATTGTTAGTGAAATAACGTACCCTTAAAAATACACACATCACAAATTTTTTATCTGCAATCTCAAGCAGTGTTCTTTCTCCTTTCTGGCCATTTTTGAACACTTACCTCACTGGCGAGAATGTTCGCACCCTTCATTGTCTTGTATCCCGTGCTGTCCTTCAGGTCAAACTTTGGTCTTGTCTCCTTCATTTCCTTATCAAACTTCTCCTTGTATTTAATCTACACGTGAATCAGAACCAGCCAACGTTATTTGCGACCACTTGACTCTACCGCATGCGATGCACAGAGAAAAGGCAGCATTTTTCTTAGTTCAACAACAACAGCAACAATAACAACAAAAAGTACATTTACTATAAAGGATCCAGGGAATAAATCAACTGGAATTTTATAACTGTTGAACCATAGGTTAGAAAATAAGTAAGCCAAATGGTATTAATGACATATGGATTACAAACACATGACAATACCATGCTGACAACATTGCAGCAAGTATAGCATAAGTAAATGGAATGGGGGTGGGGGAGTGTTACTTGTTGGGAGGAACGTGACATATGCATGAACAGGAAGGCATTTGCCATGGATGACATTTTACAAACTGATAGTCAAAAAAAATGCCGGCACAGGAAAATCCACAAGAAAATTGCAGAAGAAAATCCAGCATCCTCAGACCAATTCCTGCCACCCCAATGACTGTAGGCATCCTGACCTGGCAAAATTATTGACCAAATTGGGTGGAATGCTCCAGCAATCCTTGTTTTCCACACAGCACGCATCATGTTGAAATGTCTCAGAGTGCTTCACAGTGAATTGTTGTCAAGCGCGTGTGACTGTGGAGTTGTAGCTAAAAGGTGACAGCCAATTTATGCGCAGAAATGTGCCGCAATCAGGCACAAAGTGACTGGACAAATGTGCCGCAATCAGGCACAAAGTGACTGTCCTAGCCACGAATGTGGAGGATTCGTGGCTAGGACAGAGGAGGAAACTCCCTTCCTCTGGTTGAGGGATGGTGTGAGATCCATAATGAGCACCTAAACAGGCAGAGGTGGCCCTTGTTGGCTCCAGCAACAGCAATGTAGCACCTTTCCTCCCCACACGAACAGCATGATGTTGGAATGTACTGTAACGAGTTTGTCAAAATTCAATTTGCACCAATTTGCTTCTGCTTTCACTTTAATTTTCTCCCGAGGTGGTCAAACGCACACAGACTGAATGACATGAAACAATGTGAGGCTGTTGGATTTTCATCTCTTGACCCCCAAAGGACATATACATAGCACCTTATCACGTTGTTGATAAGGACAGTGCAGAAACAGAGCATGGAGACATCGGAATTTTGCCATTCAAAAATGTTGGGTTCCTGCAGGAATTAGTACAATCTCCTGGGGGGTGGAGGGGTGGGTGTGGTTTGGGAAAGAACACTTGAGAACAGTTCATTTCACTCTGGTGAGCGAAAAAAAGACTGGAGTGCTGTGCAGAAATTGTTCTCTCGCTTCTGTACATTCAAGCTCACACACGTACTACTGGGTGTGGTACAGCTTAAGAAAAAAAACGAAATGCCAAAAGATGGGAAAATATCAAAAGTTTGCCCAAAACTAAATCAAAGCACACTGTAAATTTATGGATATGGGGCCTGGTAGTTCAGATACATTGGTACAGTAGAAAGAACCTTCGGTATGAAAAGCACAGCACTCCACTGTTAATTAAAAGAAAAAACCCACACGTTTTAATATGTGAAAAAGCAAGATAGGAATGTTAAAGGGAGGAAAGATCTAGGAAATGGTAAGCCGTTGATTAGCATGATTGATCGGTCACCGCATATAATCAGTAGGAGATTTCATGCTCGGTTTGAAGGAAACATTGCTATATGTTCATGGTCAATGGAGAAGCAAAATGGCATTTTGCAAGATCACAAGAGAGGTTGGGATAAAAAGATCCTTTGGCCGTTGTTATCTCATCTTTCCTTAACGCCCACCCACCCTCCCATCACAGTATCAAGCTGTTTTCTTAAATGAATCAAAGCTTTCCTGCCTCAAACAATCACTCTTCCTGGAAATCTGTTGCAATCATGAAATACCATTTGGATAAAGAAATACTTTCTGATGTCAGTGCTGAATTTGCCCTTTGGAACTCTAAATCTATACAGTATTCTTTTGGTGCATCTTAAAGTATTGTTCTGTGAAACTTAAAGTTAGCACCCGATTTCTTTTCAGTGTACAGTACAATGAAAGGATGCACATTCGCCCAAGCTAGTAGATACCAAGACGAGGTGGAATTTCAGGCACCAGGACAATAAATTCTGTCTGACAAGTCCTTAACACCCCACACCCCCCACCACACACACACAAACACACTGCAAACTACACCACTAGCGCAATACTGTGATCACTGCTGGGGAAACTGTAACACCATTAGGATCATGAGGACTATTCCTGCAATGATTCTGGGTAACAAATGAAAACAGAACAAGCCTCCTTCCCAGAGGAACCTGAAAAAAGCAGGAAAAATAATGGAGTGGGTGGAAGGGTGGGGGACAAAATATGCTTTTTCAAGAATTGTGCTTCTTTGCACTCATCAAACGTTCCATTAGGTGTAGTCTTGATGGCTTGACGATGCAATTGGAAATGGGGCTGCAGTATTGTAAGGACAACCCATTTGTAATGAATGGCAAGTCTACGGTGACAACCGTAGAAAGAATGGACAGGACAGGATACGACAGGGACTCGAAGGTTTCTTACGTCACTTGTCAGGGCATTAGCTTTCTTTACTTGTCTCATCGTGGGGGTGTCATATGAAGCAGCTCCATGACCCATGAGTTTCTGTTTGTTGTATTCCACCTGTGAAATGCGTCAAGGTGGCACGATCAGATCAGTAGTCAATGGATGGGGAGGCATGGACAGCCATGATTACGGAGCCCGAGAGAGAGAGAAAAGTGCTCAGCACAAAATGAATTGTTAGTTAGTCAGCGGATACCATGGGCTTTGCCCTTTCTGACCTCTTTGGGGAGGTGGGAACTGAATGTTAACGAGCTAAAACCACATAGTTTGTCATTGCAAACACTGGTATGTTCCCATCATGTGCCTAGCTAGCATCTACTCAATAGGACTTTGGCTTCCTCGATTTATATAATAACGGTAACACTCTGCAGATGTCAGATAGGAATAATAATAATAATCATAATCCTTGCACCTGATAAAGCGCCTTACCACATCCATCAGACGTCTCAAAGGGCTTCAAAGAATGGACTGTAAAGTGAATTGTATATATTGTGGGAGAAAGGCGGCAGCTAATTTATGCTGCTGCCAATGCCCCACAAACAGTCGTGGATTGAACGACCAAGTTATTAATATTTGTTTTTAAATTTTTTTTTAAAGGATTATTACTCCCAGAAAGCGATCAGCTACTCGACTAACAACGGGGTTTCTATTTAAAACCACAACAAAGTTACACTTATATAGCGCTGGATAGTCAATATTTCAGACGAGCTGGGGTCGGGATCAGAGAGGGTGGAGGGGAAGGAGGGGATTTGGGGTGACCAATGGGACCGTCGAAGAGGAGGATATTGAGGCGGGACTTGAAGGAAGTTAGGGAGGGGGGCAAGGTGGAGGGACTGCGGAATGGAATTCCAGAGGTTGGGGGCAGAGTGGCTGAAGGCTCACCCGCCAATGGGGCGGGTTGGTTGGGGGACATGGAGTAGGCCGGAGCCTGCTGAGCAGAGGAGGCGGACAGGAGGTCTTCAGCGGTTGCAGAGGTAGGGTGGGGTGAGGCCATGGAGGGCTTTGAAGGTGAGGACCAAGATCTTGAATTGAATTCTATGGGTGATGGGAAGCCAATGGAGTCGCACGAAAATGGGCGAGTTGGGTCACAGAGCTTGGAGAAATATTTACTGCTCTAAGCAGAGGAGTGTGGAATAAGGAAACTAGTCTAAGGTGAATGAATTCCTCCTTGTGTCTCAACATTTTGTACTCAACTGCAATTATGATGAGCTGAAAGTTTCACAAATGCAAAACTCTCTTTGGGTTGACGGGATCATAAAGTCAAAGCATTTTGACTAGAGGTGACAAGGATGCCATCTAGTGCTTCCATTGGTATTTTCTCAATCCAATTAGCAACTTTAAACTTTAACCTTCAGCATGATCAACAACCGGGGGGTGAAAGGTGGGAAATTATATATCTATTATTTTAGGGTTAATTATGCCATCACTTCGGAAGAAGGAAGTGCTAATCCTGAGCAGAAATGTCTGCATTTCATGTGATTTTCCCTATTCAGTCTTCTTTAAAAAATATTTCAGGTACTTTAACTGTACAATTTCAGTTTGTGAAGGAGCATTATCTAATCACATGGAGCTTTATGATGTCTAATCATAATTTGATTCTAACAATAATAATAATCATTAATGTCATGCTTAAAATTGATACAGTGCCTTTCACTGGGAGGACGTCTCTAAGCGCTTCACAGTGAAGTATAGTGAATGTATTTTGTAGGCTTATTGTATTCATGCATTGCTTGTGTTTGATAACAGAGTGTGTTATTATCTTGAAATCCGCAAAGTAAATCACTGGGTGATTTACTTTCAAGTGTAATGACCTTTTCTTTTTAAACGCAGGCACATTTTTTCCACATAAAGTACCAGTAGATGTGTTCACATCTCTTATTGTTTTTGCAGCTAATTTTTTTATACCTTGCTTGTGAGTTTAGACACTTCTTTTGCAAGTTCTATGTCGGGCCGACCAACACTGGTTATCCCACGGCTTGCTTCCTCACGAGCCTTGGTTCGGTATCCAATCTGGGGAGACACACAGCGACACTCTTAGCTGATGGCCAGAGTATTCACCAAACGTAACAATAATAATAATGACCC
This sequence comes from Hydrolagus colliei, assembly GCA_035084275.1. Classification (NCBI taxonomy): domain Eukaryota; kingdom Metazoa; phylum Chordata; class Chondrichthyes; order Chimaeriformes; family Chimaeridae; genus Hydrolagus; species Hydrolagus colliei. The sequence continues at coordinate 12,990,059 of CM068747.1, read as the reverse complement.
TTGCATTATAGAGTCCCTTATCACGTCTTCAATGTTCCTAACAGAATATACCGCAAAATGAATTGACTGTATCTTTTCTAGATGAAAGGTGGTAGCCAGTTGCACACAGCATTATCCCACAAACAGTCATGGATTGAGTGACCAAATTATTATTATCATTATTATTAAGGGGTTATTCCCCCACCACTGGCCCCCACCAATCGACTAATAACCAGGTTCCTTCTTGCTGCTAGGTAAACAGAGTTGTGTAGAGTAAGGAAACTTGGCTAAGGTTTCACCCAGTCTGGGAATGGAACCCAGGTCCTCTCATTTGTGAGGTGAGTGCTCTGACCACTATGCTCCAGAACTCAAATTACTTATTACCCTTGACCGAGAGCAATACTCACGTCGCTGATTAACTTGGTAGCTTCAGTAGCTTTCCTGATGTCTGGCCGATCTGCCACTGATGAGTAAGAAAGGTTGGATTTTGCCTCTTTCTTGTATTGAATCTGTGGCACATGGATAACATTGATTAGAGATTAGAACACACCAACTCGCTTCCCACAGTGTCACAAATCTTTGGAACTCTCGCTCAATCCGCCACTGTTATGTGAAACACTACCGTGTGTAAAGAGTACTACTGTATATTGTTATTGGAAGTTGTTCTCTCAAGTTGACTTTTCCAGATACTTTCACGAATTTTGCTCATCTGTATGTCCTTGGTCCCTTGCGTATCACTATCTGCAGCAACGCTCAGCCACTACGCCTCAAAATTATGGAACTCTCTTGCCAAATCTCTCTGCATGGCCTCCTCCTTGTAGGTCTTCAAATTTCATCTGCTCAGATCCGCTACTGTTCAGTAATCTGTGACGCTACCCATGTGAATGGCGCTAAATAAATGCAATTGTTGTTGTAGATAATATCTCCCAAATTGACCTATTTCCTAAAATGAGGTATTGGTAGTTCAACCACAAGGACCCAGTTCTCATCAAAGATCATATGGGGGGGGAAAAATTGCATTATTTCTTGCTCGCACACTCACATTGCTCTGGCTCTTGGCTACATTCATGGCGTGTGTGATCTCGGGAGGTTTCACCATGTTGGAATAGGTGGATTTGCCTCGTTCCTTCTCGAACTTCTCCTTGTACACTTTCTATGATCAAACAAGTGGATGTTAACGCGCAGAACACACCTCTTAACACACGCAAGTGGCACCGAGTTACAGAGAGAGATACAGCATGAAAACTGGCTAAATGGAGTTGATGGCCCGATGTCAATGTTAAAACTCCACAGGAGCCCCATCCCTCCTGTTCCCATCTCCTATTTTAGAAACACTCACCCCACTAAGAAGCTTGGAGACCTGCTTAACATGTGCAGTATCGCGAGTCTCAGGCAATTTGGTGAAAGTGCCACGTGGAAGATCCCTCTTAACAGCTTCTTTGTATTTTTTCTGTAAGAAAGAGAAAACAAGGTCATTATTTAGCAATGGCTGGGAAAAGACAACCACAGCACTGTCCAAGTGTGTTGAAACCTACTATAGTCATTGCAACATCTTTAAACTGCCAATTGACAATCCTGTATTTTACTTTATCTGAGAAAATTTACTGAATGAGGAGATATTCTCTGAACTCGTAGGAACACAGGAATTGCAAGATGAAGAATGACAAAGGTCCATCTAATAATAATAATCATCATCCTTGTATTTGATATAGCGCCTTATCACATCGTTAAGATGTCTCAAAGCAATTCACAAGATGTACTGTAAATTGAATATAATTGAATCCAGTATGCCTTCTACCAACCTGGTTGTTGCATACTATAATAATGGAGATGTTGATAGCAGTTAGTTCTCTATGGCTTAGTCTCCCTGGTATAAATAGTACCTGATAAGTTCAGCAACAATAATTAGTAAATTTGTTGCAACAATAATAATCCTTACATTTGCTACAGCCACTTTCACATCGAGAGGAGTTCTCAAAGTGCTTCATAGATTTTTTTTTACTGTAAAGTGGACTGACTGTATCTTGCAGTTGAACGTAGCAGCTGATATGCACCCAGCAATATCTCGCAAACATCCATAAATTGAATGACTAATTTTTACCTGGGGAATTGTTGGTCAGGACAACGGGACAAACTACTTGCTCTTTATTCACATAGTGGCACCTGAACAGGTTAAATGTCCCGTGCCACTTATCCTGTCTTATCCTAATGAAATGTCCCAGTCAAGGTGTTATTTTGAACTGGAGCAGTCAGTATAGCAGAGAAACTCGGGTACGATACGTGAGAACGCTGCTTCAAGGTGGTCTGCGGATGGAATGGAGGCAAAGTACAATGTGCTGCGGAGTGAAGTACTCACCTCGGACATCATGGTAGCGACTGACTTGGCGTGAAGCATCTGTGGTGTGTCTGGAACCACTTGGTAGGTGCCCTTTTCTTTCTCATGCTTCAGTTTGTATTTAATCTACAAGAAAGACTCAAAGTTAAGCGCGTGGGGATTTTGGATTGGGATATTACACCTTATCACATCTTTGAGCTGCCTTGATGTGCTTCGCAGAATCTACCGCAAAGTGAATTGACTGTGTATCTTTTGGGGCTAAAACACGGCAGCCAATCGACCCTGAGCTGGGGAGAGGAGGGGGAAGTGAAAGTAATCACAGTCAAAGAGGAAGATCTTCAGTTACGACCTGAAGATGGGGAAGGGATTACATTTATAAAGCAGGAGGTGTCTTGGAGCTCTCAAGAGGGGTGTAGTTTGATGTTAAGATGGGGAACAAGGAGAGGTGACAGTAGGCATGGTCCACAGCATGGGGTGGCAAATTAATGGCAAATATTCATACTTACATCACTGGCCAAATCTGAATTGTTCACTGCAAGGATCATGTTTTTGTCTCCATAAACAGGCACTGACAGCTTGCAGCCTTTCAGGAATTCTTTGTCCAACTTATATTCCACCTGTAATATGCGGCAAGCAGATTTTATTAACAAAGTGCCTGAGGCAAAATGACTCTCACAGACAATGTGGGTCTGCAACCTAACGCCGTGGAAGAATTCTCTATTTAATAATTCAGGGTTGCTTCAACAACTAATTTTCTATCAAATTATACAAAAATTATTTTAAAAAATATAAAATTGCCAAAGAACCAGTGGGGAAACAAGGATTTGTTTTAAAAAAAATTACTCAGCGAGTTATTACGATATGTAACGCGCTGCCTGAAAGGGTTGGTGGAAGCAGATTCAATGATAACTTTCTAAAAGGTATTGGATATACACTACAAAAGGAAAATAATTGAAAGGTTCTTAGGAAAGAGTGGAGAATGGGACTAATTCATAACTCTTTCGAAGAGCGGCAGTGGCTTGATGGGCCGAATGGCCTCCTTCTGTGCTGTAAGACTTTACAATTCTATGAATATGGCACAGACAGAGTACAGTCACAAGATAGACTATAAAGTGACTGAAGTGACTATTTTGTAGGTGAACACACTGGACAAATTATGTATGGCAATGTTCCACAAACAGCCATGAAGTGAAGGACCAATTTTATCTGGGGAATTGTTGGCCAGGGCACCGGGAGAGAGAAATTATCTTCTCTTTTCAAGTAATGCCATGGGATCTTTAACATCCACCTTAGCAGGCAGACGGGACCTCAGTTTAAAGTCTCATCTGAAGGAATGGCACCTCCGACAATGCATCGGTGGGTTCAGATGAAAATGTATGACGAAAAATTTATCAATACAGAGCTTGTTATAAAGAGGTGTGGATAAGCAGTCTAGCCACGAGTCTCGCGCTATTGTTATTCTTACATCACTCTGCTGCAATGAAGCCTTGGAAGCTTGTATGAAGTCTGGCCTATCCACTGTCCACACCCATTTCGCCTTGGTTGCCTCGTATTTCTTCTTGTAGTCGAGCTGCGGGCGGTGTAATAAACAAAATACGTTGACACACACATCGCAAGTGCATTGCCTTTACTGAACTCAATTTTATTGAACTAAATCCAGTCGGGTTTGACACAAGACTAAATCATCCTTCGATTGATGAAACAGCACTTTTCAGGTTAGGAGGCTGTCTCAAAGAAGCTTTGCGGGATTTACTGTGAAGTGTCGTGACTGCATTTTGTGGGTTGCCAATTTGCGCACAGCAAAGCCCCACAGACAGCCGTGAAGTGATGACCAATTTTATCTGGTGAGGCAGACACTGGGAGAAACTTCCATCTCTTTTCAAACAGTGGGTGATGAGATCTTTAATGATCACCTGAATAGGCAGCCGGGAAATCGGTTTAACACTTCATCCAAAGAATGCCATCTTCGACAATGTGGTGCTCATCCAGCAATTGGACAAGAGGATGGGTTTGGCTCACTTTGATAAACCGCCTACTCTTCATTTGCAAATGAGTTACAAGCCTCCTGCTACCCCATGAAAGTGACTGTTACATCCGTTCATTTTGTCATTGAGATATGTACTGATCTGTATGTAGGAAAGGGATACAAAACGCTGCCCACACTTACATTAGTTGTATTTTTGTAGGCACTCTTCGCAGCTCTGATGTCAAAGGCATCGGGTTTGATGTTGATGTGAGCTTTGTTCTTTTCGTACAGTTCCCTGTATTTCAACTGACCACAACAAGGAGGCAATGTTAAAGCCACATTGAACGCTTCGAATACTTCTTCCATCTCTTGATAGAAAACTTACGTGAGTTTAACGTCTCATTGAAAGTATCTCAGACAATGAAGTACATCGCTGGTATTACACTGGGTGTCAGCCTAGACTATATAAGCTCAAAGTACCAATGTGAGACTTGAACCCACATCTTTCTGACTTCCCTAGGGAAAAGTGTTTTACACTGAGCCAGGCTGATACCACAGAACTATACGACCCACAGGATTGTATAATAAAGGAATAATACGCCATTACTCAAGCAGAATTATAGGCAATCAAAGTCCTTAATACTATTATATCATTGACGAAGGAACATTCATGATAATATTATTAGTAGTAATAATAATTGTATATTGATGACACTTACTGTACTGATGTAACACGCATTCAATGTGTGACTACTTACGTTACTTAGTCTGTCTTTGACCTTATGCATATGCAGTAGCATAGGTGTGTCATGTATAGCAGTGTATCCCTTGGATATATTTTTGTTGTAATCCGATTTATACGATATCTGTGAACACAGCAGAAAATAGCAGTTAAGAAATAGTATACAACCTCACGAGTCTCACTTAACTGATTCTCTATCAGAGGTGCATGGTGATTTGAACTCCTTCCCTCACGCAATACAAATTGCAATATCAATTTACATTGATTGTAGTCAGCCTTTCACGCTGAGAAGATATCCCAAGGCTCTGGTCAGAACAAAAAATCCACTTACGTCGCTGATCATCTTAGTGACTTTCTGAGATCGCAGGTTTTCAGGAGTCTCCAAAATAGATGTGAACTTGTCTTTTCCCTTCTCGTAATCTTTCTTGTAGATCCACTATACACCAGGGAAAGCATTCAATTAACAACAAGGCTACCTTCATGGAATGCCTTTTATATCAGGGGGTAGTTGAGAAGGCTGTGTGTGTATGTGTGTGTGCACATCAGGAACATACGTCAAAGTACTTGACAGGATTTTATTTATAAAGTGGAGTGACTGTGTATCTTGTCCCACAAACCAGAAGTAATCAAACCACTTTCAAATAAATATACATATATTTTAACTATGATGTGTCAACGTATTTATTACCAAACCACATTTCCTAGGACAAAAGACTGGTGTTAAACAAGACAAACATTAAAAAAAAGGTTTAAGCACCACATAAAACTGATGATTTCTTTTTTACCTGACTCCCTAAGATTGAGTTGTATATTGCAGTCAGCATATCAGGGCGTAGGATTTCATTGCATCCTTGCTTCTGTAGCATTTTGGCCTCAGACTTGTATGATTTCTGTCAACAAAGGTAACAAACAGAGGGTGCAATGAAGAGGGGATGGAATAATGTACATTCACAGTTCTGTATTCTCAATACAGTACAGTATAAAACAATGCCATTCACTGACAACTATTGCTGTGTCTGTACCTACCTCGTCCAGAATCGCAGCTGCTTCTTTGACATGTCGGAAGTGTGGCGAGTCTGAAGTGTACTTAAACTTGTTCCTGTCCTTTTCAGAAGACTTGCGGTACTTATACTGTAAGCAGAAAACCAACCCATTATTGCTTTATTGCAAACCTATACCAATTACCAAACCATTCAATTTTAGCTTCTTGTCGATCACATGCCATTGACAATCCGTATGTTTGATACAGCGCCTCACAAAGTCCGCCGGACGTCTCAAAGCACTTTGCAGGATTTACTGTAAAAAGGTTTAATTAATTAAGGATAAATTGTCAGTGAATGCAGCAGCCAAAGTGCGCACAGGAAGGTCCCACAAACAGCCATATGTAGTGACCGTCCATCTGAACATACAGACAGGACAGGGCCTGGTTTAACATCTCATCTGAAGGACGGCATCTCCAACCATGCAGCACTCCCCCAGCAACGCTCTCAAGTATCAGCCCAGACTGTAAGCTCAATCCTGACAACACTATGAATCGATAAGTAACCGTTGTTTGGAGCAGTGTTAGAATGTGCGCTCCTGTATATTTTTTTCCCCCCTTGGACGTGGAAGAAACTGTGGTTCTTTCCACTCAGCTCCTGTTGATAATAATCCTTGCATTGGATACAGCACTTTTCGTGTCTTCTCGACATCTCAAAGCGCTTCGCAGAATACACTGTAAAGTGAATTGACTGCATATTTGTGGGCAAAACACGAGCTATGTGTTTTTTTAAAAACAAAATGGTTAACTCCAGTTTGTCCATACTGAGCTCTCCAAAGCCCACACTGAGCTCTCCAAGCCTTGTCTCTTTTCAACCTCTTCCTGAGACTCTCAATAATTATTCGGTAAGACAGAAGAGAGCGTGCGAGAGATCATGTGAGAGGGCGTGCGTGAGCACCCCATTCCAGACTCAGAAAAAATTCCATGTGGCATACATATGCAGAATTCTCAGTCTGGACTGGATATTCTTAAGCATCGTGGTGAATTAAAGCCCATGTCAGCTAACACCCAGCTAACCAAAACACGAAGCTTTCACTAGGTTTCCTGACATAAACCCATCACATTGTGTAACAAACATTCCTGTCCCTACCTGGCTGTACATCTTTGAGTTCTTCTCTGCAAGCACCAGGTCAGGGGTGTCCCACACATAGCAGCCAATTCCCTTCAACCACGTCAGGTCCTCTTTGTACTTGACCTAGATGTTAACAAGAAAATACGTTACTGCAAATATCGCTTGCAAGTCATTGTCAGCATGTTGCGCTCAGTCCCCTATCATTCGAAAGTAGCAGCTGCTTAATAATATTATTGATAATCATAAAAATAATAATAATAATACAAATAATCCTTGCATTTGATGTAGGACCTCATCACATCATTAATACGTTTCAAATGCGCTTCACAGAATATATTGCAAAATGGATTGATTTTCGCTCACAAGATAGACACTTATGGCTTAAAGCACAACAACAACTTGCATTTATGGAGCATGCAAGGGTAACATATGGAAGTCAAAACACAAAATACTGCAGATGCTGGAAATTTGAAACAAACACAGAGAGCTGGGAAAACTCAGCAGGTCAGGCATTATCCATGGAGAAAGGAAAGTGAGTCAATGTTTCAGGTCCACCAGCTTTGATGAAAAATCGTGGACCCGAAACATAGACTCGCTTTCCATTCTCCATGGATGCTGTCTGACCTGCTGAGTTTTCCCAGCTATGCTTTTGTTTCACATATGGAAGTGTTTTACAGGAACAGGGATTCGATACTGAGCAAAGGAGAGAAAGGGGAGGGGGAGGGAAGTGGGAGGTGGTCGTAGGTGAGTTTGAAGAGGCAGGAACTGAAGCAGTAAATAAACACACAGCTAACAAACGACTAGACTTCTGTCGCCTGATTCTACTTCTGAGAGAATGAACCGAGTTCAGGTTTCAAAGGTGACAACAACAACTTGCATTTACACGTCACCTTTCGTGTAGAGTGGTGTCTCGGGCGCTTAACAATGCTTGACGGGGGAATGAGGGGAGGGGAGGGGAAGCAACCGTGTGCATGGACGAAGAGGAAAGGTCTTCAGGTGCGATTGCAAAGTCAAACACAGATATGGGGCAAGGGATTGAGGTAGGAAGTTTCAAAGGTACTAAGTACAGGTAAACCTCGCTTAACGTTGCTTCGGTCAATTCAATGTTGTTTCATTATTACGTTGCTGATCCACAGGGATCATATACCCATTTAACGTCACAATGCTCGCGATTACCTCGTTAGCGTGGGTGGAAAGATCTACTTTAGGTAGCGTAGGGTACATAGATGCTAAACGTACAGTATAATTGCACAGGTTTGCTTAACATAATTTCGCTTAAAATCGAACTTTTCGCAAACACAAGTGCGACGTTAAGCGAGTACTAAGTGTATATAGAAGGTTGTTGAAGGTGACACCTCGTGACTCTTATCTCAATGGAACAGAAGCAGAAGCAGAACCGATGGCTCCAGGTTGCTGCTCTGATGGTCATGGCAAAAGGTTAAAGAGAAGATGAGAATGACTGGGAGGAACTCACATCACTGATGGAGTCGGTGACCATACGATGGTGGACGTGCTCAGGCAGGTCAGCGATTGACCTCCACAGGCCCAGCTGTCTGACGTACTTCTCCTTGTATTTCACCTGGAGTGTAGAGTAAGCATCGTTAATTATAACAATCTTTGAGTTTCTTATTACAGCGCCTTTCTCTCTGACCTGCGGACTGCTTATCAACCTGTTCGCTCCCTCCGTTCAGTGGGCTCTGGCCTGCTCCATGCTCCTGCCCGACCTGCTCTACTATCGGTTGCCGGGCTTTCAGCCTCTCTGACCCTGCAAAATGGATCTCCATCCCACAATCCCTTCTCATCGCTCTTTCCCTTGCTTCCTTCAAGGTACAACTCAGGACCCTCCTCTTCAACCGTGTCTTCAGCCACCCTCCTATCTCTCTGCCCTCCCGCATCCCAACCCTGCTTCCCCCCACTCGTTTGGCTCCCGATCCCTGACTTTTCAGCGCCTTGGGACATCCTTTCGATATGAAATCTATATATAATAGTATATATATATCTACAGTATATGGCTTCTTATTACATCTTTGAGATATCTCGAAACACTTCACAGGATACACTGTGAAGAGAATTGACTGTGTGTTCTGTGGCAAAGTGTAGCCACTGTGCCTTTCGGCCGACGTACATTACTGATATCATCTGTGACTTTGCGATGATAGGTGATGTTCAGGGCATCTTTCACAGAGTGGTAGTGACCCTTGGCATGCTCAAAGGCTTCCTTATACCGCAGCTATTGGAGGAAAAAAGGACGTGCGTTTATTCGGCTGTGAAAGATCGTGGGCTCGCCTGAAAAAGCTTCTAGTGTAGAGTCTAAGTTCAGTACATACATCACTGGCGTTCATATATGCTTTCTTAGACCTCAGCATGATCGGAGTGTCCGGGATGGATGTGTACTTGCATTTCATTTTCTCATACTGTTCCTTGTAGTTTCTCTGATAAAGGAACAAAACAAATGGATCAGACTAAAGACAAGCTCGCAGTACAAATCAATAAGCTACCAGTAGATTCTGTACTTTGCATTAAGAATTACAACAGATTGTTCTCCCTGTGTCAAAGTGAAAATAATAATACATGTATATAAATAAAATAATCCTTGGATTTGATATAGCGCCTTATCATGTAATTAAGACATCTCAAGGTGCTTCACAGAATATACTGTAAAGTGAATTGACTGTACATTTGTGGGGTGAAATGCGGCAGTCAATTGTGCACGGCAGTGTCCCACAAACAGTCGTGGGTTAAGTGAACAAATTACAATTTTTTTTAAAAAAGAGAATATTTCTCCCGGGAAAGCGAACAACTGATCAACTAACAACTGGGTTCTTACTTATTGCTTGGTAAGACATGTGGAGTAAGGAAACTTCCCTGAGGTTTGGCCCTGCCCGGGAATCGATCCCGGGTCGTCTCACTGGCGAGGTGAGCGCTATAAATGAACTTCAACCTATAACACAAACTAGAACGCCAATAGATCCATTACCACTTCCTTCTATTCTGCCACTAAAACCATCACAGACGATTTGAAAATGTCCTGAAATGTTGGAGTGCTTACCTCACTGGTGATTTTCTTGACATGTCTGGCATGATTCAGAGCTGGAGTCTGTGATTGAAGAGTGTAATGTGGCCTTTCCTTTGTGGCCAGTGCCACGTACCGATACTAAAGAAACAGAAACAAATCATTCAGCGACACTTTCAACAGCAACAATAAACTACATTTGTATAGCGCCTTTCGTGTCTGAAGGACTTCACAAAGCACGTCTTCAAGGCAGTAGAACGAGAGGACTTAGGTTTAAGAATTGCAGAGGGTAATTTCAGGCAGACACCAGGAAGTTGTCTGTACCCACAGGGTAATTAACAAATGGGACAGCTTGCCAGAGAAGGCAGTTGAGATAAAAGGGTTGGGAATGTTTTGAAGAACACCTTAACACTATAATGGGAAGATGTAATAATAATCCTTGCATTTGATGTAGTGCTTTTCATGTCTTCTAGATGTCGCAAAGCGCTTTGTAGAATATACCGCAACATGAATTGACTATAGTTTGTGGGCGAAACACAGCAGCTAATTGCGTACAGCAGTGTCCCACAAATAGTCATGGATTGAGTGACCAAATTATTATTGCTTTTTTTTCTTCAGGGATTATTATCAGGCGTGTGAAGTAAGGAAACTTGCCCAAGGCTCCTCCCCAATCTGCAGGAATCAAACCCAGGTCTTTTGCTTGCAAGGCAGGTGCTCTGACCACTGAACTGGAGGACTACAAATGTAGTATTAGATGGAAGACAAAGAGCTTCCTTTATCCAACGTAATTTTCTTGCTGTTTTTCACCTGGCTTTGTATGTTCTGTCCATGTTTGGCTCTGTTGAGATCCACAGTGTCAAGGATGGCAGTGTACTTTGTCTTCTGGTCATTTCCAGCCGCACGGTAAACAATCTGTAATCATAAGAGCCGTGAGCCGCAGTGGGCCAGGTTCAAGATTAGAATAATTTATCGCTGTCGTTGGAATTCACTGATTCCTGCGTGTGTTCGCTACACCTAATGCACCATTTCCCGTTGCTGAAAAAGTGCTCTAAAGATGATGATGATGATAATTATAATAATAATAATCCTTGCATTTGATATAGCGCTTTTCGTATCTTATCAACGTCTCAAAGCGCTTCACAGAATATACTATAAAGTATTGACTGTATATTTGTGGAATTGACTGTATATTTGTGGACTGTATATTTGCGGCAGGCAATTGCACACAGCAGTGTCCCACAAACAGTCGTGGATTGAAATGACCAATATTTATTATTGTGTTTTTTTGGGGGGACGGATTATTATTAGGCATGTGGAGTAAGGAAACTTGATGATAATTTTAATAATAATAATCTTTGTATTTGGTACCACCTCAAAATGTCACAGTAACTACTGTAAACTGTAGTGACCGTGTATTATCTAGGTAAGCGGGGAAGCCAATTTGCGCACTTTGAGCAGCCTTCTGCCATCATCCAGGAGGTAATTGACCAGGTGTATCAGTCGGTGGATTGTAGGTCAGGTCAGGGCACTGAGAGAAAGTCACTTCTCTCTTCAAACAGTGTCACGGGATCTTTAACGTCCACCTAAACAGGCAGACAGGACCTCGGTTTAATATTTCATCCTAAGGACGACACCTCCGACAATGCAGTGCTCACTGCCCCCATTGGATAGGAGTGACTAGTCTGTTATAGTGGCCAACCTACAACCTTCTGACTCAAAGGTGAGAGTGCTACCACCTGAGCCAAGCTAATCGAGTGGGATGGGGGTGCATAAAGTCAACTAGCAGTGGAACAAAATCCCAAGTGTTGCAATGGAATCCAAATCCCTATGTAGTTTCCAACGAAGCCTGTAACTGCGTTCCTTCAACTGAGCAACATTGCAGAGCGCAGTTGAGGCATAGTACTCACGTTACTCAAATGTGTCTTCAACTCCGTCACGTGACGATACTCGGGGGTGTCCAGAACCCCGGTGAATTTGTCCTCAGTTTTCTTGGCAGCCTTCTTGTAGCCGGACTGAATGCAAAAAACACGAAGAGAAAATAAACCAGGTTTCCCACAATCATTGACTGTTGTAAAGGCTGCGGAAGATTTATCTCCATTGCCCTCCTCTCCTCCCCACCGCCCCACCCATCTAAACACAGGAGCCACAAAGAGTGACAGTCCTGGGATCTTCAAATCTTCTGGATTTATTATTCTCTCTACTAAATCCAGATCATCTTAATGGCTTTATTTGCTTTGCCAGCCTTGTGTCTAACACACAGAAGCCCATCACTGCGCTTAAGAGTGTCCAAATGATGACACTAACAATCCTTCCATTCGATGTGGCACCTTCACACATCAGGAGGGCCCTCAAAGCACCTCACAGATTGACCATGAAAAATGTAGTGACTGTGCATCTTGTGGACGAATGCAGCAGCCAATTTGCGCACCGCAATATCTCCCTCAGAAATGGCGTACTGCGAGCGACTCATTTTATTTTATTTTAGTTTACTTGGTTTGGGAGAAACACTCTTATTTGCCAAGGTTTTGAATGGATTTTATTTGGTGAAAGTGACACTAAGCAATGAGAGAAAAGGAGACGTACCACAAAGTTGTGGAAGTTACGGACACGGACCATCTCTGGAGTTTCGTACAAGAAACATCCGATGCCTTTCAGCCAATTCAGATCTTCCTTGTATTTGTTCTGGAGGGGGCAACAGTCATAGAATCAGTATTGCACAGGAGACATTAATTAGGACCAAAGCTTCCTCATTATCAGAAACTTCTGGTGAAACAAGCAAGAAAAAAAAGACAATTAACACTCACATCACTGGTTATCTCCCCCACGTAGCGATGGTGCAGAAGTTCAGGTGTGATCGGAAGAGATGTCATCCGGCCTCGTTCATCATAGTACTTTGATTTGTACACCAGCTGAACAAAAAAAAGTTCACTTTGAGTCATTCGATTCTTGAAAGCTCCTGAAAGTGCAGGGCACCTCCTCACAATACAACAACAGCAACAAAATTACACTTGTATATAGCGCCTTTCACGTCAGGAGGACGTCCCAAGGCGCCGGACACTCATTGTTTCAGACCCGAGCTGGGGTCGAGAATGGTGGAGGGAAAGGAGAGGATTTGAAGTGATCAATGAGAACATCGAAGAGGAGGGTCTTGAGGCAGGACGTGAAGGAGGCCAGGGAGGGGGTGAGGTGGAGGGACTGCAGGATGGAGTTCCAGAGGTTGGGGGCAGAGTGGCTTAAGGTTTGCCCGCCAATGATGGGGCGTATCAAATACAATTCTGGATCCAATACCATGAGCGAGTGCATTAAAACGGCAGGCTCTGGGTCATCAGGTCACTGCTAATGTCACTTTCCGTGGACTGCATGTGCGCTGGACGATTGCTGACATTACTACGTGACGTCAGTGACGCTTCCTGTACTCCTGCGCGCACGTGAAGGGCACGGGAAGTGACATCAAGGGCGATCTGGTGACTGGAAATGAGATATTATTTTCCGAACAGGAAGCCAGAAGAGAGCCACACTTCATTTAAAGGTGAACCTGCGTTCTTTAAAGTGAGGAATGTCACTGGGTGTTGTTCTGTACATCGCACAATTTGTTTCACACAACAGGATCCCGTGTCGAAGGGCCAGACTTACGTCACTGATCGCTTCCTGTGTAGCTTTGACTTGACGGATTTCTGGTGTGTCGGCGGAAGGATGAATCTTATCCTTTCCTAGCTCATATTTTTCTCGATACAGACGCTGTTAAAGGGAAAGAACACGATTGGAAACAATATTGTTCAAAGAATGAATAATAACCATTGTCTAACCCACTGGCCTTTCCAGGACACTAGGATAATAACGATAATAATACTCCTTGCATTTGATATAGTAACTTATCACATCTTCGAGACATCTCAAAGCGCTTCACAGTATGTACTGCAAAAAGTGTATCGACTGCATATATTTTGTGGGTGAAACATGGCAGCCAATTACACACAGCAGTGTCCCACTAACAGTAGTGGATTGAGTGACAAATTTTCTGATTTTTTGGGGGGGAAGGAATTATTACCCCCCTGGAAAACGATCCGTCAATCGACTAACATCCGATAACTAATAGTATCTTATAAAGGACACAAACTCATTACCTGGTTCAGAATTTTGTCTGCCTTCTTGGCTGTGATGAAGCTGATAGTATCTGGGACCAGCTGGTAACCTTTAGCCTTCATGTGTTCATAAGCTTCTTTGTACTTCAGCTGGAAGAGAAACAAAATCATTTCAATGTGTTTATTAACAATTACTGCCAGATATAACAGGCTTTTAGCAATAGGTTAAATATGCTGCATGTTTAGCAAATAGTTGATTTGGCCATAATTCACAGATATATATCCTGTTTATTTATAGTAATAGGTGTTTTAAAAAGCAAATATGTGTGAAACTAATGTTGGTGTTGGGAGGACATCCCGAGTCGCTGGACAGTCAATGTTTCAGACCTGAGCCGTGGGGGGATTCGGGATCGTGGAGAATGGAGGAAAAGGAGGGAATTTGGGGTGACCAATGGGACCGTCGAAATGGAGGCTCTTGTGCCAGGACTTGAAGGAGGCCAGAGTGGGGGCGAGGCAGAGGTACTCCGTGATGGAGTTCCAGAGTCTGGGGGCAGAGTGGCTGAAGGCTCGCTCGCCAATGGTGGTGCTGGTGGGTCGGGGACGTGGAGCAAGCTGGAGCCTGCTAAGTGGAGGGGGCGGGCGGGCGGGCGAGTTGGTAGGTGGTTAGCAGAGGTAGATGTGACAAGCCCGTAGAGGCCTTTGAAGGTGAGGACGAGGGTCTTGAATCAGTATATAGTATATAGTTTGGGGCAATAATAATAATACTTGCATTTGATATAGCGCTTTTCACATCTTCTAGATGTCTCAAAGTGCCTCACAGACTATACTATAAAGTGAATTGATTGTATGTATGTGTGCAAGAGACAGCCAGGATGATGGAAGCTGAACTGGGTCCACCTTGGTCTTCTGTTGTCTAGCAAATTCTTATGTCCCGAGCACTAAATGTTAGTGTTAGTGCTAAGCAGGTGGCGGGGTAAAGCTGAGGGTCTGTGTTGCTTACATCGCTACGTATCACATTGCACTTTTTGGAGTGTTTGAAGCTGGGCATGTCTGTTGACAGGCTATATCCGTGGGGGAGCAGCTTCCGGCCTTCTTCCCGGTACAGGTTCTGTAAAGAAAAGACCAAAGAGGCATAATTGGCAACGAGAATAATAATAAAAGTAATTAGTGAATTGGATATAGCGCCTTATCAACAACAGCAGTTTGCATTCATATAATAATAATAATAAATAATCCTTTATATTTGATGTAGCACCTCATATGTAGCACCTGTGAAGCCCTTTGAGACATCATCAAGATGTATATTTTATGGATCAAATGTGGGAAACCAATCTAGAACCCTACAGCCCGAACAGCATTTTGAAGCACTGTCATCTCATGTCACCTAGTTGACTCAAAGCACTTCACAGTCAAGTACTAAGTAAAATATTACTGTCATAATAATAAGAATCCTTGAATTGAACGCAGCATATAATCAACATTGTATTTTGTAGGCAAATGAGTGGCTTGGTTGCTGTGGATATGGATATGAAATATACAGCAATGTCCCAGAAAACAGCCATGAAGTGAATAGTTAATTTTATTCCCTGGGGTTGTTAGACCAGAACCATGGGAGAAACTCTCTTCTCTTTTCAAATAGTTCCAGAGAATCTTTAACATCCACCTGATGTTAAAGAGGCAGAAGGGATCTTGGGTTCAACATCTCCTCTGAATGACAGCATCTCTGACAATGCAGTTCCCCACTCCAAGCACTCCAGTACGTGAGTCCAAGGTGCTGTTGCTGGGATTTGACCCACAGCCTCTGACTCAGAGGCAAACATGCTATCAACTGAGCCAGGCTTTCACCTGGTTCTCCCGATAATCGTTTTTTCATGAAGCACTTACTTCACTCTGGAGCTTGTTTACTTCTCTGGCTCTTGTCAGATCTATGGTTTCTTTGTTTGGAGCCATTTTGCCTTTAATGGTGGTGATATAGTTATTACGATAGACAATCTGTAAAACAGGGAGAGGAAGAGAGTGGATGACAGTGTTTTCTCTTAAGTAAAACTTCCATATCTTCTCAAGGTTAGAACATTGGACTGAAGTTTGTATAGCACACTAGATGGCATTATAACCAGATGTATCACAATGAGCTGTATAGAGGTGTATATATGAGTTGGATTACACCTGTTTATCTCAATGGGTTTAAATTGGTACATAGAGGCAAACATTTGAGCATCTACGTTAATGCACACGTGATACCTATTTGTGACCATAGAAATATACCACAGACAACAGGGCTCTATCTTGTGTGAATCATTAACCCCGACTGGAAACAGATTTGCAATTGATGCCAGCGTCTTATCACATCTTCGATACATCTCAAAACGGTTCACAAAATATACTGTAAAGTGAATTGACTGTATATTTTGTGGGCAAAATTAATTAAAAGAATGAGAGATATTAGAGCTTCAATAGAGTTCCATTCACTCCATGACATCTATAATAATAATAATAATAATAATGCCCACAATTGTTTTGTATCTATCTACCCTGCAGTTGAAGCCTACACTGGCATTATAATGAGAAATCCGATATAAATAGAGGGAAAACAAGAACATTTCATTGATCAGGAAGGCCACCTCCTCCCACAACTATTCACTATTCCTCACATGCCGTTGACCACATTTCTGCTACAAGTTTTATCATACACAACTTTTTCTTGCATCGTGATTTACGGGGTAAAACTCTGTTATGTTGGCCACTGATAGAATTCCCCATTATAACAGTGCTTTGAAAGAACTCTCCCCACTCCCCTCACCCCACCCCACAGCCATTGCCACATAAACCCATAACACTCTGTGCCTGTATTTTCAGAAAGGCACACAGACATACTTACATCACTGTGCGGCTTGGTGTTGCGGACTGTTTCAACATATGTTGGGGTATCCATGACTGGTGTGAATTGGTTCCACATGCCTGTAGCCTTGGACTTGTATTTAATCTGCAGGGCAATATCCCAAAAGGTAAAATGTAATCAAATGGATTTGTGATTATAAAAAATATATTTTTGCAAGGTAAGTGCTGTTTTGAACATACGTCACTGTGCTGGTCGTAGGATTTCTTGCATCGTAGGATTTCTGGTGTATCCCAGACATTGCACCCAATTCCCTTGAGCCAGTTCAGGTCATCTTTATAGATGATCTGGAAGGTGAAATGGACCAGAAATAGGAATTACTTCACAATACACAAATCAATCACTCACTCACTAATGAACCACTAATGAACTACTATTGCTAAATAATAATAACAATCCTTCTATTTGATATGGCACTTTATCGCATCATTGAGGCATCTCAAAGTGCTTCACAAAATACACTATATTGCGCAATTCCCCTCAAACAGGCGTGAATTGAGTGACAGATTTATTATTTTGGGGGAAAATTGATTGTTATAATAATCAATTATCACCGGAAAGTGATCCACCAATTGACTAACAATCGGTTTCTTATTTACTGCTAGATACAGAGGCTTGTGGAGTAAGAAAACTTGCCTAAGTGTTCACCCTGGCCGGGAATCGAACCCAGGTCCTCTCGCTTGTGAGACGAGTGCTCCAAACCACTAAGTTACAGGACAAGGTGGAATTCCATTCTCTAAGCCCTGCAAAAAAACACTTACGTCGCTGAACTGCTCGTTGACCATCTTGGCGTGAAGGTTGATCCTCATGTCGGGAAGGCAGGTCCATTCATGAAGATACTTGCGGTAGTCGATCTCGCTGACTTTGTTCTGAGTCTCTCTGGCAGCGACCACCTCCAGCATGTCTGGCACGATGTGTATCTTTGCTTTGTTCAATTCATAATTCTTTCTGTACAGGCGCTGGGCAACGTATGTGAAAACAACGGATCAAGATTACTGTGGTTTCGTCTCTTTGTAACACAACTAAAACTTGCATTTATATACAGTAACAATGATATTAATATTTTTTTTTACATTTGATATAGCATCATTAAGACATCTCAAAGTGCTTCGCACAATATATTGTAAAGTGCATACCAGTGTCTCACTAACAGTCGCGGATTGAGTAACCAAATTATTAAAATAAAATTGAGGAAATATTACTGCTGAGTACAAATGGGTTCTTTTTTACTGCTAGGTAAATGGAGGGGTGTAAAGAAGTGGAGTAAGGAAACCTGTCTAAGGTTTTGCCGTGCCTGGGAATTGAACCTAGGTCCCCTTGCTTATGAAGCGAGTGCTCTACCCAAAATGGTACAGGACTCCATGTCCTGTATATAGCATCCTTTACGTAGCGACACAGAGCACCAGAGAGACTGGGAGATTGGGCAGTTGGGGTGGCTGCTTTTGCTGTGGGATTAAGAGGGAGGCTGTGGAATGGTCCAGGATGGCAAGAAGACATGGAGGGGGCTAACAGAGGAACAGTGAGCGGTAGCGGGAATAATGAAAGGTACAGAAGCCGATCATTTTTGGGAGCGGGGATACAGCTTCTTAAAAAAGCTTGTTAAAGGCTATCTTGGGGCAAAGGATTCTCACTCACCCATTGAGCTCCTGTTACCCTGTGAGCCAAAGCTGTAACGGGTAGAGAGAGGTCATCGCTGGATAAGCAGCGGGATATTTACCTGACAGTCACTCTCAGTGGCAAATTACATGGGCTTAATTGTTTCAACTCCAGCAGTTACCCCAACGCACACTCTGAGGTTTCCCCTAACATTGGCCCTTGCCAAACTGTACTTAACACACTCTGGAATTAAGTGAGTAGAATGTGCCGTTTCAGGGGGGAAATATCACACACACACACACGCTATTCCAGACAAAGGGGAATGTTGATGAGTAGATGGCACTTATGTGGGACTCTCAGGTTGATTTGAGCCCTCTCAAGCTTGTTGATGGGTTTCTGCATATATCACACACCAGACAGCATAAAAAAAGAGTTTGGCTGCCGGAGAGTGATGGGTGTGCCGGAACTGTTCTGCTTTGAAGAGTGACAAGTGATGAATGTATTTTCTCTCTCTCTCTCTGTATAAGAGTTCAGGCTGAATGACAACTTACATCCAAGTTAAGCTTCCCAACCTTCAGGCAGTGCAATGTACGTGGATCATCCTCTACTGAATTGGGCATGGTGTAGAGAGCCTTAAACTTCTCATAATCTTCACGGTATTTTAGCTGCAAAACAAGATGTTTAAAGTGTTTGATTGCCGATTAAAAGACAACCATTTGCTTTTTTTTTTGCCATTTCGCCTTTATTCCAAAAGCAAGAAGGGATCTGGGCTTGTTAGGAATCTCTAATACAACAACTTGTGTTTATATAGCGCCTCATTCAGTGTAGCGTCCCACAGTGCTTAACAGTAATGGAGCATGATGCCCGGTTGGGGGGAGGGAGAGGCGAAGAGGAAGGTCTTCAAGCATGACCTGAAGATGGAGAAGGATGGGACAAGGCTGAGGGATTGAGTGTGGGAGGTTTGGCGCATGGTGGCTGAAAGTGCAGCCAGTGATGGTGGAACAGAGGGTACGAGGGTCAAACAGGAGGCCAGAGCCGATTGAGAGGAGTACATACTGGACTGGCCGTGATTTGCTGCTTCTTGTTAAGAGCTAATGAGAAAGCATCCGATGGCATACTGTAGCTTGTGGCTTTCACCTTGTCCCAAAGCATTTTGTAGGCATTCTGGAGAACAAACAAAATATTAAACTCGATTAAATAATCACACATAGAACATTCGTGCATTTGAGCTGATGGTATGTCTGCGGATCAATCACTGAAACAGCAATCTCCGCATTACATCTTTAGAATTGGAAATCCTCATTGCAAAGACGAAACAAAAAGATTGGTGTGTTAGTGCTTGCTGATGTGATGCATCCCATTTGTCAAGACCACGGGAAGCTATGAATAATAATAATTATTATAATCCTTGCGTTTGATAGAGTGCCTTGTCATATTGACTTCATTACAAAGTGCATTTTGTGTATGTATATAAAGTGTGTATTTTGTAGGCAAAATGTGGCAGCCAATATTGCGTAGCATTGTCCCACAATCGGCCGTAGATTGAATGACCAATTTTTTTTAAATGGGGACGGATTATTTTTCCCCGAAAATGTGATCCACCAATCGACTAGCAAACCAACTGCTACCAACTGAGCCAAGAAGATCCTTGTTGAAGGTCTTTATTATGGAGCTGCTTGAAATCCAATGGCGGCGTTTGTGTGGAAATACTTACACTACTGAACAAGTTTTTCAGGTTACTGGTCCTTTCATAATCCACAGTGTCCAAAACAGTTGTGTATTTATCCTTCGACTTCTGATAATTTTCTTTGTATTTAATCTGAAATTTTTAGACACTTGGTTAGTTAAAGATCGTTAACATATATGAACAACAACAACTTGCACTTATATACCAACCCTCATGCAGAGTAATTGACAGTGGTGGAGCATGGTCGAAGAGGAAGGTCTTCAGTTGTGACTTGAAGATGGGGAATCAGGGAGCGAGGCAGAGGTATAGAGGGCAAGTGTTCCAGAGATTTGAGGCGTAGTGGATCCAAGTGTGAGAATTTATGGTGGAACGGGTGACACGAGGCACATGCAGAAGACCAACTCTTTCAGGTTAACTAGGACACTAGAACTCATTTGTTTCTAGTAACAAGTGATCATGTACTTACATCACTTAACACATTCGCGCTGTGGACAGCTGTCACGTACACTGGCGTATCTGTGACCACAGTGTATTTTTCAAAGTTCTTCTTTCCGGAATCTCTATATTTTATCTGCAGGAAAACAGCCAACAAGCATTTGTTAATGCATTTGCACTGAACCAAAATGTAGTATAATATAGTATAGTATATTGCACATTATGTACTGCCTGACAACAAGTGTATTGGATTGAGTGGTTTTGTGCTAAAATCGGAAATTGTTTTGTGAATTATGCACTATTTAATAACAATACTAATAATCCATGCATTTGATTTAGCGCCTTATCACATCTTCGAGGCATCTCAAAGCGCTTCACAGAATATACTGTAAAGTGAATTTACTGGGTACTTTTGTGGGAGAAACATGGTAGCCAATTGTCTCACAATCAGTCGTGGATTGAGTGACCAAGTGATCATTTTTGTTTGGTGGGGGAAAGATTATTTTCACCGGAAAAGCGATCCGCCAATTGACTAATACCCGGAATCCTACTTACTGCGAGGTAAACAGTGGCATGTGTGTAGAGAGGAAAACTTGCCTAAGCTTTTACCTTGGCCAGGAATCTTAATATTTAATTATATTTAATATTTAATCCCAATATCTTGTGATTTCTCTCTCTCTTATTCTTCTTGCCCAACTAATTTTTAATAAACTGTACTAACTCAAACACTGCTAATCTTTTTCTTACTCCTCATACAAGCTCAATTTATTTTGTGTATCTGCACAGTCCTTGAAATAGCTTGTAGGAGTTTCAATAGCTCTGAAAATACCTTACCTCGCTCTGCTGTTCATATGCTTGTTTAGCTCTCAATATTTCCGGTGTATCCCATATATAACAACCGATTCCTTTCAGCCAGGTCAAATCATCCTTGTACAGAACCTACAGGGAGGTAAGGTAAGATTAAAATTAAGATGCATCACGAGACCAACAACAACATTACATTTACAGAACGCCTTTCACGTTGGGAGGACGTCCCAAGGCGCTGAACAGTCGGGACGACCAAGTCACAAGCTTTCTTTCCAGCATTTTTTTCCTTTAAGACAAAAGTAGTGCATTCATGCAAACAATTTATAGTCATATAAAAAAAAAAATCGCATTTGATGCAACACTGCTCATGTTTGGAGGCCGTCTCAAAGCGCTTCACGGGTTTGTGCATTTTGTGGGCAAATGAGACAGGCAATCTGCACACAGCGGCATCCCGCAAACAGCCATAAAGTGAATGAACAATTTTACCTGGGGAGCGGTTTCTTCAGAATATTGGGAGAAACTCCTTTCTCTTTTCCAATAGCGCTATGGGATCTTTAACATCCAACAATGGCAAGCTATGTGGTTTTAGCTGCTCAGCAGTTACCCCAACACAACAACAACAACAACTTCGATTTATATAGCACCCTCCACGCCGAACGGTGTCTCAGAGCGCTTTAACACACTTTAACACACACTCTGGGCTGCCCCCCAAACCTTGGCTCAGGCCAACCTGCATCTAATACTTTCCAGAATTAGGTAAGCAGGATGCGTCCCTCCAGGGAGAGAGAAAGAGCATTCCATCCCAACAAATCTATCTCTGGGATTTCCATGGGATGCATGGCATTCTCAGCTTGGTTTCGATAACTCTTAATCATGGTGATTGATTTCCACATTTGTCAGACTCTCGGGTGATCCCCAAAAATGCTAATAATCATGTATAACGTCTCATTCAAAAGATACGAGATGATAGAGGGAGTGCGGTGAAGGCTGCTGTGTTAAGCCACAGAAATCAGGGACACAGCTATGAGAAACCACAGCACATCCTGGGTCTCCATTTAAAGGGCAAAATTGAGCAGGGGCGGGTGGGGGAACCTGACAGGGGGCAGGGGGGGAACACCTGACATGGGGGGCAGTTTTAACATGTTGCCTTTCTCAATCACTTCCCCAACTTTACTGGAACTCACATCACTTAGGATCTCTTGGGCTTTTTTAGCGTGGATGACGTCTTTCTCATCGGGGGGGCAGGTCCATTGGTGTGGGTGGGTGCGGTATTCAAGATCAGTGAGGATCTGTTGGCATTTCTTTGCCAAAACGTGGCTGATCATATCACTGGGTATGTGCACTTTGAATTTGGTCTCTTCATAGCTCTTCTTGTAATCCAGCTGGAAAAAAGAGTGAATGCAATGTAAAGAACAGGTCACAGATTGTGTATCTCTCTCTCTCTCTCTCTCTATATATATATATATATATATCTATATACACACATATAATCTAGTTCACATAGGACTGAACAGATACATGGTATTTATGATTTGAATTATAATAATAATCCTTGCGTTGATATCATGCCTTAACATGTTGTTGAGACATCTTAAGGCACTTCATAGAATATACTATATATATCCATATAAACAACCATGGATCGAGTGACTACATTAATATTATTATTTTATTCACTTTTTTTGTAGAGATTATTACTCTCGGAAAGCGATTTGCTGATTACAGTTAACAACTGGAATCCTACTTACTGCAAGGTAAACAGAAGCATATAGGACTTACTGCTAGGTAAACAGAATCAAGGAAACTTGCCCAAGGTATTGCTCTGCCCAGTAATTGAACTCAGATCCTATCACTTGATTGGCGAGTGCTCTAACCAACACTCTACAAGACTCCATGGTAAAAAAGCTATGTCAGAATATTTTTGGGTATAAGCATCCATGTATGAGAATGTTTCCTTCTTCACCACACCCACCCCCCATGCATCGTAGTCCACAGTACAATGGTAAGCTCTGAGTTTTATCTGGTTAAACTCTAGAAGTTACCCCTAACGCACAACTACGCACCACACTGTAGAATTAGTTGAGCAGGGTGGGTGTTCCATTCCAGACATAAGAAAATTTCCATATGTAGATGGCATACATGTGTGGAACTCTCAATGTAATTTGGATACTCTTTAGCATGTGGCAGACACCAGGCTGACCAAATCAATTAAAAAAAACACTGAATAGATGATGGGATCCAAAAATAAGACAAAATCTGCTATTAACTTGTCTGGTGATACGTACCATGTTTCTCATTTTATCCATAGCCAAAGAATGGACCACAGCAGGGAAGTCTTTGATATTTCCTCCAGCCATGTAGTGGCCCTTGTGCTTTTCATACAGTTCTTTATACTTCAGCTGGAAAAATAACGTTAAGAAAGTTCCGTTAGCCAAACATACAGTGAATACCGGCAGCCCAAATAATGCAAGCTGAATGATGCTCCAAGGAAGATCGGCAGAAAGAGGTTTTCTGAACTCACATCACTGGCTATGTTCTTAGAGTGTTTGCCATGAACCAGAGGCAGGTAGTTTGGATCCAGGGTGTATCCTAAGGCTTTGCTATTGTCCCATTTCCCTTTATATGTTTTCTGCAAGGGTTCAACAAATACAGCAATGTGTTAGGATGCAACAATCCGAAAATCTCACAACCAAAATGATCCATCCATCACATCAACCGAATTAATATTGTCTGGTCAAGTATTTCCATAATCTAACAGCATATAATTGATCACAATACCAATATTGTATAATATGCATTATAATCATATCACAAAATTAATAATTGTTGGGAGAAACACGCATCTCTTTTTGAATAGCGCCATGGGATCTTTAACATCCATCTGAACAGGCAGATGGGACCTCGGTTTAATGTCTCATCCAAAGGGCATTTCTATACCCCCTTTCAGGTCAAAGTGCTTTGCAGTGCTCGGTGAGCATCTGAGCAGGGGTGGGAGCCAAAGTAGGGGGGTGGGGGGTAGGCAGGAACCAAAAGCACACTCAAAAAGGTATGTTTTAAGATGGGCCTTGCTGGGTGGGTGGGAGCTTGGGAGGAAGCTAGGGAGGGAGGGAGGGAGGGAGGGAGGGAGGGAGAGCAAAATCCAGAATGGAGTTCCAAAATGTTATTATAAAACCAGCAATTATTAAGGGATGGTGTGTGGGGGGAATCTACACAGACTTACCTCACTGATAACCTTCGCCATTTCTCTTGAATGAGCCAATTGGGGCGTGTCATCGGAACCAATATATGTGCCCTTCTCGAGGTTAAATGTCTCTTTGTATCTCAACTAATGAAAATCAAACTGTTATTAACACCAAAGCACAAAAATGCACAAAAAAACCGAATTAGTTTGGATACAAAATTTGTGATGAATAGAAGGTAACACAATCATAATAATAAATGGCTTAAAGTGTGAATGCCTACAGCAACACATATCCTTGGGGAGTCATTTTCTATCGAATTCCAACATTAAAGATCACACATTTCCAGCAATCAGGTGGCAATTTTATTCTCAAACGGACAAATACACATTGATGGGCAAATGCATCTATGTATTCTCAGGAAACCTGTGAATTTACGGATCATAATAATAATAACCCTTGCATTTCATATTGCGCTTTTTATGTCTTCTAAACATCTCAAAACACTTCATAGAATATGCTGTGAAGTGAAATGACTGTATAGTTGTGGGTGAAACGCGGCAGGCAATTGCACATAGCATTGGCCCACAAATGCGGTTTGAAGTGAACAATTTATTATTGTTTTTTACTTGAAACATTACTATCAGGTGTGTGGAGTAAGGAAACTTGTCAACTCATCAGGTATTGTTTATGGTCGGGTGCTTACATCGCTCACGTTGTACGCGTTTACCCTGGACAGAACCACTTCTGGTGAATCAGTAATCGAGGTCAACTTGGAAAAGTTGGCAATAGCACCTTGCTTGTAAAGTTTCTGAAATGGGGAACGGATAGAGGGGAAAAACAAGTTAAATTGAACGAAGAGAGCAAATTCCAGAGAGAGACGAAATAAAGGAAAACCGAGAATGAAAGGTCTGTGGAAATAAAACGCACTTACTTGGTTTAATATCTGCTGTGCATTTTTCACTTTCACGTGCTCAACTGAGTTGAAAGGAATCCAGCCACATCCACGGACCCATTCCAGATCCGACTTATACAAGTTCTAGAATGTAAAGAATGTCACGTTAGCAATCGTGGTCATGTTTAGATCACGTTGCTGTGCTCAGGCTGTGCTGACACCATGGACTCACATCCCAACACAATTTTTTACCCATAAGCTTCTCACCCCTCATTCTCTTTTCCCTATAACTCCAGAACTCCATTGTACATTTCCTTCACCTCACTCCTTCCTTGCTCCTCTTCAACTGTGCCTTTGGACACCTGCCAACCCTCCCTGCCCTCCATCCTCCCTTTCCACAAGCCATGCTTGAGTCAGAATTCCTGACTGTCCAGCACATTGGGATGTCCCGCTGACATGTTATTTTCTATTGTATTGGACCAGAGACTGTCAGCTGAGCCATTATATCACATGAGAACGTGCATCCTTGTGTTCTAAATGGATTAAGTCAAGACAACCAAAGAGATAAGAGTGGTCACTGGTCATGAAACAATCATCAAACCACACAAGTCTGTCTCGGCTCGCTTGTGTAGGCCTTTCTACTGATCATCGATGAAGCCAACACTTTGCTTATGGCTTATTCTTCAATCCAAATCACAGTATGAGGATAAAGAAGGCAGCCTGATAACATAACCAATGAAGCGAATGTGGAAGAGATAAAATGACTCACATCGCTCTGCAAGTCGTAAGCCTTCCGAGCCTGGATCACATCATTCTGGTCGGGCAGACAGGTCCACTGGTGCAGGTGGTGTCTGTAGTTGACTTCGCTGACCTGATCCTGGCATTTCTTGGCCAACAGGATGTCCAGCATGTCCACTGGTATGTTGTACTTGGTCTTGCTTTTCTCAAAGTCCTTCTTGTATACCCTGTCGCTCTGAATCTTGGCCACGTGCATCGACCAAACCATCTTGGGATCATCCTGAATGTCACGGCATCCCACGTGGTGACCTCTTTGCTTGATAAAATTAGCTTTATATTTCAGCTGGTGAAAGGCAAATGGGATATGATAGTTGAGAATGTGCCCTTGTGAAATATCAAAACAGCGAATGAACTATTTGTAATAATAGATAATAATCCTTGCATTTGATACAGTGCCTTATCATGTCATTGAGTCATCTCAAAGTGCTTCACAGCATATAGTGTAAAGTGGATTGACTATTTTGTGGAGAAAATGTGGCAGCCAATTGCACACAGCAATGTCCCGCAAACAGTCATGGATTGAGTGTCCAATCTTCTTTTTGAAGGGATTATTATTATTATTGCAGCAGTCAGTAATAATTAACGTAAACAAAAAATGAGCAAACCTGCCTGATATCTCGCCCTGCCCGGGAATCAAACCTAAGTCCTGTTGCTTGTGAGACAAGTGTCTAACCAATAATGTGGCAGGATATTCAAAAATCAATATAAAGAATAATGTACAGAGATGGGGAATAGACAGGTAAACAGGACTGAATGAACTGTTCTTTCAAAAATCTACTTGCCATGACGTGTATTTATTACGTATTTTGTAGGTGAACCCAGCAGCCAATTTGCTGATAGCAAATGCGCCACAAAGAATGGCCAATTTCCTATCTGGAGAGGATGATCAGTCTTTTCATCCTAACGTCAACCCAAACCTACAGATGGGATATCGGTTTTAATATATCATCCCAAGGTCAGCAGTTCTGACAATGCAGCGCTCCCCTAGACTATGAGGATATTAGTCCCAAAGGTATGAAACTTAAAACCCACAAACTTTGCACTCAGCAACTGAGCCAGCCTGACATTTGGTTAGTTCAGTCTCTTACTGACTGGAGACCTGTGTAGCCAGGTAAGTCTAATGATGACAATGTTCTGAACGAGCCTCACCTCACTCTGTATGCCTTGGGTTAACTTGGCTTGACGGATGGCCACTGCGTCACTTTTTATGTTGATGTTGGTTTTGGCTTTCTCCCAATCTGCTTTGTACAGTTTCTAAATGGAGGGAAGACAAATATTTCAACATAATAATAATCCTTTTGCATTTAATATAGCGCCTTTATCATGTCATTGGAGCACTTCATAGAATATATTGTAAAATGAATTGACTATATTTTGTAGCATCAATGTATTAAAGACAACATCTTGGTGCATGAAGGATGAAGGGAATAGAGGGATAGAGGAGAAGGGGATAGAGTTAGGGGCTTGTTTGGAGTTTGAACACTGGTCTCAATGGCCTGCTTCCACTCCATATCAGTCTATATTATTCTGTTGTATGCTAAACAGCTGCTGAAGAGAACAATATAGGAGAAATTCCATCTTAGTTGAGATTTACACCTGTATTTCAGAGACTGTCATCGATACTTTAAATGTGCCAAGAATCAAGCAAACTGTTATGATGAGCCTTTATAAAACAGTGGTTAGGCCTCAGCTGGAGTACTGTGTTCAGTTCTGGGCACCACATTTTAGGAGGGATGTCAAGGCATTGGAGGAGATTTACCAGGATGGTACCAGTAATGAGGGACTTCAGTTATCAAGAGAAGCCAGGATTGTTCTCCTTGGAGCAGAGAAGGTTAAGAAGAGACTTAATAGAAATTTTCAAAATGATCAGGGGATTCAATAAGGTGAACAAATGTAAATATTTCTACTGGCGAGTGGGTTGGTAACCCGTGGATACCAATTTAAAATAGTTGTTGAAAGACACAGAAGGGAGGGGAGGAGACATTTTTTCCACGCAGAGTTGTTCAGATCTGGAATGCATTGCCTGTAAAGGTGGTGGAAGCCAATTTGATCACAGTTTTTAAGAGAGAAGTGGATAGTTGTTTGGGGAGGACAGGTTTGCAGGGCTATGGGGAGAGAGCAGTGGGAGTGGGATTGATTTAGACATCTCTTTTCAAAGAGCCGGCTCAGACACGATAAGCCGAATGGTCTCCTTTGGTGCTGTATAATTCTATGATTCTATGAGTGAGGGAGGCAACAACAATAACAACTTGCATTTATACAGCGCTTTTCACGCTGGACAGCATCTCAGAGTGCTTAACGTGCAGAGGAGAGGAAAGTGCAATTAATATTTGTATCACCTTTGATCATCTACTCACGTTATTTATGTTCTTAGCAGCTTCCCGTGCCATGGCCATATTTGGCGAATCAATCAGTGTGAAGTTTCCCTTTTCGTTGTGCCATGCTTCCCGGTACTTGATCTGAAAGCCAAGAGGAGGCAAGTTGGTGAGGAATCATCCACTCTAACAAAACCAAATGGCAGTGAGCGCACGGAAGTCAGAGGCTGTACTTACGTCATTTAGGATGTCGCCACTCAGTTTTGCTGTGATATAGTCAACCCGGTCCGTCACCGGCGTAAATGGGAGGGCGTCTGTTTTAGTGCGGTACTTCGTCTGCAGACAAAAGAGACAATGTGACACAGAGTGAACACATGGTGGACTATAAGATTGTTGCCATCCACCTGCATAGAGCGTTGATCAGAGACTCACCATACAGGAAGTGTATGGGCAGGATTTGCTTTTTGGGTGGGCGGAAGGAAGCTAGGTGTCTGACACACACAGAAACCCATCCGTAAGAATATGAAAACCAAACTGAGAATTCCATGCATCCCACCTCCACATGGATTGTTGGAATGGAATGTGCACTCTGCAAGGAAGGGACACATCCTACTTACCTAATTCCAGAAAGCATTAGATAGAGGTTGGCAAGAGGCAAGGCTTAAGGACCCCAGGGTATGAGTTGGGGGGTAACTGCTGGAGTTTGTCCAGCTAAAACCACAAGGCTTGCCATTGATATCACTATCAGGCAAGCTCTCGCTCTGCTTGTCCAGCTAGGAACACCCTATCAATTAGGGCTTTGGCTTGCAGGGTTAACAGGAGGTGAGAGGGATGATTCCCTGTGGACAGTGGTTCAGTCCAGGATTGTTGGTTGAGTCCAGGATTGTTGGTTGAATGGATCAGAGAATCCTATACTTACCTCGCTCAGAATGTCCTGAGCATGCTTGGCCTTCTTGACATCTATTGAATCAGTTGGACTCCATCCAATTCCACGCAACCACTCCAGATCCAATTTGTAAAGATTCTGCATGAACAAATCAAATATAACTCACCCACTCAACTTCACAATGCACTATAATAATAATAATCCTTGCATTTGATAAAGCACTTTTTGTGTCTTCTAGACATTTCAAAGAGCTTCACAGAATATACTGTAAAGTGAATTGACTACCTATGTGAACAAAATGCGGCAGCCAATTATGCATAGCGGTGTCCCACAAACAGTTATGGATTAAACTGACCAATTTTTTTTTTTTTTTCCAAGGGATTATTATCAGGAGTGGGAAGTAAGAAAACTTGCCCAAAGTATCTCCCTGCTCGGAATCGAACTCCGGTTTCTCACTTGTGCTCTAACCACTGAGCTACCAGGATTCCAATATAAATGATACTACATTCATCAACGCCTCTTTTGTTAGGAGGACGACTTAAAGTGTTAAACAATGGGCTTAGAAACCTTGAACCTATGTCTTTCTTGTTCTGCAGCTTCAGCATATCTGAAAATATTTGTCTATGTTAAATTACATTTAAAATTGTATGCACCCAACAAGGTTCTGTCTGAATCATGCCTGTTTGATACTGTGGAGTCCAAATTTAGTTGATCATTACATAACCTTCAACAAGAAATGTAAGTTTGGAACTCTATCCTACAATCTGGTCAGCTTTCCCCCTCCCTTGCTTTCTTCAAGGCCCATCACAAGACCCTCCTCTTCAATCACCCCTTCAGTCACCCTCCTACCCCTGCCTTTCCTGCCCTCCACCCCTCCTGATTCCAACCCCCAAATCCTTGACTGCCCAAATCCTTGGTACATCCTTCCAACATGAAAGGCACCTTATTAATGTAATTTGCTATTGTTGCTCATGCAAGTTGTTGAGTTACAAGTCTTGTTGAGCAACAAGAATAATATTTAAAAGATATCATCTTCTAAAAAAAACGTATTTTAATCAGGCTAGTGAATTCTGCCCAACTGAAACATTCTTGTTTGAGGCAAACTGAGGAGCTAAACAATACAGAAATGAAGAAGATGGATGTTTGGAAAAAAGCACTATTGAATTTCCTTGATGTTACCCAACTCTGCAAATCTATCCTCTTGCCTGTTACGTACCGTAGCCATTGCAATATTCCCTAAGCAAAATTGTTAAGGTATCTAATAATAATAATCCTTGCATTTGATATAATATCTTATCACATCTTCGGAATGTCTCAAAGTGCTTTACACATTATACGGGAAAGTCAATTGACTGTATATTTTGTGGGCAAAATCATGCACATAAATCCGAAACTAAGTGAGGCATCTTACAATAAGATTTTTAAAACTCCTCAAATGTATTTCTGTAAACTAAATGATAATTCATTAGAGTTCATTGGTACAGGATTAAAACAACAACAATTTGTATCAGGCAGATAGCATCTCGGGGGAGTGGGGGTGTGACTGCACTTTTTTTTCTGTGAAAGAAACAAAGATTAAATGACTCACGTCACTCTGCAATTCGTAAGCCTTCCGAGCCTGAATCACGTCATTCTGGTCAGGCAGACAGGTCCACTGGTGCAGGTAGTGTCTGTAGTTGATTTCGCTGACCTGGTCCTGGCATTTCTTGGCCAACAAGATTTCCAGCATGTCCGCTGGTATGTTGTACTTGGTCTTGCTCTTCTCAAAATCCTTCTTATACACCTTGTCACTCTGAAACTTCCCCACGTGCATCGACCAAACCATCTTAGGGTCGTCCTGAATGTCACGACATCCGACGTGGTGACCCAACTGCTTGCGGTAAGCTGTCTTGTACTTGTACTGTGGGTTTTAATCAACACATAAACTTGTCAAGGGTATTTCTTACTTGAACCCACGAAAAACATTAATGCATTCTCCTTTGTAACCATCATAAACACGAGCAAGCTGCTCAATTTTCATTGGAGAGTTTGATATTTGAAACCAAACTATTTGCCCATGTGTGAATTCATTACAAATATTTGTTCACCTCACTGATTCCATTATAAATCTTTGGAGGAAGTTCAGACCTTGAGTTTGTTGAGGATAGGAACAGCAGGAGGCCATTCAGCCCCTCGAGCCGGTTCCGCCGTTCTATTAGATCATGGCTGATCTGTAACTCAACTCCAATTACCCACCTTTGCCCCATATCCCTTGATACCCTGACCTAACAAAAAATCTATCCATTTCAGTCTTTTTGTTGATCCAGCATCCACAGCCTTTCGGGGGAGAGAGTTTCAGATTTCTACTCTCCTTTGTGTCGAAAAACAAATGCTGCCTGATTTCACTTCTAAATGGCCGAGCTCTAATTTTTAAATGATGCCCACTTCTTCTGGATTCACCCGACAGAGGAAATAATTTCTCTGTAGCTGCCCTATCGAATACCTTCATTATTTTAAACCCTTCAATCAGATCACCTCTAAACCTTCTCATCTCAAGGAAATAGAGACTAAATTTATGTAACCTGTCCCCTTAATTTAACACTTTATCATTTTGGTGAATTTGTGCTGGACCCCTTCCACAGACAATGTATCTTTCTTGAACTTTTTAGCAAGTGCATGAACCAATGAACCTTTGCCCTTTGAGAAATTTAAACTCTTTTTGTCCATTAAAAAAAAATGTTGCAGCTTTTAAAACTCAGGAGGAGTTTCCCCCCCACTCCCAGAGTACAGCGGATCTTATATTCAGACAACCGCACTATCTAACTCAAGGTTTTTGTACTTACGTCACTGGCGATGTCTCTGGAAGCTTTCGCTTTCTGAATCGGAATAGAATCAGCACGTATGTCAATGCTATGCTTCAGACTTTCCCAGCCCTGTTTGTAAAGTTTCTGTAAGAAAACAAGTTGAACAACCGGTGTTATTGTCATATGGGGAGTCAGATATTATGTACTGACATGAAAAGCATTCTATAAATGTAATTCTGTTGTTGTTGTACTGAGCTCTCCTGTAATCCATCTGACAAAGAGTGGGCTGAATACGGCTTCTTTAATCTTATCAATGTTCATTTTTCCTAATACTAATCCTTGCATTTGACATAGGGTCTTATACCGTCATAGAGTAGTGTCCCACAAACAGTTGTAGATTGAGTGACCAATGTTTTTTTAAAAGTTTTATTACACCGTAAAAAGCAATTCTGCAATGAAAAGTGTGAAAAGTTTTATTTCACCGTGAAAACCAATTTGACTAACAACCAGATTCCTACTTACTGCTGGGTAAACAGAAGTATTGGAATAAGGAAACTTGCCCAGGAATTGAACCCGGGTCCTCTCGCTTGTGGCGAGGGGCCTAGCCACTACACTAAAAGCCGTTTGCTCATAAAGTTACCTGTGAACTTGGGATGGAGAATGCTCTTACGTCGAATCCTTCAAGAATACCAACCACACTGTTTTATTAAACCTCAGCTTTACTGAAAGGATTGCTGTCAAAAGAGCCAGCACATAAAGCTCAGAATAAATCTGTAGAAACACTACTTCAGTGAGCTTGCAGCAAACGTATAGAACAGGGTCCCTTGGCAGACAGTGGAAGCAGAAAATGTTGCTTGTTAATAATAATAATAATCCTTGCATTTGAGTTTCAATAATCTTCTAGAAGTCTCAAAGTGCTTTACAAAATATATTGTAAAGTGAATTGGCTGTATATTTGTGGGTGAAACTTGGCAGCCAAATTGTGCACAGCTGTATCCCAAAAACAGTCATTGATGAAATTATAAATTTTGGGGGGCGCTGGGAATTATTATCAGACGTGTGGCGTAAGGAAATTTGCCTCGGATTGAACCCTGGTCTATTGCTTGTGTATGCATTGAGGTAACTGCTGGAGTTGAATGAGCTAAAACCACACAACGTGCCAGAATTTACATTGCATTTCAGTAGATGAGACTCAATTCATCAGAAAGCCTAACAGATCAGACCACTTTGTGCAGTTGATTATTTTACACCCACCTCACTGATGATGGCACTATTGGCTTTTGCCAACAGGATTTCAGGAGTATCAGGAAGCACGTGAATCTGTGTCTTGTCTTTCTCCCACGCTTCCTTGTATTTCATCTACAATATTTCACAAAGACAAAAGAAAACAAGTGTTCAGCGTAAACCATAAAACGATTCTGCAGCAACAACAACTCCCTAGGACTATCCAAGAGCGCTCAACAGTTAACAGCACAACGCCGAGCCAGCAGGAGGTGACCATAAGCACAGTCAAAGGGGAAGGTCTTCAGGTACACTCTGAACTTGGGAAAGGAGGGAGCAAGACAGAAAGATTGAGGGAGAGTTTTCCAGAGTTTTCGGGAGTTTTGGCTGTAAACATGGCCACCGATAATAGAACAGAGGACACAAGGGACAAGTAGGAGGAGGCAACAGGTAGTGGGTTGTGGAGTAATCAGGTCGGAGAGGTAGGGAGGTACCAGGGCATGAAGGGATTTAAAAATGAATGTGAGGACTTTAGATTCCACCTGTTCAGTGATATAGTAGCAAGCACTGGTGGAGAATAGTGGGAAGGAAGTACACAAGAAGAACAGAGGGAATGTAAATGTCTTACGTTGCTCTGTTGTTCTGCGTTGATTTTAGCCAAGACGATGCTGGGGAGATCAGTGATGCTGGTGAATTTGATCCGATCGACAGGCTGACGGTAATGATTCTCACTGATGATCTCCTGGGCTTTCTTCACTTTATTGACGTCAATGGATCCGTGAGGCAACCATCCACAACCGCGGATCCATTCCAGATCAGACTTGTAAAGCCACTGACGAACAAAACAGGTAAACGTCACACACTGAACCATAATTACCCTATGTTAAGTTAATCCCATAGAAGCACAATATTGGATCCATTTGGGGTCAAAAATTCAACTGTATTTATGTATCGGAATAATAAAAATAATGCTTGCATTTGATATAATGCCTTATCATGTTGTTCAGATATCTCAAAGCACTTCACAGAATATATTGTAAAGTAAATTAACTGTGTTTTTGCAGGCAAAAGCATACCAGCCAATTGTGCACAGCAGAGTCCCACAAACATCCATGGATTAAGTGACCAAATTATTATTATTTGGGTGGAGGGAAGGGAGGGTTTATTACTTCCAGAAAGCAAACTCACAATTAATTCATAATTGATCAGAGTTCATGGTCTAAACACTAAATTACATTTATAAAGTGCCTCTCACATCAGGAGGATGTTCCAAGGCACTGGATGGTCAAGGATGGATTTGTACTCAAGTTAGGGATTGGGATCAATTCATTATGCAGGGTAGGGGTACAGAGAGTGGGGGAATGAGGGTGCCTGAAGGCATGTTTGAAAAGAATTGAAAGAATCAAGGGAGGGGGTGAGGCGAAGGGACTGTGGGATGGAGTACCAAAGGGTTGGGGCAGAGACACTATGTGCCCAATCCACTGAAGGTAGGGTCATCTAAAAC
The DNA here is from genome assembly GCA_035084275.1 of Hydrolagus colliei. Lineage (NCBI taxonomy): Eukaryota > Metazoa > Chordata > Chondrichthyes > Chimaeriformes > Chimaeridae > Hydrolagus > Hydrolagus colliei. The sequence continues at coordinate 12,954,829 of CM068747.1, read as the reverse complement.
TATAAATGACATAATGAATGAAACAGTTCTCAATGAGATATAATTACAGTACTCACATCGCTCTGCAAGTCATAGGCCTTCCGAGCCTGGATCACATCATTCTGGTCGGGCAGACAGGTCCACTGGTGCAGGCGGTGTCTGTAGTTGACTTCGCTGACCTGATCCTGGCATTTCTTGGCCAACAGGATGTCCAGCATGTCCGCTGGTATGTTGTACTTGGTCTTGCTCTTCTCAAAGTTCTTCTTGTACTCCCTGTCACTCTGAATCTTCCCCACGTGCATCGACCAAACCATCTTGGGGTCGTCATGAATGTCTCGGCATCCCACGTGGTGACCCAACTGCTTGCGGTAAGCTGTCTTGTACTTGTACTGGTTGGAAGAAAGAAAAGTGGATTTTTTTTTACAAAGCGCAACACAAATCATACCAAATGTCTCTGGGAAACAAGAGGAAATGTTGAAGCTATTACAATGTATGTTAACTTTGTTTTGGTTTGGAGTGTGCCTGACACATTAGAAAACCCATCATCACCAAAGTTTGAAGGTATTCAAACCAAACTTATTAGAGTGCCACATATATTCAGATATTTGCCTTAATAATAACCCTTGCAATTGAGCAATTGCACACAGCAATGTCCCTCAGACATCAGTGGATTGAAGTGACAAATTTATTATTGTTTTTATGTTGTGGAATTATGGAGTAAGGAGACTTGCCGAAGGTTTTTCCCCGCCAGGAATCAAACCCAGGTCTCTCACTTGCAAGGCAAGTGCTCTAACCACTGAGCTACAGGTCTCCACGTATATGCTCTCCCTCCACAAAAGTTTGTGTCTCTCTTACCTAATCGCAGAAACGATTAGGCTCAGAACTTGAACATATTCAAGGCTCAGATTGATAGTTTTCTAAAGTTTAGAGGGATTAAGGGATATGGGGATAGGGCGGGTAAATGGACTTACTTTAGAAGATCGCCATGATCTTATGAAATGATGGGGCAGGCTCAAAGACCGAATCGCCTACTCCTGCTCCTATTGCTTATGTTCTTACATTAGTTAATATTCTGATATTACAGGATCTTCTTCTTCAACCTTAGCTTTGTCCTGCATTGTGTTGGTTAACAACAAATTACATTTACATAGCGCCTTTCACATCAAGAGGATGTCCCAAAGTGCTAGACAATCAGGGATTTGGAGCCGAGCTTTGAGTTAGGATCAGGAGTGGTGAAAGGCAGGGAGGGTTGGAGTGGGAAGATGACTGAAGGCTTGGATAAAGAACAGAGTCTTGAGATGAGCCTTGAGGGAGACAAGCAAAGAGACTATGAGATGGAGGTCCAAAGGGAAGGAGCAGGGAAGCTAAAGGCCTGACCGCTGACGACTTCAGTTAATTCGGGTTAATTCACTTCTCTCTGAGAAAATGTACAATAGTTCAGACAGCTGGTGTGAGCACGACTTACATCACTAGCGATAGCATTTGAAGCTTTGGCGGCTCTGATAGATATGGCATCAGGTCTTAAGTCGTATCCTTTCTTCACTGCTTCTTCCCACCCTTGCCTGTATAATTTCTGCAGGAAAGAAAGAAAGAACACAGAATGTCAGGTGGAACAGTAAAACAGCCAGATTCACAACTGATGAAACTAACTTCATGGAAATGACAAGTTTCCTTCTTCATTGTTGCATTACTGCCATATTTCTACAAATAAGAACATCTGCTTGGTAAGGAAGGATATTCTGATATTACAGGATCTTCTTCTTCAACCATAAAGGATGATTGGATATCCATGCCTTACCTACCTCTTCCTCACACTCGTCTCCAAATCCCTTCATGCCCTGGCACCTCCTTACCTCTCTGGCCTGCTTACTCCACAACCCGCTAGCAATTGCCTCAGCTTGACTGGCTCAATCTACCTGCTTGTTCTTCTCTCATTCCTGTCATCTGCTCAACCACTCCCCTCGGTTAATTCTGTGTGTACACTTCATCCCGCACCCCTTATTTGTGTCACTGTTGGTGGCCGAGCTTTTGGATTCTCTGCCCCTGATCTCTAGATTTCCCTGCCGCTATATAAATGTTAGTTGTCATCACTGTTGTATGTTTCTTACCGAGCTGATGTTGGCAGAATTCTGCTTGGACAGCACCATTTCCGGGGTATCATTTGGAAGATGAATTGAGATCTTGTCTTTTTCCCAAGCACTGTGATACAAACGCTGCAGACATGGAAAACAGTGGGTACAGCTAATAATATTAATCCTTGCAATTTGATATAGCGCCTTACGGTGGCTGAAGAGGAAGGTCTTGATATGTGACTTGAAGGAGGCAAGAGAGTGGGGGGAGGTGAAGGATTGTGGGATAGAGTTCCAGAGTGTGGGACAATCAGATACTGAATGCCCAACCATCAATCGTGGGGTGGGGAGTGCGGAGGTCTTGAAGCATCCAGCGGACAGAACGGACAGGCTGTTATGGGGTTAGGAGGATGGAAAGGTATGGAGCAGCCAAACTGTTGAGGATTTTGAAGTTGAGAACGATAGTTTTGTATTCGATTCTCTGAGGGGTGGGGAGCCAGTGAAGCCGTGCAAGATTATGAGTGATTATATTCATGGAACCGTCACCAGAAAAGGTATTGGTTTTAGTCAATTATTTTATTTGGGAGTCGACCACAGGGTTGTTGTATTTTTGAAGTAAACAATTGAGAGAAACTATTTCCTCTTGTCAGGGATTCCAGAACAAGTGGGAATAATCTTAAAATTAGAACTAGGTCAATGAGGAGTGAAAGTAGGAGGCAGTTTCTCACCCAGAGGGTAGTGAAAATCTGGTACTCTCTCCTCCAAAAGGTAGCAGATGCTGGATCCATTCACGTTTTCAAGACATGGGCTAGACAGATATTTGATAGATCAGGGTATTAAGGGATACGGGCCACAGGCGGATAAGTTGACTTGAGGTACAGATAAACCATGATCTCATAAAATGGCCAAACAGGATGAAGGGCAGCATAGCTTTTCCTGCTTCTATGAGAGTGAAAAACAATGCATGAAAATGTCTTACATCGCTCTGTTGTTCTGCATTGATTTTAGCCAGGACAATGCTGGGGAGATCAGTGATGCTGGTGAATTTGATCCGATTGACAGGCTGACGGTAATGATTCTCACTGATGATCTCCTGGGCTTTCTTCACTTTGATGACGTCAACAGATCCGTGAGGCAACCATCCGCAACCACGGATCCATTCCAGATCAGACTTGTAAAGCCACTGACAAACAAACAGGTAAACGTCACATGCTGAACCTTAATCACCACCGTGCTAAATTAATCCCACGGAAACACTAAGCAGATGATGGAAGAAGATAGTCTTGATTTTTTCCAAGGTAACTTTGGTAGATTTCTGTTAGAAAATAATATATCGGTTTGCAGTATATAGCTTGGGACATGACATGTGCATTGAAGGCTAATTGGATGGACTTTGGTCTCCTTTCATCCAACAATTCTTATGCTCTTATGTAAGACGGTATTGTTGCAATTAAAAAATTCGATCCATTTGGGGCAAAAATTCTAATCTATTTATGTAAACAAAACAATCATTGACCAGAGTTCATTGCTCTAAGGCTAAATGTTGTGTGAATAATAATATTAATAATAATTATTCTTGTATTTGATATAGCGCCTTATCGCATTTTTGAGATGTCTCAAATTGCTTAACAAATGTCTCAATGTGCTTCACCGTCATGTGAATTGACTGTACATTTTATGGGTGAAACATGGCAGTCAATTGGGCACAGCAGTGTCCCACAAACAGTTGTGGTTTGAGTGGCCAAATTATTGAATGAAATGTTTCTCAATGAAATAAAAGATACTCACGTCACTCTGCAAGTTGTAGGCCTTCCGAGCCTGGATCACATCATTCTGGTCGGGCAGACAGGTCCACTGGTGCAGGTAGCGTCTGTAGTCAATGTCGCTGACCAGAGTCTGGCATTTCTTGGCCAACAGGATTTCCAGCATGTCAACTGGTATGTTGTACTTGGTCTTGCTCTTCTCAAAGTCCTTCTTGTACTCCCTGTCGCTCTGAATCTTGGCCACGTGCATCGACCAAACCATTTTGGGGTCATCATGAATGTCACGGCATCCCACATGGTGCCCTCTCGATTTCTCATAAGCAGCTTTGTATTTATACTGTGGATTGATGAAACAAACACTGGGTCACTCTTCAATTTGGTTGAATGATCAACAGACCGGGATTCTGTGAACAGGATTATGAACCAATCCTTACCATGCTGGCGATATCTCTGGAAGCTCGTGCAGCCTTGATCGAAATAGCGTCCACTCGCAAGTCATAACCTTTGCGTTTGTATTCCTCCCAAGCCTTGCGGTAAAGATTCTAAAGGGGGAAACGCAGTAGTGATGTCAGGACAGTCGGTGCAATTTCCGATTAAAACCTCGACCTCTTGTTTTGTGTCGCAAGTATCGTTACCTGGCTGATGTTAACTGAGTTGACTTTTGCCAGTTCGATTTCTGGAGTGTCTGGCATTACATGAATGCTGGTTTTGTCTGTATCCCAGGCCTCCGTGTACAAGCGCTGAAAGTGAAAACAAAGGCAAATTTGATTAGCTATCGCTGATAATTATGGCACAAGTAGTTTTCATAAAATCATACAGCACGGAAACATCATACAGCATAGAAACAGCATTTTTGGCCCATCCTGCCTATGCTGACTCTTCGAAAGAGCTACCAATTTATCCAATTCCCCATAGCCCCACAAATCTTTCCTTTTTAAGTACCTATCCAATTCACTTTTGAAAGCTACTATAGAACCTGCTTCCACTATCTTTTCAGGCAACATTACAATTCTCTAGGTAGAAAAAAACATATTTGTCTCCCTTCTGGTTCTTTTGCTTATTATTTTAAATCTATGTCCTCTGGTTACTGACCCACCCGCCAGAGGAACATTTGGATTTAAATTAGATACAATTAAATACTATAGAGCAACAATATGAGTCAACAACAGTTACTTCATTACTTTTTAACTAGCTCTAAGTGTTAAAACTTTAAATTCCCAGAAACCTCCAAACTTATGCACATGAGAACAGGGATAATTAGTCCAAAAAATCTCAACATATATTGCAAAAAAATTGCTCCAATCATAGAATCTTACCACACAGAAGATGGACATTCAGACCATTAGCCTGTGCCAGCTATTTTAAATAGTTCCCCTTTCCTGCCCCATAGCCCAATGAATATAAAAGTTCTGTTGATCTTAATCACCCGGAAAACTACTCACTTTGCTGAGCTGCTGGGCGTTACTCTTGGCTAATAGAAACTCAGGAGAGTCAATGACACTTGTGAATGGGAACTTGGAAGGAGGTTGTCGATAACTTTTCTCACTGAGGATCTCTCCAGCCTTCTTAGTCTTCCGAATATCCAGAGAGTCAACAGGGCTCCATCCAATTCCTCGAAGCCATTCCAAATCCGCTTTGTATACATGCTTAAAGTTACAAAGGCAGTCAATAGTCAGTGTTCTATAGAATAACAGATCTCCCCCCCTGCCAGGAATTCCCATGGACCCCTCCCACCGTGCTCTCTCCCCTCACACCCGACTCATTTGCAAGGATTTTACATGTAGTTGACTGAGTCTCCAGACTAAAGAGAACAGATACAGTGACAACTGGTACCCAACTTAATACATCATTCAATTAAACAAATTTAAGCATTACTTTTACTAGTTAATTCCAACCTATTGTACATTCAAGGAATGTTTGAGCCGGCCGGCCGACCGACCGACCGACCGGCCAGCTGGCCGGCCCGCCCACCCGCTCACCAACAATGGTCAATATTTCCTGTAACCCACCTTTCTCACTACAAGAAGCTTTGGTCACAATTTGCTGATAGACCTCTAAGAACTTTCAGGCCATACTTACATTGCTCTGCAAATCATAAAGAAGGCAGCCTGATAACATAACCAATGAAGCGAATGTGGAAGAGATAAAATGACTCACATCGCTCTGCAACTGATAAGCCTTCCGAGCCTGGGTCACATCATTCTGGTCGGGCAGACAGGTCCACTGGTGCAGGTAGCGTCTGTAGTCAATGTCGCTGACCAGAGTCTGGCATTTCTTGGCCAACAGGATGTCCAGCATGTCCACTGGTATGTTGTACTTGGTCTTGCTCTTCTCAAAGTCCTTCTTGTACTCCCTGTCGCTCTGAATCTTGGCCACGTGCATCGACCAAACCATCTTGGGATCATCCTGAATGTCACGGCATCCCACGTGATGGCCCACCTGCTTGCGATAACCCGTCTTGTACTTGTACTGGTTGGAGACAAACAAGGATCATTTTTACAGTTAATAAGCTTTTACTAGTAAAACCAGGTTAACAGTGAATGTTGAAGAAATAATTGATTTGTAAATTAAAAAATCTCCCGGGTAGGGGAATCCAGACCAAGGGGCCAGCATCTTAAAATTAGAGCTAGGCCATTTAGGAGTGAAATCAGGCAACACGGTTTTTTTCCACACCACGGATAGTGGAAATCTGGAATTCTCTCCCCCAAAAGGCTGTAGATTCTGGTTCCATTCACATTTTCAAGACAGAGGTGAACAGGTTTTGTTAGGTCAGGGTATCAAGGGATATTATATGGAGCTCCTGTGGTTTAGTGGTTAGAGCACTTGTCTTGCAAGCTGGGGAGACTAAGTTGGGGAGACTAAGCTGGGGAGACTTGTGTTCGAATCCAGGCAGGTCAGGGCAAAATCTTGAGCAAGTTTCCTTACTCCACCCGCCTAATAATAATCTGTCCAAAAGCGCTTTGGGACGTCGCTAAAATGCGAAAAACACTAAATCAAATGCAAGGATGATTATTTTATGGGGCAAATAATAATAGCCATAATCCTATCATTTGATATAGCGTCTTATCAGATTATTGAGACGTCTCAAAGTGCTCATAGAATATACTGTAAAATGGGATCACTACGCATTTTATGGGTGCAATGGGTGTTTGGAATTGAAGTACGTGTCAGCCATGATTGAATAGAATAGTGGAACAGGCTCAAGGGGCTGAATGGCCCACTCCTGTTCATATATTCCAGTGAGAAATATATTGCGAATGCATATCAAGCAATTCTCGATCAATTGGCTTTGTTGTATGAGAATGAAGGAGTGTGAAGAAGAGGGCAGAACTAAAAGTGTGTCCCAGTACGGGAGACTCCACTGGAAAACACAAAGCAGGAGAACTTACGTCACTGGCTATATCTCTGGAAGCTCTTGCAGCCTTAATTGCTATGGCGTCACTTCGTGAGTGGTAGCCCTTCTTCTTTGATTCCTCCAAGGCAAGCCTATACTGTTTCTGAAACAACAAAGAAAAGATTCTCAACAACCAGAACCATTTACATTTATATATAGCGTCCTTCACGCAGGGTAGAGTCCTGGACCACTTGACAGTGGCAGAGTCTGACACTGAGCCAGTAGGAGAGAGGAGAACAAAAGCACACTCAAAAAGGAAGATGTTTAGGATGGTTTGAATGTGTGGAGTGAAAAGGGGCACACTACCACCTTCAATTCCACTATACACCCTAAATGTTTACATTAGCTTGTTCCGGTCTGTTCCATGTCCCCCAATCCACCCACCCCATCATGGCGGGCAAGCCTTCAGCCACTCTGCCCCCAACGTTTGGAATTCCATCCCGCAATCCCTCCACCTCGCCCCGTCCCTAACTTCCTTCAAGTGTGGCCTCAAAACCCTCCTCTTCAACCATGCCATCGATCACTCCCCTTCCCTCCACTCCCCCCAATCCCATCCCCAGCTCAGGTCTGACTGACTGTCTAGCGCCTTGGGACGTCCTCCCGACGTGAAAGGCACTATACAAATGTATAGAATACAAATGTATAAAATGTATTTTGTTGTTGTCATTGAGAGTTTTTTTAAACTCTCAATTTTAAACTTTTTAAAGTTTTCCCTTTATTTCAGTCTCTGACTTTCATTCACATGTTTCAGAAGTTCCTCTCCCCACCAGTTTGGTTTGCAACATCTTTCTGCTCGACCTTTCGTTCTCATGGATTAATAACAATTATCCATGCATTTGATATAGTACATTATTAAAGTAATTGAGACATCCCAAAGCATTCCACAGAACACAGCGTAAAGTGAATAAATTGTATTTTGTTCTTAATCTTATTAAGTTTTGTCCACAAAATCTGTTTTCAGTGGGGTCTCTTGATCTTATGGATTCATATCATTAGATTCACAACAAAAACACACGGTCACACCTGTTCTGGTGTAAGTATTGAACATAAGACATCTAGTCTGATTGCCTATCTCATTAATTTTCTTGTTTTGATAAGCAACGATCCAATTTTCTCTTAAGAACATAAGAATTGCTAGGCGAAGGAAGACCAAGGTACATCCAGGTCACCTTCCACCATCCTGGCAGTTGCTTGCATTCCCATATCATTTCCCAAACTATACACTGTATCTGTAGATATTATTTCCTAAAATAAATCTATCTCATTTTCTTTTGCAAGAATCAAAACTTTTTGCTTCCTTCATCTCATCTTGGGAGCCTGTTTGGGTATAGAAGATAACTTGTACCCAGAAACCTCTTGAAGATGGCTATCCATTCTTACCTCACTGCACGCAATCTGGTTCTGTTTCGCTAACAATATTTCCGGGGTGTCTGGCATGATGTGAATGTTAGACTTCTCAGCTTCCCAGGCTTCTATGTACGCACGCTGGGCAAAGAGAAAACATTGGCATTGGTATCAAAGGCCAAACAAACTCACCAGGGTTAAGTGTTACGTTCAATGTACGGTTGCTCATTAAACAGAAGACGATTTCTACCTTGTTCATATTCTGTGCGTTAGCTTTAGCCAGGGTCAGATCCACAGAATCGAGCACGCTAGTGAATTTCCAGATGTCCGGTTTTTGTCGATATTTACTCTCGCTAATTATATCCCCGGCTTTCTTCGCCTTTGCCACATCCAGTGATTCAGCTGGACTCCAGCCGATGCCCCTCAGCCACTGCAGGTCCAGTTTGTACAAATTCTGTAACCAAAACAAGGCTTGTTGGCATTTCATTATTTCCAGATACACTTTGACAAATAGATAAGGGCACAGTTATCCAGAGTTGCAGTTGTAGTCAACCATTCTGCCAGAGATAGTTAAACTGAACTTCCGAACATATAGTGATCTCCCAGAAATCAACCTAGACCAAGAAGGACCAAACTTTTGGCTGCTGAGGAATGGATGTCCTACTTGAGAAAAGTTAATGGACCACAAAAGCAATATCTTTGCGTTTCACTTCCAGAAACATAAATTTATGGGTTATGGAGGGAGCAGGTAGGCCAGCGTGTGTGGTGAAATGGTCGGTGGACCACTAGTTGGACAACTCTAGCCTAGATTATGAACTCAATGCCCAGATATGTGGCTTGAACCCACAACCTTCTGCATTTAATTTTCTCACATGACACGAGATTACTGAAGGAATGGACTAACTTATCCTAGATATTAAGTTTAAAAACTGCACACACTCACATCGCTCTGCAAGTCGTAAGCCTTCCGAGCCTGGATCACGTCATTCTGGTCAGGCAGACAGGTCCACTGGTGCAGGTAGCGTCTGTAGTCAATGTCGCTGACCAGAGTCTGGCATTTCTTGGCCAACTGGATGTCCAGCATGTCCACTGGTATGTTGTACTTGGTCTTGCTCTTCTCAAAGTTCTTCTTGTACTCCCTGTCGCTCTGAATCTTGGCCACGTGCATCGACCACACCATCTTGGGGTCGTCCTGAATGTCACGGCATCCCACGTGATGGCCCACCTGCTTGCGGTAAGCAGTCTTGTACTTGTACTGTAAGAACATGCAATATTTGTTAGCACGTAAGGTAAAGTAAAAATTTGCTGACTGAGAGTGAAGTGATTGTATAAATGTCAACTTACGTCACTGGCAATGTCGTAGGATTTTTTGGCCGCCTTGATGGAGATAGCGTCCGCTCTCAGATCATGTCCCTTCTTCTTTGATTCTTCCATCGCAAGTCGGTATTGTTTCTGTGTAGGACAAAGCAGGCTTCAGAGTGCTGAGCTTGGAATGTGTGAGAGGTGGTTGCTTTTAGTGAGGAGATTCGATGTTTGAATGGGGTCCCAAATAGACCCGTTTCAAATTTTGATTGTTCAATAGATAGACAATTTCCACTGACTTTAAAACAAAGCAAGCATAGACATAAGCTGGCCAGGAGCAAATCTAAAATAATAATCCTTGCGTTTGTTACAGGGCTTCGTCATGTTATTGAGTCGCCTCAAAGGGCTTCACAGAATATATTGTGAAGTGGATTGATTGTATTAATGGAGGCGAAAGGGATGTGGGCAAAGCAGACTTTAGAAGGAATTTCTTTACACAGAGGCGGGGTGGGGGGAGTGGGGAAAGGAATGTGGAACTTACTACCTACCGTAAACTGTGTTTGAAGCAAAAAGCATCAACATATTAATTCATGATACTCACTGGCATAAACGAGGGAGAATGGAATAGAGGAGTATAGGAGAAGGCAATAGGAGGGGTAGAGGCTCATATGGTGTATAAACATAAGCAACAACTTGTTGGGCTGAATGGCCCATGTTATAACATCAATGAAATCCTACTGTGGCATACAAACCTCGCTGAAATTGAGTTTGTTTTGGCTTGCTAGGATAATCGCTGGCGTGTCTGGCATGATGTGAATATTCAGCTTGTCTTTTTCCCATGCTTCAGTGTAGAGTTGCTGGGGGAAAAAATAAGCATACACAGCTCTTTATTGTAGTCGTCCGAAAACTTACTTTGCGTATATTTGACCAAAATATTCAGTTGACTCACTTTCTAACAATTATTACCCATAATATTAATACTAATAGTCCTTTTTATTGAATATTGCCAATCCATTTGAAGATAATATTAATTATCTTCGCTTGTGGTATAGTGCCTTATCACATCTTCTAGACGTTGATTCAAAGCACTTCACAGAGTATACTATAAAGTTAATTGACTGTATATTTTGTGGGCAAATGCAGCCACCAATTGCACACAGCAGCATCTCACAAATAATCATGGATTGAGTGATCAAATTATAGATTTTTTTAAATGGATTATTACCTGCAAAATATGATCTGCCAATCGACTAACAATCGGGTTCATACTTCCTGCTAGGTAAACAAGTGGTGTGTGGGGTATGGAAACCTGCCAATGGAAACCTTCCCTCTGCCCGGGAATCAAACTCAGGTCCTCTCGCTTGTAGGCGAGTGCTCTAGAGAATACGCTACAGGATTCAACATCCCGTAGAGTTGGAAAGAATTGCTTGCATTCACGAGTAACTTACCTGGTTGAGCAATTTTAAGTTAGCCTTTGCCAATGTCATGGGTATTGAATCCATCAAGCTAGTGAACTTGAAGTTGGCAGGATGCTGGCGGTATTTATTCTCACTGAGGATGTCTCCAGCCTTCTTAACCTTCTCAACTTCCAGAGAACCATGTGGTATCCATCCGATGCCTCTCAGCCACTGGAGGTCGCTCTTGTATTGGAGCTATCAGAGCACAGGGGAAAATGTTCAGAATGCCGCTTGACTTGCCACTATTTATCAAAGTAATAATAATCCTTAGATTCGTTGTATTTGATACAGTGCCTCAACATGTGGTTAAGGCATCTCAAAGAACTTGTCTAAGGTTTCATTCCCCCTGGGAATCAAACCCAAATCCTCCCACCTGCAAGTCAAGCAAGCTAATCACAATGCAACATGACTGTCCGATGTATGTTTGACACCCCTGGTACAGAATGATATTTCTATCATTATACTGTACCAGGCCCACCACCTTATCACATCTTTGAGACATCTCAAAGCACTTCATAAAGTATACTAAAAAGTGAATTAACTGTATCTTTTGCGGGCGAAACACACTAATTAATTATGATCCGCAAAACAAAACTCCCCCTCGTCTGGGCCGACAAAACCATACTTTTCCTTAAAAGCTACGACACCGGAATAGAAAGATTTGTCAATTAGTTTCGAATTTGGGAGACAGCTTCCTGCAGACGACATCAATACGACTGACATCAAGCTGCCATTTTACAGCGGTCTTTGTAAAAATGATGTACTCACATCGCTCTGCAAGTCGTAGGCCTTCCGAGCCTGGATCACATCGTTCTGGTCAGGCAGACAGGTCCACTGGTGCAGGTAGCGTCTGTAGTCAATGTCACTGACTAGGGTCTGGCATTTCTTGGCCAATTGGATGTCCAGCATGTCCACTGGTATGTTGAACTTGGTCTTACTCTTCTGAAAGTCCTTCTTGTACTCCCTGTCACTCTGAATCTTGGCCACGTGCATCGACCAAACCATCTTGGGGTCGTCCTGAATGTCTCGGCATCCCACATGGTGACCCACCTGCTTGCGGTAGCCCGTCTTGTACTTGTACTGGTTGGAGCCAAATAGGATTGTTTTTAAATTGGTCACAGACCATCATTTTGTGGCGAAGAACATTTCTAGTGCATAAGCTGTACTGGTAAGACTAGGTTAACAAAGAATGTTGAGGAAAGAATAGATTTTGTAAAAACAAATGTCTATTTGCTGTGGGAAATAGGTTGTGTTACAAAGCACATCAACACCACCAACAACAAAATTACATTTATATCAAGCAATTCTTGGTCAAACAGCCCTACCACCACTACTGATAATAATAACAATACTTGCATGTTAAACAGCCCCGTACCACGTCTTCGAAACATCTCAAACCGCTTCATTCAATGTACTGTAAGTGAATTGACTGTATATTTTGTGGGTGAGCACAATAGCCAATTGCACACATCAATGTCCTGCAAGCAGTCGTAGTTTGAGTGACCGATATGTTATTATTTATTATGTATTACTAGTATATTACTGTATGAAAACGAGGGAGAGTTGACAAGAGGACACAAGTAAAAGTCTCTCTTAGTACAGGAGTCTGCACTGGGAAAACACAAAGAGGGAAAACTTACGTCACTGGCTATATCTCTGCAAGCTCTTGCAGCCTTAATCGCTATGGCATCACTTGTTAAGTGGTAGCCCTTCTTCTTTGATTCCTCCAAGGCAAGCCTATACTGTTTCTGAAACAACAAAGTAAAAATGTTCTCAGTGCCACCTTCAACACACAATATGTCCTTCCACGTTCTGGTCAGCTCAGAGATGTTCCCTTACGGATCCATTATTTCAGCATTTATCTTTTCCTCCTTTCAAGCTCAAAAATCTTTTCCCTATTTTTCCAAACAATATTTCCTTTCATGTATAATAACAATGATACATCCATTAGTTGTAGCACCTTATCACATTCAGGTGACGTCTCACATTGCTTCACAGGATATAGTGTAAAGTGGAGTGATCATGTATATTTTGTGGTTGGATGTGACAGACAATTTGCACAGAACAATATCCCGCAGAGTGATAGAGTGACCAATTTAATCTGCAGGATTGTTGACCAGGAAACCAAGTAGAACCTCTGCCTTTTTTTAGAGGGATCACTAATGTCCATCTGGGCAGGCAAACATGCTTTCAGTCTAACATCTCATCTGAAGGACGGCACTTCTGAGCATTGCTTTGGAACATCAGCCTAGACAATGTGGATTCTAAGACCCAATGAGACAGTTGAATCCATAACCTTCTGACTCATAGGTCAGATTGCTACCAACACAGTCAGGCTTCAACCCGGGTTTTAATTAGAAAGTATCTATCACACAGTGGACATCTATCACACAGAATCCTCTTGAAGACGGCTATCCATTCTTACCTCACTGCATGTAATCTGGTTCTGTTTCGCCAATAATATTTCTGGGGTGTCTGGCATGACATGAATACTAGTCTTCTCAGCTTCCCAGGCTTTTGTGTACGCATGCTGAGTAAATAAAAAAGATTGGGGTTGGTAACTGAGGCCACACAACACCAACAACAACAACAAAAAATAACTTGCAAATAAATAGCCCCCTGCACGCAAGGTCGCATCACAGAGTGCTCAACAGTGACAGAGCCTGATTCCAAGGCAGGGGTGGTGAGGTGGCGGTATGCATGGTCGAAAAGAAAGATTTTTAGGCGGGACTTGAAAAAAAGGGAGAGGAGCGGTAAGACAGCAGGAGTGAGCGAGAGTGTTCCAGAGTTTTGGAATGTAGCGGCTGAATGCGCAATCTTCAATGGCGGAGTAGAAGGTCAAGGTACAAGCAGGAGACCGATGCGAGTCAGTGGAGACACCGGGTAGTGGATTGGAGATTGAGCGAGCATGTTAGACAGGTGGAGAGGTGCCAGGGAGTGAAGCGGTTTAAACAACAACAACCAATTGCATTTATATAGCCCGCCTCACACAGGATGCTATTCCAGATTGTTTAACAAAAACAAACACGACTAAACAAGGTTACAGTAAAAGTACAAAGTAAAAGTTGCTCGTTAAACAGAAGATGATTTCTACCTTGTTCATATTCTGTGCGTTAGCTTTAGCCAAGGCCAGATCCACAGAATCGAGCACGCTAGTGAATTTCCAGATGTCCGGTTTTTGTCGATATTTACTCTCGCTAATTATATCCCCGGCTTTCTTCGCCTTTGCCACATCCAGTGATTCAGCTGGACTCCAGCCGATGCCCCTCAGCCACTGCAGGTCCAGTTTGTACAAATTCTGTAACCAAAACAAGGCTTGTTGGCATTTCATTATTTCCAGATACACTTTGACAAATAGATAAGGGCACAGCTATCCAGAGTTGCAGTTGCAGTCAACCATTCTGCCAGAGATAGTTAAACTGAACTTCCAAATATATAGTGATCTCCCAGAAATCAGCCTAGACCAGGAAGATCCAAATTTTTGGCTGCTGAGGGATGGATGTCCTTCTTGAGAAATGTCTGCAGGCCACATAAGCAATATCTTTGCATTTCACTTCTAGAAACAGAACATGTATGAGTTATGGAGGGAGAGGGTAGGCCATATAAAAATGGGTGGGGGGAGGGTGCGTGTGGAATGAATTGGTCTGTGTGCCATCAATTGGACAACTCTGGCCTAGACTATGAATTCAATGCCCAGATATGTGGCTTGAATCCATAACCTTCTGCATGTAACTTTCTCACATGACACAAGATTACTAAAGTACTGGACTAACTTATCCCAGATATTAAGCTTGAAAAGCTGCACACACTCACATCGCTCTGCAAGTCGTAGGCCTTCCGAGCCTGAATCACATCGTTCTGGTCGGGCAGACAGGTCCACTGGTGCAGGTAGCGTCTGTAGTCAATGTCACTGACTAGGGTCTGGCATTTCTTGGCCAACTGGATGTCCAGCATGTCCACTGGTATGTTGAACTTGGTCTTGCTCTTCTCAAAGTCCTTCTTGTACTCCCTGTCGCTCTGAATCTTGGCCACGTGCATCGACCAAACCATCTTGGGATCATCCTGAATGTCACGGCATCCCACGTGATGGCCCACCTGCTTGCGGTAACCCGTCTTATACTTGTACTGCACAGTAAGAGAATGTCAAGGTGTGTTATCAACATTGCTTTGCTCACAGAATGTCAGTGGAGGTAAAAATCGACATGAAACCTGCTCTTACGTACATCGCTGGCGATATCCCTGGAAGCCTTTGCGAGTTTGATGGAAATGGCATCTTTTGTGAGATCATAGCCTTTCTTCTTCAACTCTTCATATCCCATTTTGTACATTTTCTGTCGGACACATTGAATAAGGTAGGATACATGGTATCAGTGACATAATAGCAATAATAATATTCCTTGCATTTGATTTAGCTTCTTGTCATATCGTTGAGACATATCAAAGCGCTTTCGAGAATATTTTGTAAAGTGGATCGACTGTATTTTCCAGACAAAATTGTTATTGTTAGCAACTCACTGATTACAATTGTTCAGTTTAGTCTTAACTATGAAGCTGTTTTTTTTTTTGCAGTTCTTTGAAGGAATTTACATAAGACAGGAATCATCAATAATCTGCCAAATTCTGGACGCTCTGAAATGCTAAGAAAGATGGCCTAGAACCCAGTAGACTTTCTACCCCAAAGTGAGCGCTGGAAAAAAAATATTCTTTGCAATTGACGCAGCAGCTTTGAGATCGGGAGGACGTGAAAATGGTTTACAGCATTCACTGTGAAATGCAACAGCTAGTTATCACACACCAATGTCCCACAAACAGCCATGAAGATATTTTATTGGGGCGATGCAGTTGGGAAGTGTCAGCCAGGACCACACTTGCCAGTTTAATTGGGTTCTTGAACATGATAATAATAATCTTTGCATTTGACGAAGTGCCTTGTCACATCTTCAAGAAGTCTCAATGTGCTTTACAGACAACATTGTGAAGTGAATTAACCATATTGTGGGCAAAAATTTCATAAAACCTAATTTTATTAAGTAGTGACGTTTCAGATGTTGACAGTTGAAGACCCATCAGATTGACATAGAACACTTTCTGACAGTACTTACATCGCTAATGTTGACAGTATTCGCTTTTGCTAGGACAATCTCAGGGGTGTCAGGCATGACGTGAATCTGTGTCTTATCCTTCTCCCACGCCTCTGTGTAACTTTTCTGTTGCAAAAGAGAAATGAGGGAGGGGGGGAGTGTGAGACATATAAATCACATTGGCATTTGACCACATAGAAATGTAGTAATTATCCAAGATATTAAAGATTTTAAAGAACTCCATGTGCGGAATGCTGAAATCGGGTGCTTTTAAAATCCCAGTTGCAAAGTGGAGCATACGGTATAAATCAGGGATGACACGTAGCGTAAATAAATATTTTTTAAAAACTTGTCTAACTTCGTTATAACCTTGCGGTTTGGTGGCAGGCGGTTTATCAACCTACGACTTGCTTTAAAATTGGGCGATGTAAAAAGAAAATGGCTGCCCATCAGCATTTCCAGGTCATTAGATCAGCGCTGTTGGTATTTCCTGTGCAAAGCGGACATGTGCATCAATCGCTGAGAACGAGCCAGTGAGCGCCGAAAGCACATCACACCCACCCACGTTCATGACAGGAGGATCCACACATCCACACAAGGCGTGACCAGTGTTGAGGTGAGCTGCAAGCAACTCCACAGTTGAGTCTTTACAGTCCAAATCATTGATTTAATTAATTTATGGATAAATCTGGTTCTCAAATCAAACGTTGACACACATTTTAACATGGGTACAGGATTGACGTTGGTCGCTGCTGCTTTTCAGAAAGCCGCCAAGTTTGGGGGTTGAGTGGGGTGCTTTCACACAAATGTACAACAACCATGGACTTAACAGCTGGTAAAACCAGCGTGAGATACTCTTGCCTTGTTCATCATCTGTGCGTTGTTCTTAGCCAGGACTAGATCCACAGAGTCAACCACGCTGGTGAATTTCCAGATGTCTGGGTGCTGCCTATATTTACTCTCGCTCAGGATCTCTCCAGCTTTCTTGGCCTTTGCCACATCCAGTGATTCAGCTGGACTCCAGCCGATGCCCCTCAGCCACTGCAGGTCCAGTTTGTACAAATTCTGCAAGCACACACAACCAAACAATTTAACCGGTGCCTTTATTATGCCGTTTCAGAGTTCTCTGAAGTGACAGGAACATGTCTATCACAACAATAATAATGATAATAATCATAATACTGTACTTGCATTTGATATGGCACCTTATCATGTCTTCCAGACATCTCAAAGCGCTTCACGGAATAGAATGTAAATTGAATTGACTGTATATTTTGTGGGAGAAAAGCAGCAGTCCAAACAGATAGTCGTGGATTGAGTGACTTGAGTGTTATTAATTTTTTTTTAAGGGATTATTACCCCGGAAGAGTGATCCATCATTCAAGTAACAACCCTGATCCTACTTACTGTTAGATAAATAGAGGTGCTGCTAAGCAGAAGCATATCTATATTGATTAGGTAAACTGGTAATTACAAAGTTAATAAGATGCTGTAATGTGATGCATACATTATCTCCAAATAAATGTACACAGGTCATTTAACTTCAATTTAACTTGTTATATATAGATAAGAGGTTGGTGGCTATTTGCAATAGGCAATTCCCTGGTGAAAGTGTGAATGGCGTCTCGTGTCCTTGCACAAGGCAAATCATTTCCAACTGACAGGTGAGTCACACCCGAGGACACTGATTTAAAATAGTGGTTAAAAGAAACAGAGGGAGGTGAAGACAATTATTTTTCTTGCAGCAAGTTGTATCTGGAATGCATTGCTTGAAAGGATACTGGAAACCGATTCGATAACAACTTTTAAGAGATGAGTGGCTAATTATTTGCGGAGACAAGCTTGCAGGCCGATGGGGGGAGGTGGGGGTGGAGTGGGTGGGATAGTGAAAGTGGGATTGATTTGGACAGCTCTTTTCAAAGAGCTAGCCAAGGTATGATCGGCCGAATGGCCTCCTTCTATGCTGTATAATTCTATTATTAGACATTAACTTTTCAATGCTACAAATGCAGCCTATATTCACTCCTCACTTCCTAACATTTTAACAAACTGATTCCAAAGCAAATGGATTTGGAAAAGGAAAAAAGAAGGAAAAGGATAATATTTGCAGCAGTCTTTCATGTGTTCCTTAACTGAATTGCAGAAATTAAATGAAGGAAATGAATAAGGAATATCACAAACTTTATCCTTTTCTACACACATTTCTGCTTTCGTTGGTTGAATACTGGCAATGATGGACTGGGCCAACGTGCTCGGAAATATAAATGTGCAAGTGTAAATTACTTTACTCTTATATCAGAAGTAGGTAAGTATATCAGAACTTATCCCAGATGTTAAGCTTGAAAAACTGCACAAACTCACATCGCTCTGCAAGTCGTAAGCCTTCCGAGCCTGAATCACATCGTTCTGGTCGGGCAGACAGGTCCACTGGTGCAGGTGGCGTCTGTAGTCAATGTCACTGACTAGGGTCTGGCATTTCTTGGCCAACTGGATGTCCAGCATGTCCACTGGTATGTTGTACTTGGTCTTGCTCTTCTCAAAGTCCTTCTTGTACTCCCTGTCGCTCTGAATCTTGGCCACGTGCATCGACCAAACCATCTTGGGATCATCCTGAATGTCACGGCATCCCACGTGATGGCCCACCTGCTTGCGGTAACCCGTCTTATACTTGTACTGCACAGTAAGAGAATGTCAAGGTGTGTTATCAACATTGCTTTGCTCACAGAATGTCAGTGGAGGTAAAAATCGACATGAAACCTGCTCTTACGTACATCGCTGGCGATGTCCCTGGAAGCCTTTGCGAGTTTGATGGAAATGGCATCTTTTGTGAGATCGTAGCCTTTCTTCTTCAACTCTTCATATCCCATTTTGTATACTTTCTGTCAGACATATTGAACAGTTTGGTATTAATTGGGTTTAGTTATTGGATGCACCAAGATCCGAAACACCACCTGATTTCATCCTGCAAGTCCAATCTATTTCTTCTTGTTGAATTCAGTGTGAATATGGAAGCCTTTTTTTTTTTACAGTTGCTCAAAGGGAAACCAGGTAAAATTTAGTAATAATATTCCTTGCATTTGATATACTGCTTTATCAGGTCGTTGAGATGTCTGAAAGCGCTTCACAGAAACTACAGTAAAGTAAATTGACTATATTTTGTGGGCGAATCGCGGTAGCCAATTGCACATAGCAGTATCCTACAAACAGTCGTGAATTGATTGACTAAATTTTATTTAAATCCTCTCAAGTTTCTCAAGAACTCACTTAAGAATTTTCCACAATTCTGCTCATCGTCTTAAATTCTTTAGCCAAAATGTTCCCACTGGCTGAGACTAGCTTTCCAGGGTGAACATTTGCAGACATAAAGAAAGCATGATTTGCTCTGTGCGAAGTTCAGCTTATGTAACTGCCCACAAAACTGGTGTAAAGACTCATGAAAATAATCATAGTATTTGATATAACATTAACAACATCAACAACTTGCATTTATATAGCGCTCTTCATGCAGCATAGCATCAGACAGCGTTTCCTACTAATAATAATAATAATTCTTGCATTGATGTAGCGCCATTACGTCTTCCGGACATCTGAAAGTGTTTCACAGAGTATATTGCAAAATGAATACACTTTAGAGTGTAACAGGAAGACTAAGCTAACTCCTGTCTGGCCCACCTGCCCCGCCTATTCTAATCCCAAATTCACCTCAAACTGTACACACACGTATCACTCAAACACTTACATCGCTAATATTAGCAGAGTTTGCTTTTGCCAGAACGATCTCAGGAGCATCAACTGTGACGTGAACCTGTGTCTTGGCTTTCTCCCAGGCATCTGTGTAACGTTTCTGTTGCAAAATGCGAAGGAAAAAAGAAATCACAATGGTATTCAACAGACACAGGGCAATGCTGTCCCTTGTCTATATACAGCATATCATTAACAATAGCTGTACTTATCAAGCCCAGCAGATTATCCTAATGAAAAATCTAATAATAATATAATTATTAATAACTGATAATAAAACTATTCAGAAATTGTATGACAAAGTAACCGATGAACAAAAAAAATCAACAACATGCTGCAAAAAAAAGTAGCTACTTTGGGCAGTTCAAACATACTAAATAATATCCATTCATGTTTAATGTGGCAGAGTTATGTGTCTGGTGATCCACCACTAAAAACTACATAGCAACTACCTCTACAGAGTGATTTAAACTGTAATAACAAAATAATAATGATAATAATATATATATTATAACATATAATGATAATAATATATATTATTGTAATAATAATCATTTTCGTATTTGATAAAGTACCTATAATATTAAAATACTTCACATGTGTTGCTGTAAAGTGCAGTGACTGTGTGTTTTGGGGAAATGCAACAACCGGTTTTCACATTGAAATGTCCAATAAACAGCTATGATTAAGTTATCTGGGGCATTATTGGCCTGGAGACTGGAAGAAACTCCCTTCTCTTGGCGGAAAATGTCACAGAATCTTTAACATCCACCTGAACAGGTAGACAAGACCTTGATTTAATGTCATATCCAAAGCATGGCGCTTTCAACCATACATCCCAAACCCCAGCATTGTCCTGGAGTTGTCACCTAGACTGTGAGCTCAAGGCTGGATGCAAGGATTCAAACCCACAACCTTCTGACTCTGAGCCAAAAATACCATCAGGAGGGAAGGCATGCGTAACAGGTTCTTCACCACAAGAACCATAGATTGTCTAAACCTCTGTACTGGCATGTCAAAAACAACAACAAGCATTTATATAGTGCCCCTCACTTAGGATAGTGTCCCAAAGCGTCACCGCTGTCATTGCTCCTAGCGCAGAGCCAAATAAACTGCTGATCGTCAAGTGAAGTGATCAAAAAGTTACTTTCAATGGCAAAATCTTACTGGAGTTGATGTCCAACTGACAAAAGACGCTCTTACCTTGTTCATCATCAGTGCATTAGTCTTAGCTAGGACCAGGTCCATTGATTCAGGATCACTGGTGAATTTCAAGGTGTCTGGGTGCTGCCGATATTTATGCTCGCTCAGGATCTCTCCAGCTTTCTTGGCTTTTTCCACGTCTAATGATCCTATAATACTCCAACCAATACCCTTCAGCCACTGAAGGTCAAGTTTGTACAAGTTCTGCAAGCACACAAAGAAAACTATTAATCTTTACGCTGTACCTTAGTCTGAATACACTGCAAAAAATAAAAAGCGCCCGGAAGATGGGGAAGGAAGGGTCAAATGCGGAGGGATTGAGGAAAAGTATTCTCGAGTTTTATCCTGGTAGTCACATGTGACAATAATGGAGATGTTGATAGCAATTAATTCTGTATGGATTAGTCTACCATCACAGTGGAAAGCTTTGCGAACCTTCGATCCAAAGATGCCTTGTTCTTCCAAGCATTCCACACTTGTCAGGTATCAAATTACACATGTACATTGTAAAGTTTGTTTCAATTAACTCACATCGCTCTGCAAGTTGTAGGCCTTCCGAGCTTGGGTCACATCATTCTGGTCAGGCAGACAAGTCCACTGGTGCAGGTAACGTCTGTAGTCAATGTCGCTGACTAGAGTCTGGCATTTCTTGGCCAACTGGATGTCCAGCATGTCCACTGGTATGTTGAACTTGGTCTTGCTCTTCTCAAAGTCCTTCTTGTACTCCCTGTCACTCTGAATCTTGGCCACGTGCATCGACCAAACCATCTTGGGGTCGTCCTTAATGTCACGGCATCCCACGTGGTGACCCACCTGCTTGCGGTAAGCTGTCTTGTACTTGTGCTGTAACACAATTGTAAATATTCATTGCTACTCGACCAGTAAAGTAATCAAGCCGACTTTGCCAATCACACGAGCAAGCCCAGTTATCCCTGGCTATGTCATTCATTATCTTTCATCACACAAAAACAATTGATTGAGACTGAATTCCTTGGGTGTGGAACTGCTTTTCAGTGGATATCTGTGCTACCTCTACCCCCACCCACCTCCATCCTTTTCAGTTGTCACAAAACTCTTCCACGTGTTCATCAAGCAGATTGAGTTCAAAACCCACGTTTTCATGTTTCCAATCCCTCCATGGTCTCAACACCACCCTACCTCTGCATCCGCCTTAAACCCCACCAACCCTATTGCTCCCTTCACACAGGAAACTCCAGCTTGTTACTTGCACCCCGCACTATCTGCCCCACCATCGCCAGCCAAGCTTTGCGTATCAGGGTTCCACAAATTACCCCATCCCTAATAATAATAATGATGATAAAAACCTTGAATTTGATATAGTGCCTTATCACATCTTCCAGACGTCTCAAAGTGCTTCAAAGGGCTTAGAATGTATTGTAAAGTGAATTGACTGTATATATGTGGGAGAAATGTGGACGTACCTCTTTGACTAGACTACATGAATGTAAATTGTATCATATTGTACGTTCAACAGTATTTCAGTTGATACTGAATTGCCTAAGGAGGATGCCTTCAGATGCAATAGTGATTCCAGGTGATGGAGTGGAATCACTATCAGATTGTATTTATGATTGACTTGAAAGGACCCATACAAGTGCAATTTTGTTGTTGATTAGGATTAGGCCAAGATTTCCTAGAATGGCGCTGACCGTCCCTCCATCAGAGGTGACAATGAGTATACGTCTCTCCTCTTCAATCGTACATCTGCTGGCCTCCCAACTCTCTCCCTCCCCTCCTAACTCTCTCCCTCCCTTCCCCTCTACCTGGACCCTCCCCCTTGTTCAGGTCCCAACTTGACTGTTCAGCGCCTTGAAATGTAGTTTTGTTGTTGTTATTGTATGAGAGCAACATTTAACATGGGATTCCTCCTGAGACAAAGCTTGCGTTGACTTACGTCACTTGCAATATCTTGACAGGCTCTGGCTGCCTTTATTGAGATAGCTTCCGGTGTCAGGACATATCCCTTTTTCTTCGATTCCAGCCAAGCCTGTTTGTACAAATTCTGCAAAAGGGAAAAGATTGTGTGGATTAATTGTTGCGGATTTGAATCTTAAAATCCATCATTCTTTTCAAAGCTAGAGCTGTTTCCTGAGTTTGCCTTACATCGCTGTAGGTGATTTTATTAGCAATGGCTTGTACAATCTCTGGAGTGTCCATCATCATGTGAACCTTGACCTTGTCTTTCTCCCAGGCTTCTGTGTACTGATTCTGTGTGTTAAAAAAGGACAAACCAGTGAATCTTCAATCATTTCCCGAAACCAAGAAAAGGTTCAACTGGAATTAATTCCCATTCTTCATCTGAAAAGTGTACTATCATTGCTGAGATTCTAATAATTATAATAATAATCCTTCTATTTCATAAAGCACCTTTTATATAGCGCCTTATCAAGTCACTGAGATGTCTCACAGTGATTCACAGAATATTTTGTAAAGCTTAGCTATTTTGCGGGAGAAACACGGCAGCCAAATGCGGTCATGGATTGAATTTTATGTGATTATTACCAATAGAAAGCAATCTGCCAATTGTCTAACAGTTGAGTGTGGAATAAGGAAACTTGCCTAAGATACCGCCCTGCCCAGGAATCGAACCCAGATACTCCCGAAAGCCAATGTGTTTGTGAGGCGAGCGCGCTAACTGCTAGGCTACGGGACTCCACTGGATTTTATATTCAAATTAGTTTCAGTTGGTTGGCTTTCAACTTTCAATTGTCTCTTGCGTCAATATGAAGCACTCTTTATGATGCTCTACCTTCTTCATCGATTCTGAATTACTTTTTGCCAGAACCATATCCATGGAATCAGTCAAGGAGGTGTACTTGAAACTATCTGGCCGCTGCCTATAGTTTTTATCACTGATAATATCCGTTGCCTTCTTAGCCTTTTCAACATCCAGGGAACCGACTGGGCTCCACCCAATGCCCCTCAGCCACTCGAGGTCCATCTTGTATTTGTTCTGGCAATGCAAAGACAACAAAACAGCACTTGACAGCCCATAATCTCTACAATTATTAGGTAAGGTGACGACGAGCAGGTTCACGGGTAATGTCTAGTCATTGCTTTAACTTGCTAATGCTGAACATCGACTAATAATGAACGAAAGCTAGCCATTTAATCTGAATGCTAAATGTGCTGACAACCAAAGGTGATGGGTAGCAAGGGCTAGGGAGGGCTCAGTCCTAACACACCCCACCACCAATCTATTGAACGATCCACCTTTTGGGGGGAGGGGCGGAGTTAAGTGGCATTTCCTTGGAGCTAATTAGCTCGAAGGTGACATGCCCGACAAGGCAGGAAATGCTTGGCAGATAACAAAATACAATCCCAATCCACCCACATACACCCAGACAGACAGAGACTACACAGACACACAGACACAGACACACAGACAGACAGAGACTACACAGACACACAGACACAGACACACAGACAGACAGAGACTACACAAACACACAGACACACAGACACACAGACAGACAGACACCACACACACACACAGACACACAGACACCCAGACAGAGAAAGACAACACATACACACACACTCACTCCACATTCTCCAGTGAAATGTAATCAGGATGTACGAGGAGAACTCAGCTCAGCCTCCCCCCCGCACCCCCCACCACCATCCCCCACCCTGCACCCCACCTCCCACCGCCAAAAAATTATTAACACCATATGGTCATGACACTCAATAAGGAGTGAAAACAACTGGTCAAAATATGGTCATTTTTCTTACGTCGCTCTGTATTGCCATCATGTTCTTGCAGAGTTGCAGGTTCACAGCATCGGGCAGGTAGGTGTACTTGCGGAACTCTTGCTTGTAGTTGGCGTTGGTGGCCACTTCCTGAGACTTCTTGGCAGAGATCACACTGAGCATGTCCACCGGCGTGTGGTACCGGGTCTTGCTCTTCTCATAGTTTTTCTTATACTCACGTTCCGACTGCATCTTGGCAACGTTCATGTAATGGACCATCTTGGGGTCGTCCTGCAGGCTGCGAAAACCAATGTGTTTTCCTCTGTTCTTTTCGTAAGCGCTCTTATATTTGTACTGTGAGAAATCAGGGGTCATAAAGAGTTAGACTCACAAAGATTCACAAATTTTTCAAGCTTCATCAAGCCTCGAGGTATTGAATTTTGGATTGGGTAAGCAATAATAGTAATAAGTATAATAATAACGATAATAAGGATGATAATGACAAGACTAGCATAGTTCCTATAATCATTGGTGCAAGGATTGTCAGGACTGTCAATAAGACAATTCAGAAATGGTTTGATAAGATGCTGGGTGCACAAAATGTTCACATCCTGCAGAAAATAGCATTTTCGAGAAGTTCAAACATACAGTACTAAGAAACGCAACATCCATTCAAGAGTAATGTATCACTGTTGTTGGTCTGGCTGTCCCATCACTGAAAACCACTCAGAAACTACATCTACGGGGTGATCAAAACTGCAATAACATAAGAATAATTATATTTCTTGCATTTCATACAGTGCCTTTCACATCAGGCTTCACAGGATTTACTGTGACATCTATGACTGTAATTTGCATGTGAACACAGCAGCCAATTCATGTCCAGCAATGCTTTCTAACAAAGTTAATTTCCAATTTTATCTGGGATGCGATTGCTGACCAGGACATTGGGAGAAACTCCCTTCTCTTTTTGAGATCTCTATCGTCCACCTAGACAGGCAGCCCAGATGGGACCTCAGTTTAATATCTTGTCTGAAGAATAATACCTTGAACACTACAGACTTCCGCCACTCCCACGCCACTCTTCCCCTCCATCTCTGGCCTCTATAGTGACATATTCTGTGGGTGGAATGTTATCACTTACGTCACTGGCGATATCTCTCGATTTTTTGGCAGCTGTGATAGGGATGGCGTCCGCACGCAGGTTGTAGCCCTTCTTCTTTGAGTCTTCCATACTTTGTCTATACATTTTCTATAAGACAGGTAATGGATCAATGTACAGTGACCAGAACCAGCCCAATATGCAACAATACATCCGTCCGCGTGTGGCTGCCTTGTGGTCGCAAAGGAGCCTAGTGGAGCAGCTATTATTGTGCCATAGGGCATTCGATGGGCCTCCAGATGTACATCCCTTGGTTGGCAGTAAAACAAAATGGCCACATCGGGGTCAGCACATCCAGGTCACCAGGTTACCGGTGACTCATCGATCGCAGTTCATCATGAAGCTGGCAACTGTTGGTAGCAGATCCCAGAAGGGCTTTCTGCACCACAAGCTAGCAGTGATGTAGCTTTTCCAGAATAACTTAAATCATCGTACTGAAGCATGATATAACATTGTGCTATAATATAATAAGATATAATATAGTATAATATAATCTGCCTGCAATTGAAAAGGGGTAAATTCTGAATAAAATCTGTGGAAACACTACTTCAGCGAGCAAATAATAAACATATAGAATAGGCTCTTTAGGGAGACAGAGGAAGCAGGCAGTTGTTGTTTCTTTCAAGACCAAATTAGATAGATTTTTGTTAGGAAATAATATCCCAGAATACAGTATATAGTTTAGGACATGACAGGTCACGCGACGGGCAGGATGGCGGAAGGTGATGGACTAGATGGACTTTTTTCGCCTTGTAGTTCTTGTAATAGGAACTGAGAGTACTCAAAAATAGACCCAATATGTGCAATGCACTAGCAGTGCTTTCCTTTCAGCATCGCCTCTCCTCTTACCTGACTCATGTTGTATTGGTTCGCTTTGGCGAGAACGATTTCAGGCGTGTCAGGCATCACGTGAATTTTAGTCTTGTCCGTCTCCCAAGCAACTTTGTATGATTGCTGCAGGGTTGGGAGAGGGAAGGGGAACAAAAGATCAAGAGAGGGGTTGAAGTGTGGGGAGAGAGAGAAGGAAAAAATAGATATTATTTTTAATATTATTATGTAATTGTTATTATAATATATTATGATAATATAAATATTATTATAAATTATATTATTAAAAAATATTGTTGTAACATTATTCTAAACAATCAATTATTATTATATTATTATTGGTACTTACCGCATTCATAATCTGGCTGTTGGATTTGGCCAACTCAAAAGGTATGGAATCAGTCAGGATCGTGAACTTGAACTTTTCCGGATGCTGTCGGTAGTGTTTATCGCTAATGATACTTGACGCTTTCTTGTTCTTTTCATGATCCAGGGAGCCATTGGGGCTCCAGCCAAGGCCCTTCATGAAGTCGTTGTAGTCTGACTTGTAGAGGTTCTGAAACACCAAAGGGAAAGGTTTAACAATAGCATTCTTGAAGTATTATTGCCACTGAGATCTCATTCCTTTTCCTCCCCTTTCTGCATTATTTTAGCAGGGAAGATAATTCAGAAGGGGAACATAGGAATAGGAGGAGGACATTCAGCCCCTTCAAGCCTGTTCTGCCATTCTATTTGATCATGGCTAATCTGTACCTCAATTCCATTTGGACCATGTAGAAGTGTATACAATTTTGAATGGAATTGAAAAAGGAAATCCAATTCAAGACATTCGGTTGCACCCAGATAGTAAAACGAGAGGATTTGGGTTTAGAGTTGCAACAGACAATTACTGGGATAGACACCAGGATGTTTTTCTTTACTAAGAGGGTAATTAACA
The DNA here is from genome assembly GCA_035084275.1 of Hydrolagus colliei. Lineage (NCBI taxonomy): Eukaryota > Metazoa > Chordata > Chondrichthyes > Chimaeriformes > Chimaeridae > Hydrolagus > Hydrolagus colliei. The sequence goes on along the minus strand of CM068747.1, from coordinate 12,926,855 downwards.
GCTGGAACAGGTTGGTTGCCAGGAAGGGCTGTTGAGAACAGGACATGGGGACTCATTATCTTTTAAAAAAAACCTTGTTGCTATGATGGAAGTGAGAGTGGACTGAAGGAAGGAGATCAAATGTTTGATGTTTTCTATAATATTTTTCCCTATGATATTTTCACTGTCATAAGGTGTGCATCAGTTGTGTTATAACTGTGTTATCAGTTATTGAAGAGCAAAGGGTATGTGACAAAATAGCAGATTTATGAAGTTTGACCCAAAATTAACAAAGTTATTGATATTTTGCTTACCCTATCCGATCTTTACATTGCAACCAAAAAAATAAGAACTAGCAAAATCCATGTCCGATATAACAAAACTGTGCAGGCTGGTATAACTAAGACTACCTAATTCATATTCTACACACTTTTGGGGTTTTAAAATCCATTGCCAAATCCTTGGTGTTCAAATAGAAAAAATACTCTCCCTCCCCCACCCGTGGCTCCTGATCTAAGATGTGCCAAAGTACCTCTTTCATCCAAATCAATTTTGTCATCTTGTGCTCTTAAATCTTCCAAACTACACATGGCCCAGGAAAAGCCCTCGTACCCCCTCCCCACTTAGTTACTTACATCGCTCTGTATGTTCATCCTGTTCTTCGCCAGTTGCATGCTTACGGAATCAGGCAGGACCATATAATTGTGGATCAGCTTCTTGTAGTGAATGTTGCTGACCAGATCCTGGGAGATCTTCGCAGCTGAAATGCTGAACATATCCATGGGGGTGTTGTACTTGGTTTTAGTCTTTTCGTAAGCCTTCTTGTATTCGCGATCCGACTGCATCTTGGCCACTTGCATGAAGTGCACCAGCTTGGGGTCATCCTGCAGGCTACGGAAACCAATGTGCTTGCCCTTTGCCTTCTCGTATGCCAGCTTGTATTTATACTGAAATCAAGAGCAAAGGTTGGTTCTGAACTAAAACAGACCTCACAACCACAACTTGCAATTGTGTAGCGTGCCTAACACCCATCACCCACGTTTAAGACCAACATGAACAGCAAACAATCGCATTTATATGATGCCTATCACGTCAGGAGGACATCCAAAGGTGCTGTGGTTTGCACCTGAGGTGCAGGTTGCGATCAAAGGGGCAGAGGGCAAGGTGGGCTGAAAGAGGGACGATGACCAATGTCATAATCAAAAAGGGGGTCTCAACACCAGACTGCAAGTTCCAAATGCATATGCCACCCAAACATGGAAACTTTCCTGGGCCAAGAATGGAGTGTGTCTCTCTCTCTCCCTGGATGGACACACCCTGCTTACCCAATTGGCAAGAGTATTTGGCACAGGTTGGCAAGAGCTGAGACATAGGGAGCCCAGGATGTGCAGGTTAGGATTAATGCTGGAATTAAATATATGGGGAATATTTTATGTTGATAATAACAACAAGAATAATCCTTACAGGAAGTCTTAAATCGATTCACAATATTTGTGATATCCGCTGTGTTTTTGGAGCAAAGTTGCTGAAGGAAACTTACATTGCTAGCAATGTCCCCTGTCTTCTTTGCAGCCAGTATTGAAATGGCGTCAGGTTTCAGGTTGTAGCCCTTCTTCTTCGATTCCTCCCAACCTGATCTGTACAGTTTCTAAACAGGAAACAACACGGATGCAATGAGCACCATCACTTGGAGCCAACAAGTCAACAAGATCATAAAAAAGTTTTTGTTTACAGTAAATCTTGCACAAGTCATATCAACTGTGACTATACATTTAATATGACTTATTCAAAGCATGAGTTACAAGAAATTCAATAAAATCTGGGTGGATGATAATAATAATCCTTGCATTTGATATGGCATTTCATCGTGCCTTCGAGATGCCTCAAAACTCTTCACAGAATGTACTGCAAAGTCAGAATTTATTGTATTTTTGTGTACTATGTGTATGATTTATGTAGATTAACTTATGTGAGTTTTAATGTACCATTGATAGATCATATGCTAATTAAATACTTTGCGAGATGACATATCTTAAGCAACTGTTATCTTTATGGCCACGTGAGTTGAACGATACACCAGTTACATACCTCACTTATGTTGTGCTGGTTATATCTGGACAACACAAACTCTGGTGCGTCCGGCATGATATGGATCTTGGTCTTATCTTTTTCCCACGCTCCAGTGTATAATTTCTGTCAACAAAGAAGTCAGAAGAGTTAGAGCCATGGCATAGAACCTGTGGAGGAGTACAACTTTGACAGTCTTCTTTAGCATACTGAAAACTTTACCCCCTTAGCTCACCGTACCATTGATCTGCAAATCTCTTGTCTCATCAGTAATAATAATTCTCGCATTTGACGTATGCCTTATCACATCGTTGTGACATCTCAAAGCGCTTCACTGAATATATTGTAAAGTGGATTGACTGTATTTTGTGGCCAAATGTGACCATTCTACCCAAACAGTATGTTTCAATGTTCATACCCCAATCGAGCTTCCAACCCTCCTCATCTCTTCTCTAATTCCCCATTATTTCCCTCTCCCTCATGTATGCTACAGACAAACAGCTACGGATCTCATTAAACCAGGCACTGCATTAGAATGTGGGCTTAGGCTGTGTGCACTTTCCACGTCCAAAATTGGATACCCACCTTGTTCAGATTATCTGCATTAGCTTTGGCCAGAACGAGTTCAACTGAATCGGTGACACTTGTAAAAGGAAAGCTATCTGGGTGCTGTCGGTACTTTGCCTCACTTGCTATGTCCGTTGATTTCCTGGCCTTTTCAACATCCAGAGAACCGGTTGGGAGCCACCCAATGCCTTTGAACCAGTTATTGTAATCAGATTTGTAATTGTTCTGCAGGGGAAGGTGGGATGAAGGAGGGACACATTGAAAAGAAAAATGTAGTGCACAATAATGACTATAATAATAATAATCCTTGCATTTGATACAGCGCCTTTTCACGTCATTGAAACATCCCAAAGCCCTTCACTGAATATATCAAAAAGTGGAGTGACCCGAGTATTTGTGGGCAAAACACAGCAGCTAATGGCAGACCACAAGTGTCCTACAAACAGTCGAGGATTGAGTGATCAAATTATTATTATTATTATTTGGAGGGATTATTACCCCTGAAAAAGCGATCCACCAATCAACGAACAACCAGGTTCCTGTTTACTACCAATTAAATAGAGGCATGTAGAGTAAGGAAACTTATTTAACATTTTGCCCACCCTGGGAATCAAACCTGGATCCTCTCGCTTCCGAGGCAGAGGCGCACTAACAACGACTTTACGGTGATGAAAAGGGAACAGTACTTTCCAACAGAGAAACGGGACACATCCAAAATTTATTTCACATGTCACAAAAGGGGGTTCCTTACGTCGCTCTGGATGTTCATCATTTTCCTGCACAGGTCCAGGTTCATGGCATCGGGCAGGTAGGTGTAGTTGTGGATCAGTTTTTTGTAGTTGATGTTGCTGACGAGGTCCTGGGACTGTTTGGCAGCGGTGATGTTAACCATGTCTGCTGGCGTGTGGTACTTGGTCTTACTCTTCTCGTAGTCTTTCTTGTACTCGCGCTCAGACTGCATCTTGGCTATATGCATGGAGTGGACCAACTTGGGGTCATCCTGCAGGCTTCGGAAGCCCACGTGATGGCCCCTGGCCTTTTCATAGGCCTGTTTGTACTTGTACTGGAATGATACGTTGATACATTAATGCTGCATGATAACTTTGGCATTTTTTCTTGAATCTAACAAATGCTATTCAATAATAAAATAATCTTTGCAATTGATACAACGTCTCACCACATTGTTGAGAGGTATTGATGCAGAGCAGTTTATACTGTGAAGTGAATTGACTATATATTTTGTGGATGAAATGCGGCAACCATTTGCGCACAGTAGTATCCCACAAACAGCTGTGGATTGAGTGTCCAAATTATTATTTTGAAGGAATTATTACTCCTGGATCACCACGAATCGACTAACAACTGGGTTCCGACTTACTGCTAGTACAAAGAGGCCTGTGCAGTCTGGAAACTTGCCTAAGGTTTCACCCTCTCTAGGAATCAAATCCAGGTTCTCTCACTTGGGAAGTGAGTGCTCCAACCAATATGCTACTGGACTCCAAATATTTGATAACATGAAGTGCATGGTTAAACAAGCACCCTCGATTTACCACAAGGAAACATATTCCTTATTATATAAATTAATTTGATCGAAGAAGATTACACAATGGATTGTTTTGGGGGATTTTAAGACAATTTGTTAAAAAAAAATAATCCTTACTTAGTGATTCACTGAGTACCAAGTTACTAAGTGATAAATTTGATTGAGAGGTGGGTGAGGGAGGTTTCGGAGGGGGTGAAGGAGGGGAGAGAAATCACTGTACTCACATCGCTAGCAATGTTTCTTGAAGCTTTGGCAGCTTTGATCGAAATGGCATCGGATCGCAAATCATAGCCTTTAGCCAGGGATTTCTGCCAAGTTTGCTTGTAGCGATTCTTCAAAAGAGAAAGTGAGGAAGATTACTTTACAACCAAATAGCGACAAAAGGCTCCAAGCATAACAATACAAAACTTGCAATTGAATTACGTACCTCACTCAAGTTGAAATCATTAACCTTTGCCTGTAGGAAAGCTGGGTAGTCGAGATTCAGTGTGTACTTGTGCTTCACCTCTTCACCGGATTTCCTGTAGTTCAGCTGAAATAGAAGACAAGAAGAGAATTAACCAGGGATGATTAACCCACAAAATAACAATCCTTGCATTTGATATAGTGCCTTATCACGTCATTGAGATGTCTCAAAGCTCTTCACAGAATATATTGGGAAGGACCAGAGGAGTCCTGCAGCTTAGTAGTTTGAGAACTCTCCTTACAAGCGAGACATGTGGGCTTGATTCCCAGCAGGCAAAACCTTTGGAAGTTGAAAGGCACTGGACAAGAGAAAGGGAAAGTGGAAATGACGGAGCCCCAAACAATACACAAGGTAGGGTAAAGACCATACAATAGGGTTGTGAAGCTGAAGGAAGGGCACTTACATCACTGAGTTGTTTGGAGTTGCTTGTGGCCAGAACCATTTCCATCGAGTCAGGCACACTGGTGAACTTGATGGTGTCTGGGTGTTGTCTGTACTTATGCTCATTCAGGACCTCTCCAGCCTTCTTGGCTTTCTCCACATCCAGCGAGCCGATTGGTATCCAGCCCGAACCCTTCACCCAGTTATTGTAATCTTGTTTGTACAAATTCTGGCGGAACAACAACAAAAATAATTTTTTTTTAATCGCCTTTCACGTCGGGAGGATATCCCGAAGTGCTGAAAGAAATGAAGAAATCTTTTATGAGCACTTTGCTGCAACTATTGCAGTTTAAAAAAAATTTGATTTGGTCAGCTGGGTGTCTGACGCATAAGGTTTATGCTTAAAAGAGTATCCAAACCAAACTGAGAATTCCATGCAGCCCGCCTACATATGGATATCCCAGAGATAGTTTGTTGGAATGGAATGTGCTCTCTTTCTCTCTCTTCCAGAGGGGCGCATCCTGCTTACCTAATTCCGGTAGGTATTAGGCGCAGGTTGGCAAAAAGCAAATGCTGGGGGGATCTCAGAGTGTGCACTGGGGTAGCTGCTGGAGTTTGACAAGGTAAAACCACATAGCTTGCCATTGATATTGCAGTAAATGTTCCAGGTTTCTGTATCTAGGAAGAAATTAGAATTCATCACAAGTATCATATAATACTAATAATTGGCCTGTGGTTAGAGCACTAGCGTGTTCATCACATGGACAAAACTGGAAGCTAGATCAGAGAATCTTGCAGCACAGAAGAAGGCAGAAGGATGTATGATGGGCCATTTTGCCCATCATACATGTGCCGGCTCTTTGAAAGAGCTGCCAACTAGCCCCACTCCCCCACTCTTACCCCATTGACTTGTAAATGTTTCCTTCTCAAGGTCCTATATTGAATTGCCTTTTGAAAGCTACTTTCAATTTGTAGTTTCAAGATTTGTGGTTTCATGGGCACTTACGTTGCTCTGGATGTTCATCATGTTTCTCGATAGCTCAAGGTTCAAGGCGTCGGGCAAGTAGGTGTAGTTGTGGATCAGTTTTTTGTAGTTGATGTTGCTGACGAGGTCCTGGGACTGTTTGGCAGCGGTGATGTTAACCATGTCTGCTGGCGTGTGGTACTTAGTCTTACTCTTCTCGTAGTCTTTCTTGTACTCACGCTCAGACTGCATCTTGGCAATATACATGGAGTGGACCAACTTGGGGTCATCCTGCAGGCTTCGGAAGCCCACGTGATGGCCCCTGGCCTTTTCATAGGCCTGTTTGTACTTGTACTGGAATAAATTATAATACAGTAATAATGATAAATAATAAACAAAACAATCATGGATCAGAATTTGTTCTACGAGTAAATTTTTTCATGAATAATAATCCTAGCATTTGATAAAGCGTCTATTACATCTTCAGAATATTTTCTGTAACGGGGAGAAATTAAAACTGTGGAGGAGCAAAAAGATTTGGATCTCGAGGGCCCTGGAATACAAAAAAGAAATGATGCTTCAGCTATATAGAGCGTTAGTCAGATCCCATCTGGAATATTGTGTTCAGTTTTGGGCACCACACCTCAGGAAAGATATATTGGCCCTGGAGGGGGTGCAATGCAGGTTCACCAGAATGTTACCAGGCCTAACTAAAAGGGTTAAGTTACGAGGAAAGGCTGCGTAAACTTGGATTATATTCCCTTGAGTTTAGATGGTTGAGGGGTGATTTGAATGAGGTACTTAAGATGATAAAGGGTTTGATAGGGTAGATAGAGAGGCTATTTCATAAGAACATAAGAATTAGGAGCAGGAGTAGGCCATTCGGCCCCTTGAGCCTGCCTCGCCATTTGATAAGATCATGGCTGATCTTCTGACCTAACTCTAATTACCTGCCCTATCCCCATATCCCCTAAATCCTCCATTTAAAAAAAAATCTAGCAGTCTCAGTTTTGAAAATGTTCAAGGACTGAGCATCTACAGCCTTCTGGGGTAGTGAATTCCATAAATTCACTACCCTCTGAGTGAAGAAATGTTTCCTCAACTCTGTTCTAAAAGACTGACCGTTAATTTTAAGATGATGACCCCTGGTTATAGATTCTCCTGCCAGGGGAAAACAGTCCCTCACTGTCTACTTTATCCAGCCCTTTAAGAATCTTATATGTTTCAATAAGATCTCCCCTAATTCTTCTGTACTCAAGGGAATACAGCCCTAGTTTATTCAACCTATCCTCATAGATTAGTCCTCTCATCCCAGGAACTATCCTGGTGAATCTACACTGCACTAGTTCTAAGGCAAGTATGTCCTTTTTTAAATAAGGAGACCAAAACTGCACACAATATTCGAGGTGAGGTCTCCCCAAGGCTCTATACAGTTGCAGCAAGACTTTCCTACTTTTGCAATCAAAGGTTCCTCTTCTTAGTTGCTTGCTGTACCTGCAAACTAACTTTTTGCGACTGGTGTACAAGGACACCCAAATCCCTCTGAACACTAACACTATCAAATCTCTCCCCTTCTAGAAAATAATCTGTTTTTCTATTTTTGCTACCTCTGGTGTGGGAATGCGAAACAAGGGAACATAGACTTAAAACTAGAACCAGGCCATTTAAGAGTGAGATCAGGAAGCATTTTTCCACTCAAAGGGGGCTAGAAATCTGGAATTCTCTCCCCCAAAAGTTTGTGGATGCTGGATCCATAACACCTTCAAAAGTGAGGTAGATACATTTTTTGGTAGGTTAGATATTAAGGGATAGGGGGAGAAAGCAGGAAATTAGAATTGAAAGGATAAGTAGAGGTACAGATCAGTCCTGATCTAATTAAATGGCAGAACAGGCTCAACGGGCTGAATGGCCTACTCTTGTTCCTATGGTATAGACTTTTCAAAGCACTTCACAGAATATACTGTAAAGTGAATTGACGGTATATTTTGTGGACAAAAGGCGGCAGCCAATTGCACACAGGAGTGTCCCACAAACAGTCATGCAATGAGTGACCAAATGTGTTTTTTTTGTAAGGGATTATTACTCTTGATAATCTGCCAATTGATTAACAATCGGGTTCCCACTTACTGTTAGATAAATCAGAGGATTAGACTAAGAAAATTTGCATAACGTTTCGCCCTGCCCAGAATTCAAATCTAGGTGCTCTCGCTTGCAAGAGGGGTACTCTGACCAGTAAGCCACAGGATCTTTAGATTCCCTATTGAGATTTACTAGCATTTGAGTTTAGGATAGCGCTAGTCAAACCCATAAATTTTCCAACACTCAAAGAAAATGTCTATTGATAATTGATATTCATTGAAGAGGCGGCGAGGGGGAAGCAGGTGTGCGAGGGGGGGAATGAAGATATGTTTTTGTTTTAAAAATTAGGAATAAAAAGAGATTACTTTTCTTTCCTTCAGTATTAGAATCTTACAACTTAGAAGATACAAGGCTCCCCCAGCATTATGTTGCTGTGTCAGCCTAGACTGTGAGTTCAAAGTCACACGTTGCATGGAAATTCTCTGCCTCATGACTTGATACTCACGTCACTAGCAATATTTCTTGATGCTTTGGCTGCAACAATGGGGATGGCATTCGCCTCAACATGGTGTCCTTTAGCCAGTGTTTTCTGCCAGGCGTCCTTGTAGTAAGTCTGCAAAAGAAACAAACATCACCTTTAATTCAAATGAAAAAGTAATTGACAACTGTCTTCGCAAACAACTGGGAAGTGTTTCCCATGGAACAGTAAGGATCGCACTCCTGACTGGAAATACACAAGAGGTCCCAAATTTCCATCTGGCCTTTGCCTGAATGGTCTTTTATCTGCACACATGGGCAGGGTTGTAGAATGTAAGAATAATCCTTGCATTTTTTTTTTATATAGCTCTTTTCACATCTTAACAACAACTTCAATTTATATAGCGCCCTCCACGCCAGATGGCGTCTCAGAGCGCTTCAATGTCTCAGACGTCTCAATGTCTCAAAGCACTTCACAGAATATACTGTAAAGCGAATTGACTGTATATTTGCGGGCGAAACGTGGCAGCCAATTGCACACAGCAGTGTCCCCACAAACAGAATGTCACAGCAAAGGAAGATGTTCCTTACATCGCTGATGTTGGCGGCGTTGTATCTGGCTTGGATGAACTGTGGTATGTCGTGGGGTAAGGTGTACTTGTGCTTCATCTTTTCTCCTCCAGATCTATAGAGTTTCTGTAACATGAAAAATATATGGGTTTAACAGGACCAAGTTTACACTTCTGTTTTCTCAACAACAACACAAGGTACCTGCCGGGCATGGGCAAAGTGGGTTACCTGCAACTGAGGAACAACATCAATGAATGCCATGAGTCACAACCCACCAGGATTCCATTGACAGAGTGGGGCCAAGTGATGGGTAAGCAGGCACTTCAGGCTGGCAATTCTTCACCCACACGACGTATCATTCAGGGAATGGAGGAAAAAGTGGCAGAAAGGTTTTTCTGACCCATCGTAACAACCCCTTGTGATTTGATACAGGGCTTTATCACGTCGCCAAGACATCTTAAAGCATTTCGCATACATAACCCATTGTAAAATGGTATGATCTACGTGTATTTCTGTGAGAGAAAGCGTTCTGCATACCAGCTGACTCACAGAATGGCTCTGTGTGCAACATGCCACATCAAGTGTCCCTCCCAGTTAAAGTAACAAGCTATGTGATGTGGAAAGTGCATGTAAAATGTTACGGAAGAAAGAAATCTGGCATCCCTCTGAGACTTTTAGCTCACGATCTCCCCTCTTTTAGATCACAACCGAAGACCTTTGACTCTTTTGACTGTGCTTATGGTCACCTCCCTCCACCCGGCTCAGGGACAGGCACCGCCACTCTTAAGCACTCTGAGATGTTGCCCCACTTGAAGGGCCCTGTACAAATGCAAACTGTAGTTGATGTTAAGACACACTTACGTCATTCAGCTGCAGCGAGTTGGCCCTGGCCAGAACCATTTCCATTGAGTCAGGTACACTGGTGAACTTGATGGTGTCTGGGTGCTGTCTGTAGTTATGCTCATTCAGGACCTCTCCAGCTTTCTTGACCTGCTCCACTTCTATTGATCCATGCGGGGACCAGCCAATGCCTTTAAACCAGTTATTGTAATCATATTTGTAGTTGTTCTTCAGAGCCAAAATGGAGAGAGAGAGAAAAACGACATGAGAAAATTCGATCACTCATTTGCAATCATCAAACAGGCAGTGGACATATCTGCACAAACACCTTTACAGGAACTTCTGCAGAATGGTCTCCTATCTGTGGAAAAGCAATTTGATGCAGAATACAATTTATCAAGAACTTTAAAAAGTTTTTAAAAAGGTAAATTGATTCTACCCACACAATCTACATCCTCGATTTCAGAAATTCATTATGTATACTCTGTATGTCTTAACTAGCACCGAGCAATCACAATCACTCACAATTGATTCCAAATATTTACTCAACACTCCCAAAGATTCCTTTGTGATACCTATTAATGTTTGGGGTGGGGGAGGAGGGTTCAGCCGGATGTTCTGAAACATGCAGAAACCCATCTCCATGCTTAAGAGCATCCAAACCAAGCTGAGAATTCCATGCATCCCTCAACACATGAAAAATCCCAGAGATAGCTTGTTGGAATGGAATGTGCTCTCTCCCTAGAGGGACATATTCTGTTTACCTAATCTGAAAATATTAGATGCGGGTTTGGAGTACCCCAGAGTGTGCATTGGGGTAACTGATGGACTATAAGCAGATACAATAACAACAAAATTACATTTATAGAGCCCGTTTCACATCGGGGTCCCAAGGCACTGAAGGTAGAGCCATATAGCTTGTCATTGGTATTGCTATCTGACAAGCTTTCCCACTGCTTCTCCAGCTAGGACCATCCTACCCATTAGGGATTTGTCTTGCAACATTAACAGGAGCTTCACCTAATAACCCTCAATTTGTCCAATCCTCTAAGTTTGCTCCCATCTTTTCAGGTGCCAAGCTTGACAAATTGCTAATGCCATTGGCTTAAGAACATAAGAACATAAGAACAAGGAGCAGGAGTAGGCCATTCAACCCCTCGAGCCTGCCCCGCTATTCAATAAGATCATGGCTGATCGTCTAATCTAACTCCACCTGCCCCGCCTTATCCTCATATCACTTAATCCCTTTATCCATAAGAAAGCGCTTACGTTACTCTGGATGTTCATCATGTTTTTGCACAGCTGAACGTTCATGGCATCGGGCAGGTAGGTGTAGTTGTGGATTGGCTGTTTGTAGCTAATGTTGCTGGCCACTTCCTGGGACTTCCTGGCAGCGGTGATGTTGATCATGTCCAGCGGCGTGTGGTACTTGGTCTTACTCTTCTCATAGCCTTTCTTGTACTCACGCTCAGACTGCATCTTGGCTATATGCATGGAGTGGACCAACTTCGGGTCGTCCTGCAGGCTTCGGAAGCCCACGTGATGGCCCCTGGCCTTTTCATAGGCCTGTTTGTACTTTACCTGTAAAGTGGTGAGAATAATAATAATAATCCTTGCATTTGATATGGTGGCTTATCACGTCTTCCAGACTTCTCAAAGCACTTCACAGAATATACTGCAGAATATATAGTGAATTGACTGTATATTTTGTGGGTCAAAAGCAAAAGCCAATTGCGCACAGCAGTGTCCCACAAGCTATCCTGGATTGAGTGACCAATTTATTATTATTTGAAACAATTATTATCCCCAGAAAAGCTTTTTAATAACTTATAAATAGCAAAGCACTACAATCCATAGGAGTTAGGAAAAAAAACTTAAACCACTTATCAGGAATGGGGTGAATGATACAAGAAAGAAATACATGTGAACAAGAAGTAAATAAAACTGAAAATATAAAACGTAGATACTTACATCACTGGCATGATTTTGGGCAGCCTTAGCTGCCAGGATTGGGATAGCATCGAAGGTGAGGTGATAGCCTTTTGCTATGTCCTCTTTCCAAGCATTTGTGTAGCAATTCTGTAAAGAAAAGTGGTCTTGTTAACCAAAGTATTCAGTTAGAGTTCACATACATTTGGTCTCCTCACTCCAGGAAGGATGTGAAGGGGAATGAAGAGGTACAGAGGGATTTGCTCAGATAATACCAGGAAATTGTGATTTAACCTAAAGCAAAGACTGGAGGAATAATAATAATTAAACTTGGATTTGATATAGTGCCTTGTTGTCTCTTCGAGAAGACTCAAAGTGCTTTACAGAATGTATTGTTTATTTTGTAGGAGAAATGTGGCAGCCGATTGGGCACAACAGTTGTGGATGGATTGACCAAATTATGATTTTTTTTTGAAGGGATTATTATCCCCAGAAAACAATCCATCAATCGACTAACTGGGTTCTTACTTACTACTAGGTAAACAGAGGTATGGGGTATGTGGATTAAAGAATCTTCCCTAGAATTTCACCCTGGGGTAGCAAACCCAGGTCTTCTCACTGGGGCGAGTGCTCTAGTCACTATACTACAGGACTACAAGTCAGTGAGTTGGTGTCGTGTGTGCATAAATTTATGAGGAACAAAGGGAGAGAGAGAGATTTTATTTCATACAGAGTTCTTGGAAGACGGAATGCCTGCACATGACAGTGATCAAGGTAGAATCCATATTGGCTTTCAAGAGGGAGCTAGAAACATAGCCAGGAAAAGGAGTAATTTGCAGGGATCAAGAGAGGTAAATAAATGGCTCTTTTCAAGGGACCAGAACAGACATGATGGGTCAAGTGGCCTTCTTCCATGTTGTTACACGATCATGCAAGATCATAAGATAGGTTTGGGTGAAGAAGGCCCTTCGGACCATCTGATCTCGTCCCTCCAGAAAATCCATACCATCCTTTCAGTACCTTGAGACATCCTCCCAATGTGAAAGGCGCAAAATAAATACAATGTTGTTGTCCTCGCATTACAGCATCAGGAGCTCTTTTCTGTAAATTTCTATGGTTTAGTTCAACAACAAGTAATGAATTACATTTGTACAACACCTTTCACGTCAGCAGGATTGCCTAAGGTGCTGACAGTCAGCGGTTTGGAACCTGAGCTGAGGGTTGGGGGATCAGGATGGGTGGAGGGCAGGGAGGGTGAAGCAAAAGGAGGGTGACCAAAGATGCAGTTGAAGAGGAAGGTCTTGAGATGATTTGATCCAGATTATTTAGAACTGTGGGATGGAAAAACACAATATGGTCGGTCAGTTTGGGTGGAAAGACTAAGTATTTGAGCAGAACTATTGAGCTTGTACTTACTTTACTGGTATTGTAAGCATTGAATCTGGCCTGAACAAACTCCGGCAGGTCTGGAGGGTAAGTGTACTTGTGCATAGTCTTCTCTCCTTTCGCTTTGTAGTTGAGCTAGAGGACAGAAATGATACAAGTCACACGGAGAGATGAGTCGCCTTGGTTCTCACAAACCATAGAAAATCAATTTGGCATCTGGTAACCAAACCATTTTGTGAGACGTTTGTGATTGTCACAAAAAAGGCAAGAAGCAAATACATGATTAGGTTTTGGCTGATTTGGGAGATAACGTACTGTGGCAATGCGCTGCATGAGGGGAAGAACTAAATACACCTTTGAAATTTAAAGTTAACAATTTTTATTTCCTCTATTTCAGTCTCTATGGCCAGGAATTACAGTTATTTTTAGCCTTTCCGGCCACTTTGTCTTCAAACGTATGCATGCCTTCTTAAACTCGTCTGAATTGCAGACGCCGATTTTGTAAGAACCATCTTACAAATTAAGACCGAATAAAGGAAGAGTAGTCAACAATGTCGACAAGTGCCACCTTTGATTTTAAAGACCAAATGATCTCAGAGGCTAAGATAAGATAAGGTGGGAAAGGTTACTGGAAAGGTTACAATTCGTAGAAAATCAATTCTGTTTAAAATCAGAAGCAAACATTGTCCAACTGCAAATGGTGCAGTTTAAACACTCACGTCTACCTCTTCTTAGAATCTGAGCCGAGCAATAGTGCGTGTCCTGACCTGTTGGGTGGTGTACTTACATCACTCCTCTGTTCCTGGTTAATTTTTGCCAGTACCACATCTGGTGCATTTTCAATCGACGTGAATTTGATGGTGTCTGGAGGCTGGCGGTATTTTTTCTGTTACGGATTTGCAAAGAAAGGCTCTTGTTTAGCAAAATTAATGGATGGCATTGTCCACCATACAGTGGAGCTTTAAACAACCACAACAACGTGCGTTTATATAGTGACTTTGCTGGTACACTTGAATTGAATGGTTTGCCAAGGCTGGTTGCTAATATAGAGTTGGTTTGGGAGCATTTTGTTTTGTAAAAAAATTGTGGATTGTGAAGTTATTTCATTATTTGTTATGTAATTATTAAAAAAGAAATTTGTAATTTAATAATTAATGCTGCACAATGTGAACCCACCAGGTCCCAAGACCATCTAATTTATGCTACCCAACAGTTAAATTCACTTTGGGATTATCCTGATCAAACTTAATTCACAAAGTGCTCTTTTTTTCTGCTGGAAAACCCCTCAATACAATCCTGGCATAGACCATTCGGTCATCTTCCATTAACGTAGGTTTTCAGTTCTCTTGTGAATCAGCAGGGCAGAATAACCCTCTGCACCAAAGAGTTGAGCTTGGGTTGAACTCAACTTCATAGATTACTTCTCTACAGGGCTTTCTGTCAGTATAAAGAGCTGCATTTGGAAGGTTGAGAGGTGGGGGTAGGGGGCGTTGGCGTGGTCAAATGGTCAGGCACATGTGGAAACCCATCACCATGCTTAAAAGAGTATCCAAACTAAACTGAGGTTTCTATGTATCCCACCTGCACTTGGAAATTACACAGATAGATTGTTGGAATGGAATGCACTCTCTCTCTCTCTCTCTCTCTCTCTCTCTCTCCCTGGAGGGAAGCATCCTGTTTATCTGATCCTGGAAAATATTAATGCGCGGGTTGGCAAGAGCCAAGGCAAATTGCTATGTGTCACGGAGCTCTTCATAAAGACTTGAAAGTAATTTTAAAAACAACTTAGGGTAACCTGTTGCCAGCCCATGCAGGATATGTCCGGGTCACATCTAATCTTCCAAATCTACCTGGTGATTCAGTCAAACTGGTCAACCATCTATACAGCATTGGATCACTACCAAACTCATTTCTGCTGAGTCTGTTCAATCCCTGCTTACCTTCTCCACAAAGGAAATTTCTCTATGTCTGGAATGGAGTGCACACCCACTCCTTAGCTTGAATTGCTGTCTTGTATACCACTGTAACTTACTTCATTAAGGATCTCCATGGCTTTCTTGGCTTTTTCAACATCCAGAGAACCGAACGGAATCCAGCCAGTCCCTTTCTGCCATTGGTTATAATCGGATCTATAGTCATTCTGTTAACAAATAGAAATGCGTAAATCGATATTTTTTAAAATACTACTCACCATTTAATAGATTAAGTAATTTAAAAATTAATTAATCAGATGTATTTAATGCAGGAATTAAAGTTAATGTGGTAAAAGGCTCGTAAAATCCAACACTGTGGAGCATATGCAAGCTATGGATCAGAACCATAAGGTTATTCTTTGCAAAAATATGGAATTAAATTAGAGTGTGAATATCTTGAGTATTTACAACATTAATGGACCAATAGTAACCCATTTTGTTTTGGTGATGCAGCCAATTGCAACAGATAATAATGGCAATATTAACTATAATAATACAGATGAATCGATCGAATGGGCTGGCCATGGAATCATAGAATCTTACAACACTGAAGGAGGCCATTCAGTCCATTGTGCCTGTGCTGGCTCTTCGAAAACACTATCCAACTAGTCCCACTCCCTGGCTCTTACCTCCACAACCTACTACCTTTTGAAAGCCATTATTGAATCTGCTCCCACCATGCTTTCAGGCAGTGCATTCTACACCGTAATAACTCCATTGGTAAAAAAAAATTCTCCTCGTCTCCCCTCTGACCCTTTTGCCAATCGTAAATCTGTGTCCTCGGATTACTGACCCACCCGCCAGAGGAAACAGTTTCTCCCTGTCTACTCTATCAAAATCCCTCACAATTTGGATTATTGTTCACCTCTATGAACAATAACAACAATGGCAAGGTAAATCTCCCTTTAATCTTCTTTGCTCATCAGAAGAATAATCCCAGTGTCTCTAGACAGGGAAACAGTTAAACTCTGCACTCACCTCACTCTGTAGGCCATAGGCTTTCTTTGCCAGTTCCAAAGACAAACTGTCGTGAGGCAAGAAGTAACGATTTCTTGGCTGTTTGTAGCCCAGGTTGCTGGCAATGCCTTGAGACTTTTTCGCATGTGAGACCTGGATCATGTCAAGTGGGGAGTGATATTTGGTCTTTGTCTTCTCGTAGTCCTTTTTGTACTCGCGCTGAAAATAGAAAATAGGAAATATGTTTTTTTAATTCCCCCCAGGATTTGTTTTTAATCTCTGAATTGAAGTTTCCCTCTAAATTGAATAACGCCTGATTATAATCCCTTGAGAAAAAGAAAGTAATAATAGTTTGATCACTCAAACCATGACTGTGCGCAATTGCCTGAAGTGTATTGCCGACTAAAATACAGTCAATTCAGCAGATTCTGTGAAGCCCTTTGAGACGTCTAGGAAATGTTAAAAGCGCTGTATCGAATTCAAGGATGACTATTCTAGTTAATAATAATCCAATTAAATATTATTATTCCTGATATTTTAGTGGTAGCGCTTTGCACATCAGAAGGATGCCGTGGGGTTTTTAATGTCCACCTGAACAGGCACAGACAGGATCTCTGGATCTCATTCAAAGGACGGCACCTCTGACAGAGCGCTTCCCCAAGCACTCTTCACACTCGATACTGTGCAGGGGTGATCCCTTCCTCTATCTCACCATGACACTCTGGCTAAGCACAACAAAGCATTTTCCAAGCAGTTGACTCACCTCACTCTGCATTTTAGCCACGCGCACAGAGTGTAAGATCTTGGGGTCATCCTGTATGCTCCGAGCTCCCACATGTTTTCCGCGGGATTTTTCATAGTCCTTTTTGTACTTGACCTGAAAGGGGAAGCATTACCATCATTATTAAGAATAGGGGGGAAAATTTCATCAACTCATTAGAGTTGGGGGGATCCAACTGGCAACTTGTGACACCCCCCCACCCCACCCCACCCCCCTTCCTCCACTTCATCTGGCCCACCCGCTCTGTAACCGGTAAATGTTATGTTTCTCGAAGGGAAATACAAAACTATTGTTTATGCAGCCTGCGGATTTTTGGCTACAGCTCTTGGTAGCCCTCAAAAATTCAGACCACACTGCATTAGAGGGTTCCCAAGATGTCAAGTTCGGTTAGGGTGAAGAAAGCTCTTTAGCCAACCTTCCAGAACACCCGCCCTACCTTTAATAGGAGCTGAATGGGACAAATCCCTACTCCTCCTCTTTCCCTGCAAGTCCTGACAATGAGCCAGGCTGATTATCTGTACTCAGCAGTGCCCTGGAGCACTACAGACCTGCTTGGCTCACAAACATGACTGACGAGACCACCACAGAGGACTGACTCAATGCGATACTCCCTTTGCCAAATTCCCCAAGAAGACACCACAATTGACTCTTTCCTCATCTCCACCCCGCCTCCCCATGAGGTTACTAAATATCTTGGTTTCTCCGCAAGAAGTCAAGAAGTACTTACATTGCTTGAGATAATACTCTGTGCTTTGGCTGCAATCAGGGGGACAGCATCCAGTCTGATATCGCAGTGCTTGGCTTTGGCTTTCTCCCAGCTGTCCTTGTAACATTTCTAGTCACAGAGAGGAGGAACGCAATAAGAACGGATACACATCGCTACATCAATGACTTGAGATTTATTTTTTACAATATAGAAAACTCTTCCACAAACCACTTCACGCCCTGACGCTTCTTTACCTTCCTGACCTGCTTTCTCCCCACTCCACTAACCACTGCCTCTGTTCGACTTTCAGCCACTACACCCCAAAGCTTTGGAACTCACTCCCCCCACAATCCCTCCGCCTTGCCCCCTTCTTCCCCTATGTTAGACCGCAACTCCAGACCTTCCCCTTCCACTGCGCATCCTACTGAGGGGGTGGTGCAAGGCAACATTTTCAATGGATGGCAGCTGTCCTCCAACCCAGGGCACAACGGTTAATTGTATCTGCCTAATATCAAGCTAAGCACAATCCAACAGCCTCAAGGTATTGGCAGATAACAAAGGATGTGTGTGTGTGGTGCATTGGCTTAGGTGTACTTTATCAGTGCCACAGGGTAGAGGGATTCAGCTCTGTAACTTAGATATCTTATACAGTAAGAGTCTGTTCTGAAATGGATCATTGTGGGGTTGAACTTTCCTGCACTTAGCTCTGAATGTAGGTGAACAACTACTCACAGTAGATACTTCATAACAATAATCCTTACATTTGATATAGTGCTTATCACACCTTCGAGACGTCTCAAAACACTTTACAAGAGTGCACTGTACAGTGAGTTACCTATATATTTTGCAGGCAAAACTCAGCAGCCAATTGTGCACAGCAGCGTCCTACAAACATTTGTGGTTTGAGTGACCCAATTTTTTTTTAAAAGGGATTATTACCCCAGAAAAAGCAAACTGCCAATCGACTAACAACTGGGTTCCTACTTACCACAAAGTAAACAGACTTGGGGAGTAAGGAAACTTGCCTAGCATTTTGCCCTGCCTGGGAATTGAACCCAGGTCCCCTTGCTTGTGAGGCGAGGGAGGGAAGGAATAAGGGAGGGAGAGAGGGAGGGAAAGAGAGAGAGAGAGAGCCCAAGCACTTACATCGCTCAAGTTGTAGGCATTCACACGGGCCCGTATGAAGAAAGGATCGTCTGGGGGTACTGTGCATTTGAATTTTTTCTTCTCGTAATCTGCTTTGTAGTTCAGCTGGAAGAAAGGAGGGCATTAGAAGCTAGAAATGGTGAGTACGAGGGGCTTTAAAGACAAAATACATACTTGTATGCATTGCTACCTTTTATTGATACTAATAATAACCCTCACATTTGATATCTGCATTATCACATCACTGAGACGTCTTTAAGCGCTTCACGGGGTACACTGTGATGTGGATTGACTGTGTATTTTGTGGGCGAAACATGGCAGCTCGTTGCACTCAGTAGTGTCCCACAAACAGTCGAGGACTGAATGACATCATTATTCTTTTTAATTTTTTTGAAGGGATTATCACCCCCGGAAATTGATCCACCAATCACCTAACAACCGGGTTCAGACTTACTGCTGAGTAAACAGAGGCGCGAGGAGTAACGAAACTTGCCTAAGGTTTCACTGTACCTAGGAATTGAACCCAGATCCTCTTGTCTGTGAGACCATTCTGATCCAGGACTTCAAATAAGCAAAATATCACAATGTGAGATACGTCAGAAAACCTTTGCATTCAAACAAGGCCATTGGTTTGATGTGACTCCACATCCAACGATTGCCAATATTGTGACTGACCTAAAGGCATTGATTTCCCGCATGCTCATGAATTTCTCTAGACTGTGGCTCATCACTTAATCGATTTGCAGGACAGGCATTGCCAGGGACTGGTTCTTTGGAACAGTGTAGGTTTCGCCTGGGTGGGTCCGTTTGATCATAAATAACTACAAGCTGAATATTCGCTCTCTATCTGATTTGGTTTGGGGTCCTGGTTCAAGGAAATCCTGAGCGGAGGTGTGGGTAGA
This sequence comes from Hydrolagus colliei, assembly GCA_035084275.1. Classification (NCBI taxonomy): domain Eukaryota; kingdom Metazoa; phylum Chordata; class Chondrichthyes; order Chimaeriformes; family Chimaeridae; genus Hydrolagus; species Hydrolagus colliei. The sequence continues at coordinate 12,907,142 of CM068747.1, read as the reverse complement.
GGGGGAGTGGAGGGAAAGACAGCACAGAGTGGTCATCGAGTGGGAAGCATAAGGGAATAAATACAGAACCAATCTGTGAAACACTACTTCAGTCAGCGAGTATAGGAAAAAGCAAAATGTGTACATTCTGTCAAGGACAAATTAAATAGATTTTCATCAGGAAATAATATCTCAGGATACAGTATATAGTTTGGGGCACGACATGCGACTGCCAGGATGGCATAAGACGAACTGGATGGACTTGGAGCATTTTTCATCCAGCAAATTCCTACATTCATTCCTATGAAGGGGAGCAAGGGGGCAGTGAGTGGAATGAGTGAAAAAACTGGGACTATGGTTTTAGTTGTACAACTATGATCAAAATATGGGCAATTATGATCCGCAGTACTATGTAACATGAAGGTTTCTCATAGACAACTGATCACGTCACTAACTCCATCTCTGGACACCCTGCAGGGTTGAAGGGCACTTACATCACTCAGCTGCTTGGCATTGATCTGGGCTTGTACCATCACAGGAGAGTCAGTGACTTGGGTGAACTTGGTCTTGTCAGGATGGGATCGGTAGACTTGCTGGAATTGGAAAATAAATTGTTAGATGAAGACAATTGCCCAAAGAGTCACACACTCTATTTTGTTCCAATGTTCTCCTTCATTTTGCTGTAGGCCAGGTGTCACACACATGCGGAAACTCATCATTGTGATTAAGAGTATCCAAATCAAACAGAGAATTCCATTGGTAATTCCCTCGGTCGGAATTGATTGTGCACTCTCTCCCCCCAATGGGTTGCTTACTTGCTTACTTACCTCATCCCGGAGCAGATTAGGCACAGTTTGGCAGGAGCCAAGGCTTGGGAACCTCACAGTATGCGTTGGGGGTAACTGCTGAAGTCTAACCAGCTAAACCCACAGTGTAGCTTGCTATTGTGAGCATTGCCTGGCGAGCATGCTTCCTGCTGCTATTCTAGATAGGACCACCCTACCCATTAGGGCCTTGGTTTGCAGAGTTAACAGGAGTAAAGTGGGAATAGTTGCTGGTCCCATTGATTGACATGTCCCTACAGGCTGGTCAGTGTGTCATTTTGAAGTACTGCAGGCAAAACTGTCAGAAATCCTATATAAGACCTGTCCTTGAAACATTAAGTCAGACACTATTTATACTCTAGGTGGTGCTACGCTTCCCCCATAGTCTTATGAATAAATATATTTATCATTCAAAGGGGGATTAATTTCACCGGGGTCTAGAAATTATTCTCCTTCATACAGCATTTCAGAATTTGGCGAGTTCTGAAATACAGGCTTTTTGTGAGGGGGTTTTCAAGCCAGATTTCTGGTGAGCTCTTAAAAGCTAAGACAAAATGGTGTTACAGGCTGAGACTGGATAGAATTTCAGACTTCCTACCTACACACGGAAATCCCAGAGATAGATTGCTGGAATGGAATCTCTCCTCGGAGGGATGTATCTTGCTTACCTAATTTCGGAAAGTATTAAGTACAGGTTGGCAAGAGTTAAGGCTTGGGGATCCCAGAGTGTGTGTTGGGGGTAATTGTTGTAGAATTAATGAGCCAAGCAGAACAACGGAGGCTTTAGATTCTGTCAGACATTTGGGGATACTCACATCTTTGCATTTGTAAGAGTGCTTCATCGCTTCGTACTCTGGAGTAACAGTTTGAGGGAAGTAGCAGCATGCTTTGTCCAGCTCATAATCTGCTTTGTAATTTTTCTGAAACAAGAAAGAGAGAGAGTGCGCTGTTTCTGCTTTGATTTTTTGTGATCTTGAAATGTAAGATACAGAGGTCTGACCAGCTAAGACTAGGGTGAATTCCAACAACAATGACATCAAATTACATTTGTATTGTGCCTTTCATGGCAAGGACAATCAGACCCAAGTTGGGAGGTGGGAGGCGTGATTGTGGGGTTGGGATCAGGAGGGCAGGAAAGGTAGAAAGGTTGGAGGTAGAAAGACAACCGAAAGAGGGTCAAAGAGGAGGTGTCTTCAAATGTGCCATGGACAAGGCAAAGGAGGGAGCGAGGGGAGGCAAAGGGACTGTGGGATGGAGTTCCAAAGGGTGGGGCAGAGAGACTGGGATGTTGGAGTTAGTTGATGCAGCCAAACAAGTTGGGACGATTACTGAAACAGGGAGTTTTGGGAGGGCCGACTTACATCACTTTTCATCTGTTCAACCTTCAAGCAGTGAAGCATGTATGGATCCTCATAGCTGCCGATGTAGTGCCCCCTAATCTTATCCATGTAGGTTTGTTTGTAATTTTTCTGAAAGGGTGACAGGACGAACGATAACGTCAACCGTTCGAGCAGCACTGCGTACCATCAAACATCGCAAACACTCGATAAGCATTCAACAAACACCAACAATAATGGCTTACATCAGTGAAATTGCTCAAAACTTTGTCAAGATGGAACTTGGGAGTGTCGCAGTAGTTGATGCTCTTGCCCCGAGCTTGCTCATAGTCTTGCTTGTAAAGTTCTGCAGAAGCAAAAGGAACCAATGTGAGACTCAAATACAATCATAGAATATTACAACGCAGAAGGAGACTATTTGGAACATCGTGCCTGTATCGGCTCTTTGAAAGAGCTTTCCAAATAGTCTCTAAATGTAATTTTGTTGTTGTGCTGTACTGTTTGTGTTGTGCTACTATTGAATCTGTTTCCACAAACCACTTTCAGGCACACCCGGTCGAAGACTTTATTTGCGGTCAGATTATCAAAAGATCTTTGTAAAAGATTGTGTAAATATATTGTTGCGAATAGGGGGGTGGGGGGGGGGGGGGGGGGGGGGGTTGGGGAGCGTAATCCAGGTATAGAGAGATGAGTCTCTCTTCAACATCCCCCAGTTCTGACGATAAGGTCAACAACCTGAAAAGTTAATTAATTTCCCTCTCTCCATAGATGCTGTCAGACCTGCTGCTTGTTCCCAGCGACTTCTGTGTTTATAATAGAGAGAGGGGTGTGGAGACACTTACATCGCTCATTGCTTGTCCGGCAGATTTGAACTGTTAAGAAGAGGATTTTCCGTAGCGGGGAGAGTGTTGTAGTCGGTCTTGTCTTTGTTCTTCTCATAGTCCACCCTGTACTTTACCTAAACAATCCAAAATGTAAATAATCAGAGGAGCTTTAAACCTTCTGTGAA